>CM060305.1:48756319-48768819 GCA_030674185.1 Monoplex corrugatus
AGGTCACATTCTTGACTGGATCATTTCTCGTAATCACCACAATTCATCTACTGACAACTGCTTAGTTATTTCTACCCGTCTAACTTCAGCCCTTCCATCTGACCACTCTGCAATTCTCTGTTCTCTTGACATTTCTCCTCCTTCCCGTACCTCTCCTTTCTGAAAAGTCACATAACCTTGCCGATGAATTCTATACTACTCTCCACCATCTTCTGGACACTCATGCTCCAGCCACAACCCGTCTTTTACCTGACCGCCCCCCTACCCCTTGGCTCACTCATGAGATTGCCTGTGCAAAACGTGCCCGCCGCAGAGCAGAGCGCCGCTGGCGCAAATCCAAACACACTGTACATAGGCAACTTTTCCAAGCCTCTAAAACAAAAGTATCCACCTTCATTGCATCTGCAAAAACAAGCTATTTCCAAACCAAAATCCTGAATGCCTCTTCTTCAAAAGAACTCTTTACAACCATGAATCATCTCCTTGGCACACGAAAAGATTTACCTCTCCCAACAAAACACACAAATGAAGAATTCCCATCTGTATTCTCCAAGTATTTTACCACCAAAATACAAACTCTTTGTGACAGGCTTGACAGGACACCCTGTCAACCATGCCCACCTGACCCTTCCTTCTCTGGCACACCTCTTACTACTTTTACCCCAGTCTCACAAGAAGAAATTCTCAAAACAATCAGATCTATGTCGTTCAAAACCTGCGAACTAGATCCTCTTCCAGGTTCTCTCTACTCCGACTGTCTCCCTACTCTCCTCCCATTCATCACTGACATCATCAACACTTCTCTTCAAACTGGAACTATCCCAGATTCTTTCAAGTTTGCTATTGTTCACCCTCTCCTCAAGAAATACAATTTAGACCCAAATGAACTGAAAAATTACCGGCCTATCTCTAATCTCTCTTTCTTGTCAAAACTCCTTGAAAAAGTTGTCCTCAACCAGCTGAACTCTCACCTGTCTGCCAACAATCTCCTCAATCCTTTCCAGTCAGCCTACCGCCAGTGCCATAGCACTGAAACATTCTCAACAATCTCCTCCTTGCAACTGATACTGGCAAAGTCTCTCTCCTCATACTCCTTGATCTGTCTGCAGCCTTTGATACCATTGATCATGGTATTCTCCTTTCTAGACTTCATCATACTTTTGGCATCTCTGACATTGCTCTCTCCTGGTTCACGTCATATCTATTAAACAGAAAACAAACTGTTCTCATCAATGGCACTTACTCTCAACCTGCATACCTGACCTGTGGTGTTCCACAAGGATCTGTCCTTGGCCCTGTTCTTTTTACTCTTTACACCTCCCCCCTGTCCACCATCATCAACTCCCACTCTAAAAAACACCACTTCTATGCTAATGACACCCAACTTCAAGACAGTGACTCACCTGACAATATACAGCGCCTCTTGACTCGCACCACTGAGTGTTACTCGGACATTAAGAACTGGATGACATACAATAAACTTCAGCTTAACGACGACATGACAGAAGCTATCCTCATTGGCACCCGTCAGAAACTTTCTCAGCTGCCTCCTCTTTCTCTCCCATTATGTAACACTCAGTCCCAATTTCTGATTCAGCTAAAAACCTTGGTGTCTGCATTGACTCTACCCTCTCCATGAACAACTTTGTTTCTCAAACTGCCAGATCTTGCTACTATCACCTCCATCGTATAAGAATGATCAGGAAGTATTTCTCTGTCGAAACAACTGCAAAACTCGTTCTCTCCTTCATAATGTCTCGCATTGACTATTGCAATTCACTCCTGTCTGGTCTTCCTGCCTCCACCATTCACATCCTACAGCGCATTCAAAACAATGCTGTACGCCTTGTACTCAAAAAGAAAAAAGCTGACCACATATCTCTTCTCCTGGCACAACTTCACAGGCTCCCTGTATCAAAGTGCATACAGTACAAACTAGACACCATGTGCTACAAAAGCCTCAATAACGCAGCCCCCGATTACATGTCAAGCCTACTTGAGATCTATGTTCCCTCACATACCCTCGCTCTGCCTCCGATCCTCTGACTTTTCGCTTTCCACGCACTAAGCTCAATACCTATGGTCCACGAGCCTTCTCTGTTTCTGGTCCACTCTCCTGGAACAAACTTCCTCTCTCAGTCCGTCAGCAACCTACTTTTGTCTCCTTCAAGTCCGCTCTCAAAACTCGCCTTTTCTCCTCTGCATAAAATCCTTACCTCACTCAACCCCCTCTGCAGCCTATCTCCGCTCGGAGGGGAATCACACTGTAATATATAATTGTATATAATATGCTCTCTATAATTTTCCATTGCTTTTATTCTTTCTCCCCATTTATAGCCATGCGTGTGTGTGTGCGTGCGTGTGTGTGCGTGCGTGCGTGTGTGTCTGTTTCAGCGCTTAGATGTGATTTTATCAAGATTTTGCGCTATACAAATATTGTAATTATTATTATTAATTATATAGGCAGGTACATACGCGCGCGCACACACACACACACACACACACACACACACACACACACACACACACACACACACACACACACACACACACACACAACATACACACAGATGTACAGAGAGACAAACGGATAAATTTAACCAGATACAAATAAATACATGCAGATAGACAGATACACCCTCACTCACAACACACTCTCACACACACATGCACATACACACACCCTCATACACAACACACACACACACACACACACACACACACACACACACCACACACACTCATATACAACACACACACACACACGCACACACACACACACGTAACACACACACACACACACACACACACACACACACACACACACACACACACCACATCTGTAACTGAAGAGCTTCATCTAGCGATACTGATTTCTGTTTAGAATAATTAGACGTCAAGTATTAATCCACTGTCTGTTTGGAACTATCTATTTTTACGACTTCCAGAAACCTTTCTAATTTTATTGAAGTTTATGCACCAAGCCACAGTCATTACTCTTCTTCTAAAAAAAAAAAAAAAAACGGCATAACAGATGTAACAGAGGACAGCATGCTTTATGCATCCTCTCTCACTTTGGATCCTACACTTCGATTCTGTTACATCTCCCTGATTGTTGGATTTCTTCTTCTTCTTCTTCTTCTTCTTCTTCTTCTTCTTCTTCGCATTCTTCTTCGCATTCTTCTTCTTCTTCTTCGCATTCTTCGCATTCTTCTTCTTCTTCTTGGCATTCTTCGCATTCTTCTTCTTCTTCTTCGCATTCTTCTTCGCATTCTTCGCATTCTTCTTCTTCGCATTCTTCTTCTTCGCATTCTTCTTCTTCTTCTTCGCATTCTTCTTCTTCGCATTCTTCGCATACTTCGCATTCTTCTTCTTCGCAATTATTCTTCTTCGCATTCTTCGCATTCTTCTTCTTCGCATTCTTCTTCTTCTTCGCATTCTTCTTCTTCTTCTTCGCATTCTTCGCATTCTTTTTCTTCGCATTCTTCTTCATCGCATTCTTCTTCGCATTCTTCTTCGCATTCTTCGCATTCTTTTTCTTCGCAATTCTTCTTCTTCTTCTTCTTCTTCTTCTCCTCCTCCTTCTCCTCCTCCTCTTCCTCCTCCTCCTCCTCCTTCTTCTTCCTCCTTCTCCTCCTCTTCTTCTTCTTATTTTATTCGGCTGTCTTTTTCGGGAAAAGGGTAATGTTGTTTACACCGTGATACTGGCTTCACTCAATTGTCGCTATAGGGAGTTTTTGGATTCGAATAAAAAGGCATACACTTTAGACTGTAGCGACGAAACAGACAGCACCGAATCCATACTGCATTCTGCAACGCCCCTCCAATATTCGATGGGAGTGCTTTTATTGAAGTTTTTTTTATTGTCCAGAGCAACAGCAAGATATCTGATAATGCATTCAACTAACTTTTATACCTGCTCGCCATTAAGCTAAAGTACTCGCGTCGCCCACGATTCCAATCAAAAAAAAAACTGAATGGCCACTCAGTTTTGTTCGCGCTTTGTTTGTTTACACCGTGATACTGGCTTCACTCAATTGTCGCTATAGGGAGTTTTTGGATTCGAATAAAAAGGCATACACTTTAGACTGTAGCGACGAAACAGACAGCACCGAATCCATACTGCATTCTGCAACGCCCCTCCAAGATTCGATGGGAGTGCTTGCCACCTCCATGTACACGAAGAAAACACTCGCCCTGCAAAGGCTCCATGGAAGGAAATGAACTTGTAACGATACTGTAACATGCATTGTCCTTGTGTTTTGACTGGATTTATTCTTACTTGCGGTGATGTGGAATCTAACTCAGAAAATACTGACTGTGGTGTTTCCTATCAAGTGTCTGCTACACAACAGTTGATGTTTATGTTGGAAAAGAAAATAGACAAGCAGAACGCTTCGACAGACAGTAAACTAACAACAAACCGACTGAAGATGTCATGAGGACCGCACAAAACACTGACTGTACAGTTAGAAAATAAGACTCTTGTCTTTAGAAGAAAGTATCATGGCACAAACAAACAAACTGTAAGATCAACAACACCAAACTCCTCAAAACCAATGTGCATGAAACAGAAGCTTATTGGCACCATTTAGGAGGACCAGGACCATATCCTAAGCCATACTAATACATTGGAACAAATTTTGGAGCGCCCAGAACGGTACTCAAGACGTTTTAATACATTTATTTATGGCATCAAAGAGATAAAAAATGAAGGCTTTGACACAGCAGTAAAAGTGGTCACATTATTAACAAATTATAGTCGATAATGTTATACGGTTGCGAGGCGTGGACAGTCAACACGCAAAACCAGAACAAGATAGATGTATAAGTGGTCACATTATTACAAAATTATCTTATGCCGAGAGAATGGGATGTCAGTGACAGAAGCAGCG
Source organism: Monoplex corrugatus (assembly GCA_030674185.1). Taxonomy (NCBI): domain Eukaryota; kingdom Metazoa; phylum Mollusca; class Gastropoda; order Littorinimorpha; family Ranellidae; genus Monoplex; species Monoplex corrugatus. The sequence continues at coordinate 48,761,215 of CM060305.1, forward strand.
AGCAGATTGGGTTCTAATTTCAGGACGTCTCACAAACTTTGACCTGTGTGGTATCATAAAGTTTTATAACAGGACTCTGTCGTCATAGTGATAATGAAGTACAGGGAAGTGAACAACAGGATGCGTGATGAAGACAGTTTGAGGGGGGTGGAGGGGGCGGAGGCTGGAAATGGACTTAACACATCAACAGAGAAACATCATAAAACGACTCAGGGGACAAATAAAGCATACCTTTTATGCCAAAGGTAAGCTCGTTGTGAAGGATTCCCAATCTACTCCCATTCCAAAAACTGATCCCCACTTTCCAAGAATCCCTGAGCGCAGTCCTCCTTGTTCCCTACCCCGTTGTCCATCCCCAGAAAGGAGAAGTTTCAGTCCTCTTCTTGCATGACAAACGTTTCCAATCCCCAAAGTGACTGCCCTCAGCAAAACACGCTTGACAATGTTGGTGATCAAGATCAGCAGCATGTTGTCCAGTTTGGTCCAATGGATCTGCAGTCAGCCAGAGTGACAACATTAGAGTCACAGTGCGAGAAATCAGCAAAAGGTACGCCTGGTTCATAACTCCTTCATGCAAAGGATTCCGCTGTTAAATCATGGTCCATGACTTAATGGTTTGAGCAGAAGGAGACCACTGAGCACCGCACAATAATCACCACTGGACAGCAGGAGAATGGTCTGTAGAGGTCAGTGTGGTAATGCTACTTCACCACGCCGACGTCCTACGGCCACTAGGTTCTCTACGAGAAACATCACCCAGAAGGATAGTGCTACGTATGTCGAAGAGAAGTAACAGTACAAATTAATTTTGGTTTAAAGAAATATAAGAAAAAAGAACACTAACAAAAGCTCGCTGTCATCCCACAAGACTTCTCTTGTCATCATCATGTGTCCTGCCGCATGGCGTTGGCGATCATGGCCTTCCATATGTACATATCCCTTGTTGCCGCAAGCACATCTTCCACCCTCTCTGTCCTCAGCCACCCTGCAAGTCCGTCCAATATGCTTCTCTAAAGACCTCAAAATACGTCAAGATCCATACGTTTCTAGAAAGCCTATTGGAAACAGCGGTTTACTCACAAATCCATGGTATGACCATTTCATTAATCTATTCAACTCATTCCCACATCCGTCTGAATCAAACGACCATCATACTGCTGACTCTGAGATTGTTACAGGCACAGATTCAGTCGACTGTCACTGCCTAGACGTGCCCATTACCGCTGATAAAATTATTCTGGCAATTAAAGCGCCAGGCCTGGTATGTAAATAAATAATATTTATTGCCTTTCCTTGCAAAAGATTTCAATCGACAAAGAAAAGACATACACTCATGAATTACATACATATCTTCGCTTGTGCATCAAAGTCATACATCATCAGAAATAACATACAGATTGAAGCAATAATCACAAGTACCATTCGTGGCCACAGGACTCTTTACCATGCAGCGCCTGTGGAAAAACACGTGCCTCTAGGATCTGTATTGTATCCCACATGAAGTTCTATATTAGGCCTTAAAAGGACCAATATCCCTACTCACCAGTCAGACTAGCCCTGATATGGCTCTACGCAGTCGGCTGGGCTTTAACAATAACAATAATATTCGATGGGAGTGCTTTTATTGAATTTTTTTTTATTGTCCAGAGCAACAGCAAGATATCTGATAATGCATTCAACTAACTTTTATACCTGCTCGCCATTAAGCTAAAGTACTCGCGTCGCCCACGATTCCAATCAAAAAAAAAACTGACTGACTGCTAAATGCGTAGGCCCCTACTTTCCTTATTCGAATGTGCATAGAGAATATGATGGATAAACTGAAAACTGAATTCCATCTACTTACTGGAACCCACACATTATTCTGTTAGAATGTTCAGCCGGATACCACTACTTACGACTTTACATCCGCATGTTCTCAGTCGGAAATACGTAGCAGGCTGGCTCTTTTGATAGAGCCGTGGACTCAAGATATCATCTCTGTAGTCCAGTCTTATCCTCGCAAACATAAAAGTTGGCTTGTTCACTGCCCATTTTCATGCTCTAATCATTCTGGTGGTGTTAAGTGTTTCAAAGTCCCGTTAATCTCTACATTCGAAGTCCTTGCAAGCGCATAGTGTTTTGCGAAGGCTCAAAACGTCTGCCAAATAATTGTTGGGGTTCTGGTGGAGCGCACATCAAATGTTATTGTCCGACTGCGATGAGTCCTTCTTGATAAAACAAACTCCAGACTTCAGACGCCAAAATCAGTCGGAACTAAGTACAGGTGCTGCAGTGAGTCTTAAATGTATTATACAGGTCATCTGACTTCATACAAATCTTTTGAGTTCATACAGATCTTTGAGTTTATACGAGTTTTCTTTAGTTCATACGGGGTTGTTGTTTTTTTTAGTTCATACGGGTTTTTGAGTTCATACAGATCTATGAATTCATACAGATCTATGAGTTCATACAGATCTTTGAATTCATACGAGTTTTTGAGTTCACACACATCTTTTGAGTTCACATGGGGTTTTGAGCTCATACGGGTTTTTCAGTTCATAAAGTTTTTTGAGTTCATACACGTTTTTGAGTTCATACAGGTTCTTTAGTTCAAATAGTTGAGTTCATATAGGTTTCTGGGTTCATACGGTTTTGTTTGTTTGTTTGTTTGTTTGTTGCTTGTTTGTTGTTTGTTTTTTGTTTGTTGTTGTTTGTTTGTTTGCTTGCTTTGGTTTGTTTGTTGTTGTTTCTTTCTTAGTTTATGCGTGTTTTAGTCTGCACAGGCCTTTGAGCTCGAACAGGGTTTTCAGTTCATACAGGGTTTTGAGTTCACACAGGTCCTTGAGTTCATACAGATCTTTGAGTTCATACAGATCATGTGAGTTAACAAGGCGTTTTGAGCTCATATGGGTTTTTTCAGATCATAGTTTTTTTTTAGTTTATACAAGTTTTTTTTTAGTTAATACAAGTCTTTGAGTTCATGCAGGTTCTTTAGTTCATACAGATCTAGGTTCATACAGGTTTTTTAGTTCACGCATTTTTTTCTAGTTCATGCTGTTTTTTGTGTTGTTGTTTTTTTAGTTTATACAGGGTTTTGTATTCACAAGGTCTTTGAGTTCATATAGGTCTCTGAGATCCAAACGCGTCCTCTCGCATAAACAGTACCAATCACATTATCCACTGGCGTAGATTCATGTTTTAACGTAAGCCTGACTCTGAAAAGACAGAGGGAGAAAGAGGGGAGACGCAGAGAGAGAGACTAGGGGGGGGGGGGGGGCGGGGAGTGTTAAATACAATAATACTATATGTCTCACATCTTATCGCGCATTATTCTTGCTTTTATTGCTTTTATTGCTTTTATTCTTTCTCCCCATTTATAGCCATGCGTGTGTGTGTGCGTGTGTGGCGTGCGTGCGTGCGTGCGTGGTGCGTGCATGCGTGTGTGTCTGCTTCAGCGCTTAGATTTGATTTTATCAAGATTTTGCGCTATATAAATATTGTAATTATTATTATTATTATTATATCAAACACGCAGTGTGTTTCGTTCTTTCTACAGCCAACTCGGAAGACAGGGCAATGCTTCTACGTCTTTACTCGTCGCTATCTGATTCTCAACTGACTACAGTATATATACATATCACAGTGAACAGCAATCAGTTATCATTTAAACGAATATCATGCCGTGCTGTTATCCGCACGCTGTTTACTATCAACACACGTCACATCTCCCTTTCTTTAAGGAAACAAAATCAATTAATCATTTTTCCTATCTTTCAGTCCATACGAAATAAATGTGTTTCCTACCTTTATCACAGCATTAACTTTATTAACAAACACTCATTCTTTCTCTCACGCACAGGGCCCAATCATTCATTCACCTCATTTTATCTCTGATCATTATATTATCCATCATCATCATGTCCATATTTCGCAATGCTTTCAGTTTATCTGATTGTGGTAGAGTCTTCAGTTTCATTCATATTTCAGGAAATCTGGCCTTTTGCTTCGTCTTCCAGATCTTGTTATGTAAGGAGAACTAACTGGTTCGGGTTGTCCTGTCCTTGTTTGTTTGATAACTTCATCTGGCTCCTTGATGCTGGTTGTCTCAGACATTTTGATGACTGGTGACTGATCAGATGAGTTCTCACGGACAGACGATGCTGGCGTCCTGACATCTGTTCCAGTTCCAGTTTTCTTGTTATCTTCCAGCATCTGTTTTGATGGTACGATGATTTGCTGTTGCTTGCCCGATGTGTCGTTTTCCTGACGTCTTCCAGAAATCATCCTTCTCTGGACAAGTCGTTGAGGGTTGATTGTCTGTTGAAGCTCCGTTTCTGTTGTGTCTCGTAGCTGACGACGATTCCTTCTGTACTGACGTCCGTCCTCTGTGCGAATGTTGTATGACCGGATGTTCACCTATTGGTCTACTTTGGCACTGATCCACTTTTTGGATCCTGGAGGATGGAATTTCACAATCTGTCCCAGACTCAGTTCTGTCAGCTCTACGGCGCTTCTGTTGTAGTAGTGCGCTTGCTTCAGTTTCCTTTTCTCAAGTTCTTTCTTGATTGGTACAACTGTAGGTTGGAGTAATGTCTTTGACGTCGGCACTTGTGTTCGTGTTCTTCTGCCGAACAGTCTCTGAGCAGGCGAACTGTTTACAGTCTCTGTCGGGATGTTTCTCAGCTCAAGTAAAGCGAGGAAGGGATCTTGATTGTTGTGTTCTGCTTTCTTCATGCACGTCTTTGCAGCCTTCACCGCGCTCTCTGCTTTTCCATTGGACTGAGGGTAGTGTGGTGAGCTTGTTACGTGTTCAAACCCATATGTTTTTCTGAACTTTCCAAACTGGTTTGATGTGAATTGAGTTCCACAGTCTGTTGTCAGGCGTTCTGGTATTCCATGTCTTGCCAAGTGTCTCTTCAGACAGATGATGACCTCTTTGGATTCTCTTGTTTGTAACCGATCAATCTCAAAGAAATCAGAGTAGTGATCGACCGTGACCAGGTATTCATTGCCATTATGTTCAAAGATGTCACAAGCGATATGTTGCCAGGGCAGGTCAGGGATCTCTGTACTGATAAGTGGTTCCTTCTGCTGACCACGTTGGTATGTGTTACAGGCGCTGCATGTTTTGACAAAATCTTCAATGTCCATGTTCATCCTGGGCCAGTAGACTACCTCACGTGCTCTTCTTATGCAGCTCTGAATTCCTGAGTGGCTTGCATGAAGTTTCTCAAGGATGTCTGCTCTTTCGCTTTCAGGTACAATTACTCTGTGGCTTTTGAAGACAAGTCCGTTGTGGACTGACAGTTCCTCCCTGAAAGGAAAGTATTCTTGTAACTGTAATGAAAGTTGTTGTTTCTCCTCTGGCCAGCCTTGTAGAATGACAGCTTTCAGGGTTTTCATGGTTGCATCTTCCTGAGTTGCTTGCTGCAGACTGTTCAGTCTCTCTTGGCAGATGGCCAGTTCTTGTAATGAGTCTGTTTTCTCCAGGTCTGTGAGGAAAACAGCTTCCTTGTGGGTGACATGCTGTTCCGCTTTTCCACAGACTGCTCTGCTGAGCGTGTCAGCCAGGTGCATCTCAGATCCACGCTTGTACATTACCGTGTACCTGAACTTCTGAGTTCTGAGTAGCATCCTCTGAATCCTCTTAGGTGCTGAGAGCAGGCTCTTCTTGTGAATGGTCTCTAGTGGTTTGTGGTGGTCTCCACCAGGATGTCTCTTCCATAGACGTATCTCTCAAACCTTTCCAGACCGAAGAGTATTGCCAGCATCTCCTTTTCTATTTGAGCATAGCTTTTTTCTGTCTCGGTCAAGGCTCGTGATGCGTACTGAATCGGTTGACCATCCTGCATGAGACAAGCTCCAAGTCCGAACTGTGAAGCCATCACACTGAAGGGTGGTTGTACGCTTTCCTTAAGAGTCAAAGTAGCGAAGTACCGGTGGCTCAGAGAGTATCTTCTTCACTTTCTTCAGGGCTTCTCCGTGGACGTCTTCATCCCATCTGAAGTGGACGTCTTTTTTCACCAGTTCTCTGAGTGGTGCTGCTGCCTCAGACAGGTTCGGTGCAAATTTCTGAAGGTATCCGACTACACCGAGTAGTCTCTGCACAGCTGCTTTGTCTTCTGGCACTGGGAGTTGTTGGACAGCGTCCAATTTCTTTGGGTCGGCTTTCAAGCCTTCTCTTGAGAAGATGTGTCCCAAATATGATATCTCTGTTCGTTTCATCTCAACCTTCTCCTTGTTGAGTTTGATTCCAGTCTCTCGGCATCGTTGTAGCAAACGGTTCAGGTTGGTATCATGAACTTGTGCTCCTGCTTTGTCGGTTGGTCCTCTGCCAAAAACAAAGATGTCATCATGAACCGCCACCACGCCTGGCAGTCCTGCCAAAGCGATGTCAATCCTCCTCTGGAATTCTTCTGGGGCTGATGAAATACCAAAGGGCATTCGTTTCCATCGGTATTTGCCAAAAGGCGTCTCAAATGTTGTCAGGTAGCTGCTGTCTTCGTCCAGTTCAACGTGCCAAAACCCGTTTTTCGCGTCCAGGTGTGTGAAGTATTTTGCATCTTTGAGGAGAGGCAGTACGTCATCAATGGTTGGCATGGGGTACTCGTTTCTCCTGAGGGCTTTGTTCAGTGGCTTAGGGTCAATGCACAGTCTGACTTTCCCATTGCTCTTTGTTGTTACGACCAAACTACTTATCCACTCCGTTGGCGTGTCTACTTTAGTGACCACGTCCAGTTTTTTCAACCTCTTCAGCTCGTCCTTCACTTTCTCTTGCACTGGTATCGGCCACTTTCTGCAAGGCATCTTCACTGGAGCAATACTGGGGTCTGTTTCTAGGTGTAATTTCCCTTCTAGTTTTCCTTCTCCTTCAAAGACATCGTTGTACTTTGTGAGCATATCTTTTGCATTTTCCTCCTCTTTCTGATTCGCCGCTATCGTTGCGATGTTTCTCTTCATTGATCGTCAACAATTGCATGTGCTGTACAGCTTTCAGTCCCAGTACTGGCTTACAGTCCGTTTTGGTGATCGCGAAGTTGACTTTGTATTTCCTTCTGTTCTTGGGGTTTTTCACTCGCAGCACTATCTCCCCCACAGGCTTCATTTCTGTTCCGTTGAACATCACCAGCTTCTTCTTCGTCTCTTGCAGGTCAGACTTTCTTTCATCTCCTGTGACTTCTCTGTACAGGCTCTCAGACATCACGTTTGTTGTTGCACCTGTGTCAAGAAGAAATCTTACCAGCATCTCATTTATCAGCATTTTTGCTCGTATGTTTCTCTCCTTTTTTCTGGTTTTGTCTTCGATCCCGAGGATTTCATTATCGCTTTCAGTGTCAGTCTCTTCTTCTTCGAAGTGCCGAACTCTTGTTTTCTTTTGATTTTTCTTGGGTGTTCTGCAGCATGAAGCAAAGTGATTATTTCCTCCACAAGCTTTGCATTTTCTTCCAAATGCTGGACATTTCTCTTTTGCTCTTGGGTGCTTTCCACCACAATATCCGCATTTCTCTCTGTACTCTGGTTTGTTTCCTTTGCTATACTGCTTTGCTGTCTTCTTTTCTTTGAAAGCTTGGACTTCCTGCGTGTCCTGCGTTTTTCTCATCATTTGGACGGTTTGTTGTTGAC
>CM060305.1:48771319-48783819 GCA_030674185.1 Monoplex corrugatus
TTTTGAAATAACAGAATTACATATACAGTTCTTAATGTTCATGTCACAGGACTTTTTCCTCGTCATCTCTGACATTTCTTCTGCTGAAAATAGGTTTTAGTCCAACTATCAAGACTCGGTCAGACTATATACTCTGTACATTTGAAGACGTGCATGCTATTATTTTGATTTTTGGTTATTTGTTATCCCTTGTAATCTATTATCACCTTTATAAGTTATTCGTACGTTGGACTGTGTAATTTTCTTTTTATTGTTTTTGCTACAATTTTGTTATCTTTACTTCGTAGTCTAAGTAATTACGTAATTTTCTTTCTGTCCAGTTCTCCTGGACACAGAAAATCAAAGTATTCATTATTATCGACCATAAATAACAGTTAATAGAAAGTTGGAGATTAACCAATATCAGCAATGCGACAACAATCCCAAGTCAAGTTTCTGCAATGGAATTGTAGATCCCTTTCCACCAATTCGGCTTACTTGGAGCATTTCCTGACATCAAATAGGTGTGAAATTTTGATTCTACAGTCGATGAATGCTGTCGATACCAAGCTTCCCAATTTCCCCAATTATTATTATCCTCCAGTCTATGAATGTGGGAATCACGGGAAGAAGGTATCCACCGCGATATATATACTCAAAGAGTTACAATACTGCTTACTTACTTCCCCAGTTTTGAAATCAAGCGAAGATTTGCACGCTTGTGCTGCCATTGTCCAATTAAGCAATTCTTTAAACATTAACGTTTTGTCAGTCTACCTGCCAACAGGTCCAAATGACCACAACACAGAATGGCTGCGCACGATCCAAGATCAGCAGCGTGGTAAATGGCTAATAGGTGGAGACTTTAATTCCCACTCCCCATTTTGGGAAAAGAACTGTTCTACTGTTACGAGCAATCGTTTGGTAGAAAATATCGTTGATAGTTCGCTTTACCTTCTAAATGATGGTAGTGTCACTCGGATCCCTGATGTTTCCAAACACAGGGCGACAGCCGTCGATTTGTTTCTAATCTCACAAGAATTAGTACCATCCTGTACCTGGGAAACTCAGAGACACGTTGGGAAGCGATCACCTACCTATCATCATAACCATAACTGACAAAAACATCAGGATGAAAGACAGCTCTCCTGAAATTATTCCAAAATATAATTACAAGCGTGCAGACTGGTCCCTATTTCGAACTGCTCTTGCTAATCAAGATTACAGACATTATGAAAGTGAAAATGTAGACATTATGTTTTCTAAATTCCAAGAGTCAATTCTAGCCGCTGCAGACCTATCGATTCCGAAATTCAAATCTTCTAGATCAAATAACCGATTGGGTAATGTTTGGTGGACAGAGGCATGTGAGAAAGCAGTTCAATATAAAAGGGAGAAATTCAAAATCTACATCAAAAGCCGGAAACCTGAAGATCATGTGGAAATGAAAAAAGCTAACATCCAATGTAACAAAATCATTGCTGAAGCAAAGAAAGATTATTGGGCATCATTCTGCACAAAAGAAATTTCAGATTTCAAAGATTTCCATAAAGTCTGGACGAAAATGAAACAAATGAAGGATGGAACCAACTTACCTAGGTGTCCGATAATGATTGAAACATGTAACACATTTCCTTCAGACATGGACAAAGCAGAAACTTTTGTGGATCTGTTTGCTGAAAACAGTAAAGTTGAAGGTTTATCTCCTGACTGCAAACATCACAGAGAAATGGAAGATAACAACCCAATCTACACTGATCCAGTACCACAGAATGATCTCTGGTTTAATTCTCCAATTACCTTAGAAGAGCTAAAAAACACAGTACTGTCTCTACACAACAAAAAGAATTCAGTACGTGTTGATGCAGTTTCGACTGAAATGATTAAACATCTCCCTGAAAACTACCTTATTTTCCTAGACAAAATTTTGCAGAAATGCTGGGTTAGCGGAACTGTACCACAAATCTGGCAAAAGTCTATAGTTATACCAATCTTAAAAACAGGAAAATCGAAAACCGATAAAAACAGTTACAGACCCATTGCTTTGACGTCCCACACAAGCAAACTAATGGAAAGATTGGTCTTAAACAGACTTTTACACTACTGTGATAAAAATAACGTTATTCCGGTAAACCGGGCAGGTTTTAGAAAAGGAAGATCCGCAGTTGAGCACCTGGTTAAACTTACAACTCAGATCAAACAACAGTTTGCCCGCAGAAAAAGTGTTTTAGCTACTTTCTTTGATGTGAAAAAAGCTTACGATCAAGTTTGGCATAAACGTTATTGTTCAAGCTAAAATCTGTTGGTTTATCGGGCAATATGTTCAATTACATTAAATCTTTTTTAGCTAAAAGACCAATTCAGGCAAGAGTGGGAACTAGTTATTCTTCTTCATGACGCCTCGACATGGGGATTCCACAAGATTCAGTGATAGCACCTATTTTATTTAATATCCTTATACAGGACCTTCCTAAAGCTCTTTCAAATCGTGTTGTTTCACTACAGTACGCTGATGATATATGCACTTGGATGAATATCACTTTAAAAAAGACAACTCCACAGAGAACGCGAAATTACATCAGGAAGTTGTATCAAATTGATTTTGATAATCTTGCAAACTATATGTTAGAAAATGGTCTGTCGTTGTCAGCAGAAAAAAGTAACATGATGCTGTTTGATCCTGGTGGTAACTCAAATAACTTGCCTACTTTCAAATTGCTTGGTGAAGTGTTAAATTACAAACAGGTCGTAAAATTTCTGGGAGTTTACATCACGTCGAAATTAAGCTGGAATGTCCATTTTGATTATATTTTAACAAAAGCGCGAAAAACCTTAATTTTCTAAAGATAATAAGCAAATTACCCTGGGGAATGGATACAAATGTACTGATTCATCTGTCAACAGCGCTGGTCAGGTCTAAATTATCCTACGCGCAAGAGGTTTTCTTCAATGCACCCAAATATTTACTAAAAAAGATTTCAGAGCTTGGACTGCAAAAGTCTTAAAATTGCACTAGGTGTACCAACTCATGCTTCTACTCTGGAAACGTACAAAGTTGCTGGAATTCTACCTTTAAACAACCATCGTGAGCTAGCTACAGCAAGGTTTGCAATTAGAACTACTTCACAAGCGGATAATTTTGTGAGCAAAGGAATTAAGATCAGGTCTGATACTGACTTTCCAAAACGAGCAAAAAACATTTCATCACAAATTACAGCCACAACTTACATATCTGGCCTGATCAAACAGTCCAACATAACAATGGATGAAATAGCAGAGAAACCAACGATAACGCCTATCCCTACATGGGAAATGCTAAAGGCCACATTTAATCTCGATTATGCAAACGTTAAAAAAGATAATAATGTCAACATTACGCTATCCACAGCTTGTGAACACATCGATGAAAAGTACCGTACCCACCTCCACATTTTTACCGATGGGTCAGTCTTAGCAAATCAGAGCGCTGGAGCAGCCTTTTATGTTCCAAAATTTAAAATTAAAAAGTCTTTTTTCATTGGGGCAAATGTATCTATATATACAGCAGAATTGGTCGCTGTTGTTCAAGCATTGTATTATTTAATAAGCCTTCGGCCTGTGTCATTCAAAGTAGTTCTCTTTGTTGATTCAAAATCTGTATTATATGCCTTACAGTCTTTTGATACAGACACAAGACCTGACTTAATTATTGAGGCAAATCATCTAATACATTGTTTAAAGATAAATGGCTCAGAAATCAATTTATGCTGGGTGCCTTCTCATGTTGGTCTTCATGGCAACAACGTAGTTGACAGAGAAGCTAAATCCGGTGTCCTCCATTCTGAAAATTCCATAGAATTACATGTTAACACCTCGGTAAAAGAAGCTTACAACTCGCATGGATTCGATTTCATGAACATTTAAATGAAACATTTGTGTCTCAAAAAAGAATCAAACTTTCAGTTCAAAATATGTGTAAAAAAATTGCAGTATTCCTCGTTATATCATTTGAGATTAATTGTTATCACATATTTTCGCATTCAACTGAATGCTTTGAAAACAAAATATTGTAACAACGTTTTATGTATTTGCGGTGAACAATTCACATTGTATCACTGTTTGTTTTACTGCAGAAAGCTTCGTTCCTTTTTACCAAAGACGTTTACACAAGGAAACTATCTTGAAACGCATTTTAAAGAAGTAGTATCGGATCAAGTTTTGTTAGTTAAAATTTCAGAATCATTGGTTCACAGTCCTGTTAATGCGTTACTTTAAGATTATTATTATAATTATGATTATTTTTGTTTTGTTTTGTTTTGTTTTTATGACGATTTTTCTTTTACATTATTGATGTTAGCGTTGTTCTAGTTTCATTTCTCTGTTCATATCCTTTTTCTTAAGACCTTGCCGCTTCCTTTTAATTTTTTTACGTCCCTTACTCTGTTTCCTTCTCACCTCCCCCCCCCCTCCCCCTAATTTCATCCTCCATGCCATTTTTCCCCGTCTAATATCACTTATAGTGAAAAGACGTTAAATCAAGCAACGAACTCTCTCTCTCTCTCTCTCTCTCTCTCTCTCTCTCTCTCTCTCTCTCTCTCTCTCTCTCTCTCTCTCTCTCTCTCTCTCATACACACACACACACTCTCTCTCTCTCTCATACACACACACACACACACACAACACACACACACACACACACACACACACACACACACATGCAAAACATCCTAGTATGCACGTTAAAGATCCTGCAAGTCATGTTATGTTAGTAGCTGGTTGGCTTATGGAAACATGAAAATAGCCAGTATGCAAGCTTACCGGAGATGGAGTACGCAGGATGTGTAGCAACATACCGCCTGCACAGTGTGGGCAAAACAATACTTATCCAAGAAAAATCGGAACACACACACACACACACACACACACAAACCACACCACACACACACACACACACACACACACACAAGATAATATCAACTTACTGGCAAGTCAAGTTAAATGTCATATAGATTTTTATTCCGATCACTTGAAAGTTTACACTGATGGATCAATAATTGCAAGACAAGCAGGCTCAGCGTTTTTAATACCTGCTCTCAAAATTGAGAAATCCTTCTATATAGGACTTAATAAATCTGTCTTTACCGCTGAACTCTTTGCAATCTTAATGGCTTTGAATTATATGATAAATTTTCCTAGGACACTTCCCAAGATACTTTTTTGCGTTGATTCAAAATCTGTACTTCAAGCTCTTGAATTATCAAAATTACAAACAAGATCTGAAATGATATTGGAAATTACTCACTTGATTAACAGTTTATCCTTAAGAGGCATTGATATTACTTTCTGCTGGATACCATCTCATAGTTCTTTTCATTATAACGATATGGTTGATAGGGCTGCCAAACGGGGGCAAAGAGCTCCCCAGATTCAAATAATGTACAACTTTCCCTCTCATTGCATGAGTGTTATACCTTAGTGGACTCCTATGTATGGAAGCAGTTTCAAGATAAACAGAAAAAGTATGAAAACTGTTATATGAACTTTGAAATTAGCAAAACACTTAAGCAGTTTCCTGCCAGCAGAAGTATACAATCCCTTATGTATAGGTGGAAACTTGATGCATTTAAAACAAAATACACAAGGAATATAGTATGTCTGTGTGGAAAAAAGATAACACATAGTCATATTCTTTCATGCGTTCGGGTGAAAAGACATATTCCTACACTATCTAAGACAGTTTCTGATATATTTGCCTCACCACCATTAACATATGAATTTTTTGTTAGCCTGTCAAAAAGTCCTATAGCAAATTATCTTTAACACACCGTTATTTCACATGTTCAATGTTATGGTTAGCCAATTTTATTGTTTCAATCGTTAATTATGATAACGTCTTGTGATTTTTCCTTCTCGTCTTCGGCACAGTTGTTTTCTGATTCATTTATTTTTCCTGAAGATTAACCATTTCCAAGTATACTCTTCACTCCTCATGAATTTTTTTTTTTTTTTTTTTTTTTTGTGTGTGTCTAAAATCACTTAAAAGTGAATAGACATTAAATGAAAGACCACCACCACACACATACGTCATCAAAATGGCGAACTCAACACAAATCTAATTTTGTGCTCTGAGTGTTGCCGCTGGAAACGACCACAACTGTGATCATCCTGAGCCAACAACAGCAGTTACTGATGAAGGTGGCGAAACAGAAATACAAACCGTACCGAAGCCAGGCCCCACAGCGTGCGACAGGCTTCCATCTCCTGTAACGACTACTAACACCGCCGTCGCTGTGGCAAAGCCTGGCGATCTACCAAATGTGATGACCTTAAAGCACCAATATTGTCACTATCAAACAAAATCGAACGATTAGAACTGCTCCTCACCAGCCATATCGGAGCAATGGGCTGTGAGACGGGGTTGCCGAACGAAACCAAGGCAGTCTGTGTGTCCGTTGGCACGCAGACTGTCTCTTCACATCCACGGCCAACTCCGTCCCCGCAGCTCAAGACCTATGCTGTGGCAGTTAAAAACACAACTATAAATCAAACATCCGCCGTAAGAAAGCTGCAAATAACATCCAAAACGGCAGCAGGCGAAAATAAAACTAAAAAAATATAACAGCAAGGGAAATAATTCACAGACGTCAAAACCTACATTTGACGTCAAGTCAAAAAATGACACCAAAGAAAAGAAAATCTCGTCACCAGATCTTCCACGTGTCTTTCTTCTGCACGACTCGACTCTGAACGCTGTAGATAAATAAAAGACTGGGATCATCGTATGGCTTCATCGCAAAAGCGAGGACATCACACAAAATTAGTGACATGAAGAAATGCCTAACTGAGGAACAATTGACTTCCAATCCAGTGGACTGCATTGTACTTCACAGTGGCGTCAACGATCTGAAAACGACTGATCCAAAAACAGCAAGTGACAATTTCGTAAAGATTGTGGAAGAAGCTATAACCATGCACCCAAACTGCAAAATAGTCATCAGCAAGGTTACGTCCATGAAAGACAAGGCCCTTCGGATAAAAAGGGATCTTTTTAACGCCCTTGTCACCTCTGCGCTACATGGACATAGCAATGTATCTTTCATCGGAAACGACAATCTCAATACCAAACGCAAAGTTCTTTTCAGAGATACTATTCATCCTAGCTCTCGTGGTTCTTCCGTCTTAGCCAAAAACATCGATAACCATGTTAGAAATCTCTTTTGGAAAAGGCCAAAACCACACCGACACCGACACCGTCCTCTTCACTACACAGAACATCCACCCACCACCAGTGTTGACCGTTATTACCCTACAGCGCCATCTATGACTTTTCACTCGTATCGGCCGTGGTGGGATCAACAGGACTTTCAACATCAAAATTATTTTAATGTACTAAAAAATCATGTGTGGTAACCACTTCGTGTCGATCGTTTCTTGTAACAGCACCAGATGTATAAGATGACAGCAGATACTATTTATACAAAGCTGTTCCTGATTTGAGTAACATTTGCCATTTCCTTTTTTCACATTGTTGTTTTTATTCTAGGCCTACTGTTGTTGTATATACTAAAGAACTATATGATTTAAGACACTGTTGATCAACTGCTAGGAATTCGCACTTCTACTTAAAAGTTTTATTGTTACTGTTCTTTTCAACTCCTGGTGTTTACTTATTTCTTTTTTTGTTAATTATTCACTTGTCTTTTTTACCGATTTTCGACATTTTCTGAACATTTACTTGTATTAACAAACTTGCCATTATCTAATAACTCCATCCATACTACCTGCACTGCTCTATGCCAGTTTGATCGATCATGATAAATAAGTGTACAAACCTTAAAGTAAATATACTTCAGTGGAACACTCGTTCCATTGTTAAAAATATTCATTACCTCAGTAACTATCTCTCTTCTACAAATTTCCAAGTCTTACTTTTACAGTCGCTGAATACCGACAAAAAGAATTTGCCCAAATTATCAGGGTTTTATTACCCACCCATCTACAGCTCTGTAAAGGATGGTAGCCGAATTTTTACTGCAATATATATTCGTGAAGGACTGAACTTTTGTGAAGCAAAATCTCCAGTGCCAAGATCTACTGCTTCTATTTCGTCATGTGCTGCTACTATAAAATTTTCCTCATCATTAGTTCTAAATATGGCCTCTGTCTATTTACCAAGAGGCCCAGATTCTGAGAACACAGAATGGCTGAGACATTTTGAAGATCACCACGATAAATGGATCATTGGTGGTGACTTCAATGCGCATGCTCCGTTTTGGGAAAGGGACTGTACTCATATAACCAGCAACAGGTTCATCGATAATCTTGTGGACTCAAATTTATGTCTACTTAATGATGGACGTGTTACCCTTATCCCTGACATTGCATCCCATCAACCCACAGCGATAGATCTAACTTTAGTGTCACCATCACTAGCAATAAACGCCACATGGAAAACAGCTGTAGACTCTTTAGGATCAGATCACATCCCTATAATTCTCAGCCTAAATCATAGACCTGAAACAGAAAATAACTCACAAGATAGCATAATATCACATGAAAGTTTACCACGATTTAATTATAAAGAAGCAGACTGGACTAGATTTAAACCAATCCTTCATAATACAAAAACAGATCTATCTGATACTGCCAACATAGACAACTTGTATACATTTTTCTGTGATCACTTTTAAGTGCTGCCAACATTTCTATCCCAAAAGTAAAGGCATCAAATACAGGAAAACATCGCGGAATTATTTGGTGGAATAAGGATTGTGAAAAAGCAGTTAACGAAAAGAGAAAAAGCTTTAAAACATACATAAACAATGGGACACCGGAAAATCATAGAGCGATGAAAAGTGCCAACATAAAATGTTTTAACAGAATCATAGAACAAGCCAAAGAGCTGTATTGGACAACATTTTGTAAATCTGAAATAAATAATCACAAAGACATGCATAAAATTTGGGAGAAACTAAAAATTATGAAAAATGGGATCAGTTTGCCGTCATTTCCGATAAAGCTAGCCAATAATCCTTTCCCAAGCTCGTTGGAAAAGGCAGAAGCTTTTGCAGATTTATTTGCTGAAGTCTGCCATAATGACGGCCTTCCTGTTTTCAGTCAAAATCATAGGGAACGAGAAGAAAAGACAGAGGTTTATAATGACCCTGCCCCAGATAACACACACTACATGAGCGCATCAATTACACTTCAAGGATTAAAAGATGTCATTAAGTCTATCCCAAACAAAAAAGCGTCAGTAGGATTAGATGCCATTTCTAATCAGATGCTGAAAAATTTACCAGAAAATTTTGTAATTTTGCTATATACTATCTTTAAAAAATGTTGGAATTGTAGCAAAATGCCGGACTCCTGGAAATGGACAATAGTGGTTCCTATACTAAAAGCGGGTAAATGTAACACTGATCTGAAAAACTATAGGCCAATTGCACTAACATCCCACGTCTGTAAACTGATGGAGAAAATTATTGTATACCGTTGTTGCACTATTGTGAAAAGAATAACAATATTCCTGTCAATCAGGCTGGTTTTCGAAAAGGCAGGTCAACAGTGGAACTCTTAACTAAATTAACCACTGACATAAAACGACAATTTGCAAGACGTAAATGTGTATTGGCCACATTTTTTTATATAACCAAAGCATACGACCAAGTGTGGCACTCCCGATTATTATTTAAATTAAAAAGCATAGGACTAACAGGTCGCGTTTATAATTATATGAAGTGTCTGTTGGAAAACCCAGTAATTCAAACCAGGATTGGAAACGTGTATTCAACAAAACGAACCCTTCAAATGGGTATCCCACAGGGATCAGTTATAGCACCTCTCCTTTTTATGATACTAATGAATGATTTACCAAGTAGAATATCTAAAGATGTCACATTAGTCCAGTATGCTGATGATCTATGCATGTGGATGCCGGTAAACATGAAGAAGAAAATTCCTTCTCGTAGTATCAACTATACACGCAAACTTTATCAATTAGAACTTCACAAAACAGCACAATACATGGCAGAAAATGGGCTCCATTTATCTACGGAGAAGACAAAGATAATTTTATTTAATAGTGGGTCTAACCCGGACAAAGTGCCCACCTTTAAACTAGGAGATACCGTTCTTCGGTATAACCAAACCATTAAATTCTTAGGTGTTTTCTTTACAGCAAAATTATCATGGAATCTGCATATCGACTACTTACTCACAAAAGCCCAAAAAAGTCTTTCTTTTTTTTTAAAATAGTGTGCAAGCAACCATGGGGACATAATCCATCAACACTTGTACATCTATGTAAATCTCTAATTAGATCTAAACTAATATATGCCCAAGAAATATTCTTTAGTGCACCTAGACACTTACTACAAAAACTACAAAGTATAGAATGCAAAAGTTTTAAACTTGCGCTTGGTCTTCCGATGCATGCTTCCAACCTCCGTACATACGGTGAAATTGAACGTTGCCGCTTGATGAACAAAGGAAACTCGTCTCTACCAAATTTCTGCTAAGAAATACCACCACTGAAAATGTTTTGAGACCTGATATAAATTTAAGATCAGACATTGATTTTCCAAAACGAGCTAAATCAATATCTTCACAAGCCACACTTGCAACGTATACATACGACATCATGAATGGTTCTGGAATTGATTTAAAGCGGATCCTATATTATATAAGACCTTCTTTTTCTCCAGTACCCAGTTGGGAACTCTTAAGAGCAAACTTTGACATACACCACACTGATTTAAAGAAAGAAGATAATATCAACTTATTAGCGAGTCGAGTTAAATGTCATATTGAACACTTTTATCCCAATCATTTAAATATCTACACAGATGGCTCATTAATTGAGAAAATGGCAGGTTCTGCGTTTCTAATACCAGCTCTTAAAATAGAGATATCTTTCCATATAGGACCCAACAAATCAATATTTACAGCTGAACTCTTTGCAATACTGATGGCTTTGAATTACTTAGTAAATTATCCTCGAAATATATCACAGATCCTTTTCTGCGTTGATTCTAAATCAGTGCTTCAGGCTCTTGAATTAATGAAATTAGACACTAGATCTGAAATGGTAATAGAAATTAGCCATTTAATTCATTTCTTATCCTTAAGAGGAACTGATCTTACTTTCTGTTGGATACCATCTCATTGTTCGTTTCATCATAACGATGTGGTTGACAGGGCTGCCAAACGAGGAGCTAAGGGTTCACCAGAATCAAACCACATAAAGCTTTCTCACCCTCTTTAAATGAATCTTGTAATTTAGTGGACGCCTATGTTTGGAAACTGTTTCAAGATAATCAGAAAAAGTACAGTACTAATAGCATGGATTTTAAAATCAGCAAAATCAGTAAACAGTCTACTACAAACAGATCTATACAGTGGAAACTCGATGCATTCAAAACAAAGTACACCAGAAATATTGCCTGTCTTTGTGGACAGAAAATAACGACCAGTCATTTACTTTCTTGCATTAGTATAAAGCGATACATTCCGATACTTTCTACTCAATTTCCGACATATTTGAATCATCATTATTGACAGACAAATTTTTCGTTAGCCTATCTAAAAGTCCAATAGTTCAATATTTATAATTCGTTCATCTTCCTGTTCATAGTTACAGTTAGCTAGTTTATTGTTATATTTGTTGTAGTATGCTACTTTATTTATGTTTATGCTTCCCTCCGACATTTGCATTGTCCTTGTTTCTTACTTTTTGTTTTTTACATGGTTTCAGCCCGAATATGTTTTTGATGCTCGAGTGGGCTAAAAGTAATATGAATTTAAACTTGAACTTTCTTTTTTTCTTTTTTTTTTCTTTTTTTTACTTTTTTTTTTTTTTTTTTTTTTTTTGTGGGGCGCAGATGAGGTGGGTTTTGTGAACCCTATGAGTTCGGAGAAGCAGTGCTAAATTGACAGACTCAATGCATCACACATTCCAGACTTAAAGCAGGCAACCGGTGGATCGGACGTCTCAACGATTTAATCATTCATCGTCATCTCATCTCATCCCATCTCATCTCATCTCTAAGAGGATCTGCTTATATTTGAGGCACCCAACAATTTCTTTGACAACAATGTACACACTGCCATGGCGACAAATCAACAGAATGGCTTATTCCAGGGCAACAGCCATGGCAGTGGTCGTCACTACTTCAAAATATTTATGAAATAATTCTAAATTTTATGAAATAATTCTAAATCATTCATCTATTTATGTTGTTGTTGTTTTTTATGAAACTCGATATTTTGTGATCTACGACAAAATGTATTTATATCTAGATGTTAGAAATTTAGATTGTGGTGATCGCTGCCTTGGAGCTTTACATAACAACAATCATCGCAATGATTTCAAATCTTAACTATTTATAAATTCTATTTATTTATCGATGAAATACTATACATTTACCTGAAATGTTGCCTCCAAAAAGGATACGATTAAAGTCGCTCCTTTTCGCTAAATTATCTGGTGGTTACCAGATCAACGAAGCGGAAATGACGACTATCAGCGATGACGTCATTAT
>CM060305.1:48788819-48813819 GCA_030674185.1 Monoplex corrugatus
AGCGAACTTTTCTTCAAACACTGACAACGTGTTGCATGTAAATAAAAACAGATGGGGTGAAAGAGAGAGAGAGGGAGAGACAGACAGACAGACAGACAGACAGACATCCAAAACAAGCGTGACTGCCCGCTTTCAAGCAAACAGGAACCAGAAGGGAAGAAAAAAAACACGAAAAAAGATAAGCACGCGTGTTCAGTACAACACTTTGAGACAAGACAGGTGCAAATTTTCGGCAAACTGCTCTTTGTCTAGCGTAAGTTCACAAACAAACAAACACCAGATACAAAACTTAGGACAGAAAGACTGAAACTTCCCTGCTGCTCTGTCCAGTGTGAGAAAAGACAGACAGACAGACAGAGACAGACAGACAGAGACAGAGAAAAAGAGAGAGAGAGTGAGAGAGACAGACAGAGACACAGATAGAGACACAGAGACAGAGACACAGAGACAGAGACACAGAGAGGGACATACAGACACAGACCGACCGACAGACAAACACACATTGAGACACAAACACAGAGTGAGACAGATACAGACAAGGCACAACATTCTTTATGTAATTTACATGAGAAACAGGGAGGGGGCGGGCGATAAGTAAATAACTCAACATTCACACTGCAAAACAATTATCAAAACAGCGATTATCCAAACACTAACCGCGTGTTGCGACTTGCACAGAGAAAGCGACATAGAAAGAGACAGACTGAGACACGGAGAGAGAGACAAAACAAATTTCTTGGATAAGCTTTTTGTCTTAAAGGGGGAAGGAGTTATCATCCAGCCGCCGTTTTTAGTATTTTTTTTGGTTGGTTGGTTGGTTGGTTGGTTGCTTGGTTGCTTGGTTGCTTGCTTGCTTGCTTGCATGCTTGCATGCTTGCATGCTTGCTTGCTTGCTTGCTTGTTTGTTTTTGGGGAAGGGGTTATAATCCGCTGTAGTCAAAGGAAAGGTTGAAGCTATGCTTCACATTGCAAAATAATTATTAAAACAGCGATTCTCCAAACACTTGCAGTGTGTTGCAACTTGCATGTACACAAAAACAGATGGGGAGGGGAGAGAGAGAGGACGAGAGAGAGTCAGACAGATACAGAGAGACACAGAAACAGATGGGGAGAGAGAGAGACACAAAGAGAGAGAGAGAGAGAGAGACAGAGAGCGACAGAGACAGAGAGACAAAGACAGAGATAGACAGACAGAGATAGACAGAGAAACAGAGACAGTGATAGAAACAGAGATAGACTGACGAACAAACACACAGACATAGGCCTACATAAAGGCAGAGATAACTGGAAACGACGAGTGACGTTTACTAAAACGCATTCTTTATTAACTTTACGAAGGTAACACAGAAGAACTGCTTTCCCTTGATGATAATAACCGTTTTCCAAGACCCCACAACGAAATGCAAGACAGACTGTGAGACATGGAGTTCAAAACTCACACGCACGAGAGAGAGAGAGGGGGGGAGGGAGAGACGGAGGGAGGGAGGGAGACAGACAGGTAGACAGACGGAAACACAGGGAAAGAACTGAGAGAGATACACTGAGACACACACACTCACAAGACAGAATGAGACAGAGACAAACATTACGAGGGTAAGAGAGAAGGTGTGTGTGTCAAGAGCTCTCTGTTTATCTCTGTTTTGCAATGTCATGCAGCTCAAGAAAACGTTTATCCAAACTCTTAACAGCGTGAGTGTGTACACGAGCACAGATGGTAGTAACAGACAGACATGCAGACAAGACAGACACACAGATCAACAGATCGACAAATAGATAAAGACAGATAGACAGACGGACAAAAGAACACAAGACGATGTCTTTGTCTGTGAGAGTAACTGAAAAGCATATCTTTCTTTAATACTAATCCAACTTACCGTGGCCTAGGGAAGGGCTATGTGTAAGGTACGCATCAAATCACAAGAAAATCATCAAAACTGATTAGCCTATCCAGACACCAAAAGAGTACATGACTTTCCTACATACAGAAACAAAAGGAGATATAGAGAGAGGAGAGAGAAAGAGAGAGAGAGAGAGAGACAGAGAGACAGAGAGAGACAGACAGACAGAGACAGAGACAGGGAAAGGGAGAAAGGGAGAAACGGATAAAGGAGAAAAGAGGAAAAGAGAAGAAAATTCCTGATTTTCAAGGGAGCATATAAGCATTGTGAATACCTTCTGTCCTCCACCCAACCCCCACAGAGGCAGAAAGAGATAAAGACAGACAGATGGAAAGACTATAGGCCTACAGACTCAAAGCACTAATATGTAGGTCGACAGGGAATCAAAAAGTTAACTTCTTGCTATGCTAGCATGGTTAACAATGCAAGGTGGTGGCAATCAGGGTGCGGGAGT
Organism: Monoplex corrugatus; assembly: GCA_030674185.1. NCBI lineage: Eukaryota > Metazoa > Mollusca > Gastropoda > Littorinimorpha > Ranellidae > Monoplex > Monoplex corrugatus. Next base: position 48,791,172 of record CM060305.1, read on the forward strand.
CAAACGGTTAATGAGAAATGAATTCATTTTATATTTCATCGCAATAGTTTTGTTTATTCGTTTGTGTTTGTGTTTTGTGTGTGTGTGTGTGTGTGTGTGTGTGTGTGTGTGTGTGTGTGTGTGTGTGTGGAGAGAGAGAGAGAGAGAGAGAGAAAGAGAGAGAGAGAGAGAGAAGAGAACACGCCAGGTAACTAATAAACACGATAACGGTCGACAGAGACATACGACACATATCACGCAATAAACTAAGAAAACAATGAATGAAATAACACACCAAAGTGACTCACCTGTAAACAAGTGTCCCTCAAATGGAAGTTACAACAACACAGATCTCACAAAACGGTCCTGACGGTCTGTGTTCATTTAGTTTGCGCTCAGTTTTGTTGTGAGGAGCCGCCGAACAGACAGCGATAATTGCGGACGAATGAGCCTGACTGACACTGACGTAAGGACCCACACAAGCTGTCTCGCTGCCGGCTTTTCAGCGTGCTGCAAGTTTCAAGTGTCCTTCCATCTATCGGGATGCCAAGGCATGTTGTGAGTAGTAGCCAGCCATGTGACGGAATTGGTGTAGAGATGTTGCGTGTGTGTATAAGTCTATCATTGTCTTTCGCGCACTTGGTCAACCTCAACCTTTTCCGCTGTTGTCCTAGCAACTCTAAGGATTTCCCAAATTCCAGCACAACATTTTTGTTGCCTATGAAATTATGTCTTTTAGTCCACAATTTCTATGTCTTGTGAAACGCACTCTGCTGAACACGTTTCGCTCTGTTAAGGAAGATTTGTTTCATGAAACACATAATGAACTATAACCGTCTTGTTTACATGCTTTTAGATATGGATTTGTCATTTTGGAACTACAATTCTTATTTTCATTCGACATTTCTCTGTTAGGTCAAGATTTCAACTACTTGTACTAGGTATTTCAAAAACCCTTGCAAAATGAGGGCAGAATCCAGACTTCTTTTCAGCTCTCAATATTTCACATAGATATCTTTAAATATATAAGAATGACAAACCGCAGTGCAACTGTCTTCTTTCTTACTTCACTGATGCGATTTAATTTCCTCTGTTTTTATGTTTTTGTTTTTGGGTCGTTTTTTTTTTTGTTTTGTTTTGTTTTGTTTTGTTCTTTTGTTTGGTTTTTTTTGGGGGGGGGTTAGTTTGTTTTTGTTTTTATTTTTGTTTGTTTGTTTTTGTTTGTTTGTTTGTACATTAGATCCTTATGTTGCGAGACTGATTTTCTGAAGCTTGTATTAACCACAGTTGATGGCGGTTGTATAAGTCGTAAGTAGTGGTAGCAGAAGTGAATAGTAACAGTATTAGCACTAACAGAAGCAGCAAAAGCAATGCAATGAACAGTAGTAGAAGTCTTCTCGAAGGCAGCAAAGATAACATTAGCATTGTCCATGTTGAAATCGGTATCAAACAACAAAACCATCTCCACAAAACACAAGATCAGGTTTTTATGTGCACTGGTATATTCCGTTTTCCTGTAAATATGCGAGACATGGACCCTCACAGCAGATTTGTAAAAAACATTCAAGCCGTGGAAATGTGTGTGTGTGTGTGTGTGTATGTGTGTGTGTGTGTGTGTGTGTGTGTGTGTGTGTGTGTGTGTGTGTGTGTGTGGTGTGTGTATGTGTGTTATGTTGTGTTGTATTTTGTAAAGCTATCGTGTTGTGCATTGTTTTTGTCTGTTATGATGTGATGTGCTGTGTTGTGCTGTTCTGTTCTGTGTTGTGTTGTGTTGTCTTGTGTTGTCTTGTGTTGTCTTGTATTGCTTGTGTTTAGATAGCTGTGTGTTGTTTATTCGGAATAATCTTAACACAAAAAGGTCAATACCAGCCTTCATAGGTCGTAGATGAGCACATGTTGTCATGCTTATGCTGATTCTTTCACGAACGCTGATACAAGATTATTGTTCATAATTTTGAAATCTTATTTACATTGATTAGTTCATTAGTGTTACAGTTTATCATTTTCAGTTTCAGTTTATCAACAATGTGTCAGAGACAATTTATCAACATTTTATCAACATTGTGTCAGAGACAGACCATATCAAAGACACATAAGCGATGTGTCATAATGAGAAGAAAAAAATTGATTATACACCTACACTGAATAGAAACAAATGGTGGTACAAATCAGGAAAAGGTGTGTGGTAGATGTACCCTAACCTGGTTCAAATTACCTACCCTTGAGACGGATACTCTAAGAACACTGATAATGCTTTTGTAAACAATATCTAATGTTTCAGTTCAGTTTCTCAAGATGACGTCTCCGCGCTTGGAACGAATTCCACATGCGCTAACGTCACAGATGCCATATGTATGGCGATCATGGCAAAGCCTTAAGCCTGCACATAAACGCATGAGCTGGCAGGTCCTGAGGCCCTACTTAGACAATGTTTTACCTAGTATCTAATGTCATGATCTTGCGGACAATTTTTCACAGGGTAAGCAACGTGTGTTGCTTCGCGTTGATTCATCCATGTGTCCAGCGACCGATTTAGAACATAACGTAATCCGGGCTGTGTGCCGCGTGAGGCGCGTCACCAAATCAACAACATTTGGAGCTAAAGTTACTGCTTTTATAATTTTATCGTTCATGACTGAAAAGTTCATCGTTCGGTCTTCAGTATCTAATAGTCTTCGTTAAATTGTTTCAGTACTCAACGGAAGAGTCGGAATTCCGTAACAGCACAGCGCGGGACACCTTACACGCATGCATGTTTACCGCGTGGGACGTTGGATTTGCATAGTAATTATTTTTGTACCGAGATTTTCCTGGTGTCGGTTACCGTTGCACAAACTGAAGAGTTTCGTGTAAAGGGAGGAGAGGGTGGGACGAATGGCTAACAAAATTACATCAGTCTTTATTCAACGAGGCTTCCGTTCATGCGCGGAAGATTTTATTCGAGTCGACTTCTCGCTGTTGAGGCAACTATCACCCACACGAGGCCGACACTCCCTATCGAGATAAAATTAATACTCTTCCGCCTCCGCAAGCGCTCTATGTGGCATCATGACGGAGTCACGCTGGGCAAAACTGGTTTTCGTTTTTGTCCGCCATCCCACACACTCCCACCTTGTGCGCGCGCGCGCGCGTGTGTGTGTGTGTGTGTGTGTGTGTTGGTGTGTGTGTGGTGTGTGTGTGTGTGCGTGGATTTGTGTGTGTGTTTGTAGATGTATGTGTGTGTGTGTTTCTGTGTGTGTCTGTGTGTGTGTCTCTGTGTGTGTGTGTCTGTGAATATGTGTGTGATCTGTGTGTGTGTGTGTCTATCTGTATGTGTGTGTGTGTGTGTGTGTGTGTGTGTGTGTGTGTGTGTGTGTGTGTGTGTGTGTGTGTGTGTTTGTGTCTGCATGTGTCTGAGAGGTGAGAATGTGTTTCTGTGAGTGTGTGTGTGTATGTGTGTGTCTTTGTGTGTATATGTGTGTGTGTGCGTGCGTGTGTGGTATGTGTGTGTTTAATGACATTTACTAGTTCTTTTGATAGAGCCATGGAATCAAGATCTGATATATCGAGTTGAATCCCAGCCCGCAACATTAAAACATGAAAAAAAAAAGATAGAAAGAGAGAGAGACAGAGAGAGAGAGAGAAGAGAGACAGAGACAGAGACTTGTCTTGAACAAACACCAAAGTTATTTAAGCTTTTACTATGGAAATATATGTGGTAACCCAGTGTTAAGAAAGACAAAAGAAGGAACAGAAATTCAATAAACAAAAGAAAAGGCCAAGGGAAAAGTGGCGAAAACGGGAGTCTAGCTACAATAATAACAACAACAACACCAACGATGATGATGATGATGATGATGATGATGATGATGATGATGATGATGATGATGATATTATTATTATTATTATCATTTATAGGGATGATGATGATGATGATACAGCTATTGCTGCTGCTGCCGCTAATACTACTACTACTAATAATAATAATAATAATGATGATAATAATAATATGATGATAATAATAACAATAATAATAATTATTATAATAATGATAATTATAATAATAATAACAATAAGAAGAAGAAGAAGAATGATGATGATGATGATGACGATGATGATGATGATGACGACGATGATGATGACGACGACGACGACGACGACGATTCTTTGGTGTCAGATCTTGATACACAAATCTAATCAAAGCACGCACTGTCGGTGTCATCATTCCCCAAGACACCTACTCGCAACAGTAAGAACTCAAAGATACAAAACACACACAAACTAAGAGAGGGAGGACAAGAGTGGAGTAGGACGAAAGAATAGACTCATAGAGGGGGGTAGCACTGCTGGACAAAATGTATGTCTTCAAGTTAGACTTGAAGTGAGACAGATTATGTGACTGTCGAACAGACGGGGAAAGATCGTTCCCGCTGTATGGAACAGACTCAGAAAGACAGCGGCAACCGACTGTAGAACATCTGTATCCAGGAATGTGTAAATAAATGGTATCAGAAGCTCAACGTACAGCTCAGGCAGGGGTGTACATTCAGAGGTGGTCACACAGATAAGAAGATGCAGTACCATTGATACACGTGTAGCATAATGTACTGATTTTGTATGAAATTCTTTGATAAACAGGCAACCAATGCAGCAAGTGAAGCACAGTGGAAGGGGAGGGGGGGGGGAGATGATGTGATCATGCATCTTTTTACAAAGGGTAAGACGGGACGTGGAATTCTGAATACGCTGGAGGCATGCGATAGAAGAATCAGGCAAGCCCAAGAGTATAGAGAGTTACAATAATGGGTACGAGACAAGATAAGAGAAGTTGCGAATTTAGATGCTGCTGAAATTGAAATATAACGATGAACAGAACTGAAACGCTGGCAGTGACACAACTGACAGGTTTGGGTGATGAATGTCTGAATGGACAGCTGAGGATCAAGATCAACGCCAAGGTTATTGACTGAATAAGGAAGTACAAAGGTGCTGTTCCACAGATGGATAGAACAATTTTACAATGGAAAGCTTGTGCCCTGTGCCGGTGAGCATTGGCTCAGTCTTACATCCATTCAACTGTACATTGTTATGTATCATTCAGTTCTGTATCTTAACATAATAGAAACTTCAGAGAGAAGAGTTGAAAGATTTTCAGGAGATACACTGTTGTAGACCTGTGAATCATCAGCATCAATTGATATTTGATGCTGTGCTGAAAGATGACATTGGCAAATGTTGAAGTGTGAAGAGGATTGGTCCATGTACAGACTTTAGGAGACCCCATATGCTGCAAGTTTGGCCGGTTTCAGTTTCAGTTTCTCAAGATGACGTTTCCGCGCTTGGAACGAATTTCATATGCACTAACGTCACAGATGCCATGTGTACGGTGATCATGGCACAAGCATTAAGCTTGCACATAAACCCATGAGCTGGCCAGATCCTGAGGCCCTACCTAGCCTATGTTTTACCTAGTCTATATTTTATACAGGTATTTTATCAGCCTATCACTGGAATAGTCTTGGTTGTATGTAAATGACATGTGTATCTGTGTATCTTATCTTTCAGAAAAAGAAACATTTTATATATATATGTATATATGTATATATATATATACATATATATATACATATATATATATATATGTGTGTGTGTGTGTGTGTGTGTGTGTGTGTGTGTGTGTGTGTGTGTGTGTGTGTGTGTGTGTGTGTGTGTGTGTGTGTGTGTAAAGTAAATAGATAATTAATTAAAGGTCTGAATCACAACTAGCTATTCTGTATAAACTCGTCTCACATGATAGAACCTCCCCTCCCCATAGTCAATGCACAAATGCTCAGCTGTCAATCAGCTAGGTGAAGACAACATTTTCCTAATCAGAGATAGATATGTAAGTAGGTAAGTACGTTGGCAAGGAAAGAAGTAAGCAAGAAAGTGAGTAAGTAGGTAAGTAAGTAAGTAAGTAGGTAAGCAAGTAAGTAAGCAGCTACGTAAGTAAGTGAAAAAGAAGTTTGACCTGTTTGCACTCAGACACATTTACTATGACTGACTGGAAACGGTCGGACATGTATGACAAAAACCAACTCCATTTTGAATGTGTGCTCCAGTCGAGAGAGGAGGAAGGAGTGGTCCACATTTGTCAAAGGCAGCAGAAAGATCTAAAAAAAAAAAAAAAAAGAAAAAGGAAAATTCGGCCAAAGTCAGCTAGCTGAATGCAACAAATCATTGTGTAAAATAAAGACATTTTATATCCTTTATAAGGAAGACGATCACTTGTCATCTTTAATTGTTCAACCAGTATTTGATAAACTTCACATGGATGTTAATGAAGAGAGGGTGTCTGCCTGTCTCACCATATACCAAGTCATTTTGAGTTCTTTATGCTAACATTTTAAAACCGCTTCTATGCAAACACATGAACCCGTTCAATGATTGTCAAGTCAGGTCTCAGACCCCAGATCTCAGCCCCACAAGTCAACATTGGTTGCATTTGGACATCAAACAACTTGAAAAATATGTTGTGAGATTTGTCCCCAAGTGACACAATAATTCGAGAACACTTACTATATACCCTTTGTAGTACGGCTTGCCATACCAGTTAGAGCATGTGACAATGAAAGTTTCGTAGACAAGAAAATACCTTTGTATTTATTAACATTTATAATCCTGATACACTTGGTGCTATACAACCATTCTTCGTTAGAAGCTAATCGGCTACCATTCCTAAATAAAGCTATATTTCATTTGTTTAAATTTACCATTGAAGATTGAGAGACACAGACGGAGAGGGACAGAGCGAAAGAGAGAGCAAAAGAGAGAAAGTCAGAAAAAGAGGGTTTAGACTGGGATAGAGTGAGAGAAAAAGAAAGAAAATAATGTATGCACCATCTTTGTCTAACTGACTAAATAACAAAATAGCAATAAGTAAATCAACAAATAAGAGCAAAGAATCCCTCCCACTACACAGGAGGATGGGCGCAAAGGCTAAATGGTTAAGACACAGTCCTTCAACTGAGAGTTTTGAGTTCGAACCTCCTTGGATACCGCCTGGTGGTTAAATGAAAGCTGCGAGACATACGGCATGAAGATCAGCGTCAGCAAGACCGAGGTCATGACTGTCAGTAAGAGACCAAACAAACTGGATATCAACATCAACGGAACCCAATTGGAGCAAGCCAGTGAATTTAAATACCTGGGCAGCATCTTCACTGAAAATGGCAAACTAGACAGAGAAATCGAGACCAGATGCCAGAAAGCCAACGCAGTCAACTACCAACTTGCCCCTCTCCAGAAACACCCCAGCATTCCCACCAGCACTAAGGCGAAACTCATCAACGCCATTTTTCTACCAACGCTGACATACCAGTGCCAGACATGGTCCCTAACTAAAGTCCTCGAGAGAAAACTGGTCACCTGTGAAATGAAATGCCTGAGGAAAGCAGTAAACAAGACAAGGCGGGACAAGATCAGAAATGAGGTGATACGAGACATGGTAGGAGCAACACCAATCCTACAACACATCGAACATATGAGGATAAAGTGGTTCGGACACTTCACACGTATGCCCCTAAACCATCCAGCTCTTCGGGCATACAACACCAGATACTCTGGCTGGAGAGCCAGAGGAAGACCAAGACGACGATGGAGCGACTCCGTGGCAGACACCCTCAGAGCTCACGAGATGTCCCTTCTCCAGGCCACCCGCCTTGCTGCTGACAGACGACTGTATCTCCCCGCGACGCCCACCGGTACAAGCGGAAGGAAAAAGTAAAGAAAGTAAGGTTAAAGTGTGTGTGGGGTGAGATTTTTCGGACCTCCCAAGTCAACCAATATGGAAGCAGACCTCCTAGTGACTTATCCCCATTCGTGTGTATACGCACACGTAACACCAAATGTGCTTGCGGAACTTGAAGATCCTGTAAACAATCTGAGTCTTCGGTGGCTTATGGAAACACGAAAACACCCAGCTTGAACACCCTCGAATATGGAGTATGACTGCCTTAATGGTGGGGCAAAAAAAAAAAAAAACCTGAAAAATAAAACCTGCCATACACAAAAAGTCCTTGAATACTTGAATTCGCGCGGGCTTTGCAGACTCTACGAATCAAAAACAACAACAAAATAACAACAACAACTCCACAGAATCAGGTAAAAGATGCTTTGCACCACATTCTATGCTTTGTAGACGACAGTGGAAAAACGTTCCACCCTTAAAAAAATTTGCAGTAGAACAAGCTTAGAATAATATTTTATTCATTCATCGAAGCTTTTGTTAATCGACTTGTTCATTCAGTTGTGTGTGGGGTTGTTGTTGTTGTTGTTTGTTGTTGTTGTTGTTGTTGTTGTTGTTGTTTGTTGTTGTTTGTTGTTGTTGTTGTTGTTGTTGTTGTTGTTGTTGTTGTTGTTGTTGTTGTTCAAACCATGCATTGTCTTTCACTTACTTCACGTCTCACGGACGCTGACTGGCTCTTCCGATAGACCCACGGACTCTAAATTCCACGTCCTAAGTTCAATTCCACCCCGCAACATAAAAGTTGGCTTCTTCGCTGGCAGTCTTTTAGCCCTCCACGTTTGGAGTTTGTTTGGAATTTGTTAAGAAAGATTCATCGCACTCGGACGATTCCATATTCGCTCAACCTAATTCTTTTAGCAATTATCTGCCAGACTTCCTGTACCTGCACAAAACCCTGTGATCTGGCAAGGTCGTGAAATGGGGTGGGGAAAAGGGACTTGTGAAACACTGAGCTGATACCATCAGAATGATAGAAACATTAAGATGGGCAGCGAACAGACAAACTTTTAATGTTGCGGGCTGGGATTGAATTCAAGCAATCACACCTCGCGTCCACACTTCTATCCACAGAGCCAGTCAGCCTGCTGTAAAGTGTGGCCTGAGTGGGAATTGAACCCACGACCCTGCGTCGTCGGCATGGTGCCCTGACCAACTGAGCTAACACAGACACACACCATCATCATCATCATGTGTCCTGCCGCATGGCGTTGGCGATCATGGCCCTCCATACAAATCTATCCCTTGTCGCTGCAAGCACATCTCCCACCCTCTCTGTCCTCAACCACCCTGCAAGTCCGTCCAATATTTTCTCCCCGGGTCTACCTGGTCCTGTCTTTCCCTCCAGCTTTCCTGTTATGACTAGGTGCTCTAATTTCTCTTGCTTCATAAAATGTTCTGTAAATGTTGCTTGTCTTTTCCTAATCTTCTTTATTAATGATCGTCTTGTGTCTGCCTCCTTCAAGACTGTCTCGTTTGTTTTCTTTGCTGTCCATAGAACTCTCAACATTCTTCTTCGAAACCACACTTCAGTTGCCTCAATTTTGTTCTGACTTTTCGTGTTGAAGTCCACGCCTCACAACCGTACATTAGTATCGGTTCTATATAATACTCAAGAACTCTCTTCCTGATGTTAACTGATAGGCAGTTATTGGTAAGAAAGCTTTTCCTCTTCTTGAATGCTGTTTTGGCTTTGCCGATTCTGCTGGCTATTTCTGATGTACATCTGCCGGGCACTAAGAAGTTCCAATAATACCATCAAAAAGGCAAACTTCAGGACCATGGCTAGATCTACACGTTGCAAGAGAGAATCAAAGAGCCTCACACTGTCGAAATGTGATCTCTTTGACGATTCTAAAATCACTCAAAGTGAGTAGTTGTTAAATCAAAGATCAAAGGTACCTGATCAGCCAAACCAGGAACAAAAAAGTACTGATGCTTAACAGAAAATTTTACATGAAAATATTAATCAAAGGGCATAACTCTTGAGAATTACGTAGGAATTATTTCCCATATTGCAGAACTTCTCAAATCCAACACATTTTGAGCTACCCATTCAGCTAGCATAGAAGCAGATACAAAGCACAAAAACCGTAAGCTCAGAACACTCCTCAGAATCAGATACAAAGCACAAAAACCGTAAGGTGAGGAGTGTTCTGAGCTTACGGCATTTTGTGCTTTGTATCAGCTTCTATGTTAGCTGAATGGGTAGCGCAAACTGTGTTGGATTTAAGAAGTTCTGCAATATGGGAGATAATTCCTACGTGACTCTCAAGAGTTATGTCCTTTGATTAATATCATAAAAATTCTCCCTGCTTCCCTCTTATTTCTTTACATAAAAAGTTCGAGATCTTACATCTCAAACGGTGCAATCAATCCTGAAAACAGCATCACCTTGTAATTCGTTGTTTCGCTCCGTAGTCGCAAAGTCTGTTCTCATCTCCGTGTTACTTACTCTCGACTCTGGCTGGGTCTTTGAGAACAGACAGCCAAAAGAGTAAAACGACGATTTTCCTGATCATGAAATGAATTCTATCAAAATTTGAAGAATCAGTATGAGAAACATGTGTAAATATGAAAGTTATTTGGAGCGTAATACCTTCTCTCTCTCTGTCTCTGTCTGTCTGTCTGTCTGTCTGTCTGTCTGTCTGCCTGTCTGTCTGTCTGTCTGTCTACTCTGTCTGTCTGTCTGTCTGTCTGTCTGTCTGTCTTCTCTCTCTCTCTCTCTCTCTCTCTCTCTATCTATCTATCTATCTGTCTATCTTTCTCTCTCTCTCTCTCTGTCTCTCTCTCTGTCCTTCTCTCTCTCACTCTCTCACTCTCTCTCTCATTTGTTCTATTCTTCTTCTCTGTCTCCTTCTCTGTCTCTCTGTCTCTTTCTCTCCTCTCTCTCTCTGTCTCTGTCTCTCTCTCTCTATGTCTCTCTCTTTTTTCTCTCTCTCTCTGTCATTCTCTCTCTCTCTCTCTCTCTCTTCTCTCATTCTTTCTCTGTCTCCTCTGTCTCTCTCTCTTTCTCTCTCTCTGTCTCTGTCTGTCTCTCTCTCTGTCTCTGTCTCTGTCTGTCTCTCTCTCTCTCTCTCTCTCTCTCTCTCTCTCTCTCTCTCTCTCTCTCTCCTCTCTCTCTCTCTCTCTCTCCTCTCTCCTCCAAAAACCACAGTTTTGTTATACTGTGGTGATCAAATTCTCTTCGTCTTTCAGACAAAACCGCTGTACATCAATGGACACGAACTGACGAAGAAAATTATATTACAATTACAGAGAACATCTTTTTGCTCTTAATTAAGTTTATATGAAAGACAGTTCCTTGAATTTTTGACAATTTTGTGACTTTGACCTTCGTGCCATACCCTTTAAAACATATATTTCAACAGCCCACACCTTTGACCCAACGTCTGGTAAAAAAAAAATCCACCCTAGATTTGATAAATACAGTTTTTGTCTCACACACAAACACACACACTTATTCACACACACACGCACGCATGCTCACGCAGACGCACATGCACGCACGCACGCACATACACACACACACAGACCTCCGGTCGACAGGAAATAGTACACCTTTTATAACGAAGCATACAGTAAGTACAGATAGATTAGGCGTGCGTAGTTCTTTTTTTTTTTTGTCAACACATGCAGGAGTGGCTTCACACCTGATGCATAATAACAGGAAATCGATCTTATTCCAGACGGCTGATTTTTTTTTTTTTCTCCCCAGACAGAGGCATCCGCACAGAAACCGCCACAGTCTCTTGCGTTAATGAAGAAATGGGAAAGAGACGTAAACATCTAAATTGTCATCAACTAGCTTAAGGCGAAGTCACACGGGTGCGGGCCTCAGAAGCTCAGTTGGTTTAAGCGTCGGGTTCACATGCTAATGGTTGTGGGTTCGAATCCCGGGGTGCGCTGCATTAAAACTGGCCTTCTCGTTGTCCCAACATCATTGTTGTTCTGGTGGTGTCAGTACAGGATTAGATAAGTCCCCCTTCCCCCACTTCCCTGGGATAGTTAACCCCGTCGGCCATATCACCTGAGGTGGGTGCCGACGTAAAAACTGAACTAATCAAACCAACCAACCAGTCACACGAACAGCACAAAACTGTTTTTACGAAACGCAGAGCCGCGAAAACGCCTCATAACATACATATTCGGGATTTGTTCAAGAGGGATTCATCACGGTCGGATAATTCCATACACGCTGCGCCCAAATATATCTGCCACACTCCTTAAGTCTTGAAATGGGGGAATGGGGGAACGCGACCTATGAAATACTAAGCCGTCTCCACCAGAAAGATTGCAGCATTAAGATTGGCGGCGAACAGGCCAACTTTGTGTTGTAGGCGGGGATTGAACTCGAAACATGAAACCTTCAGTCTATGGCTCTATTAACAGATAGGCCTCTGAAAAACACATGAACTATGTCGTTATAAACTGTTCATACAAATACGAATACAAAATGATTTCTTGTTTCAGCCAATGGCCTAGACCAAGGAGTTGGGTAATTTAAGAAACAGTTTCAAAACAAGCGTAACCGCCTGCGTTCAAGCAAACAGGAACCAGAAAAAAACACGAAAAAAAATAATAAGATTCTGAACGCGTATTTAATACAACCAGGTAAGACAGCCGAGATATGGTTTCTAAGAAGAATATTGTGAGTTCCATGGACAGCAAAAAAACAAATGAGACAGTCTTCATGGAGGCAGACACAAGAAGATCATTCATAAGGAAGATTAGAAAAATACAGGCAACATTTATATGCCATTTTATGAAGAAAGGGGAATCAGAACACCTGGTCACAACAGGAAAACCGGAGGGAAAGAGAGCACCGGGTAGACCCAGGGAGAAAATATTGGACGGACTTGCAGGGTGGCTGAAGACAGAGAGGGTGGAAGATGTGCTTGTGGCAACAAGGGATAGAAACATATGGAGGGTCATGATCGCCAACGCCATGCGGCAGGGCACATGATGATGATGATGATGAGACAAGACAGGCGCAAATTTTCGGCCAAGTGGCCTTTGTCAAGCGTAGATGTAAGATCACAAACGAACAAACACCAATGATGATGATGATGATGATGATGATGATGATGATGATGATGAGGTTTTGATAAATAAAAGCATTGTAAAACTGAAAACACAGAGTGCAAGTGAAAACACGACCAAAAACGTTTTCTGAAACGTAGTTTGCATAGGATGATGATAACGATGGGCTTTCGCATTGAAACTACCGATGAGTAGGCATACAGATCTTTTATCTCCTGGTATGGGTCTTTATGCGGGATATAAACCCATCCTGGAGGCACACGTTCTTCCGCAGGCGCTGTATAGGAAGAGTCCTGCTATCTTGGCTTTTGCTTCCACAGGTTCCTCTTTTGTTGAATAGCTGTTGTGTTACGCGTTTAAATGTAATTCTGCTCAGCGTGCACTGTTGTAGCCGTCTTACTCTGTTCATCATCATCATCACGTGCCCTGCTGCATAGCGTTGGCGATCATGGCCCCCTCCATACGAATCTATCCCTGTCGCTGCAAGCACATCTTCCACCCTCTCTGTCAGCCACCCTACAAGTCTGTCCAATATTTTCTCCTTGGGTCTACCTAGTGTTCTCTTTCCCTCCAGCTCTCCTGTTGTTACGAGCAATATATTTCCAACTGATAGTATTGATGACATAGCTCATGGGGTTGGCCTTTTATCGATTTGTGATCTTCCCTAATCATGAAGTCCAGGCTTCAGCTTTCTGTATAGGAGAGTTTTTTGGGTGTCCTTGTCTTCCATCTGGATAACGTATCCCGTCCGACGAATTTCTTTCTTTCTTCTTCTTCTTCTTTTTTCTTTGATTGTTGTTTTGTTTGTTTTCCTTTCTTTCTTTCTTTCTTTCTTTCTTTCTTTCTTTCTTTCTTTGTTAAATTCAATAACTAGACACTTTTTCTTGACAATCCACATTTCCTTACAACTTTAAGGTGGAACACTTGATCTTGGCACGTGATGTTACATATCTTGCACAGACACAAACATCTTTGGTAGAACCATTCCAGCTGTTGAATGTGCCGTTGGTGGGTTGTCCAGGTCACAACAGTACAGCACGGCGCTCAAGACTACCGCCATGTGCACAGCAGTCTTTGTGGCAAGCCTCATGTCATGGTCTTGCCTTTACATCTTGGTCAGCATCCAGAGGCGGAACTGGCCTTGGAGATGTGCAGCAACACCTTAAGCATCAAGACATCCATTGACACCTTAAGCATCAAGACATCCATTGACACCTTAAGCATCAAGACACCCATTGACACCTTAAGCATCAAGACATCCATTGACATCTTAAGCATCAAGACATCCATTGACACCTCAAACATCAAGACATCCATTGACACCTTAAGCATGAAGACATCCATTGACATCTTAAGCATTAAGACATCCATTGACATCTTAAACATCAAGACATCCATTGAAGTATCCAGACATCCATTGATACCTTAAATATCAAGACATCCATTGACACCTTAAGCATCAAGACATCCATTGACACCTTAAGCATCAAGACATCCATTGACATCTTAAGCATCAAGACATCCATTGACACCTCAAACATCAAGACATCCATTGACACCTTAAGCATGAAGACATCCATTGACACCTCAAGCATTAAGACATCCATTGACACCTTAAACATCAAGACATCCATTGAAGTATCCAGACATCCATTGATACCTTAAGTATCAAGACATCCATTGACACCTTAAGCATCAAGACATCCATTGACACCTTAAACATCAAGACATCCATTGAAGTATCCAGACATTCATTGACACCTCAAGTATCAAGACATCCATTGATACCTCAAGCATCAAGACATCCATTGATACATCAAGCATCAAGACATCCATTGACACCTCAAGCATCCAGACATCCATTGACATCTCAAGCATCCAGACATCCATTGACACCTCACGCATCCAGACATCCGTTGACATCTCAAGCATCCAGACATCCATTGACACCTCAAGCATCAAGATATCCATTGACACCTCAAGCATCAAAGCATCCATTGACACAAGCATCTACACATCCACTGACACCTTAAGCATCTAGACATCCATTGACACCTCAAGCATTAAAACGTCCATTGACACCTCAAGCATCAAGACATCCATTGACACCTCAAGCATCAAGACATCCATTGACACCTCAAGCATCAAGACATCCATTGATACCTCACGCATCCAGACATCCATTGACATCTCAAGCATCCAGACATCCACTGATACTTTAAGTATCCAGACATCCATTGACACCTCAAGCATCAAGACATCCATTGACACCTCAAGCATCAAGACATCCATTGATATCACTCAAGCATCAAAGCATCCATTGAACCAACAAGACATACTAGACATCCATTGAACACCATTAAAATATCAAGACATCCATTGACACAAGCATCTCCAGACATCCATTGACACAAGCATCCAGACATCCATTGACACTTACTGTACCGTCCCTGGTAGCACAGTCTGGACGATACAAGCTCAGGATGACCCACGCAACAATCACACCGTTTTTCTGTTGTTTCCACACAAACTAAAAACGCTGTTTTGCGTTTTTACGTGTGACGTGACCATTATCATGTTCAATTAGTGTGTATGTGCACGAGTCCAAAGTCATTACCCCCTCTGTATGTGAGTGAGTGTGTGTGTGTGTGTGTGTGTGTGTGTGTGTGTGTGTGTGTGTGTGTGTGTGTGTGTGTGTGTGTGTGTGTATGTGTGTGTGTGTGAGAGAGAGAGAGAGAGAATGCGGCGTGTATGAGGTGTATCACACCCGCGTACGTGTGTGTATGTGTGTGTGTGCGTGTGTGTGTGTGTGTTTGTGCGTGCGCGCGCATGTAGATGTATGTGTGTGCGCGTGTGTGTCTGCGCGTGCGCATGTATGCGTGTGTGTATCTGCGTGTGCGCGCATGTATGTGTGTGGGTGTGAACAAACTGTGTCGGGGTGTTTTTTTTTAAGCTGCTTGTAAATGGATGATTACTAAAATTGGAGCATGGGCCCCAGTTAACGATTTTATCTCACACCCAGGACTAACGGCACATAGTAATATTAGCTAACAAATGACGCTAACAAAATTTTCTTCATAACAACATTAATGAAGAAAATTTTGTTAGCGTCATTCGGCTATTAGCGCTCACAGCGCCTTACAGTAGACTTCTAACACAGCAAACAAACATTCATACTCACAAAACAGGTTATAGATATATACATATACAGAGTAAACATATCCATACGTCGATAGAATAAAAGTATAACTGTATAATTACTAATACATTCATGTATACAGAATCCATATACGAAATTACAACAACGGTGGTAAGTCACAATGTTTGTGTGCGCGTGCATGCGCGTGGATGTGCATGCGTACGCATGTGTATATCATGTGCACGTGCATGCACATTGGTGTGCCTGCGTATGCATGACTATGCTATGTGCCCACGTGGGTATACACATTCATACGCAGGCACATCCATAATACACATATTCATACGCAGGACATCTACGCGCGCACAGACACACACGTAGACGCGCGAGCGCACACACATGCCCACACGCACACTTCGCCGTATCCACACACACACACCACAAGTACTCCCGCCTATCCCCGCACATACAACTGTACTGTAAACGGGGGCCATGTTTAGAGAAAGCTCTGTGCAGATTAATTTTGCAGAAAATGTGGACTTAAATTAAAGACGGGTTGAACGTAGCGGGCGATTGTTTGGAGTGATTTTCAAATGGATATGCCTTCGTAGATTGTAGGGCCACAGTATACGAAAGGTTTTTAGTTTTTGTATTTTAGGAATATGTAGAATGAAATCACCGCTTCCTCAATATTTGCAATAAACTAAATATACGTGCTGAGTGGTAACTGAGGCTAAAAAGAGAGACGACACAGTGACAAGAGTGACGAATTTGTTTAGTTGTAGTAGAGGCTGGAGAGTACCATGGACAGCAAAGAAAACAAACGAGACAGTCGTGAAGGAGGCAGACACAAGAAGATCATTAATAAAGAAGATTAGGAAAAGACAAACAACATTTATAGGACATTTTATGAGGAAAGGGGAGTTAGAGAACCTGATCACAACAGGAAAGTTGCAGGGAAAGAGAGCACCAGGTAGACCCAGGGAGAAAATATTGGACGGACGTGCAGAGGTTGTGGACAGAGACGGTGGGAGATGTACTTGCAGTGACAAGGGATAGATTCCTATGGAGGGCCATAATCGCCCACGCCATGCGGCAGGGCATATGATGATGAGAGACTGGAAGCCAGCAAAGACAGGACAAAATATATTTTGATTCTCGTGATTTGACAACAAAACTAGAGATGGAGTACATAACGTTTTGCAGTCTCTCGATGCTGGAGGACCTGGACAGCGAAAGATATAAAATACGAAGGGATACAACTCCATGATTTTGCAATGATATGTACACATAGATAATGAAGGGAAAAACATTAGATCGGGTGCTGACAAGGAAATTCTGTGCTATCACAAATATCAGACTTCGCTTTCTCGAATTTCCAAGAACATCATCATTACAGAGTTGTGCATTACATCCCAAGAACTCTCATAGAAAGATCAATGGAGTTGAATAAAGATTTATGTTTATGTTTTGTTGATTATACCAAAGCTTTTGATCAAGTAGGACACGAAGAAATGATCAGCCAACTAGAAGGCCTCAGTGTTGATGGAAAGAATCCAAGAGTAATAAAGAACAGAAACTGGGAACAAACAGCAGCAATGAGAATGGAACACTATATAATCTCTTTCCAAAATATCAAAAGACGGGTTAGACAGGGCTGCGTTCTGTCATCAGATTTGTTTTCACTCTACGGCGAAACCATCATGAGAAACCCTACAAGAATGCCCTGGGATAAAGGTTGAGGAAAAATGTTAAACAATCTTAGCTATGCAGATGACACTGTTCTAACTGCAGAAAATGAAAAAGACCGCTTGTGAATATAATAGAAATAGAAAGCAAAAATAAAGGGCTGGAGCTAAATAACAAGAAGACTAAAGTCATGGTAATCAGTAAAAGCCAAGGAATTCCCTCATGCAAAATAGCAGCAAATGGCACAGCATTGAGACAAGTTGATAAGTTAAAATATCTGGGAACAGTTATCTCACCAGACGACATAAGGAAGAGAGTTCTTCAGTGTTATATGGAACCGATACTGCTGTACGGATGTGAAGCGTGGACAGTCAACACAAGATTAAGGCAGCTGAGATGTGGTTTCTAAGAAGAATGTTAAGAGTTCCATTGACAGCAAAGAAAACAAACGAAAGTCTTGAAAGAGGCAAACACAAAAAGAACATTAATGAAGAAGATTAGAAAAACACAAAGAACGTTTATAGGACATTTTTTGAGGCAAGAGAAATTAGAACATCTAATCACAACAGGAAATTTGGAAGGAAAAAGAGCATCAGGTACACCCAGGGAGAAAACATTGGACGGACTTGCGGACTGGATGAAGACAGAGAGGGTGGGAGATATACTTGCAGCGACAAAAGATAGATTCGCATGGAGGACCATGATCGCCAACGCCATGCAGCAGGGCACGATGATGATGATGATGATGATGATGATGATGAGTGAGAGACGAGGATGATGATGATCGAGTGATGATGACCGAGGATGAGACGGAGAGGAGAGGATGTCTGTGTGCGTGTTAGGAAGAAGGGGGGTGGGGGGGCGGTTGAGGTGAGTGGAAATAAAAGCGTAAAATGTTGACTGTACTGAAATGTCAATAGTTAGAATAAGTCTGATTCCTTTGATTTTGCTGTACCGCTTTTATTTCTAGGTTGGAAGGTCTTTTTCAATGAGAAAACAGCACAGGACGAAAATTGTGAAAACTAAATGTACTTTTTCTAAAACAAAGATTGTTTTTGATGGCTTGATGTTTTAAACTTGAAATTATCTCGAAAATAATGTTAGGCCGAAGCGGTCAGGCAATTATATCATTTTGGTCTACTTAATGATCAACAGTGTCAAAACAAGACTACGTGACGATTCATTTGGGTACCCGTTGCTTAGAGAAACCAGACAAAAAACACTTATAAGCGGTACGTTTAATCGTTTAGGATTGATTGGTTTATTCGATTTGAATCAGTTTTACGTCAGCACCCAACCTCAGTTGGTATGACCAACGACGATAATCATCTTGTATAAGTGGACGAAAGGGGGTTTACGTAATCCTTCACTGACCACCTCAGGGAAGTGGGGTAGAGGGAACTTATGTAACCCCACACTGACCATTTCAGGGAAGTGGGGCAGATGGGGCTTATTTGATCCTACACTGACCATCTGGGGAAGTGAAGTAAAGGGAGTTTATATAATTCCCCACTGACCATCTTGGGGACGTGAAACAAAGGGAGTTTATGTAATTCCACACTGACCATTTTAGGGAAATGGGGCAGAGGGGGCTTATGTGATCCTACGCTGACCATCTCAGGGAAGTGGGGCAAAGGGAGTTGATATAATTCTACACTGACCATCTTGGGAAAGTGGGGCAAAGGGAGTTTATATAATCCTACACTGACCATTTCAGGGACGTGGGGCAAAGGGAGTTTATATAATTCCACACCGACCATATTGGGGAAGTGGGGCAAAGGGAGTTATATAATTCCCCACTGACCATCATGGGGAAGTGAAGCAAAGGGAGTTTATATAATTCCCCACTGACCATCATGGGAAAGTGAAGCAAAGGGAGTTTATATAATTCCCCACTGACCATCATGGGGAAGTGAAGCAAAGGGAGTTTATATAATTCCCCACTGACCATCATGGGGAAGCGGGGCAAAGGGAGTTTATATAATTCCCCACTAACCATCATGGGGAAGTGAAGCAAAGGGAGTTTATATAATTCCCCACTGACTATCTTAAGGAAGTGGGACAAAGGGAGTCTGCATAATCCCACACTGACCATTTTAGGGAAATGGAGCAGAGGGGGCTTATGTGATCCTACGCTGACCATCTCAGGGAAGTGGGGCAAAGGGGGTTTATATAATTCCACACTGACCATTTTGTGGAAGTGGGGGAAAGGTAGTTCATATAATCCAACACTGATCGTCTTGGAAGTGGGGAAAGGTGTTGGGTTGGTTGGTTGGTTGGTTGGTTGGTTGGTTGGTTGGTTGGTTGGTTGGTTGGTTGGTTGGTTTAGACTTTTTTGTTTTGTTTTTGATTTGTGTTTCATTATTTTTGCTTTATTCGTTTGTTTTGTTTTGCTGCCACTCGGTCTGTGTCACTCTTGTGTCACAACCCCTACGCTGGTTATTTTGGCTCTGATACAGACCTCCACATCGACAGAATCTGCCGCCACCATTAGAGCAGGTATTAACCCTTTGACGCCTGCACCATATCCACCAACTGCAAAAACTTAATCCTTTCACTCCCTCACCCTGTCCACCAGCTTCCTGCAGAAAGCTGGTGGATACGGTGAGGGAGTCGAAGGGTTAAGTTTTTGCTTTGCTGTCATGGCTGACAATGCAAAGTGCTGGTGGACACGGTGCAGGAGTCAAAGAGTTAAGGGCTAGAGAGTAGCTTTTCCAGAACGCTATGTCGATGAGAATGGGGATGATACGGATGATGCTACAGAGCTCTGTTTCAGATTGAGACGATGTGACAGGGCTGTACTCTACACAGACTTTTATACTGTATCCTTGCGTCAGGGTTGTACTCTACTGTCTGTCTGTCTGTCTGTCTGTATGTATGTATGTATGTATGTATGTATGTATGTGTGTGTATGCGTGATGTCCGTACGTGTGTGTGTGTGTGTGTTTGTGTGTGGTGTGTATGTGTATGTATGTGAGTATGTATGTACGTATGTATGATTGTATGTATGTATATATGTATGTATGTGTGTGTCTGTGTCTGTGTCTATGTGTGTGTGTCCGCTTGCGCGCGTGTGCGTGCACTCGTGTGTTTTTTTGTGTTTGAACGAGGACGGAAGGAGTGGAAAGATTTCCTCAGGGACTGGCTCAGCAACAGACATGGCGAGACTGTGTTTAAAATAACAACCATTACATTCTGCTGCAACAAGTCGTGGCGAGACAGTGACTGAAAAAACAAAAACATTAAATTCTGCAGCAGACAGTGGTGAGACTGTGTTTAAACTTTGTAAACTGATGACCATTAGATTCTGCAACAGACAGCGGTGAGACTATGTTTAAAATGATGACCATTAGATTCTGCAACAGACAGCGGTGAGACTGTGTTTAAAATGATGACCTTTAAATTCTGCAACAGACAGCGGTGAGACTGTGTTTAAAATGATGACCTTTGAATTCTGCAACAGACAGCGGTGAGACTGTGTTTAAAATGATGACCATTGAATTCTACAACTCACAGCGGTGAGACTGTGTTTAAAGTAATGACCATTGAATTCTGCAACGGACAGTGACCATACTGTGATTTGCAAAAACAAAACAAAAAAAGAACATTACATTCTGCAACAGACAATGATGAGACTGCCTTTCACAAAAAAAAAAGTAATGACAAAAATGATAAATATCATACACTCCCGTTTGCACTTGATGCACTTATATGTTCGCTTA
Organism: Monoplex corrugatus; assembly: GCA_030674185.1. Classification (NCBI taxonomy): domain Eukaryota; kingdom Metazoa; phylum Mollusca; class Gastropoda; order Littorinimorpha; family Ranellidae; genus Monoplex; species Monoplex corrugatus. The sequence continues at coordinate 48,812,506 of CM060305.1, forward strand.
TTTTCAAATTTCCCTTGGGGGCAAAAAGTGACTGTTTCCTTTCGTCTGGAGAGGTGTGTGTGTGTGAGTGAGTGAATATGTGTGTGTGTGTGTGTGTGTGTCTGTCTGTCTGTCTGTCTGTCTGTCTGTCTGTGTCTGTGTGTGTGTGCGTGTGTGTGTATGAGTGAGTGTGTGTATGTGTGAGCGTGCGTGTGTATGTGCATGTGTCTGTATGAGTGTCGGTCTGTCTGTCTGTGTCTGTGTCTGTGCGTGTGTGTGTGTGTGTGTGTGTGTGTGTGTGTGTGTGTGTGTGTGTGTGTGTGTGTGTGTGTGTGTGTGTGTGTGTGTGTGTGACCAAAAATGTGTTATCAAAAATTTCCCAGCCGTTTGTGTGTTTGTATATGTGTGTGTGCGAGTACATGTGCGTGTGCGTGTGTGTGTGTGTGTGTGTGTGTGTGTGTGTGTGTGTGTGTGTGTGTGTGGTGCGTGCGTGTGTGTGTGTGTGTGTGTGTGTGTGTGTTTTGTGTGTGTGTGTGTGTGTGTGTGTGTGTGTGTGTGTGTGTGTGTGTGTGTGTGTGTGTGTGTGTGTGTGTGTGTGTGACCAAAATGTGTTATCAACATTCTCTCAGCTTTTGTGGATGGATCTTTCCCAACTTTGAGTCAATGGTACGGACCACTTAAATTTCACGAAGTTTCAGTTTAAGGACACTCTGTCAAGATCAAGGAAACTAGCACCTTAAAAGTGCTTAAAAACAAAATTAGCACTCTCTGAGGATGGTGTCCAGAATAAGATTGAGGCAGCCGAGATGTGGTTTCTAAGAAGAATGTTGTGAGTTCCATGGACAGCAAAGAAAACAAACGAGACAGTCTCAATGGAGGCAGACACAAGAAGATCATTCATAAGGAAGATTAGAAAAAAGGCAGGCAACATTTATAGGCCATTTTGTGAGTAAAGGGGAATTGGAGCACCTGGTCACAACAGGAAAGCTGGAGGGAAAGAGAGCACCAGGTAGACCCAGGGAAAAATATTGGACGGACTTGCAGAGTGGCTGAAGACAGAGAGGTTGGAAGATGTGCTTACGGCAACAAGGGATAGAAACATATGGAGGGCCATGATCGCCTACGCCATGTGGCAAGGCACTGTACTAGATGATGAGGAGGAGGATAGTGTGTGAACAACTCTTTCTCAACAAGTTCTGACAATATTACACGTTCTTTTTCACTGTTTTGACAGTCTACTGTTTTCTCGACGCATGGTCAAGTAAGTTTCTTTCTTTCTGTCTGTCTTTTTTCTTTCTTTCTTTCTGTCTGTCTGTCTTTCTGTCTGTCTATTTG
>CM060305.1:48816319-48818819 GCA_030674185.1 Monoplex corrugatus
ATGTATTCGAGCACATAATCTAAGGACATACCCCAGCGTTGACCACTCGGTCCAATTTATCGCACAGGGGATTTAAAAAAAACACACCTGAATACAAATATTAGCATACTTAAGGACACCAAAACATATAAAAACAGGCATAAATTACTTAAAACTGCTTGCGCATATCTCACTTCTTAGAGCCAAAAATGCACGTAATACATGTACCCAATTATCAATCCTAAGAAAAAATACGTAAGACTTTATTGAAGCATACAGATGAATGGACCATTAAGACAGAAAATGATAGGTAGAAATGACAGAAAGCAAAGGAACTAGGCAGAAACAAACAGAGTGACAGAAAAGAGGAAATTTCTAGCACATAATTTCCAGAAGGTGGGGATACTATTTATACTATAAATGGCTAGGCAGTTGACTAATAGACAGAAATGTGGAGATTGCATCCATGAGGCGTTTCGCTGCAGTTGTCTGTCTCGCTCCTGCAATGCCTGCAAAATTGCTGCCATGACTTCTTGCCTTCTCTTGGACATCATCAACGATGTTGAGAGGGGAGAGCTGCTTCGTGGGCAAGGGCTGCTCTTCCATATGCTCCAGTCCAGGCTTGTGTAGTGGACCGCTGAATAGGAGTCATGCCTTAACACTTTGACTCCCGCACCCTGTCCACCAGCATCCTACATTGACAACCATGCCTGCAAAGCAAACACTTAACCCTTTGACTCCCTCGCCGAATCCACCGGCTTCCTATAGGAAGCTGGTGGATAGGGTGAGGGAATCAAAAGGTTAAGTTCTTGCAGTTGGTAGATGGGGTGCGGGAGTCAAAGGGTTAAACCCGTCCCAGCGCGTAATTCTATGACCTCTCGAGATCAGTGGATGCCATTTTGATTTTATAAGTATGTTAAGAAGAAACACCCGAGGGTGCTGGATTGGACCCAGAGCACCAATGCCTCACCACTTTCCGGACAATCACCTGACAAGCTGCCAACGCCACTCGATAGACCCTTCATCAAGCAAAGTGGGGGCTGTCCATGCGTTGTCATGAACCATTCGGACCCAGGCATCAGTTACCTTCAACTAAGTAACATAACTCTTGAGAGTCACGGAGTTATCTCCCATGTAGAATTTCTCAAACCCAACACAGTTTGCGCTACCCATTCAGCTAGCATAGACGCAGCCACAAAGCATAAAGGAATGTACTGAGCTTAACACTTTATGCTTTGTGGCTGCGTCTATGCTAGCTGAATGGGTAGCGCAAACTGTGTTGGGTTTGAGAAATTCTACATGGGAGATAACTCCGTGACTCTCAAGAGTTATGTTACTTAGTTGATATTTAGAATTCTCCCTGCTTCCCTCTTATTTCCTTTGGTATCAGTTACCTTGTTTACAAACCGAATAGCAAGGTGAGGACATGGCCACACAACGCTCACAAACCAGGTCCATCACCAGCCACCGGACAAAGAGAGAAAGGAAGACCCCTTTTTTGCCTTAATCGGGCCATCATCTTACTTATGGGCAGCCCTCCCAGCCGCCAGCTCGCATAGCTGCCAGCTCTTTAACCCTTACTATAGTCTCGACAGCAGTCGGAAACTCCCAACGCTGCTTTACTACAACCAAAGTGGATGTTCAAATAGCCGCGAAAGTGGCCAGGTATGATGCTCCAGACACAACCCATTTTCTGTTCAGCAAGATCTGACATGCCCCCGAAAATGATCCCAAGTTTGCTGTCTTTCCAGGACGCCAGCAGGTCTTTCCCTGTGGTCATTAGACCCGACTCCCTGAAGTCAGAACAGAGGAAACATGAACTATGACAGGCAAATTTGGTTCTCTCGATTGGTACTCTCGACTTACAATAGTGTACGTCATCCGACTGAAGCTGAATATAGTTTGTTCAGGGAGTCATCGCATTTTGATGATTGCGCGTGCGCTTCACGGCCAAGCCACAAGTCAAAGTTAATAAGAAACACCCAAGGGTGCTGGATGGGACTATACCAGTCAGGCCCATTAGCTTAGTTGTTAGAACGCCGTGTTCTTAGCGCAGGAGTTGCGGGTTCAACTCTCGGACGGGCAACTTTTTTTTTCCCCGCGGACAGGTTAGGTCTTTGGACAGAGCTGTGTGCTCAAGATTTGATTTCTCCAGTTTCAGTTCCAGTTTGTCGAGAGGACGTCTCCGCGCTCAGAATGAATTTCATATGCACTAGTGTCACAGGTGCCATGTGATGGAGAAAATCCAGAATGATTACGGCACAAGCCTTAAGCCTGCACATAAACCCAAGAGCTGGCCTGGTCCTGAGGTCGTACCTAGATAGTTCCATAGCCCTGGGGCTGTAAGGGAGTGAGATGACAGAGACCTCAACTTTTCCCGGGCCCAGCATTATGAGGGCGGCGCCCATCCCCTCTCTCTCTCGCTTCAAATTCATATTCATATTCACAGTTTTTAACCAAGACTTCAGAAAGGCAAGAAGGCTAATTGATCTTCAAGGGGTGATGACCTGAAAAATCAACC
>CM060305.1:48826319-48848819 GCA_030674185.1 Monoplex corrugatus
GCCGAAGCTGAAAAATTCTCTGCTGCGAACAAATACCACCCCTACCTCACTTCCGCTTTTTGTTTGTGTTTGTTTGTTTTAATATAAAAGGGAGATTGTTTCATAATATCGGGAGATGTGAGAGAGAGACAGATAGACAGACAGACAGAGACAGACAGACAGGCAGAGACAGACATACAGAGAGACAGAAAAGATATATCCGTTACGGAAATGCATTCATCCGTTTTTGGGTAGGGTTTTACTGACTGCCCATGCCAGACTGTTTGCGGATGACACAGCTGTGTATGACGTGGTGGCATCACCGGACGACCAAGATCATCTACAACGGAATCTCAACCAACTTGCAGAGTGGGAGAAGAGATGGGATATGATCTTTCACCCAGGGAAATGCACCACACTACCTGTAACCCGCAGCAGGAAAGGCTTACTTCAGCCCCAATACCAACTACACGGGCACACACTAGAAACTGTCAGCAACGTAAAGTACCTTGGTCTGACATTCACCAAAGACCTCAACTGGAATGCACAAATCAATAATGTTTGCTCAAAAGCCAACAAGACTCTCGGCTTCTTAAGGCGAAACCTGAAAATCAACTCCCGGGGAATCAAGGACACAGCATACAAAACCCTTGTGCGACCCATCATGGAATATGCTGCAACAGTCTGGGATCCCTACACACAGGAGAGTATTGACAAGATTGAGAATATCCACGCAGAGCAGCTCGATTCGTCTTGAGGCGCTATCGCAACACCTCCAGCGTATCAGACATGATTGACGAACTGCGATGGCCCTCGCTCCAAGACAGACGTCAAACTGCCCGCCTCACCATGCTATACAAAATCCGGAACAATATGGTGTGCATGAACAACATGAAGCAAAGGATGGAGCCTGCCATAGCCCGCCAGAGGAGAGGCCACGACCATCAATATAATCAACCGAGATGCCGCACACAATACCAACAACAGACTTTTCTACAACGAACAATCCGCGACTGGAACCGCCTGCCCCAGAGCGTCGTGGAGGCCACAACCATCGACACCTTTGTGTCAAGGGCTTCCAAACTCTCTAAATAGGCTTTTTTTTTTTTTTTTTTTTCCCACATGCTTCCGACCTCCTCCAAAGTGACAGAATAATCAACTAGTTGATCGCGGTCACTTCCCTGGAAGAAGAAATGAAGGCGTATGTTTTGAAACAGTTATAGCCCTGATTTGGCTCTACGCGATCGGCTGCGCTAACGGTAATAGCTCGACCTATCTTAGGCACAGTTATTTCTGTTTTGGGCATCGTATTAATTTTACGTTCGTCATTTATGTCCAGACATCATGTGATACGTCATATATTACGCATACAACGTTCTTGATATTTTTGAGACGCCTCGCAAACCATGACGTGCATTGTGACGTGTTTGTGTGACTTTGTGACCCGGCCGATTGTTTACATTCTAAGCTAATCATCAAAATGCTCCACGGACAGGGAGAAGAGTGGCAGAATGGTTCAGACGTTCGCCTGCCAATAACTAAACGCGAGGTTCCAGGGTTCGCTCCCCGTAGAGGCCTTGACTTTTCTCCTCAGTTTGACCGGAAAATCGAACTGAACGTCTAGTCCTTCGGAAGGGGACGAAAAACGAGTCGGACCCGTGTGCCTTCTGGCTGCGCACGCTAAAGATCCCACGGCAGTTGAAATACGCGAAGAACAGGGCATTGCCCGACTGCCTTGGTATAAAACATTGGAGAGATAGGTTGATTTCCCAAGTCCCACCCCTTGAACACCAATTAGCCTTCTTGCCTTTCTGAAGTCTTGGTAAAAATATATATACAAAAAAGTGAATATGAATATGAATTTTAAGCAAGGGAGAGGGGATGGACGCCACCCTCATGCTGGCCCCGGAAAAAGTTGAGGTCTCTGTCACCTCGCTTCCCTACGACCTTAGGGTTATGGAACTATGTAGGTAGGTCCTCAGGAGCTGGCCAGCTCTTGGGTTTATATGCAGCCTTAAGGCTTGTGCCAGGATCATTCTGTATTTTCTCCATCACATGGCACCTGGAATTCATTCCGAGTGCGGAGACGTCATCTTGAGAAACTGAAACTGAAACTCCAGAGACTACGGCGGTCACGTTCACAACGTCAAGTGCCGGCAGCAGCTGGTCAAAGTTTAACCTTTTGAGTCTTTCACCGTATGCACCTGCTGCGAAACTTAACTCTTTCACCCCACCATCGTATCCACCAACTTCCGTCCTGCTGAAGCAGGAAGCTGGTAAGCTTCTAGACAGGAGTGATGGGATGAAAACAGTGGTAGAATGATGAAAACAGGAAGCCGGTGAATAAGGTGTTGGAGTGAAAAGGTTAAGGGTTTTTGTTGTTGCTGTTGTTGTTGTTGTTGTTGCTGCTGCTGCTGCTTTTGTTGTTGTTGTTGTTGTCATTGTCAATGTTGTTGTTGTTAATGTTGTTATCGTTGTTGTTGTTGTTGTTCTTCTTCTTCTTCTTCATGGTCAGGGCACACCTGACGTGAATGTGGCTTTTTTTTAATTTTTCCATTTTCCTGCCCGTTGCCATGGTGTTTGGTGGTCAGAGGAGTCGAAAATGGCCATCTCTCCTGTCTCCACTCGATAGAGGCGACATCGAAATGAAAATTCCATTTCAGTTTTCTCTACCTGAACCATGAGATTAAAAAATCAAAACAAAACAAAAAACAGCTGACAGGTATCATGTGTTCTTGACAAGCTGACGGCAACTGGCCATTTTTCAATATGAACTGCGTTGTTGTCTTGACAAACAGCAACCGATGGCAGTAAATGGCTGGCGGTACCGTGAACCAGCGGCCATACGATCCGATTTTCAGTTCGTTTGAAACAGTTATTGTCCAGAAGCAAAAACGAAAATATTAATTGTTATCTGTTAAGAAACAACTTACCTGCACACAGAAATAAAGATAATAGTGACTGTGTCACAATAATGACAACCATCATTATCATCTCATTTATATTCATAATAATCATAACAATAACAAAATATTAGCTATTAGAAACAATTGAAATCAAAAGAAAAGAAAAACGTGACGTTTATGTCATAAATGAGATTACCTTTATCTTCTAAATTAAACAGTCATAATAACATCTCGCATACACACACATACTTTCACAGTCTCTGTCTCTGTCTCTGTTTGTCTGTCTGTCTGTCTGTCTGTCTGTCTGTCTGTCTGTCTGTCTGTCTCTGTCTCTGTCTGTCTGTCTGAATCATTGTCTAAATTAACAAACTAAAAAAAAACAATTATTTTAATAACAATAACCGTAACAATTCAGAGGCATTGGCGTGGACGTAGAGCTCCCGCCTTCTAAACTGACTGCACGAGATGGAGCCAACTGTGAGTTGGAACCTAACCTTGGTCATGATTGGAGAAGGTAAAGCAGTGAGGGATAGGAGTGATACATCATCCGAGAATAGTTAGGTCACAGTCTTTACCAAGATCTTCCACTACGATATGGAAGGGTTATGAGATTACCTTTATCTTCTAAATTAAACAGTCATAATAACATCTCGCAAACACACACATACTTTCACAGTCTCTGTCTCTGTCTCTGTTTGTCTGTCTGTCTGTCTGTCTGTCTCTGTCTCTGTCTCTATCTCTGTCTCTGTCTCTGTCTCTGTCGTCTCTGTCTCTCTCTCTCTCTCTCTCTCTCTCTCTCTCTCTCTCTCTCTCTCTCCTCTCTCTCTCTCTCTCTCTCTCTCTTCAACCGCGTTCACCCACCTAAACCACTTAAACTTCAATAAACTACTATTGATGTCAGCTTATTTGCCTCAGAGATAAAATTATGTATATCCTTTCTGCTCCGATGCTTTGGTTTACTTTTGTTTTGTTTTTCAAGAAAACTTACATTTTCTTCCCGTAACACAAGAGGGTAGCCATAACTGTCGCAAAATAATAAGAGTCACGTTTATCCTCAGGCCCTACATTTGAAAGTTTGTTGATAGAAATTTGGAATATTTGTTCATTGATTTTTCTTATTTCTTTGGAAATGAGAAAGACGCCATACTTATATCACCTCTGTCTCTGTTTCTGTCTCTGTCTCTGTCTCTCTCTCTCTCTCTGTCTCTCTCTCTCTCTTTCTCTCTCTCTCTCACTCTCTGTATCTCACTCTCTCGATCTCTGTCTCACTCTCTCGCTCGCTCACTCTCTCACTCTCTGTATCTCTCTCTCTCTCACTCTCTCACTCTCTCGCTCGCTCTCTCTCTATCCTCTCTCTCTCTCACTCACTTTCTTTCTCTCTCTCTCTCGCGCGCGCGCGCACGTGATGGCCCACCCCCGCCGTCTTGAGACAACTAAATCAGATAGCGTTACGGCCACAGGGTCTGGTTTGACCCCCTTTGTGTTTGTACTGGGTCAGTTTTCTCTATATACTGTTCATCTGTTATTTGGGAGTGGGGTTGGTAAGGAGCCTGATGTAGATAGCTCATGGCGAGACATTGTGCGTGCGTGTGTGTTTGTGTGTGTGTGTGTGTGTGTGTATGTTGGGGGGGGGGAGAGGAAGGGAAGGGAAAAGACGAATATGTGTTTGCATGTGGGTGTGTACGTGTGCGTACGTGCGTGCGTGCGTGTGTGTGTGTGTGTGTATGTGTGTGTGTGTATGTCTGTCTGTCTATCTGTCTGTGGCAAAAATGTGTAGACATGATTTTTGGTGTCTCTGTGTTTTATGGGTGGATCTTTACAACATTTTCGTCAAAGGTTAGAACCGTTAAGGAGTTGAAAAAGATCAAATTTAGAAGGTAAGGTGCAAAGGTCAAGATTTCACGAACAATAAATATCATCATCATGTGCCCTGCCGCATGGCGTTGGCGATCATGACCATCTACACGAATCTATCCCCTATCGCTGCAAGTACATCTCCCACCCTCTCTGTCTTCAGCCACCCTGCAAGTCCGTCCAGTATTTTCTCCCTGGGTCTACCTGGTGTTCTCTTTCCCTCCAGCTTTCCTGCTGTGACCAGGTGCTCTAATTCCGATTTTTTCATAAAATGTCCTATAAATGTGGCTTGTCTTTTCCTAAACTTTTTTTTTCTTTTTTTTTCTTTTTTTCTTTTTTTATTTATGATCTTCTTGTGTCTGTCTCCTTCAAGACTGTCTCGTTTGTTTTTTTTTTGCTGTCCATGGAACTCTCAACATTTTTCTTAGAAAAGGCCAGCCAAAACAATAAATAAAAAATAAATAAAAAAGGGCCTAAAATCAACACTTTTCGAGGAAGGTGTGGGAACGTCACTTTCTCGGGAACTTCTGACAGTATCATTAATCTGTTTTCGTGTTTGTGACAGTCTGCCATTGGGTGAGGGAGTCATAGGGTTAAGTTCTTGCTTTGCTAGAATGGTTGACAGTGCAGGATGCTGGTGGACAGGGTGTGGGAGTCAAAAGTTTAAAACTGAGCGACAGGGCTGTAGGCCTATTGTACGCCTATTATCACATGGAGTTCCATCCAGGATTAACCCTTTGACCCCCGCACCCTATCCACAACTCCAAAAACTTAATCCTTTGACTCCGTCACCCTATGCACAGGAAGCTGGTAGACAGGGTGAGGGAGTCAAAGAGTAAAGTTTTGGGGTGAGTGAGTCATAGGGTTAAGTTTTTGCTTTTGCTAGAATGGTTGACAATGCAGGATGCTGGTGGACAGGGTGCGGGAGTCAAAGGGTTAAAACTCCGCGACAGGGATGTACTGTACGCCTATTATCACAAGATATATCCTGTCATCAAACAAGTCCAAGACATAAAACAACAACATTGTCGGACAGGAAATTTGAGCAAACTTCCAAAGACGCATTTGTAAGATGGATTCGATAACACGTGTGGTCTCAGTCTTCCTAAGAAGCCCATATAAAAGTCTTCTCTGGATAGAAGGGCTGACATATTCCACAGTATCTCTCTCTCTCTCTCTCTCTCTCTCTCTCTCTCTCTCTCTCTCTCCTCTCTCTCTCTCTTCTCTCTCTCTCCTCTCTCTCTCCCTCTCTCTTCCTCTTTCTCTTCTCTCTGTTCTCTTTTCTCTCTCTGTTTCTCTCTTCTCTCTCTCTCTCTCTCTCTCTCTCTGTTTTCTCTCTCTCTTTCTCTGTCTCTCTCTCTCTCTTTCTCTCTCTTTCTTTCTCTCTTTTCTCTCTCTCTCTCTCTTTCTCTGTCTCTCTCTTTCTCTGTCTCTCTCTCTCTCTCTGTCTCTCTCTGTCTCCTCTCTCTCTCTCATTCTCTTTCTCTCTCTCTCTCTCTCCTCTCTCTCTCTCTCTCCTCTCTCTCTCTCTCTCTCCCTTCTTTCTTTCTCTGTTTCTCTCTCTCTCTCATTCTCTTTCTCTCTCTCTGTTTCTCTCTCTCTCTCTTCTTTCTTTCTCTTTCTCTTTCTCTCTCTCTCTCTGTCTCTCTTTCTTTCTCTTTCTCTCTCTTTCTCTCTCTCTTTCTCTCTCTCTCTCTTTCTCTCTGTTTCTCTCTCTGTTTCTCTCTCTCTCTCTCTCTCTCTCTCTCTCTCTCTCTCTCTCTCTCTCTCTCTTAATTATCTCCTCCCCTCCCTACCCACCTATTTTTTCGTTTGACCTTTTTTTTTCTTTTTTTTTTGAGTGTGGCTGCGCTGGTCCTGCATGATCAGTACACAGTACCTTATTTATTTACCACCTACACCACACGATGTCAGGTCGCGCCGCGAAGTCTCCCGGCCCATGACAAACACCTCCTCGCCCTCGTTAACACTGATGGGGCGAAACTGTGTCAACATTCACTCCATGGCTTTTCACCCGCATCTCACGCACATCAAACGTGTACACCCATGCTGGTAATGAAAGAGTTGATACCGTGAGGGAGTGAGGTGGTAGAGACTTCAACTTTGCTTGGTTAGGGAGGTGCCGTCTCCTCTTACTCTCGGCTTTATCTTAACTAACCCGGAACAGCTTCACGTACCAATCACACAGCTGGATAGACTGAAGGTCGCATGCTCAGTGATCTTTTATCATTATTATTACTATTATTGTTGTTGTTATTATTATTGTTGTTGTCATTATTATTATTATTTTCAACAGTGTTTTTTGTTGTTGTTTTTTTTTTAGCCATACACAGACCCAAGGAGAAAAGAATGAACGGATTTGCGGAGTGAATGAAGACAGAAAGGGTGGGGATATGTAATTGCAACAACAAAGGACAGATTCGTACGGGAAGACCATAATCGCCAACACCATGTGGCAGGGCACATGATGATGATAATGATACTGGAACTTGTGTGCTCAGATTTTTAAGGCGGGAAGTTCTAGGTCAGTGTCAATCAACCCTCTACCCATGAATGACAATGTCCACAATTGGGTCATGCTCATTCGCTCCTGATCACAAACGGGATCGGTGGTACTCAAACAGATGAAACGTCAGGCTTAATTCCAGTCGGAAATTCTAGGGTTGGATCCTTTGCCTGTGTACCTCCCGCCTGGTTTAACCCTTTGATTCCTGTACCCTGTCCACTACCATCCTGCATTGTCAGCCATGCCAGCAAAGCAAAACCTTAACTCTTTGGCTCCCTCAACCTATCCACCAGCTTCCTGCAGGAAGCCACTGGAAAAGGTGAAGGAGTCAAAGGGATAAGTTTTTGCAGTTGGTGGATAGAGTGCAGGAGTCAAAGGGTTAAAGGTTGGAGATTGTTCCCATCTCCCAAGTCAGTCTGTATGCAGACCTGTTAATTAATGCCAGTAACTGCCTTTGTGTGTGTACGCACCACAGACATATGATAGTATTGTAAAATGTCCGTGATATGCACGCACTACATCAAGTAGGCCTATGCATGTTAACCTTTTGACTCCGGCACCCCGTCTGTCAGCATTCTGCATTGTCAACCGTGCTAACAAAGCAAAAACCTAACTCTTTGACTCCCTCACCCTATCCACCAGCTTCCTGCAGGAAGCTGGTGTATAGTGTGAGGGAGTCAAAGGGTTAAGTTTTTGCAGTTGGTGGATAGGGTGAGGGACTCAAAGGGTAAAGTTTTTGCAGTTGCTGAATACGGTGCGAGAGACAAAGGGTTAAGTTTTTGCAGTTGTGGATAGGATGAGGGAGTCAAAGGGTTAAGTTTTTGCAGTTGTTGAATAGGGTGCGAGAGATAAAGGGTTAATTTTTTTGCAGTTGGTGGACAGGGTGCGGGAGTCAAAAGGTTAAGTTTTTGCAGTTGGTGGATAGGGTGAGGGAGTCAAAGGGTTAAATTTTGCAGTTGGTGGACAGGGTGCGGGATCAAAGGGTTAAAACTCCTCTAAATCATGTCAGTGTCCAGTGACGTATGGAATCATGCACACCCACCGAAGACAGAATATGCAGACCTCTCGTAGCAACACAACGCTAGCTCCGCTGTATGTGCAAAAGAATGTGTATAAACACATCCGAGAAACCTGAACAGGAACATACACAAAAAAAGTAGCAATGAATAAATAAACCAATAAATTAATAAATGAAAAATATTTTAAAAATCTGAATCATCGCGAATTTCATCGGACTAGAACCGCAAACTATCCAAATTTGACAATTTTTTCCCCTGCTCGTGACAATTTGAACTTTTGACTTTGTTATCCTTTTGACTCCCTCATCCTATCCACCAGCTTCCTTCCTTCCTGCTAGAAGCTGGTTCGCATGGTTGACGATGCAGGATGTTCGCAGACAGGGTGCGGGATCTCTGCCACTCCACTTCCCTAAGACTAAGACTAGGGGTTACGGGACAAATTTTCCCAATTTACGTTCAAACTGGCTTTGTAATCATTATTCTCAGTGAGTGCTGTCTACAGTATCACATTTTTCTGTTCCTCTTTTGAGTTTTCTCTGCTCATGGCCCATTTACTGTTTGAAATTCGGGCTTCTCTCAACAGAGAGGGTGCGTCGCCACAGTTCAGTGCCACCTTTTTTTCCCCTTTGCTTCTTTCTTTTTATGTACGCTTTATAACGACTGGACAATTTGTTTCAGTCAACAGTCTACCAGCATAGGGGAAATAACTTCTGCCGATACGTTTCTAACCACTCTACAACACTTTTACTTCCCTTGTAAAGTTGGTCTGCTGTTTTCGTGTTTGTATGACATTCTGTGCGCGCGCGCGCGTGTGTGTGTGTGTGTGTGCGCGCGCGCGCGTCCGTATGTGTGTACATGCGTGTGTGCGAGTACATTTCAATGAGTGTGCGCGCGTGTGTATGCGTGTGTCTCTATTAGGTGCAGAAGATAGAGTAGAAAAACATATGGTAACTCTGTTAGGTGCAGAAGATAGAGAAGAAAAACAGATGGTAACTCTGTTAGGTGCAGAAGATAGAGAAGAAAAACAGATGATAACTCAGAGAAGAAAAACAGATGGTAACTCTATTAGGTGCAGAAGATAGAGAAGAAAAACAGATGGTAACTCAGAGAAGAAAAACAGATGGTAACTCTATTAGGTGCAGAAGATAGAGAAGAAAAACAGATGGTAACTCTATTAGGTGCAGAAGATAGAGAAGAAAAACAGATTGTTACTCTATTAGGTGAGAAATGGTGAAGAAAAACAGTGGTAACAGTAGTGAAAAACAGATGGTAACTCTGTTAGGTGCAGAAGATAGAGAAGAAAACAGATGGTAACTCAGAGAAGAAAAACAGTGGTAACTCTGTTAGGTGCACAAGATAGAGAAAAAAAGATGTAACTCAGATGAGAAAAAGTTGGTAACTCTCTTAGGTGCAAAGATAGAGAAGAAAACAGATGGTAACTCTATTAGGTGCAAGAGACAGATGCGAGAACAAAAAAGATGGTAACTTAGGTGCAGAAGATAGAGAAGAAAAATGTAAAAGAATGCGGGTAACTCTATAGGTGTAGAAGAGTAGAGAGAAAAACAGATGGTAACTCTATTGGTGCAGAAGATGTAGTAGAAAAAACAGATGGTAACTCTATTAGGTGAAGAAGATAAGAGATAAGAAAAAAACAGATGGTAACTCTATTAGGTGCAGAAGATAGAGAGAAAAACAGATGGTAACTCTTTAGGTGCAGAAGATAGAGAAGAAAAACAGATGGTAACTCAGAGAAGAAAAAACAGATGGTAACTCTATTAGGTGCAGAAGAGTAAGAAGAAAAAAAAGATGGTAACTCTTTAGGTGCAGAAGATAGTAGAAAAAAACAGATGGTAACTCTATTAGGTGCAGAAGATAGAGAAGAAAAACAGATGGTAACTCTATTAGGTGCAGAAGATAGAGAAGAAAAACAGATGGTAACTCTATTAGGTGCAGAAGATAGAGAAGAAAAACAGATGGTAACTTAGGTGCAGAGAAGAAGAAAAACAGATGGTAACTCTTTAGGTGCAGAAGATAGAGAAGAAAAACAGATGGTAACTCAGAGATAGAAAAAAAAGATGGTAACTCTGTTGGTGCAGAAGATAGAGAAAAAAACAGATGAGTAACTCAGAGAAGAAAAAAAGATGGTAACTCTTTAGGTGCAGAAGATAGAGAAGAAAAACAGATGGTAACTCTATTAGGTGCAGAAGATGAGAAGAAAAACAGATGGTAACCAGAGAAAAAAAAAAGATGGTAACTCTATTAGGTGCAGAAGATAGAGAAGAAAAACAGATGGTAACTCTATTAGGTGCAGAAGATAGAGTAGAAAAAAAACAGATGGTAACTCTATTAGGTACAGAATTAGAAGATAGAGTAGAAAAAAAACAGATGGTAACTCTATTTGGTGTAGAAGATAGAGAAGAAAAACAGATGGTAACTCTATTAGGTGCAGAGATAGAGAAGAAAAGATGGAAAGTAGAGAAAAAAAACAGATGGTAACTCTATTAGGTGCAGAAGATAGAGAAGAAAAAAACAGATGGTAACTCTATTAGGTGCAGAAGATAGAGAAGAAAAAAAGATGGTAACTCTATTGGTGCAGAAGATAGAGAGAAAAAAACAGATGGTAACTCTATTAGGTGCAGAAGATAGAGAAGAAAAACAGATGGTAACTCTATTAGGTGCAGAAGATAGAGAAGAAAAAAAAACAGATGGTAACTCTATTAGGTGCAGAAGATAGAGAAAAAAAAGATGGTAACTCAGAGAAGAAAAAAAAGATGGTAACTCTATTAGGTGCAGAAGATAGAGTAAGAAAAAACAGATGGTAACTCTATTAGGTGCAGAAGATAGGAGAAGAAAAAACAGATGGTAACTCTATTAGGTGCAGAAGATAGAGAAGAAAAAAACAGATGGTAACTCTATTAGGTGCAGAAGATAGAGAAAGAAAAAACAGATGGTAACTCTATTAGGTGCAGAAGATAGAGAAGAAGAAAAAAAACAGATGGTAACTCTATTAGGTGCAGAAGATAGAGTAGAAAAAAAGATGGTAACTCTATTGGTGCAGAAGATAGAGAGAAGAAAAAACAGATGGTAACTCTATTTGGTGCAGAAGATAGAGAAGAAAAACAGATGGTAACTCTATTGGGTGCAGAAGATAGAGAAGAAAAAAAAACAGATGGTAACTCTATTAGGTGTAGA
The DNA here is from genome assembly GCA_030674185.1 of Monoplex corrugatus. Taxonomy (NCBI): domain Eukaryota; kingdom Metazoa; phylum Mollusca; class Gastropoda; order Littorinimorpha; family Ranellidae; genus Monoplex; species Monoplex corrugatus. The sequence continues at coordinate 48,837,776 of CM060305.1, forward strand.
AGATAGAGAAGAAAAAACAGATGGTAACTCTATTGGTGCAGAAGATAGAGAAGAAAAAACAGATGGTAACTCTATTGAGAAGTGAGAGAAAAAAGATGGTAACTCTATTAGGTGCAGAAGATAGAGAAGAAAAAAGATGGTAACTCTATTAGTGTGAGAAGATAGAGTAGTAAAAAAAAAAAGATGGTAACTCTATTAGGTGCAGAAGATAGAGTAGAAAAAAAAGATGGTAACTCTATTAGAGAGTAGAAACAGATGGAATCTATAGGGAGAATAGAAGAAAAAAAGATGGTAACTCTATTAGGTGCAGAAGATAGAGAAGAAAAAAAGATGGTAACTCTATTAGGTGCAGAAGATAGAGAAAAAAAAAAACAGATGGTAACTCTATTAGGTGCAGAAGATAGAGAGAAAAAAAAGATGGTAACTCTATTAGGTGCAGAAGATAGAGAAGAAGAAGAAAAAAACAGATGGTAACTCTATTAGGTGCAGAAGATAGAGTAGAAAAAAAAAAGATGGTAACTCTATTAGGTGCAGAAGATAGAAGAAGAAAAAAACGATGGTAACTCTATTAGGTGCAGAAGATAGAGTAGAAAAAAAAAGGAAAAGAAAAAAAAGATGGTAACTCTATTAGGTGCAGAAGATAGAGAAGAAAAAACAGATGGTAACTCTATTAGGTGCAGAAGATAGGAGAAGAGAAAAAACAAGATGTGTAACTCTATTAGGTGCAGAAGATAGAGAGAAAAAAAAACAGATGGTAACTCTATTGGTGAGAAGATAGAGAGAAAAAACAGATGGTAACTCTATTAGGTGCAGAAGATAGAGAAGAAAAAACAGATGGTAACTCTATTAGGTGCAGAAGATAGAGAAGAAAAAAAACAGATGGTAACTCTATTAGGTGCAGAAGATAGAGTAAGAAAAAAAAGATGGTAACTCTATTAGGTGCAGAAGATAGAGAAGAAAAAAAAGATGGTATCTATGTCAGAGATAGAAAAAAAGATGGTAACTCTATTGGTGCAGAAGAAGAGAGAAAAGAAAAAAAAGATGGTAACTCTATTATGGTGCAGAAGATAGAGAAGAAAAAAAAAACAAGATGGTAACTCTATTGGGTGCAGAAGATAGAGAAGAAAAAAACAGATGTAAACGTACTTATTAGGTGCAGAAGATAGAAAGAAGAAAAAACAGATGGTAACTCTATTAGGTGCAGAAGATAGAGAAGAAAAAAAGATGGTAACTCTATTGGTGCAGAAGATAGAGAAGAAAAAAAACAGATGGTAACTCTATTAGGTGTAGAAGATAGAGAAAAAAACAGATGGTAACTCTATTGGTGCAGAAGATAGAGAAGAAAAAAACAGATGGTAACTCTATTAGGGTGCAGAAGATAGAGAAGAAAAAAGATGGTAACTCTATTAGGTGAGAAGATAGAGTAAAAAAAGATGGTAACTCTATTAGGTGCAGAAGATAGAGAAAAAAACAGATGGTAACTCTATTAGGTCAGAAGATAGAGAAGAAAAAAAGATGAATTTTAGGTAGAAGATAGAGAAAAAAACAGATGGTAACTCTATTAGGTGCAGAAGATAGAGAAAAAAAAAGATGGTAACTCTATTAGGTGCAGAAGATAGAGTAGAAAAAAAGATGGTAACTCTATTAGGTGCAGAAGATAGAGTAGAAAAAAACAGATGGTAACTCTATTAGGTGCAGAAGATAGAGTAGAAAAAAAAGATGGTAACTTTACTAAATGCAGAAGATAGAGTAAAACACAAAGATGGTAACTCTATTAGGTGCAGAAGATACAGTAGAAAAAAATATGGTAACTCTGTTAGGTGCAGAAGATAAAGGATGGTAACTCTATTAGGTGCAGAAGATAGAGTAGAAAAAAAGATGGTAGGAATACCATAACTCTATTCACACAGTCTCCATTGTTACATCAACTTTATAAACTTTATTACAGAAAGTGCAGATCTTGTACTTCTCAAGGTCACTATTACCTTGAAAAAAACATCAGATGGAATATAACTTGACGTGAAGTGAGAACAATGGAAGACTGTCAAAACAGTGATAAGAGAATACAAAATTTTTAAAAATATGTTTTCAGGAGTTTCCGAGAAAGTGGCTCACTCCACGTAGATTTGTTGTTGTTGTTGTTTGTTGTTGTTGTTGTTGTTGTTGTTGTTGTTGTTGTTGTTGTTGTTGTTGTTGTGTGCTGCTGCTGCTGCTGCTGCTGCTGCTGCTGCTGCTGCTGCTGCTGCTGCTGTTGTTGTTGTTGTTGTTGTTGTTGTTGTTGTTGTTGTTGTCTGTGTGACCTAAACTTTGGTGCCACGACTTCTAAATTTATGCAGTCGCGAAATGAAGTTTCAACGGCCCACGAATTTTACCCAAATATGGTGAAGGTCCTTTACAAACCTAAGAAAATTTTGCTCACTCATCTTTGTTCAGACACACAAAAACACACACGCATGCACGCAAGTACGCGCGCATGCATACACACACACTCACTCACTCACTCACACACACACACACACACACACACACACACACACACACACACACACACACACACACACACACACACACACACACACCACACACACACACACAGCGGCACGCACATGGACACAAAAATCTCTCTAAATGCTGTGAGACAATCTTTTCTTTGGGAAAAAAAAAGTAGTGGGAGGGGGAAAGGAGGGCTGCGGACATTGAAAATACCAACCCCATCCAGTAGCGGAAAGAAACCAACAGCCGTCACTTTATGTAAAACAGAAGCTCACTGGGACAAACATATTAGATCTGCTGTTTACGAAAAGTTATTTTTTGTTTGTCATTGTTGTTGCTGTTGTTGTTGTTGTTGTTGTTGTTGTTGTTGTTGTTGCTGCTGTTGTTTTTGTTGTTGTTGTTCTTCTTCTTCTTCTTCTTCTTCTTCTTCTTCTTCTTCTCCTTCTTCTTTTTAATTATCAAATGTAAGTCACATGATCAGCATATTAAATAGCGTATGTTGTGGCCGTCCAAGTTTCGAAACAAAATTCAACACTGTCCTGCATTTTCTTTTTTCTTCTTCTCGTTATTTCTTTTTTTTTTTATTGTTGTTCCTGTTGTTGTTTTCTTCTTCTTCTTCTTCTTCTTCTTCTTCTTCTTCTTCTTCTTCTTCTTCTTCTTCTTCTTCTTTTTAATTATCAAATGTCAGCATATTAAATAGCGTACGTTGTGGCCGTCCAAGTTTCGAAACAAAATTCAACGCTGTCCTGCTTTTTTTTTTTTTTTTTTTCTCGTTTATTTCTTTTTTTATTGTTGTTCTTGTTGTTGTTTTCTTCTTCGTCGTCTTCTTCTTCTTCTTTCTAATTATCAAATATCAGCCACATGATCAGCATATTGAATAGCGTAGGCCCCTACGTTGTGGCCGTTCAAGTTTCGACACAAATTTCAACACTGACTTGAACAATGCATATGACTACAAGGGACGTAATTACCTCACAACCTGTGTCTTTTCGTTTGTTTGTTTGTTTGTTTGTCTGTCTGTTTGTTTGTTTCTTGTTAGCCTACGTGTTCTGGTTCTATTTGTGTGTGTGTGTGTGTGTGTGTGTGTGTGTGTGTGTGTGTGTGTGTGTGTGTGTGTGTGTGTGTGTGTGTGTGTGTGTGTGTGTGTGTGTGTGTGTGTGTGTGTGCGCTTCTGGCTCCTTTTTCCTTAACGCCAGCAACTACTTTGTGTAAATCTCAACTTTTGTGGTTGCACAGGTTCAATGTGCGATTTTAGGAAAACCTTGTGTAAGCAGTCTTCAGTTGACTCAGCTACCAACGGATGCCTGGCCATAGCAAGGGAAGGGAGGGAAGTCCTCATATCATTCGTCGTGAGAAATTTGAAGGTCTTTACCGCTTGAAATTACCAGCTCAGGATTAGGGGATGACCGTTACCTATACGAACAAGAGATAGCCTACTTGTGTCTTGATTCGAATTACGCCCCTCATTGATTAATAAGAGGGCTTATGGATGGATGGATGGATGCATGCATGCATGCATGCATGTGTGCATATGTATGTATGAATGCATATGCATACATCTATTTATTACGTAGGCCTATGTTTATATGTACATATGCATGTATGCATGTACGTGAGTGTGCGCGCGTGCTGGTCAGAGTGTGTCCGATGCGTATATCCGCGTACGGATACGTATAGTGTGTATGCGCTTGTGCACACGTGTCTGCGAGAGGTGTATTTGTGCACTCGTGAACACACCTATATGGCCTACAGGCCTACGAGTGTGCGTGAATAGGCCTACGCGCACTTGGTTGGAGAGCGAAGCGGTTGTGCGCGAGTGTGGTTTGTGCATGTCTGTGAAAATGTGTCAGTAACCGCCCCCCACCCCACCCCCCAGCCCCCACACACACACCCAACTTGTGAAAAACACATCCTTCAAGTAGGCCTACCGGTAAGCAACATAACCATCAATTAATTATTAAATAACTTCGCCGTATACTGTGGCTGAAAAAAAACAACCACCATAATTTATAATGTAGCCTACGTAACTTTACTCGTCTTTTTTCTGCGTCGCCACGAAGCGTTTATGACTTTGTCAACGAGTGTTGGTAGGCCTATCTGCTCACCAAAAATGATGCAGTCTGCTTTTTAGATACACAAAACAACCAACAAAATCGTTGTAGGCCTATAGGACAGAAAAGACACTTTTCACAATGTAGTGTTCTGATTTGAGTGAGCGTGTGCGAGCATATGCGCGCACGTGTATGCTAATTTGAATGTCGTGCGCGCGACATTAACTCAACAAACAACGGATGCAGCGTATAGGTGGTACAAGCGCATGCGTGTGCGCGCGCGCGAAAAAAGATAAATAGGCTTCCATATGTGTGTGTGTTCGTGTGTGTGTGTGTGTGTGTGTGTGTGTGTGCGCGCGCGCGTGCGTGCGTGTATGCGTACGTATTGTGCACCTGCGCGTGTGTGTGTGTGTGTGTGCGTGCGTATGTGTGCCTGCGTGTGCCTGTCTGTGCGTGTGTGCGTGCGTGCGCGTGTGTGTGTGTGTGTGAAAACTGGGTGCTATAAATAGTAAAGCAGCTCAGTGACGTCATGACAACAGCTAGTTTGGTATGTGTGAGTAGGCCTACGCGGGCACGTGTGTGTGTGTGTGTGTGTGTGTGTGTGTGTGTGTGTGTGTGTGTGTGTGTGTGTGTGTGTGTGTGTGTGTGTGTGTGGTGTTGCTAGAACGTGCGTGCAGGACTAGAGTCTGAAATGTTTTCAAGACGGTTCAAAGTCTATGCGTTTCCAACGTCAATCAGCTGTTGACAATCTCGGCTTTTGCGCACTGTATTGCCAGACAACTGCTGGCAGATTTGGGCGCAAAGCCTATAGAATTGTCCGAGAGCAATGAATAAATCATGAACGAACACACCACACCAAGAGGGTTTGATCGCTCTCGGGCAATTCCATAGGCGCTCCCTCCAAATCTGCTGGCAATTATCTGGCAGACTTCTTGGGCCTGTGCAAGCCTTGCGCGCTGGCAATATTTTGAAATGGGAAGGGGTACAGTTGGCCTACCCATGAAACGCTGGTAGCCTACCACCAGAACGAATCCAACATTAATTTAAAGTTGTGCTGTAAGCAAGCTAAATTTAATTAATGCAGGAGGGAGGGGGTATTAACTTTTAGTAACGAGAAACGCACATTGTACAGAAATATGGCGGCGCTGCACTGTGGCTATGCACACTCCGAGACAAGACTGAAATTCCTGATGCAAAATAAACAGTTAAGTCCTGTAACATGCATAAACATTTTCCAGGTCTTTGTAACCTTACCTGTCAGTAGTCACTCAATCCGACAATGTTTTTATCCTAACGCTAACCAACCCCAGCCCTACCCCCCTCCCCATTGGGGAACCCATCCCGAGGATAAGGAGTTCGGGGGGGTCTAGTGTTACCGTCATAAAATAAAAATGTTATTTTTCCCCATGTTCTAGGTTTTATAAGCCGAAACGCCATCGTAACAGCAAGATAGACAGTTCGCTTCTCTTTGTAAAAGACGCAGATGCACAACCAAAAAAACAAAAACAAATTCAGTAGGCCTACTTCCAGTGGCTTTACAATGTACTGAGCTTCATTAACCCGTTGACTCCCAAACCCTATCCATCAACTGCAAACATTTAACCTTTTCAGAAAGCTGGTGGATAGGGTAAGGGAGTGAAAGGGTTGGGGGTTTTGTTTTGTTTTTTAGGTTATTTTGTTTTGTCTTGTTTTTGTTCGCATGATTGACAAAGTACGTGAATCAAAGGGTTAAGTTAGTATGGCTTTGCAGCACCTTTGACACTGTTCTTGTATTCCAAGTACCCAAGGCACGTGCCTCCATGTGATGCACGCTCTTTGTGTAGTAGGCCTACGAGTTGTCGCCCAGAAACCCATCGTCTTGCAAATTTTGCATTTTGCACGTGTTTGCACGCTGCCAGTGCATTTTGAATGGGACTGACAAATCTGATCCAGCAAAATTTGCGCTTTTCGCCATGTGATTGAAGATTTTGTTTGCTTGTTAGCTTTGGCTTCGTGTGGCTGAATTCACAAACAATTCCTTTTGTTTCTGTGTTGTGATGTTTCGTTAGAAGCCTGCAATTTAGTTGCAGGACTACTTTTTAGTAAAACTTCGTTAGTTTACCAAGCACACAAATCACGCACACACACACACACGCGCTCACACACACGCACGCGCTCACATGCACATACATACACACACACACGCGCTCACACACACACGGAAAAGAGGAAGGTAGAGCGACATTCAACGTAAAAGAAAATTCAGTTATGCTAGTGATAACACACAAGACTTGACGATGCAAATATTTATTTTCCATGAACTCAGCCGACCTCGAAATGACTATCATGACATGCGATGAATTGAAATGGCACTAATAAATCGATCACTCAAAATATGAATTACCGATTTCTATGGCAAATTTGAAAATGTACAGTAGGCTACATAGCCTATTCCATTCTTTCTCACGCACGCTCACTCAACACTCGCGTTTGCACAGAATGCCAATCACACTCCGTACGCACTCTCGCATGTACACACTCGCTCGTTCGCACGCACGCACGCACACTTCAGTTCCTTGGTTTCAAGCTTGGATGCTGGACAATTTTTACAAAATTATCAAACAAGATTGACAAATTCTATTGGGTTAACTGTCCAGTAGATCTGCCTCAGTCACTCCCAGCTTGCGTCACATCCAGTCTATCAGTCAATGCTGCCTCCGGAGTCCCATACGCGATTACACATTGTGATTGATGAATTACTGCGAGTAATACAGACCAACACAGCCTAGCGACACACACTGAACAGCGATGCTGAGCACTACTACACAGTTCAAAACGCTATAGGCCTATGCCAGAATGGGTAACTGTAGTCATAAGTGTGGCCCATTTCGTATGTAAACACAATGGTATTCACTGCTGACCTAACTCAGTAAAAACTTTTATCTAAAATGGAATAGGAGCGAAACAAAAATGTGCACAATACATGTATGCAGCTGCGACTGACAAGACGTGGAAGTTGTGTGAAGTGGGGGAAGGTTAAAAATACCAAAGTATGAACAATAATGAGTATGAATGACAAGGTAGGCCTATGAATGACAACGAGTATAAATGACAATGAGTGTGAATGACAAGGTGCATGACAAAAATGCTGCATGAAAAACTCAAAAACGCTGTATGAAAAATCAACAATGTCGAATATGTACACAAGAAACAAAACTTCGAGCAACTAAATTCATGTATCTTACACAGCCTAACGTACAGCCTGTCATGACGGGCACAGGTGGGAGTACGGGTTCAATGGCTCAATTCGATTGGCATTAAAATGAATATTAAAATCTAGACTAATATCCCTCACTGCTTCATGTTCTTCCTGCTCAAAAACAAAGCTCTAGTCTAAAGTGTTTCTGAAATATGGACTGTCATACTGCAGCGAGTCAACGATTTCATGGTCACACACTAGATCTATAGCCTAGGCCGACACTGCACTGCGACCGTCATAAAACACCAGATGAAAAATTCCGCCTGTCACCGTCACGTTTGCTCGAACCAATCCCGTCTGCCGAACATTCTTGGTCACAAAATTTTCCTGATTCCCGCTAAGGCAGTCATTCACAATCCTCGTAATAGTCTTTTTTTTTTAACTTAGGCCTACACATTTTGCACCTTGACCCCCCTTCACCCCCCCCCCCCCCCCCCCCAAAATTGACGATGACAACAACAAAAAACATTCTTTTGTCAATGCTGCAGCGTGCTGTATGAAGAACTTTACGAAATAAACATGAATGGTCGGAAGTTCTGTCACTAGCATCGTCCACACACACCAAATGAAATATATGTACATATGATCACCTGATTGTTCATCGTCCTCTGTACACACAGTTCAGCGAAAGTTGAAAGTAGGGACCACGACACAATGAAGTTACTTCTTTGCTGCCTTCTTTGCCGCTTTCTTCGCAGCTGGTTTCTTCGCTGCCTTTTTGGGAGTCGCCTTCTTGGGTTTAGCCGTTTTCTTTGCTGGAGATTTGGCCTTCTTGACCTTCTTCTCTGCAGACTTGGCCTTCTTGGCAGGGGACTTTTTCACCTTGGGCTTCTTGGGCTTGGTGGGCGACTTCGGTTTAGCTGTTTTCGGCTTCTTTACTTTTTTAGCCTTGGGTTTGGCCGCCTTCTCCGCCTTGTCCCCCAGCCTGAAGGAGCCAGAAGCACCTGTACCCTTGGACTGTTTTAAGGTACCGTTTTTCACACCTGCACGCAGCGCCAGCTTCAGATGATTGTTCACCGTCTTTTCGTCTTTGCCCACGTTGAAGTTGGCCATGATGTATTTGAGCAACGCCTGGCGCGAGGATCCACCGCGCTCTTTGAGGGATGTCACGGCAGTACGAATCATCTGACTGTATTTGGGATGGTTGGACGGTTTTTTAGGCTTAGATGCCTTCTTCTTAGGAGATTTGACAGGTGTAGCAGGAGCGCTTGCTGCTTCGTCAGACATGATGCCGTTTAAGTCACTGTAACTTTGTACAAATTCACACTCTGCAACGTTCACTGCACGAGGCGATAGCGAGTTCTGGCAAGCGCGTGCAAGTGCCGCGGTAGTCTAGCGTAAGAGCGAACCGCAAAGACAGCATCATTCATATGCAACCAACCCGCAGCTGTGTCGGCCTTCCGAGACTGAAATTGTGTTTTCTACTGTTTGTTTTCGGGGTATTTTCTTCAAACTGAACCGATTTGAAATCTTCTTTTTGTTGGAAATCAATAAAACGGGCTTCAAGCTATTAATTTTGTAGTATATAACGACAGAGCGTTATCTTGATTTTTAAAACTCTTTGATTTTGTTGACCGAGTAGATATTGTTTTGACAAGGCTGTCATAGAATTTTATCACAATCAGCCTATAAACATGCAGCGGGTTCCACTTTTTCTGTTTTGATATATACCTACGTTTATTATCTAAACTTTGAAAGACACAAACCCACTTTAGAAACTGTTTTATTGCCAAAATACATCGTTCTTTCTAAGACAAGAAACACAGACTGGAGAAAGGGTCGCCATATTTTGTTTGTAGTTGACTGTAAACAAGCAAACTTTTCGATTAAATTCACACAGAAAAAGCCATTTTTCATTTATTTCGAATTGACACCCTTAATTTGTATGACTATGAGTTATAGAAATTGCATAGCATGCGTCAGTAGTGTCCATCGTTTCTGTGCAAACGACAGAAAATACTGAGGCCTGTTGAACTGCCACGAAACAAAAATAGCACTAGTGTGAGATCGACAATCACCGACACATTCACGGTAAAAAATCAGCGTAAAGCATCGCTGTTTTAACATGAAAAATATACCAAATTGTCTATTAACAACATAAGAACTTAAGGCGCTAGAGCTTTGAAACTACAACTGTGTTTGGGTGGCGCGTTTTGTGTGTTTTGGTCGAAGGGGAACAGCAGCATAAAAATGGCGCCCTGAAAAATCTGACCCGAAGCTGGGTCATAGATTACTGAAAATCATACAGAGAAATGCATTAGAAAATAAGGAAGACAGTTCATAACCTGTTGCGTACGTTGTTGATTTGCCTATAAATGTATGGTAATCGTAACATTTTGAAAATACTGGGGGAAAACACGCTGTGTGCGACGGGCTGTTTTGAACACAGCTTCGCAACTTGAGTGACCTAGTTCCTAGCGTGTGGTTGGCTGCGTTTTGTTGTCTGATGGAGTGCTTTATTCATTATTGTTTTTCATTTGCAAGGTCACAGTAAAAGCAACTGAATCTTTCTTCAGGATGACAGTTTTATTGACTCTGCAGTGCTTATAAAGAATCAGAATTAGCAACTGACAAACTGTATCATGTAATTGTGTAATGGAAAGTGCACACATACGATCAGCTGACGTCATGCCAGGAAGCTGAACTGATAGGCTTAATTCGTAATTGCATTGTTTATATGTTTGTAGCCTGTATACTCTTGTTTTATTTCTGTTTTATTCCTTCTGATGTTGTTATTTTAGTATGTGCGAACTCGAGAGCAAACAGGCCACAGCGCTTAGCAAAAACAAAAGAGATGCGTTAGTTTGGATGCTAAAAACCAAATCTGTGGATTTGTCTCAGGTTTTGATGAGTTAAGAACCAGTCCTGAGTATTGTAGTGTCTATGCCGCTACCTTAATCAAATAATCTCTATTTAGACTGAAGCACTTACATATACATATATGTATGTACAACTGTTCATTCCATTTTAATCCATCTTTCACAAGCAAAATGTCAACCTGATGGTCATTATAGTCTGCTCTATATATCTCTCAATGTCGCCCCCCTGTGTCAGTCACATGTTACTGTTTTGCTATCTCCTTTGAAGACTCTAGATGATAGAGGTTACCCACAAATAATAGTGATGACCTCACCAACAGCGATGACCCCGTCAACAGAGGTTATCTTCAAATGTCAATGTCAATGACGATAACTGACCTCACGAAACAGCAAGTGGACCTCTTCAGCAGAGATTACCTCTTCAAATCTTTACATCGTTAACA
>CM060305.1:48861319-49123819 GCA_030674185.1 Monoplex corrugatus
TAAATCTTGTTCCCGGTAGAAAATTGCAGGTTGGTGTCAGTGAAGATTACACGTTTCCTATTTGCCCACACTGCGTTTTCCATTATGAGGTTGTTTCGGCGCAACAATAGAAAACGAGGATGACTTGCTAGTCGCACAAGTACAAAACTAAAGTTTTGGGAGGCACTTAGGCAGGCTTTTGTAGTAGAGAGTTATGCTATACTAAGTTTGTACCATTACAAATTTTCTCCTCATTATTTTTTTCTTTTTTTTTTTCTTTTTTTTTTTTTTGTATTGAAATGTTATACCGTGCGTTTTCAAGAAATACCTGTCAAAGTTCGGAAATTAGATAACATCCAATCAGATCTGTACTAAATCTGAAGCCGTTGAATGTTTATGTCCGTTACTCTAAACTGAATTTTGTGCGTAGAGAGCATTCATAACAACAACTATTTCTTTGTTGCTTGGGTTGGTTGATTGCTAGGCAGACAGGAAGATAGGCTTGTGATGTTGTGCCTGTTGCTGCTCCTTTAGTGTTAATATTGTTGCTGTTGCTATTATTATTGTTGCTGCTGCTGTTGTTGCTGCTGCTGCTGCTGTTTTTCGACGGTTCCTATAGCTTGGTCGGTTATTGACCCGCGCTGTTAACGTAACTGTTCAATTCTCATGCGAACCAGTTTTATTTGCAGTCTGGGTGGATCTGTGTGCGTGCGTGCGTGCGCACACGCGTGTGTGTGTCTGTAAGAGAGAGAGAGAGATACAGACAGACAGACAGACAGAGAGATAGAGAGGGAGGGAGAGAGAGAGAGAGAGAGAGTAATAAGTGCATAATAACTGAGTAAATTGCAAAGTCGAACGCGAACATTTTTGCTGTCTACGATTACGTACACGCAAGACGTCATATTCCAGTGTGTCATCAGCAGATTATGTCATGGTTCCAAAAGTGCAGGCTTCCACAGACAGGAAGGTGTGCTGTAAGCCCAGGGCTTCAATCTACTTTCTTTCACCGAAATTTGTGGACGTGGAAGCCAGGTCTCAATCTTCACCATCGTGAGAAAAAAAAATGTACTGGCTACCGTGAGTGTTCACAAAACAAAATCATGAGACCTAATGTCTGATTCTAATACGTCTCTTCGGTCTTTCGTGTCGACATTGGGTAAGTCTTTTATCAAGAACGTATACTAATCTGGCCAGGCGGTTTATATCCATTTACGAGTTTCATTGATTTAAACTTCTTTTCACTGTACAAATGTCAGATTAACTGAAACTATGGCATTGTTTCGTGCTGATGAAAACATGTACACAAATCTAGTGTTTGATTTGATTAATCTTCGAGGGGAAAATGTGTAATTATGAAAGCAAAAAAGATTATAAAAAATACAACCTCTTCCAAATTTAACAAATGTAAATATCTTTTGTAAACAGATCTTACTGCAAAATACCACACAGAAGAATATAATGTAAAACTGACATGGAGCTTACACACTTTTAGATGAAAATGGCTGTTGTATTTGAGTGTTTAACATTGGCAGAAACTGACGCATGATGTGATCTCTCGCGTATTTGCAGCATTAAAATGCTTGTTCTCTGTGTTACGTATCTTGCTTGTGTTATTTGTAAAATGTTTGCGTTTCATGAATATGTGACTGTCCTTTGTTATGAGAAAAAATTATGACTTTTACGTATGTTATGTTTTAAATCCTGTGAAGTGTGATGCTTATTGTAATTATTATATTTTCACCTATATAGTGCTGGTTCATGTCAAAAGCAGGAATAGAACGTTCCTTTACTTTCATTCAGGTAACAACAGACACTGACAAAACATGAAATGAAAATATGTATTAGGAATCATAGTACTATAAACATTACGAATCATAGTATCAAATCTATGAACTTTGCAGTTGATGGTGTGAGGAGAGTAAAATAAAAGAACTGCACTTTCCGCTATACGCTAAACATATTGATCGTGAAAAGCCTAGTTCTGACGCAAAAAAAAATTGTGCTCTGTTCAACTTTGCAGCCGATGGCGTGAGGAGCAGGCTGACAGGACCTCATGTGTGTGTGTATGTGTGTGCGTGCGTATGTGTGTGTGTTTGAGTGAGTGAATGAACGGGGATGGCGAACACTGTCGAACAGCAGATCAGGCGCTTCATCAAGGCGGTGAAGGAGGGAGAAGACCTGCGCAAGCTGCACTCCATCCTGGCCATGATCCCCAAAGATGAAATCATGGAATGGACGGACGACAACAAGCAGGACGTTCTCCATTACGCTATCCTGTTCGGTAACGCTGAGGCCACCGACTTGCTGCTCAAGCTAGGTTATTTCGCCCAACCTTACGAGCCCGAAGTCAACATGTATGCTCATCTGGCCGCCCGCCTGGGGTTCCGGGCCGTCATGTGTACCATTCTGCAGCACAGGCCCGAGGATTTCAAAGTGGCCAACCAGCCCCTGTTGATTCCACCAGACTTAGGCTATACTGGTCGGCTCTTAGTCTGCAAGAAGCCTCAAAGAAAAGAACCAGAACTAATCATGCCAGCTGTTGTTGGAAGCCAGGTTTTCGGTGAAGGAAAGTTGATGTCCCCAAAAGCGGAGCCTGGTTCCTCCCTGACGACCACCTCTTACCACCGTCAGACCTATTTAAAGCGACACAGCCAAGCTAACGCTGTTCAGTCATCACTTTCCAATTATCGTATCAGTGAGATTAGTACAGAACTAAAAGGCCCCTTCAAACGGGGTTCAAGACTCTTGTCACAAAATGACTTCCTCGTAACACAAGGCAGCTCTTTCTTAGGACCCATGCAGGCTATATCCCAGGGCGCTCACAAGATGAGCGCTGTCAGCACGTGCGATTACAGGCGCGAGTCTCTACCGCACAAACCGTTAATGAAGCCGTCAGGAACCCGGCGTTCTAGCAAGAGAAGGTTTTCCTCCCCAGAAGAATCCACCTCCATGATGATGGATAGCGTTTCCTTGGGCACGCTGAAACCGCTCAAGTGCACTCCCTTGGAAGTAGCGGCACGCGCCAAGCACGTGGACTGCGTGAAAGCTCTGCTGGACATGTACGTGCTGCGGGCCCACCCCGACAAGGGCTGCAAGGGGTACCTCACTCTGGCTGCCTTGGCCAGTGATGAGCCCTCTCTGAAGTTGCTGCTGGAAGTGAGTCTCTCTATGTCTGTCTGTTTCTCTTATCTGTTGGTTACTCTGTCACTTTGTCACTCTGTTTTTCTGTCTGTCTGTCTTTTGTCTGTCTGTCTGTGATTCTCTCTCTCTCTGTCTCTCTCTGTCTCTCTCTCTCTCTCTCTCTCTCTCTCTCTCTCTCTGTCTGTCTCTCTCTCTCTCTATCTCTCTGTCTCTCTCCCTCTCTGTCTGTCTGTCTGTGTCCCTGTCTCTGTCTGTCTGGCTGGCTGGCTCTCTCTCTCTGTCTCTGTCTCTGTCTCTGTCTCTATGTCTGTCTCTCTCTGTCTCTGTCTCTCTGTCTCTGTCTCTCTCTTTCTCCCTCCCTCTCTCTCTCTCTTTCTCTCTCTTAGTAGACATGACTGAGTCAAAACATACAAAATAAACCAAAAAAATGAATAAAATAAGCAAGCAAAGTGGGAGTGGTTAATAAAAACACCAGAATAAGTCAGTGTCACCGTCCTTTGCAATCTAGTACAATCACCATTTTAAATTAATCATAATCATAGTTTGTAACACCACCTATGTACATTGTGTCATATCGAATAGACCTGGTCAGCTCATCGGTTTATGTGCAGGCTTGAGGCTTGTGCTGTGATCATTCTGGACCTTCTCCATCACATGGCACCTGTAACGTTAGTGAGTACGGAATTCACTCCGAGTGCGGAGAAATTGAAATATCGAATAGGAAGACATGAGCGTGTGTTTGTGACAGAAATGTGTTAGTAAGATTTTTCTCAGCCGATTCTGGATGGATCCCTACAAAGTTGCGGCCAGGGATGTGGACGTTGAGAAATCACAAATACATAGGTTTTAGTAATCATCACTGTTACGGTGTTCAGGTCAAAATCACGTGGACGAACACACACACACACACACACACACACACACACACACACACACACACCACACACACACACACACACACACACACACATGCATACACATGCACACACACACACACATACTCACACACACATACATACACACACTCACACACACACACACATACACACACACACACACACACACACACACACACACACACACACACACACACACACACACACACACACACACTCACTCACTCACTCACTCATACAAACTTACGCACATATATTCACACACACACACTCACACACACACACACACACACACACACACACACACACACACACACACACACATACACACACACACATAAACACACACACACACACACACACACACACATACACACACACACACGCACATACAAAATGAAACAAAACAGTGTCTAATATCAGCACTTATGAGCAAGCTGTGTGAACAGCGTTTCCTCAGGAACTGCTTCTTGTTTTCACTTGTGTGATAATATCATCATTTTTTGGAAATGCAAACTTTTCCTTCCCTTTGTGTATTTGACGATATAACTATCCTGAAACGATATCTTATGTTCTTCAGTACTACAAATCACCCTATTAATTTTTTTTCCAAAAGATTATAAAGAACTCTGGAGTAAATCCGTCAGTGCCAGAACTTGTCCCATTTTTCACTTTTTTAAAGGCAATTCGTGCTCCAGTTTGTGTAACTTTACTTTCAAGCGACACTTGCTCTTTTGGTAATAACTCTGGAATGCCCGTGAGTTAATTACTAATTTCACATTCCTTTTCTTTTTTAGTCATATTCATGATGTGACCTGGGAAATTAAAGCACTGGGAAAAAATCATCACGATCAGGTTTTTTTTTCCTTACTATTAATGTATCTCACAAATTGACATCACATTTTTAAAAAGCGACAAGGGAGCTGTTGCTACTTAGCATGACCATACTGATTTAGTTAGTTAGTTAGTTAGTTAGTTAGTTAGTTAGTAGTGAGTGAGTGAGTGAGTGAGTGAGTGAGTGAGTGAGTGAGTGAGTGAGTGAGTTGGTTGGTTGGTTGGTTGGTTGGTTGGTTGGTTGGTTGGTTGGTTGGTTGGTTGGTTGAGTTGGTTGGTTGGTTGGTTGGTTGGTTGGTTGGTTTGGTGGGTGGGTGGGTGGGTGATTGTCCCATAACCCTGAGGTGGCAGGAAAGTGAGGTGGTAGATAGAGACCATCACTTTTCTCAGGGCCAGCATTATGAGGGTGGTGCCTATCTCCTCTCCCTCGCTGCTTAACCTTTTCCTAACTTTGAAGACATTGAGGTGCCCATTCACAGCTAAGTAAACTGGAGGCCACACGCACATGTAAAGTTCGCCGGGTGTGATTCGAACCCGTTTCAGTTTCAGTTTCTCAATACAACGTCTCCGCGCTGGGAATGAATTCCATATGCACTAACGTCACAGGTACCATGAGCCTTACTTACTTACTTACTTACTTACTTACTTACTTACTTACTTACTTACTTACTTACTTACTTACTTACTTACTTACTTACTTACTTACTTTTTTTACTTACTTACTTATTTACTTACTTACTTACTTACTTACTTACTTGCTTGCTTGCTTGCTTGCTTGCTTGCTTGTTTATTATTTTTTTAATTTATTTTATTTATATCTTATAGCCCTACCAAAGCTGCCCAATCGATACGGCCTTGAGGGACGACTTCCGAACAGCCATGCAGGTATGCGTGCAGAACATCTACCCCGAATGCCTGGAACGTCTGCTGAACGTAGACTTGGTAGACAGCAAGCTGGTCTTCAAGCAGATCAACTTCTTCCATGTGGCCTTCAGCCAGCCCTTCAACACCTACCAGAAGATGGCGTCACTAGCGCACCTGCCCTCGTTCACCGATCTCCTCATCAACAGAGGTCACGACGTGAAGGCCAAGATGCCGCCCAGGACCTACCCGCTGTACTCCCTCATCGACAACGCCATGTCGTGTCACGACTTCACCTTCTCCGAGTGCATCTGCTCCGCTATGAAGATGCTGCTGGTCAGGGGAGCTGACCCTAATTTTGATGAGGTCAGTTTGTGGACACGTGATGTTTGGAAGGGTGGGGTTCAGGAGTTTGGGGTTTGTTCGGGACGGATTCTTCGCACTTGGACAATTCCATATGTACGTGGTGTTTGGAAGGGTAGAGTTCACGAGTTTGGGGTGTGTTCGGGATGGATTCTTTTCGCACTTGGACAATTCCATAGGCGCTCCACCCAAATCTGCCAGCAAATTATCTGGAATATCCCCGAGCCTGTGCAAAACCCTATCTGCTTCAAGGTCTTGAAAAGGGGAGGGGTGGATGGGGACCTATGAAACACTATATTAATACCACCAAAGTAATGGAAACGTTGAAATGCGCAACGAACAGGCCCGGTTTTAATGTTGCGGGCTGGGATTGAACTCGAGATATCAGATCTTGAGTCCATGGTTCTGTGAGAAGAACCAACCAGCTCCATTATTGGAAAGGGGTTCGTTTCGTTTTGTTGAGTTTAACCCTTTGACCACCGCACCCTATCTACCAACTGTAAAAACCTAATCCTTTAATTCCCTCACCCTATCCACCAGCTTCCTGCGGGAAGCTGGTGTAATGGGTGAGGGCATCAAGGGGTTAAGTTTTTGCTTTGCTAGCATGGTTGACAAGGCCGGATGCTAGTTGGCAGGGTGCAGGAGTCAAAGGGTTAACTGAAGTCCGAGAGTATATGAGGACTAGCTATAAGAATGTTGATCAAAGGAGCCCTAAAACATTTTGGTTGCACCGTGAGATACCGATGCTACTGTCAGATTCTCTGACTACTTGGTACTACTACAGTACTGACCGTTTGGAATGGGGATGGTATGTTTGTGTTTTTGTGTGTGTGGATGTGTGATTGGGTGG
Organism: Monoplex corrugatus; assembly: GCA_030674185.1. NCBI lineage: Eukaryota > Metazoa > Mollusca > Gastropoda > Littorinimorpha > Ranellidae > Monoplex > Monoplex corrugatus. Next base: position 48,868,244 of record CM060305.1, read on the forward strand.
GTGCGCATATCGGGAGTGTTGTGGTTGAGTTGTGTGTGTATCTAGAAAAATATTCTTTAAAAAGAGGTAACGGCTGATCATTATCTTACGCAGACCGAAGGTAGCACACACACACACACACACACACACACACACACACACACACACAACACAAACACAAACACAAACACACACACACACACACACCACACACACACACACACACACTCACACACACACACACACACACACACACACACACACACACACACACACACACACACACACACTTATTTCCTCGGAGAAATGGCTACCGTGTCGCTTCGGGAGCTGGGAGGTCATCACCTGGTCAGTGGCGAGGTATAGTTGCTCTGGGTCCCAACCAGCAAGCACTCTCGGGTGTTTCTTATTAACTTCGTTAACTCAACCTTTCTCTAGGCTAGCGTTATGAGGGCGATGCCCATCTGCTCTGACTCACTGCTTTGCGTTCTTTGACTCCAAAGAAAGCCTGTTCCTCGTTCACGTTTTGGATGGACTGGAGACCACACGTAAATATATACATTTCCTCTGGCATGATTCATACCCGGGCTAACTGGACGTGTTGGAAGGTGAGTGTTCTACCACTGCGCCAAGTCTGTGAGGGGATGATAGCTGGTGGGGTTCTTGCTGGAGGGTGGGGTCTTTGGTATGTATAGGGGAGAGGGTGGCAGTGATCTTGTGTAAGTTTGTGTTTGGTGTGTGTCTGTGTGTGTGCGTGCCTGCGTGAGTGCGCGCGCGTGTGTATGTGTATGTGTTTGCTCGTTCGTTCGTTATTTCTTTTAACGTCTATTCACATAATGTGCTTTTAGACGAATGTGCGCCGCGCGTGTGTATGTGTGTATCCATGGTTGGCGTGTACGTGTGCGTTCGTGTGGTGTATGTGTATGGCTTCTATCTATGCACCTGTTAAAACTCCATGTCAGAACTTAAAACGTTCTGTCGGTGTCTCATGTTACACCAATCTGCGTGCTTGCATGCATTTCAGGCGACGTATCATCATGCCTACTAAGTACTATACGGTGTGTGTTTTATGTGCAAGTATATGCGTACATGTATATATATGTATGTATGTGTGTGTGTGTGTGTGTGTGTGTGTGTGTGTGTGTGTGTGTGTGTGTGTGTATGTGTGTGTGCGTGTGTGTGTCTGCGTGTGTGTGTGTGTGGTGTGTGCTTGCTTGTCTGCAAGTGTGCGTGTGGTGTGTGCGCGTCGCGGACACGAGTGCATGTGTGTGTATTTCGTTCTTTGATTTAACGTCTTTTCACTATGAGTGAAATTACTTTATTAGACGATGTGTGTGCATGTATGTATGTGTGTGTGTATATGTGTATGTTCGTGTGCGTGCGTGCGTGCATATGTGTGTGTGTGCACGTGCGCGTTCATGCGTACATGTGTGTATGTATGTATGTGTGTGTGTGTGTACGTGCGTCTGTGTGTGTGTGTGCGCGCGCGTACGTGTGTATGTATATGTGTGTGTGTATGAATGTGTGTGTGTGTGTATCTGTGTGTCTGTGCGTGTGTGTGTGTGAAAACCAGGTGGAGTTCGAACAGCAACTGTCACCAAGTGGCGGCAGCCGGCACTACGGGGGTCGACGTGCCGCCTCTTCTGCCCTGCACTGCATCATCCAGGGCTTGGAGTTGAACTGTGGCACTTACTCCTCCAAAGGCCCTGCCATTCGTTTCGTGGAGGAGTGCATGGACATCCTCATCCACTATGATGCTGATATTGAAAAGGTATATATATATATATTCACCGGTCCGCCTAACCCTCCGACCCCCAACCACCCAGCCACCATCCCTCTCCCCAATGGCTATTACCGTTACCAATGGGAATGTAGGTAATTTTAATTCTTTATGCAATGACGGTATCTTCGTCTTCATGAAAATTTGGATTTGGGGGATATTGTGTCATAACGGCCGGAGAGAAGTGGTGTGTTCTTCTGTCTGTCTGGCTGTATGTATGTATGTATGCCTGCCTGCCTGCCTGCCTGCCTGCCTGCCTGCCTGCCTGCCTGTCTGTCTGTCTGTCTGTCAGTCTGTCAGCTTGTCTGTCTGTCTGTCTGTCTGTCTGTCTGTGTCTGTCTGTCTGTCTGTGACAAAAATGTTTGAACAAGGTGTCCTCAGCTCTTTATCCAATTTTGACCAAAGCTGTGGACTGTATAGGAGTCGCAAAAGTATGCTTTACGTTTTGAAGATAAAGCTCCAAACTCAAGGTCACAAGAACTATACAAACAAACAAACAAAAGTGCGTAAAACTCTAAAAGCAACACGTCGTGCGGGAGGTGTGTGAACTAGCACTATCTGTGCGAACTCTGACACTATTTCATATCAATTTTTATTGTTCTCGATGTACGTCAAATTTCGTTTCAACCAAAGCTTCTTCAAGGCCACAGTGACCTTGAGAAGTACAGAATTAGGGTTTGGGGATATCTGACTCCTTTTTTTTTTTTTAACACACCCATATCCACCAAAGCTGGAGTATGTAAAACTGTAGGGCAACATTGTTATTGCCTAGGTAATATGAGATAGATCAACATGCGCACCGTGTCAGTATGACCATGCCTCACTCAGATGGATACACTGACCATTTGAAGAGGGTCAGGTACACATTTACAGCTGGGTAGACTAAAGGCTTTTCACATTAAGTTTTAGTCGACCCATACTGGAACCTCTGCAGTAAGACGGGAAACCAGGAATTCTGCCCCTACACCAGGCAAGCTTCCTAAGTCTACAATGCCGTCGTTAAAAAGTAAAGTCTCTGTCTCCTACAATGCTGACATGGAAAAGGTAATGTGTTCGTCTCCTTATTCACAACCCATATTAATGCTCCAGTCATTCTAATGGTCATTCTAATAATTCTATAGGTCTCGTTCCCCATTTCAAGACCCTGCTTTGCCAGCGTATATGGTTTTGTGCAGGCCCAAGGAGTCTACCAGATAGCTGCTGGTGGAGCACAATAGGAACTGTTTGAATGCGAAGAATCAGTTTTGAACAAGCTCCAGACAGTAGACCTCTAAAAAGGTGTCGTTGGCGAGGTCATCTCTGTATCTACTACAATGTCAACATACATTGTAGAATGAGTAATGTCTGTTTCCTACAATACCGACAGTGATAACGTTAAGGTTGTGGGTTTGGCCCCCAGACAAAGCACAGGTTCTTTTTAAACAGATCGCTTGGTTCTTGTGACAGAGCCTTGGACTGAGGGTCTGATGACTCAAGTTCAATCCCAGCCTGCATCATAAAAATGGCCTGTTCGTTGGCCGTCTTAATAGTCTACATGTAATCGTTGCAGCAGTGTCAGCTAAGCGTTTCGTAAATCCTGTTCCTTTGTTCCCTCCAAGACCTTGTCGGTGCATAGAGTTTTGCGCAGGCTCAAGGAGTCAGCCAGATAACCTATAGCAGATACGATGGAGCATATATGTGGTTGTCTGAGAGCAATGAATTCCTACTGGATAAACTCTAACAAACTCTTGTTAACACTAAACTCACCATTGTCCATCGACTTCCTGCAGGAAGCTAGTGGATAATTCACGGGAGTGTAACAATGGATTCCTCTTGGTTAAACTCTAACAAACTCTTGTTAACACTAAACTCACCATTGTCCATCAGCTTTCGGCAGGAAGCTAGTAATAATTCTCGGGGAGTGTAAGGGCCAGAAGCGAGTAGCCTACTGATGTATATGTTATTATCCTCTACAGATGGGTCGTATAGGTGACGAAGGGTGTTCACTACGAGGGGATGTATTGTGGCACTTTGCCAAAGCAAGCGTATGTCTGGGCATGGAGAGAGGGCTCCTACATTGCCTCACGAGGTTCGGGGCACAACCACAACGAAAAATCAACGTGAGTCTAAAATTAGAACAAGAATAAAACCGAAAACATTTTTATGTACGAGGATAGAGGCATAAGCTCATTAATATTTATGCTGTTTTGCATCTGGCCTTCGCGCGTGGAAGGTCTGCAATGATAGAAGTACATGAACTTACAGAGATTCTGTATTAATACAAATGAACTATAGTAACACGAAAACATGAAAACAATTCAGATTTGGAGGTTTAGGGAGAGAAAATGGAAGGAAAATGTTATAACATGTAGAAACCACCACCAGTACTATTGTTACTGAGAGACAGAGAGAGACAGAAAGAGACACAGAGAGAGAGAGACAGAGTGAGTTCAGACTTTAGACATCAGACTTCAGACTTTAGATATTTTATTGAAAAAGGCCAACAATCCCAAACGAAGGGGTGCTTGAGAAAGAGAGAGAGAGTGTGTGTGTGTGTGTGTGTGCGAGGTGTGTGTGTGTGTGTGTGTGTGTGTGTGTGTGTGTGTGTGTGTGTGTGTGTGTGTGGTGTGTGTGTGTGTGTGTTGTGTGTGTGTGTGTGTGTGTGTGTGTGTGCTAAATGCTTCACCGATGAAGGATATTGTTAGTGTGTGGTGGAGTGGTAGTGGCAGTGGTTTGGCGAAAGTTAAATCTGAAATGGATGGATGGGCTGGTTACGTCTTTGGTGTACTGATCATTTGTCTTTTTTATGTCTTACAGATATATAACAGGTATACTTTAAGGTCTCTCTACTGTGAATGTACAACGCGTAATTAATACTGTTTTTGTCTTTATGCCTCCTTAAGCGGTTAGTGGTTAGTATTAATATATTGACACGCGTGCGTATGCATAATTTCGTTGGAAGTTGTCTTGACGTCTACCTGTGTACCTTGGTTAGTTGGTTACTTGGTTGGTCATCGGTGGGTTAATGGTTGGTTGGCTGGCTAAGCGCTTGGTTCATGCTGATTTTTAATGGTTGGTTAGTTGGCTCAGCGCTTGGTTCATGCTGATTTTTAATGGTTGGTTGGCTGGCTAAGCGCTTGGTTCATGCTGATTTTTAATGGTTGGTTGGCTGGCTAAGCGCTTGGTTCATGCTGATTTTTATCGGTTGGTTGGCTGCTAAGCGCTTGGTTCACGCTGATTTTTAATGATTGGTTGGCTGGCAAAATGCTTGGTTCACGCTGATTTTTAATGATTGGTTGGCTGCCAAGTGCTTGGTTCACGCTGATTTTTAATGATTGGTTGGCTGGCAAAATGCTTGGTTCGCACTGATTTATAATGATTGTTTGGCTGGTTAAGTGCCTGGTTCATGCTGATTTTTAATGGTTGGTTGGCTGCTAAGTGCTTGGTTCACACTGATTTTTAATGATTGGTTGGTTGGTTAAGTGCCTGGTTCATGCTGATTTTAATGGTTGGTTGGCTGGTTAAGTGCTTGGTCCACGCTGATTTTTAATGATTGGTTGGCTGGCAAAATGCTTGGTTCACGCTGATTTTTAATGATTGGTTGGCTGGCAAAATGCTTAGTTCATGCTGATTTTTAATAGTTGGTTGGTTGGTTAAGTGCCTGGTTCATGCTGATTTTTAATGGTTGGTTGGCTGGCTAAGTGCTTCGTTCATGCTGATTTTAATGGTTGGTTGGTTAAGTGTTTGGTTCATGCAGATTTTTAATGGTTGGCTGGTTAAGTGCTTGGTTCATGCTGATTTTTGAAACATCTTGATAATGTACACTACAGGGTCAGTTTGCCCTCAACGTGTACCTGGACACGCTATGTGCCTTGATGAAGGGCAGCGGTGCCACTGCCGCGGACGTGTTGACCAAGCGAGAGCGGGACATCAGCCAGATGATCAACCTGATGTGTTCCTTCATGGCACCCTGGCACATTAAGGCGGTGTGGGAAATCTTTAACTACAGGCACAAAAAATGCACAGACGATGTGGTAGGTCACCTTTCATCCAATGATATAATGCTGTTAATTTTTGTTTGAGAGACGTGTCTTTGAAAAGCCTTTCACGACTACCACTGCCCCTGCAAAACATTGCACAGTTCATGGAACTGACCGCACGGCATTTCTGCTTCGCCAGAGACCAGCCAGCTAACCGAAAAAAGCAAAACAAACGGCAACAGCAACAACAAAAACAAAACCAAAAAGAGCAACTGATTTCAAACTGCCTCGCCGTCTGTGTGTGTGTGTGTGTGCGCGCGCGCGCGCGCGTGCGTGCGTGCTTGCGTGCGTGCGTGTATGTGTGTGAGACAAAGAGAGACAGACAGAGACAGACAAGAGAGACAGAGAGATGATGATGATGATGATGATGATGATGATGATGATGATGATGATGATGATGATGATGAGATGATGGGCACCACCCTTAAGAGGTTTCTACCACCTCACTGCTCTAAGACCTTCAGGTTATGGAACTTCATTGGGACCTACCCTGTTTCATCTGAAACATCAATTTTGACATAGAATTATCACTGATGTCTGAGCAAGAAAGGAAGCTGTTTCTTTATTTCATTTATACATTCATAGAGGACCAGTTATATAATCTTTTTTTTTTCTTTTTTAATGGGAGATTATTTCATCTCGACCAGAGGTATGTGTGAGTCTGCATATCTGCCCGTGAAAAAAGGACGTGAACACAATTTCCTCAGATCTTTTGGTGGGCCATTACCAAATTTGGTTCAAAGTGTGGAATGTTGAGTACTCGCGAAAGCATAAGTTTGGAAGGAAAGGTAATAAGATCAAGATCACACAGAAAACCCCCCCCCCCCCCCCCCCCGCCCACAAAAAAAATGGGAGGAGGAGGAGGGATGGGGGTTACAATTGATACTTTTCAAGAAAGGTGTGGAAAGAGCACCTTTTTGGGAAGTTATGACAATATTTGACATCTGTTTTCATTGTTGGGACAATCTACAAATACAACTGTCCTTGGTGTTCTGCAAGTTTCAGTTGAACTGAAATTTCTTCCTAACTTTCTTTAATAATGTTTGCGTAATAAGAGATATTGTTAGAACGGCTTTATCACCCTGTTTATTTCTGTGTTTGTTCATTTGTTTGTTTGTGTACATACCAAAGCTAGAGTGGCTCTACCACCCTGTTTATTAATGTGTTCATTCATTTTTTTGTTTGTGTACATCCCAAAGCTAGGATGGCTTTACCATCTGGATTATAAGTGTAATCATTCGTTGTTGTTCTTTTTGGTTTTTGGTTTTTGTTGTTGTTGTTGTTGTTGTTTTGGATTTTTGGTTTTTTTGCATGTGTACCAAAGCTAGGATGGTTCTACTATCCTGATTATAAGGGTGTTCATTCCTTTGTGTACATGCCAAAGCTAGGATGGTTCTACCATTTAAATTATTTGTGTGTTCATTCTTTGGTGCGTTTGTGTATGTAACAAAGCTTAACATATAAAGCATCGGTACATGCAGAGTGCTTGTCATATGGTAGAGGAATCCATGTGGAAAGTGATGTTTGTTTGCACGTCTGTCTGTTTGTTTCTTTCTTTCTTTCTTTGTTTCTCTGTTTGTTTCTTTGTCCATTTATTTGTTTCTCCTGCTGCAGATCGATTGAGCGTGTTTGTTGATTTTTACAGCTTTGTGTTCGCTTTTGTTTTTATTCATTTGGATTTTTTTCTTTATTTGTTTTATGTGTTTTCATTTGTTTTGCGTCAGCTTCTCAATGCGTGCGTGTATGTGCTTTAGGGAGAGAGAGAGAATATGTGTGTGTGTGCGTGTGTGTAAACTAATCCAGGTGTCAGTCCTCTCTCTCTCTCTCTCTCTCTCTCTCTCTCTCTCTCTCTCTCTCTCTCTCTCTCTCTCTCTTTCTCTCACACACACACCACACCACACACCCCACACCATACCACACTATACACACCCCACACCACACATCACACCACACCACACACACACCACACCACACCACACCACACCACACCACACCACACCACACCACACACACACAACCACACACAGACACAGAATGGAGAGAAAAAGAGCGCGGCAGTGTGCCCTCTGTGGGATGTGAAAAATCAATAAATACCCGTCTGCGATGTACGTGCGCCCCAGTCGATAAACATGCCACAGTCCCTGCTAACAAACGTACCCATAGGAAGTCAGTCTGCATTTTCCTGGTGCTGGTTTGACCTTGAGATCATAGACAACCTCCTCAACTGTCTAGAATGCGGTTATAGGAACCTGCGCTTAAGTTTGTATAAATCTGAAACTGAACTGTGGTTGCACAGGGACCGAATCACTCTCTCGTTCCTGGCAACTAGGGGACCCCATTTTCATAGTTTCAGTTTCTCAAGATGACGTCTCCGCGCTCGGAACGAATTCCATTGCACTAACGTCAGAGGAGCCATGTGTATGGTGATCATGGCACAAGCCTTAAGCCTTGCACATAAACCCATGAGCTGGCCAGGTCCTGAGCCCTACCTAGACTATGTTTTAGCTAGTCTATAGTCCATTTTCACAGAAGGCCGTCACAGTCTGTGTGCTCCTTGAGCTGCTGTTGTCTGTTGAGTAGGACACCTAATGCCTGTTAGGCTTCCCCCATAGCCAATTAATTTAACCCTTTGACTCCCAACCCCATCTACCAGTTGCAAAATCTTAACCCATTGACTCCCTCACCCTATCCACAGCTTCCTGCAGGATGAGGAAGTCAAATGGTTGTTTTTTGCTTTGCTAGCACGGTTGACAATGCAGGATGCTGTGGATAGGATGAGGGAGTCAAAAGGTTAAGGCTGGCCCGTCAACTCACTCAGCTGGTTAGAGAGCAATGTTAATAACGTGGAGGTCGTGGATTCGACTCCCATCCTGGCCATTTTTATTGATGGTTCATTATTTCAGTTGGTAACGGTTGGATTGTGGGTTCAACGACAAGTTTGGTCAATTTATCAAGATCTTGTGAGCGTATAAATGGCTTCCGCGCAAGCTTGTGGCTTATGGCATCAGCATTTTGAATCTTCTCCACCACATAGCATCATCATCATCATCATCATCATCATCATGTGCCCTGCCCCATGGCGTTGGCGATCATGGCCCTCACTGCGAATCGATCCCTTGTCACTGCAATTACAGCTCCCACCCTCTCTGCCCTCAGCCACCCTGCAAGTCCGTCCAATATTTTCTCCCTGGGTCTGTCTGGTGCTCTCTTTCCTTCCAGCTTTCGCGATGTGACTAGGTGCTCAAATTTCTCTGGCCTCATAAAATGTCTTATAGATGTTGTTTGTCTTTTCCTAATTTTTTTTTTTTATCATTTATGTTCTTCTTGTGTCTGCCTCCTTCAAGACTGTCAATTTGTTTGCTTCACTGCCTATGGAACTCTCAACATAGCATTTGTGGAGTATATTGCATATGGTGTTTATTCGAGCACGGAGATGTTGGCATGAGAAACTGAAACAGTAGCAGCAGATAGCCTTCAATGCATGGCAAGAGATAGTCATAAATAGGCAACAACAGTAGTCATCGGTCAGAACGGGAACAGCTTCTGGAATCAACCCTTGGATCATCACGACTGCGTAAAAACGGAAGAAAATCATCTAATTCTGATGTGACCCCAAGTCCCCCATAGCCACACACAGCAACCGCTCATGCGACCACTACTTTTACCTGAATAAGTGAATAAACAAGAAAAGTAGTGGTGTATGCCAAGGCCACTGACGTTCCAAACTAGGCTACACCTCTCATGTCTCTTCACAAAGTTGGACAAGAGGCTTGTGTCGAGCTAAGCAGTCTTCTTTCCCTGCTGATTCTGTCAAGCCCGGGTTTTTTTTTGTTTTTTGTTTTGTTTGTTTGTTTATTTTGTTTTTGTTTTGTTTTGTTTCCAAACGTTTTCTGCACCAGAGAGCAATTTTCCGATTTAGCCAGTCACTGACATAGTATTTCATTGTAATGTGGATGCATAAATTGTCTTCAGTTAAATATGTCATGGGCGCAACATGAGATTTAGGGTAAGGAATCGTAAAATCAGGTCTTGAGTCTACAACTGTATCAAAAGAGCCATCCAGCCCGCGAAACACACACACACACACACACACACACATACACACACACACACACACACACACACACACACACACACACACACACATACACATACACATACACACACACACACACACACACACACACACACACACACACACACACACACACATACACACACACACGCATGCACGCAAGCACGTGCGCGCGCTCACATATTCACGTACACACTTAAACCAGCGTCTGTGGTTAGTGGTTTGGATAACATGTGAATGCGCCATATATTCACTTTCAATTGCGATTTAAGTTGTTGGTTTTTCTGCATAGTACGGTTTAAAGAAAAAAATCCTCACAGCTTCCAAGTGCAATGGGAAGTATACGGCTTCCAAATTGAATTTAAAAATGCATATCCAAAGTGTAGTTGAAAGCTTTACATCTTCCAGGTTGATTTTAAAACTGCATGTCCAAAATACAGTGGAAAGGCCATCATATGAATGTGCATAACCATTTTTACCTCGCACTGATTAAAAGTGGTTTCGTCGGTGAGCATGGTTCGTCTTGTATAGACAATTATCAAGAATGTTTTGAAGGTATAATGAAGATCTGAAATGTACTTCTGTTTCAAAGTTTGGACAGGAGGTGTCCATTCTAAATGTCTTCATAGTCATGAGTGAAAGAGACGAAGAGAGCGAGCCAGCGTCGGTACATTAGAGGAACAAATGTTGAACCATTTTTTTGTCTTGTTGATTTAATTATATGCTGTTAACATATCTCTCTCTCTCTTTCTCTCTCTCTCTCTCTCTCTCTCTCCTCCCCCCTCTGTGTGTGTGTGTGTGTGTGTGTGTGTGTGCGTGTGTATGTGTGTGTGTGCGCGTGTGTGTGCACGCGAGCGCATTCATCCATCACACGTGTATGCATGCGTGGGTCCATGCGTCCATGCAGGTGTGTGCAAGAGCGCATGTATTTCATAGAGTTTAACTAGTTTTGTGTCCACTTAGTTTTTGTTTTTGTTTGTTTGGTTGGTTTTTTGTTTGTTTGTTTGTTTGTTTGTTGGTGGTGATTTTTGTTTTGTTTTGTTTTGTTTTGCTTTGTTTTTACAATGTCTTAACGATTTTTCTGGTTGTGATGTTTGGCTGACTGTGTGTGTTCGGTTAGTTGTTGCACGATATAATCATCTTCACTTTTGGTCGGTTCATCAGCATGAGACGTACAAGAAAAAGGTGAACGAGGCCCTGGAGGTGCAGAGCAAACAGATCCACACTCTGAGGAACATCACAGCCTGGCAGGTGTGGAAACTGTGCAAAAGGAAGGCAGACAACGTCAAGAAGCTGCCCGTCGCCAAGGAACTAAAAACTCATGTCTTGCCCCTCGTCTTGGTGAGAATATGCACACATAAAATACACTTATATATGATGTATCGAACCACACATAAGGCCCATTTCTGTAGTGTGAAACCAGAGGTATTATCATGTGCCCTGCCGCATGGCGTTGGCGATCATGGCCCTCCATACGAATCTATCCCTTGCAAGTATATCTCTCACCCTCTCTATCCTCAGCCACTCTGCAAGCCTGTCCAATGTTTTCTCCCTGGGTCTACCTAGTGCTCTCTTTCCCTCTAGCTTTCGTGTTGTGACCAGGTGCTCTAATTTCTCTTGCCTCATAAAATGTCCTATAAATGTTTCTTGTCTTTTCCTAATCTTCTTTACTAATGTTCTTCTTGTGTCTGCCTCCTTCAAGACTGTCTCGTTTGTCATCTTTGCCGTCCATGGAACTCTCAACATTCTTCTCAGATACCACATTTTAGTTGCCTCAATCATGTTGACTGTCCACGCCTCACAACCGTACAACAGTATCGATTCTATATAACACTCAAGAATATACCAGAGTATATTTCATTGAGTCAAACCAACTCGACCTTCAAAACATTCAATCAACAACACAAACATTTAATCATCAATTTGAGACAAACGGTCAAGCACCCACAAAGTCTGACAATAATCTGGACTATGTTGAAGGCATTAGCCATTCCGCGTAAGTTAACCCATTATATCACTGGGATACAGTACAACAATACGTGCATTTCTCATTTGACACTTCAGACTGGCAACGAATCATTCAGGAAACCAAAAAATTAATATTATTTTCATTTAGTTTTCACTATAAATAGCCGAAATACATACAAGATTCAAATCTTCGGACATAAGAAAGATGTATTTATGAAACAGCAATAAGTCATTTTCTTGATATGCAAAATATAAAGGTTGGTTTTTTTGTGTTGTTTGTTGTTGTTTTTTTTACTAAATTGTCAAGTAAAGACATTACAAATTGCTAATTTATTTATCTGATTTTCTGTTTCAGTTTCAAACACTCTGGTAGACCAAACTTCACAAAATGGAATCAACATGTAATCTTTGAAATTTTCCATGGAAAACAATGTGGAATGCTATTTTTGATAGCTGAACACCTGCAGAATTCATAATTAACTATAATCTTTAAAGATGTGTAGTTTTACCAACCATGTAAATACTGGATGATTATATAATTCATGATTGGATGACAAATAGATTAAGTATTTCACATGAATGCGTGTTCATGATATCAAATTTGGACAAGTGCAGTTTGTAGCTTTTTTTATGCAGGCTCGTTTGGGTTGTTGTTGTTGTTGTTTTGATTGTTTGTTTTTCTTCGTAGACTCGTGGACTCAAGATCTGATATCTCAAGTTCAATCCCGGACGGCAACATTAAAAAGTGGTCTGTTTCCATCATTCAGGTGGTCTCAGCTTAGTTTTCATAGGTGCCTCTCTTCCCCTTCCCTATTTCAAGACCTTGGCAGCACACAAGGTTTTGCGCAGGCTCATGGAGTCTTCAGATAATTGCTAGCAGATTTGGGTGGAGTGCAAATGGAATTGTCCCAGTGCAATGAATCCCTCCGCAAAAAACTACCAACAAACTTATAGGTGTGTCCTTCTCCGTCGTGCATGCTCTTTTCTAATACCTCTGCACACTCTTCCCTCTAAATAAGGTAAAACCTGCACCTGTAGTACATGTGTGTGAGTGTGTGTGTGTGCACGTGAGTGTGTGTATGTTGTGTGTGTGAGTGTATATGTGTGAGTTGTATGTTTGTGTGTGTGTATGTGTATGTTTGTGTGTGTGCGCGCATGTGTGTGTGTTTGTTTGTGCAAAGCTATAATAAACCAAATTTCTTAACAAAAATTCTTTCCAATCGATACATCATTAAAGTAGAACATTAATGTAGATGTCTGAAGGAGTTACCATTTTGACTGGATCATGGATTTGCTCCATCACCACCCCTCGATTTTTTTTTCTGACAAGGACTGGACAGTACAAAATATTTAACAACATTGTAGGCCTATGTGTACATATCAGAAGTTATGTGTGGTTTCCATTTTTTAAGAATCCCAGGCGATAGTTTCCAATCAGAAGGGTTATTTGCCTTCTTCATTACTTTGGAGATGCATCTTTCTGGCAGATAATCCTCGAGACTTTCATTTACTGTCTGGTGTTCCCTCTTTAAGCCAGACAGTCTAAACACACTGACGTAGGTCTGCTTTGATGCAGTTGTGATTTTTGAACTGCTGCAAATCATGTAAAGATAATTTCATTTACATAACATATGCAATAGTTGATCATATGTGCCTGGTAAGTGGTATGGATACATAAGTGCATGCATGTGCTGACTTCATTGATATACGGATTAAAACTACTGATTAGAGTGAATGGTTGGTTAGAAAAGTAACTGATTACGAGCTTTCTCTGCATAATCGTTAAGTATCATGGCTCTTGAAGTGTCCACTGCGTCTCAGTTTGCCCTTGAAAATGCCACAGAGATGGAGTGGTTCTCATGCCAGGCAGTACCCATATCCGCAGCAGGTCTCCAAGGCGTGCACAGCCTCTAGTCGATAGGACAATGTAAGTAAGGGAAGTCGGCAAATTGGATCCATAACTTTGGGAAAGGATTGGTTCTGATGACTGGATTAATTGGGCTCCAGTGTGAAGCGGGCTTTGGGACCACCGTGGGCTGGGTGAAGCCTTCCCACTCTCTCTGTGTGGGGGAAGATGCAGGGGCCGAGTTTGAATCGCTGGTTCCACCTTTCTGTGGACTGCCTTAGCCAGCTGGTGGCTTTGGCTGTTCATGTTGGCTGGCATTTAAAACAGTCAGCTCAGAACTGGTATGGACCAGAGGAATCTGACCGTCTTATTAAAACAAAGCATTGTGATGGCCATCACTCAGTGTTGATGCAATGTGATTTCTGCCCCATGCTCTGAATGATACCTCGCATGATGCTTCAGAATCCTTAAGAGTGGTAAATCACAGCTTCATGGTAACATACTTTTGAGATATATGAATGACGTTAGGTTCAGGAGGTAGGCATCTTGGATCAGTTTGAACCATTCCACTTTAAAAAAGAAGAAGAGTGGGTTTCAGTATATAAGATCCAGAAATTGGGCATATTGCCATGATTCACCATATAAGAGCTAAACATAAATTCGTTAGAATTCTATTGCTATATATCCCTTCACACACACACATACACACACACATACACACACACACACACAACACACACAACACACACACACACACACACACACACACACACACAACACACACACACACACCACTGTTCCTGTAAGTATTGTTCAAGTCGAATCTCTCTTTTTATACATGTACACAGACACATCCCGCTTTCCAAACATAAACTGAACAAGGGAGGGGAGACAATCTCAAACATGTTCTAATGATAGACACATTGTAACAACTCTACCCACATCTGTACATGATACCTGATAGTTTGTTTGTCCCTGTATTTCTGTTGAAGGAAAAAAATTCTACAATATCAATTTTCACTTTAAGTCAGTTATTGAGAGAAAGAAAAACAACTTCGGCTAACGAGTGATTAATATGTAGGCATACCATGAATAATGAAGTAATATAATTTTTAGGTTCTTTTATATGCTACTGAAAACAATGACAATAAAAAAAGAACAATTTAAAAAAAAAACACACAGAAAACAAATATACAGGGGAAAGAAGGGAGACACAGAAGTGCAATGAGAATATCATATGTTGACATATGTAATGTATTGTTTGTTTAATTATACGTCTTGTGGTTTCAAAATCTTTCTCACCTGAAATCATTACATGACTGGTAAGTGTATAAGTACCAACAACCCAGTTTTGTTTCTTTAATACAAGAGACGTAATTAAATTCATTCTCAAAATTAATAAACCAAATAGCTGTTACTGATAATTCTAAATAATGAGGCAAGAATCCAACACTCTCCACCTTCCACGCTTGGTCCTTTTCCTCTTAACCGTTTTCACTTCAGGAAAAGAACATGTATCACTCTGATTCTTTTGAAAACAAGTATGTTTACAGAAATTACTATTTTTAGTACTGTTACACTGTAATGCCATCTAAGTGCACATATAGTCATGCATGCATATTACTACACACTCATTCATACCCACTCTGATCAGCAACATCTCCACATGACCAACAACAACAACAACAAAAAACACACTAACTGAGATCATGAACTATTTATTTTTCTTAATCATTTATTTAACACAAATTCATATTTCCGTAAAAATAAAATGAACAGAATTCAATCAAACTAACTCTAACAATTACCAGTAACAAAGAACATATATATTGTATTTCCTGCAACCATGAAGCAGTTTTTTTCTAAAAACATTAACTGACCACAAATTATACTTCTGTTAACATGAAAGAATGTGCAAAATAATACAAACACAGTCATCAGTTGCAGGCCACACATGACAATCTGTGCATAATCACAGAACTAAACACACACACACACACACACACACACACACACACACACACACACACACACACAGACACACACACGCGCGCACACGCACACAAACTGACATGCCACAATGAAATTGAAACTATACTGACATGGCATAATGAAATCAAAACTTAAAAACGTCTCACGCTGCTAGGGAAGACTGGGCATCCATTTCCTGCAAGTAAGTTTGTTCTTACCAACAAGTACAGAGGTAGATTTGATGAACAGTTGAAATGCAAAGACACTGCTCTAACATACAGAAATGGTAATAATTTTCCAGTATCTTGAATTTGTGTGAGACAGTGAGGTACTGGAGATTCAGGATAGGGCTTCCTTACCTTCTTCATCCTTAAAAACAGACAGGGACCCATTTACACCAGGTGGACTGAGATTGTGTGTTCAATTTCAAGCATAGTCATCAGTCTATTTGGTAAACATGCTTGATCAGACTTAGCCTTGGCTTTCATGAATGAGTGTTCTATCCACTGTCCTGGCCCCTCCCTGTACAAGTCAGTGAGAAACGATTTACAACAATTTGTATGCTTGAAAATGGAATGTAGGTGCACTCTGACCTACTGATGAACCCATGGCTTCCACTTTCAATTAAAGACTCTATTATTTCCCACTGCTGACTAGAATCCCAACCACCACCACCTCAAAAAAAAAAAAAAAGAATGGAGACCCACAACAGACCAGGAGATCAAACAAACAAGCAAATAATACAGACAGACAATGATCACAGAGGCCCTAAGTTCCTCAAAGAATAAAGAGACTTAAGTCATGCCGTCCTTCCATCTTACAAATAAGATAAATGAAGGCATCAGGAGAATGTTTATGTGGCAAAATAGACAAGACTTACACATTACATGAGTATTCTGCTACATGGACACAAAGCTGTATAAATATCTGTAAGACATTTCTAAGGGTGGGATATGATCAGACATAATCATTTGTACTTTCCCTTTGCATAATTCTGATAACATACAAAACAGTGTTTCAAAACATCATGTATTGGCATAATTCTCTTACACTGACATGCAGCTTACACCATCAACAGTTGCATAGTTAATTTGCTTTGGGTTTTGCATTAATGATATACTTCACATTCTGAATCTCAGTTGCAAATGGACAAAGTGTGTGTGCGTGTGTGTGTGTGTGCGTGTGCGTGTGCGTGTGTGTGTGTGTTGTATGTATGTGTGCGTATGTGTGTTGAATGTGTGTGTGTTGTGTGTGTGTATGTATGTGTGTGTGTGTGTGTGAGTGAGTGGTGTGTGTGTGTTGGGGGGGGGGGGGGGTTATTGTGTGTGTATATGTATGTATGTGTTAGTTTGTTTTTTCATTTTATTTTTTTGTCACAACAAATTATACCGTGTGAAAAATAGACTGCAGCATTACCCAATGTTTTTCTTTTTTCTGTAGATGTGTGATTGTTTTTATACATAAAAATGTGATTTCACTGACAGAACAACTCCCTTGTTGCCATGAGATCATTCGTGTGTGCTAACCTGGGTTTATTGCCTTCTCTGAAAGACTTGCACCCAGACCATCACTCAAGCTCTAATGAAGAGGGGGGGGGGGGGGAGTTATCCCTGTCCAATCAGGAATCATACCTAGGACCTCATGCTTCCCAGATAAAGGAAAGGGTTGGAGAAATAGAGGGGAGGGGTATAAACAACACGTATCAAAAATATAAACAGGGAGGAGGAGCACAAACAACACACATCTTATCCAAAATATGTCTGACATAAAAACCTTATTTATTTTGAAAATAACAAAATTATATTTAGGAATTTCTTTGAAATTCTGGTCAGCATTATTAAATAAAGCATGGTCAAAGAATACAATGTCATGAGAATGTCACTGAAACTGAAACATAGAGAAATTAAGAACAAATGAGTAGGCACTTTCCCATTACAAAATAGTAGTTGTAATCTCCAAAATATACATGAAGAATTTCTGTCTCCTCACAATCAAGCACGTTCAGAACTGAATGAAAAAAAATCTGTCTCCACACAGTCAAGTAAGTTTAGAAATGAATGAAAAACATGACAATGAACAAGTCACTGAATTTGTTCATTCCACCCTTGGTATATCAACAGACAAAATTTCATGCTGGAAGAATAGTACACAAACTGCACTTTATTTTAGTTTGAAATGAAAGGCAGTTTTCACTACTCTCCCTCAAAACTCCCCTCAAAAAAAGGCAAGAAAAGGCAACTTATTTATGAAAACAAAAATCATGTGCTGCTTATGAATATGAACTACAATACATTTCAAACTGATTGGCTCTTCTATAAAGCACTGATTGAAAACGTTTGGCTCAATCACCAATATCATTATCTTGGCACAAATCATCTGTTTTGAAATATATGTAATGTACTTTTGTAAAATCTTATACATCTGCATGATAATGTTTTGGTGATAGTGTTTGTTACATGTATGTATATGTAATAAATGTTAACTATTTTTTACTCACGCAAAGGACCTCTTCTGCTATATGAGCTTTGGTGCATATCATTTCAAAGTACACTGAACGGAACTACATCATTCAGCATTTATCAAGTATTGCCAGGCTACAGTAATAAGCTGGCAAGATTTTAAAATATAAAAACAAAAAGAAAAGGTATAGAATGTCCCATTATTCTAAAGTTGTAGAGGAGTGAGGTGGTAGAGACCTCAACTCTTCTTGGGGGTCAACATTATGAGGACAATGCAAATCTCCTGTCTCTTGTGTCTTTACCTGCCCTAACCCTGAGCAGGCTAAAGTATCCATTCACAGGTGAATGGGCTGGATGCCACATGCACAGTTTTCTTCAAGCCAGTGTTCAAACCTGTCAAGCAAACTAGAAGGTGGGAGGGAGCTCTTCACTCTATATCAACCATAACTGAAGCTGGTAAGTAAGGGGAAATAATCATGCACTTCTGCACATGGCAATGTGTTTCTTTATCACAAAATTTACAGAATACCATACTCCTTGAGGTGTATTTCTGAGAACTGCTACATGTCTTCTCTCTCTGTACACATCACAGGAGGCTATCAGAATTTTCACTGCTGTCCATTTGATTATATATGCATTCTGTGTTGGGTCACAGTTTTGATTAAGTTGGGTTTCTTTTTTACTGTAAATGAGCTCTCTGCCTGTTTCTTATGTTTTGATCTTTGACTCTAAAACATTTAAATAACAAATACATGCGAAAAAAGTGCTACTAAACTCAATGACAATTATAAGAGAATTATATGGCACCACATTAAAAAATCTGCTCACTTATATCTTCACCTGGCAAGCACTTTTATCCAGTTTTCTACCTGTGTATGCATACATGCAAACCTTCATGTGTAGATTTATGCCAGTAATGAGATCTGCCATGATTCTCAATATCTAGCAGATTAATTCTGATGTGCATGGACTCATCTGAGTGTAGTGATGCTTTCAAGAGCAAACTAAAACGTGTGTGTGTGTGTGTGTGTGCGTGCGTGCGTGCGTGCGTGCGTGCGTGCTGCGTGCGTGCGTGTGTGCGTGTGTGTGTGTGTGTGTGACTGACAAACCTGAATAACAAAATTATAACCACACAGAAAACTAATAAAACAGGCAAAACAACATGTAACTCGCATGCAAAAAGTAATACACACACATATCAATTATACATACAGATCAAAGAGTTCAGAGTGCCTGTATATATCAAGTAATCAGCTGAGAAATACTGTCAACGAAATAGAACTTCAGTTATGTAAAAAGATACCGGTACCATTCTGCACCAAACACAACCCCAAAAAAAGATATTCTGATATTAAAAAGGAAACAAAAAAATCAAATTATAAAAACAAACTGTTTGAAAACTATGAAAATTATAAACCAGTTTCTAACTACCAAGATAGAAAACAAACATGCATTAATTCAATTCATGGAAAAATATGCCCTTGGTTCACCAGCAATACGAATGATATGGTCAATTTGGTCACAATGGATAATCTGGTCATTCTCATCACTTAAATTACATCATCTCAAATACACCAAAGGCAGCTCCACAAATGATCTCACATTCACACCTACTCAATATAAAACAAATGATCAGTGCTGTTTTCAGCACAACATTTCAATATGGCATTATAGTTGTAAAGTACTGCACAAACAAACAAAACAATTCCATACGCAACTGCATACAGTAACAATGAGTATCAAATGCAGTAACAGGAAGCCACAGAAGAATTATACTTCTAAACCAAACACACCATCTAACATAACCTTCTGTGGATTATATTATCACAGATGGAATGAAGATGTAAAAAAATCATTATACTCCCTACTGGCACATTCATTGTAACTTGGCTTTTGCCTCCTGCCGTCTATGGTGTAGCCTTTTTATCAGCAGTCCTGGAACTAGTGCCACAAGAGCCAGACCAAACAGCTGCAGCATCGTGTACAGCGTAAAAACATCGTTCATTGACTGAATCTCTGACAACATCACGCCAGTCCGCACACAGATGAAGTTGTATGGCATCAAACCTGAAAAAACAAAAAACACACACACACATATACAAAATACTAAAGTATAGACATGAGCAATTTGAGGAAACAGAGCATGGGAGCATGTGCAATAATTATATATTATATGATATATGCATATGTTCATGCTTTCTTTCTCCTCCCCCACTCTCTCTCTCTTTCATGCACACACACACACACACTGATAAACATACAAATACATACACACACATGCATGGACATACATACACTAAAAAAGTACCAGCAGACAAAAATGTGCAGACCAAACCATATTTGTGTTTATGTGTGTGTTTGTCCATACATGCATGTGAGTGTATGTGACCTTGTGAAGAATTAAGAATGAACTGTATAATTGCCATTTTGATACTATTCTTCTCTTCTCTTTAATCCACTCTCCTTGTTTATTTATATGATTTGATGATACATGTTGAATGATTACATTCATAAATGTGATACAATGAGATGTATATTACACTTCAAATTAAATTTTTCTGCAAGTCTTCAATATCCACATTAGGTAATGGCTGATTATTCAAAAAATATTTACTGTAAAATTTATCATTGTCACAAAAGCCCTAAACAGCTGAAGTGGATAAACTAATGAGAACCTTTGGTGTGTTGGTCTGAAACATTGTACAAAAGCAACATATGCAACTGATAAAAACAAATCTTTGAAAACATCTTTAAAAAACATCTTTAAACCTTAGGTCAACAGGTTGGTGCTACCACAGCAAGAAATGCCAACCAGTAAGTTGTGAAGGCAAATTGTTTCTTGCTGTTTTTATTGAAAAGGTCAGGAAAATCTTCAGGCAGAACAAAAATCTGTAAAGTGTAACTCGTGTGACATCTTGACAATCACACTGACCAATAAAGACGGACAAGAAGAACAGATGGATTGGCACATTGATGATGGGAGACACCATGTTCATGAACCAGTTGGGTGACATGGGGAACAGCCTCAGGAACAGCAAGTAGAAAAACAAGCCATCCGAGTTCTCTGCCACCTGCACACAATGGATCAACAATAGTGTACTGTTTATTCACTAACACACACACAAAATTTTGCACATTTGTTTTCTTCACAGTCAAATGGACACAAACAAAAATGCACATACAGTTTTATACATTAACAAATATTGATGAAATTACAGACTGCATTTGAATACCTACACAACACGATCACAAAGAATGAAAAATTTTATGCCAAGAATACCACCCATGTCTACAAGCAGACCTCCAAGAGACTTGGTTAATACAGAGGCAGAGCTCTTGTCTTCCACTGTTTGAATCTGATTGCGCTGGTTCAAGTCTGGCTCAAGACAAATTTTGTATGTGCAAACTCCAGTCCACTCAGCTATGAATGGTTACCTGAACCTATTCACAATTGTGGAAAATAAAGTAGCAAGGGGGAGGAGAAGCACATCACTTTCACAATGCTGGTACCGAGAAAAGCTGAGGTCTCTATCATTTAACTTCTACGCCCTCAGTGTTATGGGAGAACCTTTCCCTTAAAATGACACAAATCTTGGTTCCTGCAAAACCAATTCATATTTTAGATTGTGACAAGATCTCTTCCCCCAACATGTTAGAAACACAATACCAAGAGCATAATGCAATACAATGCCATGTGGTTAAGTTCATGAAATCTGTGTAATATTAAAATGATGACAATATGCAGATAACTATGTAACAGTGTTTTTCATACAGATAACTATGTAACAGTGTTTTTCATAAAGTATCTGAGACAGAACTGATTAACTATTTGAAAGAAATTCATCAATCATTTTTCTGCACAATTCTAACTTCTACAGAGTTCACTAAACTGATCCAATGAACTTTCTTATTCATGCACACACACATGCATGCATGTGTACAAACGCTTACACACACACACATGAACGTATGCATGCGCACACACACACACACACACACACACACACACACGTGTACACACACACACACACACACACACACACACACACACACACACACACACACACACACACACACACACACACACACACAAAGAGTGAGTGAGAAAGGGAAAGACAGAGATAGAAGCATCAAAAAGGAAACATTTCTTATTACAAGATGAAGTACAACATTGTCTTTTTCACAACAGCATGGATTTTCCATAATAAACTTCACAATGTCTTTTGAATAACAGCATAGTTTTTGCATAATGAACTTCAATTTCTTACTTTTATTATCAGTAGCAGTAGTAGTATCATTACCACTGTTATCATTATCATTACTATTAAGTATTATTACTACTATTATTAATTTTACTGTTAATTATTATCATCATCATCATCATTACTGTTATCAATCATCATCACCATAACCATCACCATCATTGTTGTTATTATGTTACTGTTCTTGTTATTATTGTTATTCTTATTATGTTAGTATTAAACCCCAGCTGAATGCTAAGAGGCCTATTAGGGCTATAACTATCACAAAACACCCACTGGCCATAATCTAACCTGGAAAAGAAAATGTACATATGCACATCACTGCATTCATCCATATAATCTAAGGATACACTCCTGGTGATGGCCATTCCACCAAATTTATCATCAGGGAATAAAAAAAAAGCCTGAATCCAAAATAGATTAACATAATTAAGTAATAATAATAATAATAATAAAGGCAATTTATATAGCGCTTTCCAGAGCACAAAGCGCTTCACATAAAATCAGTATATAACTAAATACAAATAGATACACCAACATAAAATTTAAACATACCGCTGCTAACACTATATAACATAAAACATAAAATTTACGTTCAACAAGACATATTAACATAGTAAATTCAAATATTACTAAAAATAGTGACAATCATACAAAAATATTTTCTCTCTCTTTCTCTTCACACACACACACACACACACACACACACACACACACACACACACACACACACACACAGAGACCCAAACACACTCCCTCTCTCAACCACTCAGTTTCTCTACTATCAAATTCTATCACGCTTACACATACTCTTACTCATACTCTCACTCTCTTGCCCCACCCCAACCATACTCTCGCTCTCTACCGTGTTCCCGATATTCCTTGCTCACTCTCTCTCTCTCCCGCACAGCCTCTCTCTCTCTCTCTTTTCCTCTCTCCCTCTCTCTCCCTCTCTCTTGCTCGCATAAACATGCTTCACACACACACACACACACACACACACACACACACACACACACACACACACACACACACACAAACACACACACACACACATATATGTAGGAACGATGATCAGGGCTGAGAGAGAAGAGAAAGAGAAGATCAATGAAAGTATTGAGTGAAAAGATAGGTCTTCAGAC
Source organism: Monoplex corrugatus (assembly GCA_030674185.1). Taxonomy (NCBI): domain Eukaryota; kingdom Metazoa; phylum Mollusca; class Gastropoda; order Littorinimorpha; family Ranellidae; genus Monoplex; species Monoplex corrugatus. The sequence goes on from CM060305.1 coordinate 48,891,745, forward strand.
TAGACTTGAAAGAAGGAAGACATTGCTTATGGCGAATATGATAGGGAAGGGAGTTCCAGGTCATGGCAGCAGAGTGGGAGAAAGCTCTCTGACCATGCAGTTTCCGGTTGAAACGGGGAACACAGAAAGTTCTTGTGTCGGTAGAGGATCGGAGAGTTCTGGATGGTACATACACTTGAAGAAGTTCAGACAGATAAGAGGGAGCAGAGCAAGTAAGAATTTTGTAACAGAGACAGCAACATTTGTATTTGATTCTTTGTTCAACTGGAAGCCAATGCAACTTTTTCAGAAGAGGAGAACATGACTGGGATCTAGGGGCTTTACAAACAAGCCTAGCTGCTGAATTCTGAACACGTTGGAGAGGTTGAATGACAACTGAAGGGCAGCCGATTAGAATAGAATTACAGTAGTCCAAGCGTGAAAGAATATAAGAGGAAATAAGAGTTTTAGTGGCTTCCTCAGTAAGAAAGGGGCGGATAGAAGCAATACGTCTTAGTTCCATATAAGAAAGCTGGCATATCTTAGTGACATGTTTTTGCATAGAAAGATCATGATCTAAAAGAACTCCTAAATCCCGGACACAGTCAGAAAATTCAATGGAACTAGAACCTATAGGGAGAGAAGAAGAAAGTGTGTTGATATCATGATGTGAGAAACGTATAGCCTCCGTCTTGTCACAGTTACACAAAAACGCACGTAAAAACTGGCCAATGGTGCTTTCAATTGCCACAAAGCAGTTCACATTTCCTTAGAGTTAAAAATGCAATAAATACACATACCTATTATCAATCAAAATACACAGAAAGTATGTAAGGCTTTATGGAAACCACAGGGGTGAACTAACCAGAAAGGCAAAAACTGAGAAAGGAAGAGATGACAGAAAGCAAAGGAGAAAGGAAGAAATAGAAAGTGACAGAAAAAAGGATATTTTAATTACAGGATTTCTAGAAAGTGGGGATATTATATATACTGAAAAAGCCACTGGCATACCCATCAGAGTATTCAAAACAACCTTTTTACAACACTGTAAAAGTAAAGCAATGCTTATTAGCCTTGTATATTTAGAACTGACAAAAATCTGTAAGCAATGTATGAATCTAAACAAACCTTGTCCTGGAAAAACTTGACCTTGGTTGGAAAATAGCACATCAATGCACCCTTGCCAAACATATGTGACAAGAGAAAGCAAACGGATGCCCCTGTCGCAGACAGCAGACAAATAAGAGGAAACCCATAGGTTGTCCCAAACAGTGCCCCTGCCAGAAGGTTCTGCAATGAAAAATATTTTTAACATTGAGCACATTGCAATATATTTGTGGCTTGGAATTGAGCTAATTACAATCAGCTTGTCTGTATTAAATGTCAGTGTGCATATTTTCCTTATCAATCTGCTCTGTGTGATGGAGTGTGAGGTGGAATGAAGGAAGTGTATACATGTATCTGTGCATGTGCATGCACAACACAAATTTGTCCGTCTGAGGATAAAAGGGGTCACCACGGATTTCTCAACAGCTTGAGCCACATGCAGGAGGTGAATCTCTTCTCAATGTCTATTATTAACCCTTATGTGTTTGGATAACTTAGAAGAAATAACATGATTCAAGTTCAAGGAAATATTTTCCTCTTTGTTCTATCTTCATTATACAATGCACCACTTTCTTCTTAAATTACACAACATTTGTCTAAATGCACATATGTGAATAGATATTGAAACAAATACAGAAAAAGAAAACATTTCTGTAATATTTCAAACTTTTGGTTGTCATTTCATTTTCAGTGACACATAAAGCTTGGATTCTACGGTGGTACTCAGCATTTGTAACTGGTATGTGAGGTAATGAGATAAAAACCATATTTTGAAATCAAGATGTTTTTTTCCCCTTTTCACTTTGAATCCATCATCTTATAAAACCTTATTCATGGATAACATTAATAACATATCTGACAGGATTTCTTTGTTCATTTTATAAAATAGCATAAGGCTTATTAACCCTTTGCCACCTGCACCCTATCTACCAACTGCAAAACTTAACCCTTTGACTCCCTCATCCTATCCACCAGCTTCCTGCAGGAAGCTGGTGGATAGGGTGAGGGAGTCAAAGGGTTACGTTTTTGCTCTTCCAGCATGGTTGACAAAGAAGGATGATGTTGGACAGGCTGCAGGAGTCAAAGGGTTAAAGATTTGCTTTGATGAAAAACAGCATACTCATTTACAAACTCATGGTATTAGTTTGACAACAAAATTAAGTTGTAAATTTATAAGAAGTCATCACACAGCAGTAAATAAACATGGATAATGCTAAGCTGACAGCTTTCTGAACCTTGATTATTGGTTTATTCTTGCTGATCCAAACATTCATAACTCACAGCATGTACAAGTGCAAAAGTAACCACAACACTACCACTTTCGAGTCTCATTCCCCTCAGCTCTGACAGTGCTCAATACACAGAATTGCCTAAAACTAAGTTACAGTAACTTACACTAGGATTTTTCTAGATTTTATTTTCTACAACATTTTACGTATCAGAGCCTACTAGCCCAGAAATTACTGTATAGACATCATTTGTAACTGAGTTATTCTCTCTGAAGTGTGAGGACATCAGACCAATTAAGTACAAACATGTTTACAAATATCATTAAAATAACAATAATCTCAGAAGCACAGTCACATATAAATGGGTGGCCATTTGTCATTAAACATGCCTCAAGCAACATTTTCAAGGTCATTAGTGTACTATTAAGATATTCATATTGGCAGACTTTTGAAAAAGAAAAAAAATACAGTTTGGTCCAACCATCTTCAGTTTGATCAGCTAAATCAAGTGTGATTCATGTTCCCCTCTTCAGACTAACTATCTTTTCTATACATTTTCTGTATTACTTTTGACAAACAACAGGCTGAAAAGCTAACAGTTTACTTACTGAATCAAGAAGTAAACCCGTTTATTAACGTATGATACCTAATAGAGTTTTCTTACTGAATCAAGAAGTAAACCTGCTTATTAACACATCACGATACCAAGTCAGACAACACATAAACACAAGAATTACATGTCTAACAACAGACTCAACAAAACCATAATACCATAACATGTTACTTTAAAAAAAGATCTGTTTTCCCTGGTTCACTCAAAAGAATCTGAATCATACAAGTTTAAAGAAAAGAAAACACACCCTGTTGTGACCCAGCTGAAACAAAATGTCCAGATTTTTGGAATTTTTTAAGTATTAACTGATTATGGGAAAAAAAAGAATTGAAAGTGTCACAAAATTCAGCTGTACAGTACTTTAACTTGACAGAATGACAAAAAGCTCTGTAAGGTTATCTACAAGACTTACCAAGAATGCAGAGCCAGGAATTGAGAAAGTCTGCTTGTATAAATAAGCACAGCAGAACAGCATACACACATACTGTAAGTGATTTGTCTTCAATTGCCGCAACTGCAATGTCACAACATTCAGCTCTTCGATACTGCTTGGGAAGCTCAGCGTACTGTCGACAGAAAAGGTCTGAACATGTAACATATAAACCATCTGCATATTTCATAAATCATGTCATTCCTGACAGACTGTAATGACTGAAAAAATTGAATACTGATCCAAAACAATTTTTTTCTTCCTCTTTAAAAAAATGCTAAGATGATGATTAAGTGCAAACTGATTTTGAGCTAAAGAGTATTTCATTTGAATGGAAGGCACCTGCGCCAGTCAAGATTTGTTCATTACATCAAATAATTTTTGATTTGAGAATGAAGATGACCAAGTGCTGCTATAGTCACTGAAACAAAAAATACCCACAGACTCTGTTTTGGGTTTTTTTGCAGATGAATGTGCACAAGGTCCCCTCAGTTCAAAGCTCTTTTCTGTCCTATTTTGTATCACAGCCCCCTGTCACTCATTCTGATTCTCCAGCACATTTCTGTAATCCAATGAAACTGCAATCACCATAAGAGCTTGACATAAAGGGCCACAGAGTGGGACAATTTGCAAGATGCTAAGGATATACATGAGAATACAGATGATAATGATTAAGACTGCATGGTAAGACTGCAACATATGCTTCATCAATTATACAATATGCATCAACTAGGCTCGGGAAATATAGATATAATGGTGCTGGTCAGGAAATTTGAGTGCCAATGATGTGAATGAGACTTGACTCTATGAGTCCAAGTTTCCCACAGCATACTCAAATCTGGGTTGAAGCCAGAAAAACTCACAATGATATGAACTGATGAGTTTCAAACACCAAACCACTTAGTCATCAGCCCGTCATATTAATTCTCCACAGTGACTGACATTGACTGAGAGTCTAAGGATCAGACAAATGATTTATCTTTTTCTTCTTTTGTTCGCTATCTACATGACTTGGCTACATCGGGCTATGGATGCAGCCATTTTTTTTTCCACTTTCTGTCCACTGCCATGGAGCTTGGTGGTTAGAGGAGTTATAATCAGCTATGGCTCCTGTGGTTCAACTTGATAGAAGCAACAATGCTGCAATATGTATTCAGCTGTTTGGTCTTACTGAACCCAGAGGTAGATCAGTGAAGATACCAGTTTGAATTTGCAGTTCACCTGGGCATTCAGCCAGCCATGGCCAGTGTGGAACCTCTTCTGGACCACTTGCTGCTCTTTGGACAGAAGATGGTAAAGAGTTCCTTTTGATGATGATTCTCCTCTTCTCCCTGTAGCTGACAGGTTTGTCTGACAGGTATTCTTGGGCTCCTATTACTGCCAGTTCATCTATCATTTCGTTTCTTGGTGACCCATACTGGATGAAAATCCCATGGAGGATACTTTTCTGGTTTCATGACTTTTTGGAAAGCTTTGGTCATGTGGGAAGCTTGTCATTTTCCAGGGCCTGGAGAACAGAGACAGCACCTGAGAGGAGAAAGCCACCTGATAACATGTCTGAACTATGAAGGCTCCTTGTATAAGTGCCTGTGCTTGTGTTCAGAAGCTGATACAGCGGCAGCTGTGGTTTGATCCCCTGAGAAGTTGATGAGGATATCCCTTGGTTAATGCTCTTCTATCATGGCCATCAAGAGAGCCAACCATGCTGTGTCATCTAGTACTTCTGCTGAGATGACATGAGGGACATTCATGCGAAATCAGATGTCTGCTTGTTCTGCTGTCCATGGTTCTGGCAATTGTAATGTAGATGGTGTGGATGTTTCTTCTGTTTCATACATAACCATCAGGTCTCAGTCATAAAACCTCATATGAATGAATCCTCCTATGTCACAAAAATTCTACAAGATCAGATGAAAAAATGCAGAAACAGATAGAATATTTGATCTGACTATAATGCTGGCAAAATCATTTATCTTTAAATGCAAGACTGACAAAGTGTTCTGAATGTACTTCCTTTCTAAAGATTACTGAACATGAAATTCAAAATAAAACAATATGTAATGCAAAAACTTGCCCATCTTTCATGCTCTGTGAAACTACTATAAATACTATTGATGTTTTCTCAACAAAGAACAGATTTATCTTCATGACATATATTTAAATCTTGATGTTCACCTCAAAACTTTCGGTATAAAAAAATTGTATATTTCTGTATTTTATATGTAGTTCATATGTTAACATTATCTTTTTCCTATACATACAAATTCATATAATCATATGTTACCATACTGTTTGCTCGTGTCTGTTTATTGTAAAGCAAGCTGAAACGATTAAAAAAAAAGGTTAAAAAACATTTAGATTCGATCAGATTGACATAATTATCTGAATAAGAGCAATTAATACCAAGTATCATAATCAGAACAAACATAAAAACACTGTATTTGTACTTTACATTAAAAACATTAAATGACATCGAAACATACATGCCAGACATATTTTTCTTTAAAAAAAATTGATATTCAAACAATTTTATTCAATCAACACTTTCAACTTACACATGAACTCTGACCCATTCATTCACACAGATATCATATAAGATTGTATAAACACCTGTTGGTTGATGAGGAGTCTGGGAACTTTGCAGAAATACTGTACAGTGCAAATGAGGCCATCAAGAATATGACTGGAATCCACAAAATGGACCTGGTCCCATCCTTAGCTCTTGTTTGAGTCATCTCACAGCCTGAATGGTTCGCTGTTGATTCTGGCATTGTGTGGAAGAAGATTCAGTCTGATATTCTGCTCAACAGAAATAACTACAACGCTGTATATGAAACAAAGCAAAAGTAAAACAATGTTAAAATATTCATGACAAGTTGTTGATACAGTCATTATCTTCCATCTGATAAGTTAGAAACACTTTCTTGAGAAAAAAAAAAACAACCTGCACCTGAAACTGTTAATCAAGCTACCTTGTTCTTTGTCCTCTTTCAGTCTCAGTGTCTGAAAAAAAAATTCCCCAACAGCTTTCATGTAAAGTTTTAAAACAAAATAAGTGTTATATCATGTGAATGCTGTCTGATAATTCAGAACTTCTAACTGACTGCTGAAATTACAAAACAAAAACACAACAAGAAAAGAAACACACACATCCATACACACATACGCATGTAATGATATATTCACTTCCCCCAAACAAAGCAAAATCCCCTCTCCCCGATGCTGTTCCCCCCCCCCCCCCCAAAAAAAACAGGAAAAGAAAAAGTGTAATAAGTAGGCCTATCAATTTTCATAACAGGTTTATCTTCGAATGGGCCTGAGAGAATCTCTTATGTTAGATAAATCATTATATGAAAATACAGCAAAAACAGTGTTGATAGCTACATATTACTCATGTTGTCTTTTGACAATTGTATCCATGTCACCCTTAATACTGTGAACATTTGTACACTACAGTACAGTGACAAGGGCATTAATATATTTATACTCTTCTAGGACCGGAATTTCCATTTTCAAATAATTGAACAATATTAAATTATAAACAATAATCTCCCATCAAAACTGGTTTCTCTTCAACTGTGTACTCTCCTACTGAGCTGCCAGTAAAATTCTCCAACTTATCCAAGATAGGATCATCACCATTCCTGACGGGCTGAATTCATCACTGAATCCAACTGCCGTATATTTCTTGACGGACTTTTCTAATTTAAGTCAGCATCAGAACAAACGGTGAAAAAAAATGTGACTGTAGTGTAAAGTTAACGCTCAACATAAAAATCCCGCAAACTTGATCTATTTTAAGCCTTCTCTTATTTGTTTGCGTTGACGTACTAGGCCTAATCCGTTTTATTGAGTTTAAAGTCCAATCACTTTCAGAGGACTAGCCATAAGAATGTTGCTAAAGTAAAAGAAGCTTTAAAAGATCGTGAATTCGCTGACCTGTTGTAAACTTGCACTATGGACTACTCCCATGTGTTACTCATCATTACTGTAAGTCTGTGACCCCTTATCCACTAGTGTTTTCCTCAAAAATTACGAAGTAGCAAAGGGAACCACTCATAGACCAACGTCACCATGTGACCATGCCTGACTGCTGCGAAAGTACTATAAGTATGAAAGTAAAAACACAACACACATTGACATTGCAGCTGTTTGAAATTAAGTAAATTCTGTCTAAATCAAATTCATGCAGCCTACCTGTTAACAAATATGATCACCTTGATCAGATCCGCTTTCAAGTGGAATCAAGGGTCAGACGATGAGGTAAGCCTACAAACGTGTCCGACTTTCGATTTTAACAACGTTCGGTCGGACCATCTAGCGTCATAGTGCTACTATAAATGCAGCACCTCTGACTAAAATGCACCATGCAACACACAGCAATTGAAACAATATTTTTTTTAACGATTTGATGAATACTCTTATTCTTCTGCATAAACACATTTACAAATAAATAGATCAAATAAAAAAAATTCGGCCAACTAGCCTTTGTCAAGCGCGAACGCACGGTCACAGACAGATCACAGACACCAAACGTCAAAGTTGCCTCCCCTCTCCCCATTTCTTACTACTGCTCATGACGACATGGGCATTCCATTTCTTACCCACTGGACGAGGCGGCAGGGAAGTTTTTAGTCCCGTTTTTATTATCCATTGTTTGGTGTCTGTGATCTGTCTGTGACCGTGCGTTCGCGCTTGACAAAGGCTAGTTGGCCGAAAATTTGCGCTTGTTTTGTTTTGTCTTGTTGGATACGCGCTTACATTGGTTTTCTTGTTCTTCTGGTTTGTGTTTGCTTGGGCGCGGGCAGTCAAACTTGTTTTGGAGCAAGTATATACGTTGTTTTCGCCCACACCGTGACCGTGGGGGCAATATTTTGCTGCATACTTCATCTTTGATGGGCGTGCATGTTGGATATTTCCATGTTTCCGTGAGCCACCAGACACTGGCATGACATACAGGATATTTAACGTGTATACCTGTTGTTCTGCGTCCGTACAAACACGAAGGAACTGACAAGTCTGCAAACATCTTAACCTGGGAGACTGGAAAAATCTCTACTCTTTACCCATCAGCTGGAAAAAGCTTCCCAGACAGACTTGAGCCTGACCCCATAGAAGGCCTGAATTAGCATGAGCTTCCATGGACACGGTTTCATGAAGAAACACACCAAGATTCCTTATAATAAAGTTTGATGACGGTGTGGTCTGAGATAACCATAGCCTTTGAGATCCCCCTTATTAAAGTTTGATTTTGTACTTATGTATCTGAGCTTTTATTCATTTTTTTAAAATTCATGTTCAATTTGTTTGCTTTCATCCGGGCAGCTATGTTATCTTGACGTTTTTATTTTCCCTAGCAGAGCTTGAGATCTCTTGAGGAAAGGCAAACCGGTGCAGCTGTGAATCATCAGAAAAAAAAAGTACTCCTGGTTGTTTAATAACAGCCGAGTGAAAGTAAATACATAATTAACAGAACAGGACCCAAGTAGATCATGTTGGATATTATGTTTCGGCAAAGACTGGGATAATCCAATTTTGTTAATGTTAATGTTATTGAAAAAAAATGGTTTTGAAAAAAGAAGGTATGATTTGAATCACTCAACAATCTTTTCAATACAACCAAGTGGATGACAATTTTGAGATCATGATAATATGGTCGATAGCGTAAAATTATGCTGAAAGATGTAGTAGTGATAGAATGGACATTGTTGGCTCCTGTGTAACCCATCAGTCGTGAGAAAACGATATGCTCTAATGCTTCAGACAAAAATGGAGGATTCGAAACAGGCTATAATGTTGTTTTTCTGTTTTGTTTTGTTTTTGTTTGTTTTGTTTGTTTGTTTGTTTTTTCAAGTTACAGGGATCCAGATGGGATTTCTCGAGTTGAGCAGGGTGTTGACCGCAGGACATGTTTAAGGCTCCGTGACATGAACCTGTGTTCACAAAAATAATTATTCAATATTTCACTTATAATTGGCGAAATTTCTTCAGTACAGTCAAAAAGAAGAGAGACAAGAATGTGGTCAAGATTGCTATATTTTTTAGGCATTGCAAGGCAAGAATACTTTTGTCACTTGATCTAAACTGACTGGTTGAAATGATCTAAATGGGACGTTGATAAACCAGACACTAAAGGATCAGAGTCAAACCAGAATTTTCTTTGCATTTGCTCTGTACTATTGTCTGGAGAACTCGCTGAATTTGTGAGGGATGCATTTGGGCGGAATATCGTTTGGAAAGAGATTTTAAAATTAGTTGATGCACCTATCATCTGGCCACTTAATTGAAAACGTTCTTTGGAAGAATCTGAGTAAGTGATTTTGTCGGATATGTATTCTTCTTTCGTGTTTTTTCTGGTTCGTTTCAGAAATCATTATTTAAAAAAAATGACCAAGTTATTGTGTTGGGCATACATTTTTTGTAGATAGTCAAGCGGATTTTGTACCAATATCACTCAGCTTGACTTCACTTTTGTTTGTCCTGCTTGATTTCAATGACAATGACAATGGTGCTTTATTTTCCAACGGTAAAAGTTATTGGCTAGAAGCCATTTTTCAAACTTGCCGTTGTTATTCTATACACAGAGACATCCAGGTGCAAAGATGCGATCTGTAATGTTATATGTGGCTACAGGAGCATGAATGTCAAGTAGTTTGCTGAGCCAAAGCTTGTAATGGTCTACAAGATTCGAAGATTCGGATCGTGCAGTTGTACGGGCTGAGACAAGGTCACCCTCAGAAGCTATAGTCTGTAGAGTTCTCATATTACATGACGGCTTTAAATTGATCTCCTGGTTTATTATTGCGTAGATAAAAAAAATATTTAGCCAGGTGGTCAAAAATAAGTTTATCATTTCCCGAAAGGCCAGTGATGTCAGTCTGACAGTTAATAATAAGCCAATCAAGAGCTTCACTGTGATGGTAGGCAGGTACAGCTATAAGCCGAAGTAGGCTGTAACTGTCAATCAGGTTTTTTTGTTTTTTTCAGTGAAAACACACGTGCCAGAAACAGAATCCAAATGAAATCAACATCATCAAGGACAAAATATTTTCACGTGCAATATATGACTCAGACAAATAAAGAAACTCATCCATCAACGTTATATTTCTGAGCCCCCCCCCCCCCCCCCCCCCCCCCCCCCCCTGCTGGGTTATGGCATGGCCTTCGAGACGGTTATGGACGGTACTCCGATAGGTAGAACGGTTTTTGTACTAAAGACGCATTTGACAGATATCAAAATTTTCAAATTTCATAATGCACGCTCCGAGATAATTGTAGGGTTACCACCACCTCCTTTCCCTGTGACTCCAGGGTTTTGGGAGAACCTTTACTTTTATGTGTTACAGCTATGCGTACAGCTGTGTATATAGAGATATGGTCTTTGAGAAATAGCTCCTGTGTTGCTAATCACATTTTGCTCAATGACTCTGTCTTTTGCTAAAAATAAGTTTTGTGAGGGTTACAGTCTATTTTGATCAGTCTGTTTCAGTGACTGTGTTTCTATATTGTGATGTTATTCATGTGGCTTGTGGGTTAAAATATCTTTTACAGACGGTCTTTGCAAATAACTTCAAGGACAGACAACCCTAATGGTTCGAATTTTGTCATTTTAGATTAACGGTCATGACATTCTTAGGACGTCGTTATCGAAACAGAGAGGTCGTAGGCCTAATTGATTATATACGCTGGTGTGTAGCAAGTCTAGTAGTTTGCGAGTCGTACGCCATCTGAATGTCATGAGTTTGTCACAAGTGTTTCGTGCTCTGAATACGTTGGGTAGACACCAGGCTTGTAAAATTCGGCAAGCAAAATGTGCAGTGCATTTCGGACTTGGCAAAGGTGGTGAACTTCTGACGCCGCACAAACGTATTCGGTCAATGTGGTTTATAACAAGCAAATGTCTCTTTTCATCGGAATCAGAAGAATCAAACGAGGACCGAGAAATATACAAGCTGAGGAATGACCCTGAAATCAAAGTATGGATGAATCAAATTGCCCAGGACTTTGAGACAGACAAAGAACCATTTCAGATTATGGAGGACCACCTCCGAGCCACGCGTGCTCGGTCAGAATTACTTGATAGGAGTGCACCATCTTGCGAAAATGCAGCACCGTTGCAAGTTACTGAAGACGTAGAAGTTGAAGACTTTGGTTATATAGAGGAAGACGAGGAACAGGTTTTAGACAGCACTCAAGAAAAAACTCTGCCAGTTTCTCTGAAAAGTAGGCTTATGCATGGCTACACTGGGGTCATTTACTTTCAACTTTGTCTCTTAGACTCGCGAGCTGTCTCTTGTCTCAGTCTAACGTGTCTTTGCCTGTCTCTGTCTCTGTCGCTCTCTCTCTCTCTTTCTCTCTGTCTGTCACGCGCACATGCACACACACACACACACATGCATGTGGAAAGCTCTGTAATAATAATAATAATTATAATAATAATTACAATATTTATATAGCGCAAAATCTTGATAAAACCAAATCTAAGCGCTGAAGCAGACACACACGCAAACACGCACGCACGCAGCACACACACACACACTCCCATCCTCCATTTTCCCCCCGTCTAATATCACTCATAGTGAACAGACGTTAAATCAAAGAACGAACGAACACACACACACACACACACACACACAAACACACACACACACACACACACACACTCACACACACGCATGGCTATAAATGGGGAGAAAGAATAAAAGCAAGAATAAAAGCAATGGAAAATTATAGAGAGCATAGCATATACAATTATATATTATAACCATGTGATTCCCCTCCGAAGTCACAAGTGTGAAGTGAAGGCAGTAGGCCTACATTGAAGAAGTTTGGGTTCTTCCATAACTCTATATTATTGGATTTGTCCTTGACTGTCTTTAACACGAACACCACATACAGACATGCATACACCTCTTTGGCCTTTTGTTTCTTTAAAAAAAAAAGTAAAGAATTTCTTTGAAGCTCAAGACTGTTTACAAGCTCTACGTCTAAAGATCTTTGGTTGGTTGGATTTTTTTTTTAATTAATCAATTATCACTATCAGTGTATAGTATTGCACACAAGTGACAGATGTATGCTTATTCATGCATAGCATCATGTACAGCCAGGCAGACACAATATGTACACTTCCTCTTCCAGCTCATTATTCATTGGACAGTTTTAGCTCTGTATTTTTTTCTCATTATAGCAGGGCTGAGATTTTCTGGTAGCTGGCAGCAAACTAAAATATGTGGCCAGAATAAGGAAAAAAAATAAGTCCAACATGATCATTTACAATGTAACCAATGCCTTCTGGTACATGTGCGTCTCCTGCTGCTGCCATATTAACCCTTTGACTCCCGCACCCTATCCACCAACTGCAGAAACTTAACCCTTTGACTTCCTCACCCCATCCACTAGCTTCCTGGAAGAAACTGGTCGATAGGGTGAGGGAGTCAAAGGGTTAAGCTTTTGATTAACTGGCATGGTTGACAATGCAGGATGCTGGTGAATAGGGCGTGGGAGTCAAAGGGTTAACTGTGGCAGTACGTGGGCATTTTTGTTTTTCTGATCTAAGTCCTGTACAATGTATGCAGAGCCATGATTGTGTTACTTGCATTTGATCAGACCTTGATACATTACATTGTAATGATTGTAGATAGGCCTACTCAGTTTCTGTATGATGACAGGAGGCCAATATGGAGTGTTTGATGTTGAGGAAATCGTTGCTGTTCTGGAAGATGAAAATGGCATGGACATTCAAGTCATCGACATCCCTCCTGAAGCTAGATTTGTTGACCACATGGTGGTGGTCAGTGGAAAATCACTTCGACACATGAGAGCCATGGCAGCATCCATAGAGTGGTTGGTGAGTTTAATGGGCTGATTCAAGGAATTCAGCATGCATGTAAAAGAAAGTTTCAGTTTTCTCAAGACAGTGTTAATGCACTCTGAAACTTTCATTATATTTTATGTACTACACTAGTAATGTGCATGAGCCATTTTAATGGAAAATGATGGATCTCATTATGTCAAATGCTGGTAGGCTAGGTGCAAAATTAATCTTGCACTCTGGCTAATTTGAGCTTCTAGTTCTAGTTCTACCTGAATTGGGTTCCCATTTTTCCTCTTTTTACACGATCAGTATACCTTTACTGTTGTCTGTCCTTGAATTCAACTATTATTGAAACCAAATTAGTTTATTATGCATTGATAAAGATCACAATGCATATTCTTATCTGGACTGAAAACAACTTCAACCAGTGTTGGTACATTAGAATAGATTATCCATGCACCAAATATGTGATCATTTTTTTCTCAAAATTTTAATAGTCCAAGTTTTTTTACATCATAGAAAAGATATATGCATTATCATACGCCATCCAGTAAATGAAAATGTTTGATATTAATTGTCATGCTTGTATTTTTATGTGCATGAGCCATTTTAATGGAAAATGATGGATCTCATTATGTCAAATGCTGGTAGGCTAGGTGCAAAATTAATCTTGCACTCTGGCTAATTTGAGCTTCTAGTTCTAGTTCTACCTGAATTGGGTTCCCATTTTTCCTCTTTTTACACGATCAGTATACCTTTACTGTTGTCTGTCCTTGAATTCAACTATTATTGAAACCAAATTAGTTTATTATGCATTGATAAAGATCACAATGCATATTCTTATCTGGACTGAAAACAACTTCAACCAGTGTTGGTACATTAGAATAGATTATCCATGCACCAAATATGTGATCATTTTTTTCTCAAAATTTTAATAGTCCAAGTTTTTTTACATCATAGAAAAGATATATGCATTATCATACGCCATCCAGTAAATGAAAATGTTTGATATTAATTGTCATGCTTGTATTTTTAAAATGTAATCATGTATACTATTTAGAATGACAGTTGCAGACACTAGGCCTATAGGTGTATTGCCTGAAATTCTCAGGCGTTCCTGAAAAAGTGTTTTAATCACTTTAAGTTACATTTTAAGGTTTCTGTAGAAGCACTTGGTTTACCAGACTCAGATATATAATTATGTTGTAATGTTTGTTAATACAGTACAAAAGGAAGAAAAGAAAAAGTGACCGATCACTCAGTCTTGAAGGGAGAGACTGCAAGGACTGGTTTGCCTTGGATTTAGGTATGTTTTAAACCCCAGGATTTGAAATTTATACCAAGTTCTTTTCACAAGTTGTACCTGGTTTTTCGTATGTTTGTGTGTTTGCATGTGCATGCAAAACCGTGACATCGATAAAATGCCTCTCAGAATTTCTGAAATATGGGTTATGAAAAATGAGGGTAGTTTTTGAGGAACTCATCTGTTAACAATAAAATGCCTTTACCTTTCTGTAGAAAAATCTTGTGATTCTTCCAATTCTCTATAAGGCAGTGAAGGTCATTCAGTGCCATGAGTTGGCACAAATTAGGGGTAGTGTAATGGGACCTCTGTGTGTGTGTGTGTGTGTGTGTGTGTGTGTGTGTGTGTTGGTAGGCCTACCGTTCATCATTTCATGTCTTATGGTTTGTGTCATGTGCATACTTATATGATTTGCGTTAGTTGTTGATTCATCTTTTTTTAATCGATTGTCTTCTTTAATTTACTGCATACAGTTATCTTTTTTTTAATGGACTTCAGATGCCACTTTGGAAAGATGAGAGAAAGAAAAGGGGGAAAAGATGATGAGCATTAGAATTGCCTGCTGTAACAGTTGAATCATTGCTTTTCTGTTTAAAGAAGCGTGCACAGGTTGTCCCATACCCAGAGATCATTGGTGAATGAGGTGATATACACCCTGGTCTTGTATTGAGAGTGGATTCCTCTCCTCTGTTTTTTCTTTCCTAGCTATGAACAAGGTCAGATAACTATTCAGTGATGTACAACTTTAACATGTATGAATTAAGTTAGTTTGTCTTAGACTGCATTCGCACTAAGCATGATGACTATCAGTGTTTCCCAGCATGACAAAGGACAACATCCATGGATGTCATGCTGAGTTCCTGTTTCTAACATCAAAACTTACTGAACATGGGACAGCACAGAGTAAAGTTATGGCTTTCATGTTTCAAATAGGAACACATTGTGACTTGCCATGCTTAATGGTTTTGTGTGAAGTGCGGGAAAATGTCAGTGGATATCCTTGTTTAATATAAATGTAGCCATACTGGCAGTCACGTATAATGTATATATGTATTATGATATAGGCCTACGTGCTATGTGTATAATGTATATGTATTATGATATACGTGCTATGTGTATATGGGATGTTCGTGTCGAAAATGTCACCTACACGTGTGTGAAAATCTCACATCTTCTTTAAAATCACCTTACTCATTCGTTTTTTTTGTTTCATGAATAAAAAGGGGACATGAAATCAATTCCACAAGAACCATACAGAAAATGTGCATATTTCCCTGTTTTTGCTTGCAAATAAAACAAATTGAAGCAGAAAAAAAGGGGGAAAAAATCTGCCTTTATCTGTGACAGAATTGAAAAAAGTAAATGAACAAAAAATCAATTCTTTGCTGACCCAAAAGATTTTTTTTGTTCCATTTGTCTCAACAGATCAAGGCAGACAATCATGCTACCTCTAAGTCCAGATCATTTGTATTTTCAGAAATACAGCTGTTACCAGTTGCTTCTCCATTTGTTTTGCATCTTTCAGGCAACATTGCAGTGCATATTTTCACATCAGAAGCTCGTCAGTATTATGATCTTGAGACATTATGGACCCTAGGACCAGACCATGATGATCCACGTCACTACATCCAAGATGACAACCTTGAACTCTCTCCTGCTGACCTCTTCTGGCTGGAAACAAACATCAATTCTGAGGCTTCCTCCACACAGACTTTAAAAGAATCAAATGAAGTACAGACTTGTGGTGATGCAGACAGTACTGCAGAAAATGGCAGGACGTTCCTTGATGAAGGAAAAACCTCTGAAAAATCTTAATGCTGAGCCTTAAAAATTTCAGTTTCTCCATTGTGATACCAATACACAGGTACAATATTAAAAATATGGATGAAGTGGTATGAATCTGATGCATTTCCAAGACATCCTTTCATCATACTGGTAAAAAGAAAGGACAAAGGGGGCAGTTTTTCATTTTAGTGTTTTGCCTTGTGAATATAATCTTTAATACAATCTCAGATTATGGGCTGACTTTACATTTCCGTGTAAATAGAAGACCAAGCAAATAATGGTCTATGGTCACCTTCTCATTTCAAAGCTATTATGGCTGTTTTGAAGTCCAGTGCATTAATTAATCAACATCTAGGAGACAACAGTCAGTGGTCTTTTCATTGTCCTTTGGGATTTTCTAATTGTAGAAGAGGGCACTGAAATTATGCTTTGCTATACATGAATTGTTAAATCTGTGGACACAACATAGTCACACTTGGCTTTGTTCCTTGCCCATTTTCTTGTGAACTGCATTATATTGGTCTGGATTTCTGTTGGAACACTTAATAGCAACATGTTTTGTCTGAATGATATTCCCAAGCTTTATGTTCATATAAAAGTACTGATAAGATTTTCATATTTGGGGGGGAGATTTTTTTCAAAACAGTTTGCCTTTCGTATTGTTGCTCAGTGGATAGTTGGGATCTGTGTGAATTTTATATATGTGCATGCGAGAGACATATGCATTCAGTAGTGATTTCTGTAGGTGAAGCGGAAATAAAGGTCTATATTGGTTAAAATGTCTCGACATGATTGAGCGCTTGAGATCTTTACAGATGTATTTTTTCTGCAGTCTAACCCATCACTAACTCTCCTCTCCACTGATGTTTTTGGGATGAGATTGCAAGGTCTGATTGTGATGAATCCCTCTTCAACAAACTCTAAACTCCTAAACAAGGAAGATATGATCAATCAGTGCTGACATCTCTGTGGAAGGTGTACATGGAAAGGATTCTTCTAAGCACTGTGATGTTGATAATGTGCCAAACATAAAGCTGACTCGAACACATAGTTTCGTCATTACATACACACACACAACTATTAACACACAAATTCTCTTTACACTTGTTTTATTCTTATTTACAAAATCAGTTCTAGGCTTGTGTTGCACACACATGTAGGAATATTATTGTAAACTACCACTCTTCTTTCTCTGAAGATGCTAAATAGCTGCCCATGTTACCCAAAACAAGGTACATGCACAAGCACAACTCTGCCTTGGAAATGTTATCAGGTGATTAACCCTGGAAGTGTTCAGCTAAGAACTGACATCAACACAGATGTTTCATTCACATCCAAAGAGCAGCAGTCCCTCAAATCCAATAAAACTGCTAGCTTTTACCAAAGACTATACTGAACATTTTCCAGTGGGTAGGAGCACGCACAGTGCCACTTACGAGGTGTCCTCATCACACTTAATTCTATGTGACCTTGGGAATGTTCCAGCCAAAAACAGAGCAATCGTGTGCCGCACTGAACAAGATGTTGAGGCTAAAGAAAATGAACGGAGCTGACAGCTTGCTGAATTCAAATGTAGCAACTTGTCTGTGATGATAGTGGCCTTAAGAATAATGGAAACTAGGTTTGCTATGCATGCACACAGGAGGCTTTAGGGAGTTAGACCATGAGGCCCTACGGTTAGTATCAGCCACTGAATCGGGCCCAGAAAGGTCGACATACTGGCATCAGAATGCCATCCACCGACATGGTTGAGTATATGAAGCCAAACAAAATGAATATTAAAGAGCCTACAGCTTGCTGAATCCAAATACTTTTGTTTTGTGGTCATTCCAAACATGAATAAGTTTATGTGCTTATAAATGGGAAAGTTACCTTCACTGGCTTTAGGTTACCACTTAAGTCTTGTTCACCTAATTTTTGACAGTGCCCAGCATAAAGAATGCCCTATAACTAGGATTTTTCCAAATTTCATTTCAAAATTTGGAGGTGGGGGTGGGAAGTGTTTCATGCAATGGAGTGCCTTATAGTCGAGAAATGAGGGGTATATTGCCCATAACCCTGCTGACTTTTTACAGTCATTTCATAAAACACTAGGGCGCCCACCCCTTATAAAATCATAATCCATCATCATCAAAAATACAATCATCTTCATAACAAGAGAGCAAACCAGATTCAATACATGAAACTATTTTCAACAACCAAACACCACTGTATCCTGATGAAAACCAAATTCAGTAAATGAACAGGCTGGGTAAGAGAAGAAGATAGTTTCCTCTGTAAATTGGCTGGGGTCCAGGGGCAACGTCCCTGCTGGGGGGGGGGGGGGGGGGGGGTTTTTCGTCCCCCAGAAGCTGAAGAATTTCTGTAATTTTGAGGCATTATGGACGCATTTCCTGATGGCAAATACAATAATTCAGTAATATTTCCGCTGAAAATTTTTTTCCCCCCTCTGAAACTAGGAGTTCATCCGCTGAAATTAGCGGATCCGCTAAGAGTTACCCAGCCTGATGAAACTATTATCAACAACCAAACCACTATATCCTGATGACACTGACCTTTTTGAACTCAAATTACAAATAACTGAATATATCAAAGAATTCAGGTCCCTGAAAGTGTTAAGTGGGAAGAGCTGCTGTGTCAACTGTTGCCTACGACCTGAATGCTATCATAAAATGTTAGTTTCTTCAATCCCAGGGATAATTGAAAATTCATCTACAAAATATCAGAGGTCAGTTTGATGTGGAAATATTTGACATGGTCAGTTCTGAACACTAATTTCAGTTTCTCAAGACAGGATCTCCATGTTCCAAATAGGCCTATATCCAATAAGCACTGACACTGCAGACACTATGCAGTGGAGAAAATCGAAAAATGATCATAGCATAAAACATAATACAGCACCTATACACTGGAAATGTAGGCCTACACATGAATACCAGCCATTTAATTGTTGGTCATTTAGAATGCATCTGAAGAGATTTTACATGCAAATTTTGTGGAAAAGATATGGTGAATGGACAAGTAGGCAGAAAAAATTCAGGAGAACACAGAATGAAATGGTGTTGGTAGCATACACCACCACTACATATGGACTATTTACAGAGGAAAATTTGCTCTGGACAATCACAATTCAAGTATACCTTTCACACTTGTCATTCATTAATGAAAAGGCTGACATAAGGGATGGTTACATTGCATGTTTATTTGTCATTTCAGCAAACTGCTTTCATTTTCACCATGTTACTTGCAAAGTCGTAAAACTTCTGTTAAAATTAATTCTGAATGTTAAAAATACATTCATTCCAATACATTATCTAAAAGAAAACGATGCTTCAACATAAATCTGCTGTTGACCAATTTGGAACATAAAAAGATTTATATGGTTCCATTAGGTTGTTGAAAAGAAAAGGCATTCTAAAACATCCAACATTTTCTTTCTTTTTTTTTTCAATTAAAAAATCACTTTTCTTGATACACTAGAATAAAAGAAAAGGCAAACATTTTTAAAACGCATCTGCTGTAAATCAATTCTAAATTTTAAATAAATGCCCAAGATTTCAACTTGTTAACTAAATGGAAACGACGTTAAAACATCTGCTGTCAACCAGTTTTGAAGTAAACACAGCATCAGCTTCTACTAAAAACAAACAACAAAGGAACCGACCCCAAGGCATCATACATAAAAAATTCTTATTTAAAATTAAATGTTTATAAACTGATTTTACAATATAAACTGCTTTTTCCTTTCACTTTAGAAAACCTATTTGTGTCTCACACTGACAAGGGGTCCATAAATGTGAATGTATTGTTTGGGGATTTCAACAATACGGTACTAAAAAAGAATTAGGCCTACATAATAAGTGTAAATTTGATTTTTGTGGATTTTAGTATTATTAAAAAACTGTCTTTGCTAGCAATTGGTGTGTAATTTATGCTTGAAGCTTTTCCAAAACGTTTCAAAGACTTCGAGCTGAAAATTGACAATCACACTGCTACATTCTACTTTGTCGGTCAGTGACCCATGTAGCAAGAAAGGAAATGGAAAGAAGCAACAGAACCTAGGAAGAAAAGAAAAATTGCCATCTTTTCGCCGTTTTGGATGCTGCAACTTGATCAAAACAACAAAATAATATGCATAAATGCCAACAGCTTTATGAACTGACAATATCTTGTTTGCTGAAAACATGAAATTTCACTTATTTCTGTTCTTTCTCTCCTCCCCTGCCATTCTTCTCCCACCTTCCCCTACATTTTCTCTACCATAAATTTTGACAAAACAGCAAGTAATTAAAAAATGGGGGGTCTCATTAGCAGTGACAACTAAGAGATTTTTTCTCCTTTTCTTTAGGGAGGCTGACAAATGGAGAAAGTGGAAATATAACAATTTTATAACGCACTGAACACAGTATAACAAACCTGCCAAATCAAATGTTCAAAACCAGCCTCTCTCTCACACACACACACACGCACGCACGCATGCAGACACAATTTTGTGCAAAAATGAATCTTCCTTTTAGACATCATCGGATCCTTTGCTTTTCTTTTTCTTCTTCTTCTTCTTCTTCTCACCACCACTTGTATCAGCTGAATCTGCACAGAACAATATGATTATCATTGCAGGGCTATAAACATCTCAAAACGCACACATCTTGTTAGAAAAAACAAAAAGGAAACCACCTGGAAAAGAAAATACAGATACCAATGCATTCACACATAGCATCTACAGATATGGCCCTGGGGTTGACCATTTTGTCCAATTTATCACCAAAGGGTTAGAAAAGAAACATAACTAGGGACACTAAAACATGCATAAAAACTGGCCTGAATTACTGAAATTGCATTTACACATCACATTTCCTATAAATGCAGCTAACGCATCTACCTAATTGTCAATCCTCATCTACCTAATTGTCAATCCTAAGAGAAAATATGTAGGGCCTTACAGAATACAACAAATATGTGTGAATGGACCAGCAAGGCAAAAAAACTAAGGATTTTTTTTTTCAAAGTATTTGGACATGATAAAGATAAACCCATAACCCATACATGATAAAGATAGACCTATAACCCATACATGATAAAGATAAACCTATAACCTATACATGATAAAGATAGACCTATAACCCAAAGTCATAAATGGGGGAATGATATGCGAGACCTTGCTGTTCTTGGTTAAGCCTTTTTTTTTTAGGGCTAGTTTGACTCTGTTCCTTGCTGCTTTACCTTAAACTTAAACAGGTAAGGGATTCTTTCAAAAACTAAGAGAAGTGGGAGCCCAAAGCTCAAGGTTTTCCCAACCCAAAGTTGATCCAGTGCCGTTAGACTGGAAAGTGGAAGCTCTTACTCAGACCTGTTATGGCCCTAAAATATCCTTCATAGAAGAATCCCAGTTTAACGTAGTATGATAGATGTTTTCAGTAGCATTAACTTGACCACATATAGGATGGATGTTTTCAGCAGTATTAACATGATCACATTTCCACTAACTACAAATGAACTTTGCAGGTTCTCTTCTCCCGTGTACTAATTATGGCAGGATTTACGGTTGTCATTTTATTTTGTTTGAATTTACAAGTAACTATCTGACGACAACAATAACAAAAAAAGCCTAATAAAGCCAAATTATAAGTGATTTTACTGATATTCTGTGAATTCGGCAATGTGTTACATTTTCATTTCAATTTTTCTTTTTAAATTTCATTTTTCGTTCTCTTAATCTGATTTTGACTGGAGTTTTTCATAGTTTGTAAACGACATTGGCAATCGTCAATTCCCCAACATCGAATAGAATATCCATTTCACACACCTTACAAAAAACACTAGTTTCTTTGCACATGAATTCAGCACAGGATATTTTCCCGTGCACTTGTTTTTGATTTTTCCATGCACTTTGGACAGTACTGTTCACTGACAGCCACTGACATTTTCATTTTCTTGGTTTTTGGCCACTGCCAGGAGCTTTCCATTTTTACTTTCATTTTTGTCCCCTTTCAGTTCAGAATCCCATTTTGTACTGTCTCTTTGGTGCCATTTATCTGCACAAGTTAAAGATATTTCTGCCTCCGGCATCACAAGATCATAAAGTTCCACAAGTGGGTCAGAACACAGCATGAAGCAAACATGAAACCAAATCAAACGTTTGGTGGTCGGCAAGATTGTAGTTTTTTTTTAACAAGCCAGTAGTACCATAGCCTGGGGGTCATAAATTGTTTAAAATGAAAATTTTTTTTAAAAAAATCATAATAGGCCTACTAGGCAGATCTGTCTGGTCAAGCACACCCCCCCCCCCCCCTCCACACACACCCAAACACCGCCATCAATTCTCACTATCTCTATGCAAAGCATGGTTCACAGAGTTACATTCTACTTTTTAACTAAATGAGCAATTAAAAACTCATCCTCTTGTTTTATTTATTCAATTACTGACTCTTTCCTGTTTCTATTCATTCATCTACAACTCTTGTTTCTGTGCAAATTTGGGACTACCTGACAGCCTGGAAATGTGATTTATGGCAGGCAGTATCTTTGCCATGTCAGTAAAAAGTGATCAATAAAATATTTTCAAAGTAACAAAGTAGCAAACTAAGAATTCCTGAACACTATATTTAAATGGCAATGAATGTCAGGATCCAAAACTGAAAAGACACAGGTGCACAAATTGTTATCTAACTGCATCTTGCATCAAAACGCATATTGATTTTCATAACTTGTGCCTAAGAGAAAACCCTATTGATAAAAAGACAGAGAACCTCATATAAACAAGTGCTGCAAAGTGATCCACTAAAAGAGTAACCAACGTTGAAATATGCCATCCCAGTCACATTCATTGCACTGATAATTCACACACACACTTTTCTATTCAATTAATTACAAGCTCACCATCAACTGCAGCATCCTCATCCACACCAGATTCCTTTTTGACCTTGGTAGATACTGCTTCCTCTTCATCCTCATGCTTTCGCTTCTTCTTCTTCTTTTTCTTCTTTTCTGGCTCTGAAGGTGCAGCTGCAAGAAAAAAAATTGTTTAAAACAGACTGTCATCAATGAACATCTGCAAAAGAGACTTTTACGGAGTCTCGACACCATGAACAGATACAACCTACATCAAACTACATATCAGACTACTTTTCACTATATCTGTCCCATCTCTCAAAACAGACCATTGTTTGACCACTGCTGATAAAGAATAATCCCATCATAACATTCTCAAAAGCCATCATCCTGTCTCAAATGAAATCATGATGTGTTTGTGAGTAAACATCATGATTTCATTTTAGTCCTCCTCTCTTACCGGATGAAGCAGCAGGGAAGTTTCACTCACAAACACATCATGATTTCATTTTAGTCCTTTTCTCTCACTGGATGAAGCTGCAGGGAAGATTGTCTTTTTCTCCTAATTTTCGTACTTGGTATTTGTTAGTTTGTGATCTTACATTCACATTTGACAAAGGCTAGTTGGCTTAAAAATTGCGCCTGTCTTATCTGGTTGTATTAAATATGCATTCTGAGCCTATTTTCATGTTCTTCTGTTTCCACTGATGTTGTTTTTAAGGCTGGCTGATTCTCTGCTGACCTTCAACGTCTTGGTTTTGCCGATGCCGATTTTGAGATTAACTATTATCTAGGAAAAAAAAGTTCAAAATGTCTTTACATTACTTACCACCAGTGTCAGCATCTGAAACAGGTTCAGTCTTGACTTTGTGTTCCTTCTTTGACTTCTTGGGTTTACTGGTTCCGCTAGTCCCTGGTTCTTCTTCTTCCCGCTTCCTTTTCTCTTGCTGAGCAGGAACGCTTGGCAATGATGAATCAGCAGCAGTGTTGTATGCACGAACATTACTACATGAAAGGAAAAATGAAAAATAATAAAGTACTCACAGGATGGGAACTGTGACAAAAAGAGGGGGGAAAAGAAAACTTGAAGCACTCCCTACTCCCATTCAATTCTTTTCTATCACTTTTGCCAAATTTCATAACCTGAATGTCAACAGCCCAGCAACTTCTAAATAAACTTAAACATTGGTATATAATTTCCAATTCAGGAAAATCTAACCTTTTATTTTTTTGTCTCTAGATCCCCACAGCTGATCATGACATGATGTATAAAATCCTTTTCACTCAGTCCTTAATTTTGAGGGCATGCTTTTTATGGCCTTAAAAGTCCTTAAAAATCAGGCTTTTGCTGAAAGGTCTGTAAAAAGTCCTTAAGTTTTGTCACTGCCTTTGATTTTTAATAAAGTCTGTGTAAAATCTTGAGTTTGTAAAGAAAAAAAAAGAGGTTGAAATTGAATGGAAAAAAAAAGAGAAAGTCTGAGTCGGAGTTAAGATCGACGATCTCACCGATACGTCGTCTGCTATAGGTCAAAACACCAGAGTTATCGGCCTTCATGGCGCATGCGCGTACGTGAAAGAATGTTCCACCATTTTGAAACTGAGAAGTGCTTCAAAGGTCCTTAAATTTTTTGTCTGGAAATCTGTATGAACCCTGTCACTTCATATAAAACTTTTGCATTTTATCGCTTTATTAAGGTTTTTATAATACATAATACCAAGTCTGACCTTATGGGACTCCTTCCAAGACTTGACATGATAAAGTGAAGACTACATATTTGCAATATGACATTAAATCCGAAAGCAGTCTTTTTCTGTTCAAACAAGTATACTTTTATTAAAAATCTTTTCTGTGCTGCTTTATGAAGAATGCAAGAACAATACAAATCGGTGAAATAACTCAATAGTTTTTAATTTTAGCATAACCTGTAAATCTGCTATTGGGCATTTTACCTGACGTTTTCATATCTCAATGGTGTTCTTGCTTCTTTCCCTCTGCCACTGATCTTCTGTGCCTGGAAAAAATGTAACACTGATATAATACAAAACCACCCACATGCGACTGAGGAAAAGAGCATCTATATAATTTCAGTGTTCATATTCAGTGATTGCTTCAGTGGTAGTGACGAACAGAATGTAGCATCAGTAGTCAGTCAGACAAAATTATCATCAGCAGCAATCACCCAGTGTCAGCGTAATACAAACCAATTGATCTTTCAACAAATGGATAGTTCCCATCTTTCCAGATGCAACATGAAATTGATGAGCTGCTCTTCAAAGAGGGAGAGAAATGAAATTTTATTTTCGAATGGTAAAGATGCTAGTGTATGGTAAAGATAGTGCGCAGGCCAGATTAACAGCTGATGTTGCCATTACAAAAAAGTATTACTTACTAGAGCAACACAAAATATACTAAACATGAACCAAAATTCAAACGTGTGAGTGTGTATGCGTGTGTGTGTGTGTGTATGTTCACACGTGCGTGTGTAAATGTGTGTGTCTGAGTGAAAATGCAATGGCATAAAATTCATGAAGGGATTAATGATGAACCATTTATAAATAGAACATGGCGGAAAAGGATTTCAATAGCACCTCATCGCACTACAGTTCTATGTGTTCCACAAAAGCAGAGCGCCAGAGGCAAACACATGAAAAACAAATATTTGTCAACCAATACTGCAACAACCAATACTGCAATAATGAAACAATCTGTAAGACGTACAATGTTAACAAAGCAATAACAAATAATCATAATACCTACTTCCACAACCTTTAAAAACAAGCAATGAATAAATCTCTCCCTCCCTGCACAGACAAAGGAAGAAACATGTTTGCAAACACATCAAAGGAATACTACTTGCATGCATAACATATGCATAAATATACATGCAAACAAATAAAGTCAGTGTGTATTTGCAAACATGATCAGAGATCATGCTATATGCCACAAAACATTATCATAAATAGTTCTTGTACTGTGCTACTTGTCAAATTTTGGACTCGCTGAGTATGACACATGATCAGATTGTTTAGCAGAGCAAGGAGTACTTCAGCTGTTGGGGGAGCTGACCACATTCCATGATGATGTTTCACAATCTGTGTCTTGGTTGTTTTCATTTTAGTAAGCCAACCATTGACACAACTCAGGATCTTTACTTTGCATATCTGATTATCTGAATAATACACACAAGCGGGTTTAGGTACTGGCAGTCTGCACACATGTTGACTTGGGAGATCATAAATATCTCAATCCTTTATCCACCAGGTGGAGATGTTTATGGAGACTGAACCAAGAATCTTCCAATCAGAAGTCAAACTGTTAACCACTTGACTACTGCAAGTGAAACAGTTTGCAACACTGACCATGGTTGTTAAAAATATGGTTGTTAAAAACAATCGGCCAACACAATTCAACAAATGTATCATCAAAGAAACGTCCTTATCAAGCATTGCAGGTGATAAAACTTACTCCTTTGTTCTCCAATTGCCGGATGCGCATCTCCAACTTTGCTCTGTGTTTCAGCCCAATCTCTCTATCAGTTGTATCATCATCCCCTAGCGCGTCCACACGGGCAGACAGGGCACACTTTGCCGCAAGCATTCGAGACAGCTGAAACATCACATTAAGAATATATGAATGTAGACATATTACTTAACCCTTTCACTCCCGCACCCTATCCGCCAGCTGAAAAAAATTACCCTTTCACTCCCTCACCCTATCCACTAGCTTCCTGCAGGAAGCTGATGGATAGGGTGAAGGATTGAAAGGGTTAAGTGTTTGCTTTACTGTCATGGCTGACTATGCAAGATGCTGGTGGATAGGGTCAAGGAGTCAAAGAGTTCAAAAGCACGTATCAGGACAGACACATTAAACAAACAAAAACTATCCAAATCAAAAACAAAAACAAATCACTGTGAAATATTTGTTAATATTTTTTAAGACTGTTTAAGATTCCACAGTATATAGGAATAACTTTTCCACTAAAGGCTAACATTTCATAGAGATGCAAATACAAGTTATCAGAAACATGACAGCCTACTCACTTCCTCAAATCTCACTTCCTCTGTCACACACATTCATAAAACTTTAATCTGTCGACCACATTCATAAAACTGTAAATTAATGTAAATGACTGCAATCCCTATAACGCAAAACCTGCAAAATTCTTTATTTGTGTGTGTGTTTGATTGCTCATAAAGACAGTAGCACTCAATAACAGACAACATTAATGGACCAAACTCCACATATCAAAGCAATGAGAAACAAGCGGATTGATAAGACAGCACTGGACAGCCTCAGAGGTAGTGACGAATGATATAAAATGACATCACCAGGATCAGTCATGTAATGATTTCATCATCAGCTTCCAATGAGTCACCAAAAATTTGAATGTAACAGTGGTTTTGGCTTCTCTTTTTAGCAAACTTATTGGTTTCAGATTTTTAACTTTTGTGTCATTTTGTCTAAACTTTTACCTACCCATTTAAATATTATTCATAATATTTACAGTTTGTAACATAAAAAGAAAACAAATACACAAAATAATCAAATACATGACCATGACAGATAAATACATAAGCTAAGGAATGAAAATATAAAGCAGAAAAGGAATGAAAATATAAAGCATGATACAGGGAAAATGTTTCTTCTGCATAAGTTAGTATCTGTTTAGCAGCGAACTTCAACCCAATCAAACTGATTATCTGAACCTGCGTGCTCTGTACGAGAACAGCACTTTCCTTGAGGAGCAGTCATCATAATGCTTTTGTTTCTTTTTCATGTGCGATAACTTTTTTTGAGATTGCTGCAATGCCAAAGACAACAGAACAAAATATAAAAACAGAACCCAACAGCAGCGCTAAATAGCATAAAAACATAACTAAATCCAACAGCAGCACTAAATATCATAAAAACATAACAATCCAACAGCAGCACTAAATAGCATAAAAACATAAATAAACCCAACAGCAGCAATAAATATCATAAAAACATAACTGAATCCAACAGCAGCACTAAATATCATAAAAACATAACTCAATCCAACAGCAGCAATAAATATAAAAACAACTGAACCCAACAGCAGCACTAAATAGCATAAAAACATAAATGAACCCAACAGCAGCACTAAATATAAAAACAACTGATTCCAACAGCAGCACTAAATAGCATAAAAACATAAATGAACCCAACAGCAGCACTAAATAGCATAACATAACTGAATCCAACAGCAGCACTAAATATCATAAAAACACAACTGAATCCAACAGCAGCACTAAATATCATAAAAACACAACTGAACCCAACAGCAGCACTAAACAACATAAAAACATAACTAAACCCAACAGCAGCACTAAACATAAAAACACAACTGAACCCAACAGCAGCACTAAACAACATAAAAGCATAACTAAACCCAACAGCAGCACTAAACAACATAAAAACACAACTGAACCCAACAGCAGCACTAAATATCATAAAAACAACCAAACCCAACAGCAGCACTAAATATCATAAAAACATAACTAAACCCAACAGAAGCACTAAATATAAAAACATAACTGAAACCCAACTACACATCTATTCATGTACAATTTTAAGATAGCACTGCACAGCTTCAGATATGTGAAGAATGAAAAATCATCAGAGCAATCAAATCACATTTTCATCATTGGCCTCCGATGTTTCACCAACAATCAGAATTTAACCCTTTGACTCCCACACCCTATCCACAAACTGCAAAAACTTAACCCTTTGATTCCCTCATCCTATCCACCAGCTTTCTGCAGGAAGCTGGTGGATAGGGTGAGGGAGTCAAAGGGTCAAATTTTTGCTTTGCTAGTATGGTTGACAATGCAGGATGCAGGTGGACAGAGTGCAGGAGTCAAAGGGTTAACAAGATTCCTTACTTTTCATTTTTGGTTATAACATCAACATTTTTTTTGAAAATACACAAAATAATCAAATTCATAATCAGAAAAGGTGTTTTTGCTGACAAAGTATGAAAACAAAACTAAGCATGATGCAACAAAATCATTTCTTCTACGCAAGAGTACTGTCTGTTAACTCTTTGGAGACACACCCTAAAATGGCTGCTGAAACTCTCGAGACGCACAGTTTTTGTATCTTTTAAAAAAAATTATGGAGAATATCCAACGACAATAATCCTATCCTGTAATATATGTTTTAAAAGGCCAATGGTTAAAATCTGCTGTCAGTATATTCTCCCTTATTATAGTATACACGTAGTCTTGGTGAAAAAATCCATAACATCTCCGCAGCTATAGCTGCAGAGCGTCGCAGTCGAGACACGCAGTTCTGCAGCTATAGCTGCGGAACGATGCCACAGAGTTAAGTAGTAAACTCCAGCCCAATCAAACTGATCAAATGTGTACTCTGTGCACTAACAGCACTTTCCATGAAGAGCTGTCACCATCAATATCCACATTTTTATTACAGTAATTGTTCTTTTCCACAGGCTTACAATTATCCTCGGGAGATATCTAGGACTATTCAAAGGCTTCCAATACATCAAAATGAAAACAAAAAGGAAAAATAAAAATTACAGGTGACCTATCATTCACATGTACTTTAATACAGAACTATAGTAATAATCTCTGTGGTCACAAATGTTATGTAAGTGTTTGAAAGCTCTCCATATGATGCAGCTGACTGCAATGCTCAAAAGAACTGTGCAATATATAATTCAGTATTTAAGAACAAGATCACAATGGACAGCTTCAGAGGTAGTGACGAATGGAAAAGTAACATCACAGGTCAGTCAATGAAGTGTTCATCATCAGCGTCCAATGGACCACAACTGACTTTGTATAAAAGAAAACCACCCACAATCCTTACTTTTCCTTTGTTTTGGGAGCTGCCTGTCCAACCAATACACAAAATAATCAAATACATGACCATGACAGATAAATACATACGCTACTTTTGCAGAAAAGGAATGAAAACATAAACTAAGCATAATACAGGGAAACTGTTTCTTCTGTGTAAGTTAGTATCTGTTTAACAGCGAACTTCAACCCAATCAAACTGATTATCTGAACCTGTGTGCTCTGTACAAGAACAGCACTCCTCCATAACGTTTTTGTTTCTTTTTTATGTGCAATAATTTTTTTTGAGATTGTGCCACTGCCAAAGACAACAGCACAAAATATAAAAACATAACTGAACCCAACAGCAGCACTAAATACCACAAAAACACAACTGAACCCAACAGCAGCACTAAATATAAAAACCCAACTGAACCCAACAGCAGCACTAAGTATCATAAAAACACAACTGAATCCAGCACCAGCACTAAATATTATAAAAACATAACTGAACCCAACACAAGCACTAAATATTATAAAAACATAACTGAACCCAACAGCAGCACTAAATATCATAAAAACAAACTGAACCCAACAGCAGCACTAAATATAAAAACACAACTGAACCCAACAGCAGCAGTAAATAACATAAAAACATAACTGAATCCAACAGCAGCATAAATATAAAAACACAACTGAACCCAACAGCAGCATAAATATAAAAACATAACTGAACCCAACAGCAGCACTAATTAGCATAAAAACATAACTAAACCCAACAGCAGCAATAAATGTCATAAAAACCCAACTGAACCCAACAGCAGCACTAAATAGCATAAAAACCCAACTGAACCCAACAGCAGCACTAAATAGCATAAAAATATAACTAAACCCAACAGCAGCACTAAATATCATAAAAACATAACTAAACCCAACAGCAGCACTAAATATCATAAAAATATAACTAAACCCAACAGCAGCACTAAATAGCATAAAAACCCAACTAAACCCAACAGCAGCACTAAATATCATAAAAATATAACTAAACCCAACAGCAGCACTAAATATCATAAAAACAACCAAACCCAACAGCAGCACTAAATAACATAAAAACATAACTAAACCCAACAGAAGTACTAAATAAAAAAACATAACTGAACCCAACTACACATCTATTCATGTACAATTTTAAGATAGCACTGCGCAGCCTCAGATTTGTGAAGAATGAAAAATCATCAGAGCAATCAAATCATGTTTTCATCATTTGCTTCCGATGTTTCACCAACAATCAGAATGTAACAAGATTCCTTACTTTTCATTTTTGGCTTATAACATAACATTTTTTTTGAAAATACACAAAATAATCAAATTCATAATCAGAAAAGGTGATTTTGCTGACCAAGTATGAAAACAAAACTAAGCATGATGCAACAAAATCATTTCTTCTACGCAAGAGTACTGTCTGTTAACTCTTTGGAGACGCACCCTAAAATGGCTGCTGAAACTCGAGACGCAGTTTTTGTATCTTTTTAAAATATCCAACAACAATAAACCTATCCTGTAATATATGTTTTAAAAGGTCAATGGTTAAAATCTGCTGTCAGTATAATCTCCCTTATTATAGTATACACGTAGTCTTGGTGAAAAAATCCATAACATCTCCGCAGCTATAGCTGCAGAGCGTCGCAGTCGAGACACGCAGTTCTGCAGCTATAGCTGTGGAACGTCGCCATAGAGTTAAGTAGTAAACTCCAGCCCAATCAAACTGATCAAATGTGTATTCTGTGCAAGAACAGCACTTACCATGAAGAGCTGTCACCATCAATATCCACATTTTTATTACAGTAATTGTTCTTTTCCACAGGCTTACAATTATCCTCAGGAGATATCTGTGACTATTCAAAGACTTCCAATACATCAAAATAAAAACAAAAAGGAAAAATAAAAATTACAGGTGACCTATCATTCACATGTACTTTAATACAGAACTATAGTAATAATCTCTGTGGTCACAAATGTTATATAAGTGTTTGAAAGCTCTCCATATGATGCAGCTGACTGTAATGCTCAAAAGAACTGTGCAATATATAATTCAGTATTTATGAACAAGATCACAATGGACAGCTTCAGAGGTAGTGACGAATGGAAAAGTAACATCACAGGTCAGTCAATGAAGTGTTCATCATCAGCGTCCAATGGACCACAACTGACTTTGTATAAAAGGAAACCTCCCACAATCCTTACTTTTCCTTTATTTTTGGGAGCTGCCTGTCCAACCAATACACAAAATAATCAAATACATGACCATGACAGATAAATACATACGCTACTTCTGCAGAAAAGGAATGAAAACATAAACTAAGCATGATACAGGGAGACTGTTTCTTCTGTGTAAGTTAGTATCTGTTTAACAGCGAACTTCAACCCAATCAAACTGATCATCGGAACCTGTGTGGTCTGTACGAGAACAGCACTTTCCTTGAGGAGCAGTCATCATAATGTTTTTGTTTCTTTTTTATATGCAATTACTTTTTTTGAGATTGCTGCCACTGCCAAAGACAACAGCACAAAATATATAAACAAAACTGAATCCAACAGCAGCACTAAATATCGTAAAAACATAACTGAACCCAACAGCAGCACTAATTAGCATAAAAAACGCAACTGAATGTAACAGCAGCACTAAATATCATAAAAACACAACTGAACCCAACAGCAGCACTAAAGAGCATAAAAACAACCAAACCCAACAGCAGCACTAAATAGCATAAAAACATAACTAACCTAACAGGGGCACTAAATATAAAAACATAACTGAAACCAACAGCAGCACTAAATATCATAAAAACATAACTGAACCCAACAGCAGCACTAAAGAGCATAAAAACATAACTAAACCCAACAGTAGCACTAAATATCATAAAAACATAACTAAACCCAACAGCAGCACTAAATATCATAAAAACACAACTGAACCCAACAGCAGCACTAAAGAGCATAAAAACATAACTAAACCCAACAGCAGCACTAAATAACATAAAAACATAACTAAACCCAACAGAAGCACTAAATATAAAAACATAACTGAAACCCAACTACACATCTATTCATGTACAATTTTAAGATAGCACTGCGCAGCCTCAGATATGTGAAGAATGAAAAATCATCAGAGCAATCAAATCATGTTTTCATCATTTGCTTCCGATGTTTCACCAACAATCAGAATGGAACAAGATTCCTTATTTTTCATTTTTGGCTTATAACATCAAATTTTTTTTGGTGAAAATACACAAAATAATGAGTCATAATCAGAAAAGGTGATTTTGTTGACCAAATATGAAAACAAAATTAAGCATGATGCAACAAAACGATTTCTTCTATGCAAGTGTACTGTCTGTTAAGTAAACTCCAGCCCAATAAAACTGATCAAATCTGTGCTTTGTGCAAGAACAGCACTTTCCATAAAGAGCTGTCACCATCAATATCCACATTTTTATTACAGTAATTGTTCTTTTCCACAAGCCTACAATTATCCTCGGGAGATATCTAGGACTATTCAAAGACTTCCAATACATCAAAATGAAAAAAAAAGGAAAAATAAAAATTACAGGTGACCTATCATTCACATGTACTTTAATACAGAACTATAGTAATAATCTCTGTGGTCACAAATGTTATATAAGTGTTTGAAAGCTCTCCATATGATGCAGCTGACTGTAATGCTCAAAAGAACTGTGCAATATATAATTCAGTATTTAAGAACAAGATCACAATGGACAGCTTCAGAGGTAGTGACGAATGGAAAAGTAACATCACAGGTCAGTCAATGAAGTGTTCATCATCAGCGTCCAATGGACCACAACTGACTTTGTATAAAAGAAAACCTCCCACAATCCTTACTTTTCCTTTGTTTTTGGGAGCTGCCTGTCCAACCAATGAAGCATGGTATATGAGACCATACTTGGGTGTGTCGTGCTTTGACTTCAATGCACGGAACAATGCCTTTTCTGCTCCCAGGATCTGTACTGTTGACGATGCATGTTTGGCCAAATTCACCAAGGACCCTGAACAACACGAAACATGGAAGATTGTGGTTAGATTTCAATGAAAAAGAAATATCTTAACACATTGTCTTCATTTAATTTATTGAATGTGGCTCACTAATGTATTTTCCCCATGAAGTCTTGGTGTATGAAAAAATCTGTGTACTGTCCAACAAATCAGACAAAAACAGTTTCATAGCCTTAGGATAGTGTTTCCGCGCTCAGATTAAATGACACGACAGATCAGTGAAATGCCATGTGACCGAGACCCAAAATGATCATAGCATAAGCTATAAGCCAGCACATAAGCTCTATGCACTGACAAGATCTTTTACTTCCACCAACGTGAGGGTTTTATATCTTTTATCAATCTGTCACTGAAACAATTCAAGCTAAATTGTAGTGAAACGTATATACATACATATCCATTTGCAACATTTCATGATAAAATGGAAATGGACAAAAACATAACCCCCCCTCCCCCTCAAAAGCAGTATTTCAGATCACATTATTATCATACTGTTTAAAGCCCAGCCAATTGCGCAGAGCCATCTCAGTATAACCATCTCAACACCTCTAAAAAAAGATCTGGAGAAGAAAGTTAGTTACAACATATCAATGCATTGCATACATGATCTAAGGATTTGCCCCTGGCATTGACCATTCCATCCAATTTATCAAGGGTTTCAAAAAAATCTATAACAGTGAGTATACCATAACATACATAAAACTAGCCTGAACTACCAAAAATTGTTTATGCACATTACATCTCCATACAGCCAAAAATATTGTTAATACTTGTGCCCAATTATCATTCACCAATCATAAGAGAAATGTTCAAAGGTTTTATGGAAAACACAGAGGCAAATTGCCCAGCAAAGCAGAAAATGATAGTAAGAGATGATAGAAAGCAAAGGAGCAAGGAAGAAACAAAGAGAGTGACAGAAAAGAGGAAATTTCTAGCAAAGAAAAAGCCCCTGAAATCCCCACTGGGGAACAAATGCCACACAACGCAAACTAAACCACTAAAATCTGGGTGGCACTTTAACTATCTGACAACAATCAGATGCTAGAATAGTCACTTGTGAAATTACTTACCTTAGCGAATGAGTGAATGAGAGAGAGAGAAAGGGAGGGAGAGGAGGGAGAGAGAATGAATGTGTGTGCGCATGTGTGCGTGCATGCACACACATAAGCATGCGTGCATGCATGCATGTAACAACACCTGCCTCTTAGAAAAGTGGTTTATATCACAGGATGTCCACAAAACAAAAAATTTCAAAGAGTAGGTATCAAAGCATTTTTCATTTAAACTATGAATAACCAATCACCTGTTTATGAAGATTTTACTGGCAAATTCCAATAGTGGCATAAAATACGGCCCAATACAACACATTTCAAAAATAAATTTAAAAGGACCATCACACAAATATGTTTCAAATATGAAATGTACACACTCAAACATAACAAGCACACACTCACCTGCATGTGAAATAAGTCGTGCCCCAACCTGCTCTCCTACCAGGACAGTGAGATTTGGAGCAATGGAGCTCATTCTGTTTTTCAAGTATTCAAACAGCTCAGCTCTGTACTGGACAAATCCAGTAATCTGAATGAAAACAAGTGCAAAGTCAGAGATCTTCATATATATTCCCAAGACATATATATATCTTACTATGATCTTATAACTTTTGTACGATAAACAATGAATGAAAAAAGTGAATGATAAAATAAATCTGGGAGAAAAAGTTTAAGTTTTCAGCAACATATTTCAAATACAATTTCACTGCTTCAGTGCTTAGTGGAGTGTCTAAAGACAACATTCCAATTCTTCACCTAATTTCTTTTCAGTAGGATGGTACATTTTCAGTAGTTCAAATGCTTAACTACACAGACCAAAACCATATTAAATCAACCAGAGTTTCTAAAGATTTTCCACCTGCCCAACTCTTTCTCAAGCCACACTTATGTTGTTTCTTTTTTCATAAACTTAGTAATTGGCATGGCTTACAACTGCCAAGACACTGATTACTGCCTTTTCTCTCATTTTCTTTTATCATTCTTTTTTTTTTTAAACTGTACAAAATGCTTTATGTCTGCCAAACTGTGAAACAAAGTTCTAATATGTAATAATAACCGTTTTCGACCTGAATATAGATTGGTACCTCCAAATGCAATAATGACATGCAAACAAAAATGCTTGGATGCAGTACAAGTGATAGTTTGGATTCAATGAATTTTTGCAGGAAAAAAAAAAAGAAAGAAAAAGAAAAAGAAAAGATAAAAGCTTAATAACAGTTAACACTGACAGCATCTAATGAGAAGATATTTGCAGAATTATTATTTGATATTTAATAGTAATTAAATGGCATTTAAAATTTGAGCCCGACTTACATGGTTAAAATTTCAGTACTTTCCCAGAATAAAATTTTAATTTCCAACTGGTACATTAGTGCTTTTTCTTCCAAACATCTTTTCCTGTATGTGTCACATGACTAGCCAGCCAATCTTTGCTGACACTCTTTTAGTGCTGGAACATACTTTCAATGCATCATAGTTTGTTCAGTTATTGCCAGCAATAAATACTTCACCCAAGTTCATGCAAAAGCCTAATTCTTTTTTAAGACAGTGGGTAGATCTATAGATCTATACACCTATATCTAGATATAGATACAGATATATAGATATATATATATAGATAGACAGATAGACTGATAGATAAATATATACAGATATGAGACCAGAAACCAGTCAGAATGTGCAAGTATATTATCTTTTCTCCTCTTCTTTTTTTAAAACATAGGTCTCACAAAAATGGGCACTTCCATGGTGATTTCTTTCAAATTTCTTGTCTTTCCTGTGACTCAAGATATATTTTGTTGTTACTGTTACAAAATTTGTTTTATTCCTTTTTTTGTTTGTTTCATTCTCATCATTTTTTGTTTGTTTGTTTAATATAAATTTCTATAAAAGTTCTGTTTTCAACCTCCCCGTCCATTCCTGACCAACACCTGTTTACAAACCCTGTAAAATGAAATGAATGAAGGAAACTACAGGGGAATATTTTTCTTTAGGAGAGCAAGTCATAATGTTGGTACTCAAAGTGTCATAAGAATTTTTTTTTGTCATTTCTCAAGCAACCTAAAACTTCAACAACAAAAATAAGTCTAAAGATTTCCTTCACTTGTATTCCTTGCAGAGTAGTAATGAACAAACCCTACATACACGTACAGTAATAAAACAATCACTTGACCCTTAAATCGATGATAAAAGTTCCAGTACCTGTTTACAGAGAGTCAAAATGATATTAATGTCATCTGGAGTAATGTTGGTACCCATGGATATTTCTGCCGCTTCCTTAACATCGGTTTCAACATCTTCAGGTAGGATATCAGACAGATCAGTTGAGGCAGCATTCTGCTTGTTGCCTGTTGACATCAACATCCATTGTCATCTTCAGATGTGTGAAAACCAATAGCCCTGCATTAACTATGCAAACATATCCTGCCGAAACAACTTCTTTATCAGTAGCCACTCATTATACAATATATCTGAATAATAGGACTTCATAACAAGTTACGTATTAGGACAAGTAAATCTGCCTTATTTTGAAAGCACTTACTCTTTCTCTATCAGCACATGGAGAACAAATCAAAGTCTGTAGGCATCTGTTTTAGACATTTGTAGAAATAATCTGAGCCAACCGTATATAACTTCTAAGCATTCTGACAGATACTTGAATGATATATATATATATGTATACTTCTGGGACCATTAGCACAAGAGGAGGGGAAGCAACCATTTCTAATGGTGAAGATTTGTAAAATGTTTTTAAAGCTATCGTATAAAATAAACAAATGCAGCATTGTGGGTGTTTTTTGAAAACGAAGAAAATTTCTGCAAATCTGAAAAATACAAATTAAGAATACAAGACAAAATACATGCAAGAATTTCTTCTTCAAGGAAAATTGCATGTGGACAGTTTTGTTTATGCCCATCATTTATTACTGTTGTTGTCCCATGTTCTGCAGCGCACTGACCGCCAAAAAAGCTTTGACAGTTTTTCAAACTGCTATGATGATAATGATGACAAGAGAAGATATCAGGCTTGTTACAGAGTTCATTCTGGATTGGGACTGGATAAGAGGGCTGAACTTACGTGTCAACCAAGCTCACAAGATGTAGTGTTGATTAAGAAATTTGAGCAACAGTACACTCGGAAAGAAGCAACTGTGTAAGTGCATGGAAACTCCACTAAGTAGTCCCAGTCTTCCCAACTAGCCCATACATGTTAAACTCTGAGTGGCAGCTGACTGAGGTCTAAAAATCCCATGATAATTAGACTGACGAGATTCAAACACACAACCAACCGACCAATAGTCACTTGTATTAGCCACTATACCACAGGGATTAGTGCATGCAAGAAATTGTTTCAGCTGGGCAGTGGTTCCAGTAGTGTTTAGTTTTATCCAGCAAAAAAATTAAAAAGAATGGTGTTTACTATTTTCCTGTCACAACAGATTTTTTTATCAGTCACTTGCTTGAAGCTTTTTACAGTACTGCATGCGCGACAACCATGTACCATAGTGCTTGCCAAATATGAATGTTTCTTTTCAAGCTGAACTGAAATGGCTAGTAGTAGTACTGTGATTGTGAAGAGCTCTGAGTGCACAAAACAGCCGCATTATTTTGATGGAAGGATCCAACATGTTTCCGCTTTCAGTTCATTACAAAACAAGTCGCACACTTACTCATGATGCATCATAGGAATCTTACCGATTCAGTAGAAGAATGCAGCATAACCCCCCTTTACATCAAATAAATTCTCCCCAAGATCTTCATCACTATCAGGTGCCTATACAGATGTACCTGTCATCAGAATATTTTTCATCTCCCAGGTCAACATATGTGCAGACCTGTAAATGTCATAAACCGTTCTACGTGTATACTCATGCAGAATGTTAACTATGCATGTTAAAGATCCTGTAGGTCATGTCTGTGTACAAAGGCTTAATGGAAACACAAAACCAGCAAGCATGCTCGCAAAGAAGGTATACGCACACTGTGCAGCATCATATTGCCTGCACAGTATGCAGGAACAACAATGTGCATGGAATGCTTTAAAAAAAAATCAACGTCCGCATCAACAAGGAGAAAATGTTTGATGCATTCCAGTTGCTTACACTGTTGACAAAGGTATAACAAAATGAACAGGTTTTACCATAACTTATCACCTCCATAACTCACTCCTTATACTCCCTTGACCCCCTCTGGACATGCATTTAACCATGCTCACCTGTTGTCGCTGCACTCATTGATAGTAAATCATCAAAATCTTCACCAGTATTGGTTCATGTCACTCAATCAGTCTAGTGGACATGTTCCCTTATCTCTGATGCTTCTAATGCCAAAAATGACAAACAAAACCCACTAAATTTGTATCTCAATGCCATCTTGCATGATCAAAACTGAAAAATTTCACATGACAAATAAATATTGCAGTTTTGCAACTTCAATTACGTGAACATGCAGGATGCACTCTTCACTATGATGTCTATGAACATTTACAAGGTGATGATGCATGTTCAGCTGAGGTGATGGACATTTCAAGAACAGTGACCTATGAACTATGAAAAGTGGTGCATCTGCTAGTGAAAGGTTAAAAACAAACAAACCTACCTTCTTAACAGAATAACAAACTGAACTCAATAATTCAAACAGTTTTTACATGTTCCAAATTTATGCATGAGGAAAGCTTTGAAAGTATGTGTGCGTGCGTGCGTATGTGTGCTGTCCATGCATACGTCTGTGAAAAAAAGGAGCGTTGCAAGTGAGAGGAGAAAACGGGAATACAAGCGAGAGAAAGCATGCGCCCAAAATGTCAAAAACATTGTGTCACAACAGAAAGAACAAAACCAAGAAAGCACAACACCTGGACTGCACAGGCAAACCAACAACCAATAAACAAAACAAAACAAAACATTGCCAAACTTAACATCACCAAACTACAGAACACAAAACTTACCCAGTCTCATGACTATACGGAGGAAAGTCTCTGAATCATTGACAACTTTATACAGCTCTGGAAAATGCCATGAGTACCATTCCCTGGCTTTCATCTGATAATTGTTGATCTCCTTGTCAATTTCATCCAGTGACGCTACACAAACATATGGTAGTATATTAATGTTGCCCCTTTCATTCAGTATCGAGGCTGGCAATGCAAATTCTACAAATTAACTAACAGTATAAATTACATCTAGAAACATCCTTTTAACATATGATCAAATGTCAGATACCTTATTTCTATTACCAGCAGCTCTTAAATTAAAAAAATCTTCAGAAATTAATTTTAGAGTCAAATTATTAGAATTTAACAGTACAGCTGTTGTCACCAGAAAGATTTTATTCAATTCCAATTGAATCAAATCATGTTGTTCATAGCCCTGCCCGCCACTGGGTTCCTTTCGCCAAAATTTCCAGATAAACTGATTTACTTTCACTTATAGTATCTACAAAACTATAAAAGTATGATTTAGTGAATCTAAAATAAACTTTTTTTTTTCACAACATAATTTTCAAATATTCAACCAGATTATCACAAAATCTTACTGAAACACCACACTCCTTTCATTCTTTCTCCCCCCCCCCCCCCCCGCCCCCTCCATACACACATAGTGACACAGAATATGCTCAACCCCTTCATTCACACTCCCAACCCATACACAGCATTGACACACATCACCCAGTTTGCAGTATTCAGGGCAAAAAATGTCACAGCAGTTAAAAACCTCTAATTTATTAGAGATAGTTTTGTAATGACACTATCAATACTTTATTTGGTGTTTATGTAGGTATTCCAAAGTGCTCTTCGCGGGCGGCGAAAAGTACGGCAAAGTGCGATTTTTCACTGGTTTTCAACTTGCTCGTTCTCAACAAAATGCAGTGTCAGAAATAAAAAACATAGATCATGTTGATCTGTGATCCTTTAAGCTTTGTTTAAAGTCAAAATAAATCAATAAGTGTAACATTTACCGTTTGAAATATGCTTTTGATGATGGGTACTAAATTGCGATTTTGCTGCAACTGGAACGACGAAATCGGAACGCGGTTTTGACACCTACCTTGAAAACTCGCCTCGCGGAGATCAGCTGGGTCAGATATCAACAAACCATTTACACAGTCAAAAAGACGACTAAACTTGCTTTCATCCGATGTAAAAAGTGAACTGATAGGTTTGCATTTAGTCGGTCGTTTCGTGCGTTAAAAACTTCCGTCGATGATTTCGCAGCCTTACTCAAAACCAATCTCTCCATATTTTCCACTGTGCAAAAGGTCAAGGTTTCAACTTTCAACTTCTGCTAGTTGCATATGGATTCAACCACTGGCTGTCTTCCGCGAGAACTGAGAAAAAGCAACATATTTTCGCTTTCCCTTAGCGTCTGACGCGCAATGGCGGACACGCGCGAAGATCGTTCGGGCGAGCACATGGACGTCGAAGTTTACGTCGACCGCTCCAGCCACGACGAATCAAGCGATCCAACTTATCTAGAGGGTAAGTGAAATATCTTGCAGTTTGTTTACTATTACTTTTCGACATTTTGTTTCCTGATTTTAGAATATAATTGTTTGGAAAGCGCATAGCTGCAGCACCCACAGTATCATGAATATGTTAGAAGGTAGGGGTAGGTGACGGTTTGGGGTGCGGTAATTTTACAGAGAGTGAGATCAGGCATATGATTAAAGGAAAATGTTTACAAAAGATTTTTTTAATAATCCATGCCTTTATTATATTTATTTATAATGATGTTAATGAGAGATTAGCGATTTATTGTGGTCACGTGACCAACGCTTTGCTCGATCGATAGTCGAATCGGCCGAGTGCCCTCCCTTGACTTCACTCGATCTGGTTCAGTGTCGTTCAATAATTTCACAATGTTACACCTTTTTCTTTTCTGCCTTTGTGTAAACTTCCTGAATGGTACCATTGAAACAAATTTGCATGTTTATCAATCCTATTATTTTTAGGCCCAATATTATTATCACCTAGATCTAGTTCAACAGCTTTAAAAGTTTATTATTATTATTAATATTGTTATCATATTTTTGTTGTTATTATTTTACTATCATTATTCATTATTATTTATCATTATTATTATTATTATTATCATTATTTCATTATTAGTTTACTATCATTCATTACTATTTATTATCATTATTATTGTCATCAAAAATAATATTTAAACAAAATAAAGTAGGCCTACCAGGTTAATGGGTTGGACACTATGAACCTTCCTAACTAGGCCTATAGTGTTTATGAGATAAATTTTGTTGTGCTGATTTGAGTAGGCCTAAATGTATGGAACATTTTACTTTGCCCACTGCTTTGTGAGTTAGGGTAAGGTATTATAATTTTATTTTCAAAGCTGACAATAATACTGGTAGGCTTCTTACAGCTCCACACCAATCTCTCTCTCTTGATCCTTTCTCTCTTTGACAGGCAGGGAAGTTAATTGAGCAGGGGTACAAAAGTCCTTGTGTTCCTGCATGTTTTATGTTCTTGTTTTTTGGATTTGTTTTTGTTTTGGTCAGTATTTGCCTCTTGCTCTGTATGTATAGGCCTGTTTGTCCCTACAAATGGGATTTTCACATTACGCTACAGGATAGAACAGATAGATGTACTAATACTTTCCCTCTACACTATTTTTCTCACAGATGATCTCTTCATGAGGATGAAGGAGCGATTTCTTAAGACTGGCAGAGGGCGGAGACCTAGTCTTTTGGACAACTTTGACAGCAATGATGATGAACTGCATCTTAACATGTTTTAATTTCCTGTCACTTGTGAAGGGGAATCACTGATCATAGACACTGACAAGTATTTTTTTACATTTCATTACAACATGTTTTTTGTAAAAAGAGATGATTTCTATCTTTTGTGCTTCCAGTTTAAGTTGAAGGCCAGGACAGTTATCTACTGTGATTAAGCAACAGTGAAAGGTCAAGACAATGATGTGGAAGCTTTTGATAATGTTCTACACACAGTTAAGGAACAGTTAAAGGTCAAGACATGTTTTAATTGTTGTTTAATGATAAAAAAAAACAACAAATTGGCATGTAAAAACTATGAAGATGACTTCTTTGAATGAATGTTGTTGATGTACATGTCTTGTTTGATTCGATATGTAAACAAAACGCATTATTTGTTACTATTATCAGCTGACATTTGTTATAATTTTGTCATCTGATTTTTGTTTACAGAAAGATTGAAACCTAATGTCTTGTTTGTTATACTGACAGATCATAAAAAACTGATCATTTTGGTATATGGTACTTTGCAGTAGGATGAATGTGACAGAAGTTACGGAGTCTTGCAAAAAGCTAAAATACACTTTTTTTTTCAAAATAGGTATTTTATCCTTACCCAAATATGGTTTGATTAAACATACAGATGTCTGGGGTTGTTTTACATTGAAAGAGTTTGTCATGCTGAGCAATTTGATATCAAAACCATTTTTGTAACTTTAAAGTGAAAAAAGTTATGGTGCACCAAATATGTGTAAAATTCGCCATTTTTTTCACTGTGACAAATCAGCATATTTCGCATTTTTGACATCTGATATCTTTTCAACCAGCTTTCAGATGAAGCTGGAAAAAATTAGGGTTAAATTCCTTAATATGTTTATCATATATGATTCATTTCAGTGTCACTGTATTGTATTTCTTAAAGATAATGGAGTTTGAAATTAATGAAAATGGGTCCCTTGCCCAGCTGTTTGGAACGGCGGCGTCCAATTTTGCTATTTTTTGTCATTTTCATAGGTCTGTATTTTTATTGATATGCATTTCTGTCCATATATTTTTTGCACATCAACTTAACAAGTAAAAACCTCCTCAGAAATGATTTTCTGGACTTGTGTGATTTTATATGTGTGTTCAAGGCATGTCTGAATGTGGCCTAAAAAAATGTGCGAAATTTTTCTAAGTCCAAAAAGAAAGGAAAAAATCATAAAAATTTTATTTTTTATCCCACATTAAAAAATAAAGTATGATTGTGTTCAGAATGAAAATCTCTATTTTCCCAGCTGATTTTTATACAGATAAGTTCAAATTTGAAAATCACTTTGGAATACCTAGTTTATGAAATCATTATGTATGTTATACATTAACAGTGCAGCCAAAGAAGTTATACTTTGAAACGAATAACAAGTAACTGATAGCATGGTTCTTGTAATCAGCAAACTTATAAATGCTGGCACGTCACTTCTTGTTACATGCCATTCCCCCCCCCCCCCCCCCCCCCCCCCCAGTTCCAAAACAGAATATACAATAAACCACACAAAATGCCCAACAATATACATTAACAATCAGCAACAGTTTCAACTTACAAATGGCCTGGACAATCATCGTGTCAACTTTGTCCGGTGAAAACTTCACCTTGTATCGGGAAAGGCTGAAACATAACAACCATGTCACAATAAACTATAACCACAGACTTATTTTTGTAATGGACGAAGTCTACAACAGCAGCATCAATGAATCAAATATGGACATTTACTGATAGTCTTTCGCTGTAATGCAAAGAAAAAAATTCCACATTTGTTTGGGAAAATAAAGTGATCATTTAATTTTGTCCAACTTCTGAAAATTCTTTAATCTTAGGTCCATTTCAACTGAAACACAGAACTAGTGTCTGTAGACTGTTTCTGCAAAAAAATTGCAACTGCAATGAACAACAACAGAACAAAATCAGAAATGTCTGAATCCTCGAAGCTATGAATACACACACACACAAAAACTGTTACAACCTGGTTTGCCAGGTGCTCAATAGGACATTGGACTTTTCATCAGAATGGGGAGTGTTATTGTTGTGTTGAAGCC
Source organism: Monoplex corrugatus (assembly GCA_030674185.1). Taxonomy (NCBI): domain Eukaryota; kingdom Metazoa; phylum Mollusca; class Gastropoda; order Littorinimorpha; family Ranellidae; genus Monoplex; species Monoplex corrugatus. Next base: position 48,936,582 of record CM060305.1, read on the forward strand.
AAGCCGACTGCGCAGGGCTATAACCATCTCAAAAAGTACACCACAGCTCATAGGAATAAAAAACTGGAAATGAAAATCAATTATATATATCAATGCATTCACGCATATGATTTAAGGATATGCCCCTGGCACTGACCATTCCATCCAATTCATCACAAGAGGATTATAGAAAAATCTCCTTGAATATAAATGTAAACATAATTAAGGACACTAAAGCATTATTACAAAAACGGGACTAAATTACCTAAAATTGTTTCTGCACATCCCATTCCTTGGAGCCAAAAATGCACATAATACTTGCACCCAATTATCAATCCTAAGAGGAAGTATGTAAAGCTTTATTGAACACACACAGGTCAATGGACGAGCAAGGAAGAAATGACAGGAAGCAAAGAAGCAAAGGAGAAACAAAGACAGTGACAGAAAAGAGGAAATTTCTATCTAGCACAGAAATTCCAAAAGGTGAGGATATTATTTATACTGAAAGAGCCCCTGACATCCCAAAGGGAGAAGAAGGGGGAGTGGGGAGGTAAAAAAATGTCATTTCATAAACAAATATTTCATAATGGTAAGGCAGCAGCAAAACACACCTGTGAGCAAGCCCAAGGGCCATGGCTGTATGTTCCCTGTTCCCAAGCAAGCTGTCCATCTGAGATCTGATACATCTCATCAGTTCACTGATGCTGGTGTTGGATACACATTGTATTCCAAACTCTGTCTGCAGAAAAGAAATATTCTCACATTGTATTCACTACAGGACTGTACCTAGTAAAGGTTAATTAAAGGATAGAAGACTATTCTGTACTTTGTATTGGGCTTACTTCATGTCATATCTGTACTATGTATTCTGCTGCTATAGGAAACAAATTTATTGCCGTGAACTCTATATGTTTAGAGAGAGAGAGAGTGTGTGTGTGTGTATATGTGTATGTGTGTGCTTGCTCTCACTCTCACAAGTAAACACCACAAATATCTATTTAAATAGTTTATAATCAAGCCTGTCAAGTAAAACTGGCATAGTGGAACAACTCAACCACTACTTCAGTAACTGACCAAGATATTTACTGTTCACTGAATTTACCTTGATAAGGTTTCCAAGTCTGGCATCTGCTACAGCAAGTTCTTCTTGTGCATCTTTACTGACCAGCTTTTTCAGCAGTTTCTTGAGAGAATTACTAAGTTGGCCCTCAATTGCTGCCGTCCCAGCTGTAAACAAATCAATTTCATGAATTAATTTGACGCATATGACTGTCTTAATTAAAATTATTTTTTCATCATAATTTTGTGTGTTTATTTCTCATAAGATTCAAACATTCTTGATAAAAAGGATACATTCTGAAACACACCGACACAAACACTTCAACAACAGGCATTTGATTTTCTCACCTCTATCTCCCCCTCCCCCTCTTTATTTTTCTTCCAAATTAATACTATTTAACATTAACTTGGAATTTCTTTCTTTTTTTGTCACAATGGACCCACCATGTGAAACTCAGGCTGCTTTACAAGGGGAAAAAACTTTCAGACAGGATGAAGAAGTCAAAGAGTTAATTGAGTGATGACCCCTGAACTGTGGCTCTAGCTGCGGTCAAGAGTGAAAGGCTTAATCCCGTTGACAACAACGAACATGATTCAGCTACAGACTTAGACACATGATATCCATACTTTTCAATATTCATCTTTTCCTGAACAAAACTTACAGAAGGTACTATTATGATCAGATCACATCATTTAACACTGCGCAAAACATTATTTAAGAGCAGTCTGCTGATAAATTTTATGGAAGCACAGTCAACTGGTTTATCAGCTGCTGAATCTGATTATAAATAAACTATAATTGTGGAGTCTTAAGAAATCTTATGAATGTAGGGAAAAACTTACCAGCAAGTGCAGCTTGCATGTCACTAAACTTTTCAAATCGTTTCAACTGTAAGCTGCAAAAGAAACAGTACTTTGAGATCCCTTGAATTGACAGCAAAAATATATCTATCTATACATACATACATATATACATATATATATATATATATATATATATATATATCAGGATATAAATCCTATTTGTTGAAATAAGAAGGAAACAAATTGTCTTTTTTGAATTTTTCTTTATCAAGGTCACTGTTTCTCAGTTACTACAGTAATTAGTATTTCTCATTAAGTTAACTTACCATAACACTTTAACAAATACAACTTTACATAAGCTTAGCATTCTCCCTCAAGTCATTCCACACACACATACCAAGGTCTTACATGTACACATTATGATAAATGTGCAGTGAATAAAACCACTCAGATTTTTCATTCTTCAGCAGTAAACTCGAAGTGAGCAGGGATTAAAAGTTCACATCACTGTAGACTGTGGTCATGTAGGAAAATTGATATAACTGCCAATGGAACATTCTGTTTTGCTGGCAATGTCCTGTTAGGTGTTCTAGAGTCTGAGTGCAATAACAGTAACAGTAATGACTGATAAAACATCTGACTACTTTCTGCAGAACTGTCATTTACTGAGTACTACACCCAGAAGAACCATTCATAGAAATCACACTCTTAGACTGCTATCACTACGCCTGGTAACTTGACAAGACACTACTTAAAAAACAAAAAACGCAGAACACTTTTTACAATCTGAAAAAGTTACTAATCCATTATCTAGTTACAAAAGTAAATTCATAATAATAATTATTGAGGATTCAAATATTTCAAAACCTACATAAAAAGTTACAAGAATGACATTATATATAGTCTGTTGAAAAGAGAAGGAAATAATGAATTAGTTCTTTTTTTTCCTTTTTTTTTAGGTCAGCATTTCTGCAATAACTTATCACTTTTTATTATATGAAATTATGATAACATATACCAGTAATGATAATTACCTCGATACTTACAGACATAATATATATATATATATATATATATATATATATATATATATATATATATATATATATATATATATACATATATATATAAACCAAGTCCCTCTAGAAAATGTCAAGGACTTTAGATATTTAGGTTCAGTCAAGACACACGATGGAACATGCTCAAAAGACATAAAGATGAGAATTGGAATGGCCAAGAACAGTATGGTTCAATTGAACAATATTTGGAAAGACCACAGCATAACAGCAGACCTTAAGATAAAACTCTTAAAATGTCTTGTCTGGCCAGTGATGTTATACGGCTGCGAGGCATGGACAATGAAGAAAGAGGATGAAAGACGAGTGGAAGCAGCAGAGCTGTGGTTTTACCGAAGACTGCTGAGGGTCAAATGGACGGATAGGCGCTCAAATGAAAGCATACTGAATGAGTTGGGTACTACACGCAAGCTTCTAGTACTCATACAACGGAGGAAACTGAAATATGTTGGACACGCAATCCGTAATGAGAGAACAGACTTGATGTCCACTGTCCTCCAAGGTAAAGTGGAAGGAAAGAGAAACAGAGGACGGCCACCTGCATCACTTGCTAGAAACATCACAAACATCAGTGGCAAGAAACTCCAGGAGGTGGTCAGACTTAGCCAAGATCGAGAGTGCTGGAGGCAACTTGTGAGGACATCATGTGCAGCGGCCAACACTGTTCCCGGTGACGCCGACAGGTGAGACAGGTGAGATATATATGTATGTACACTTAATAGACTTATATAGTGTCACTCGGATCAGTCCCACATGCATGTCAAGATCTTATTCATATTCTAAAAAACATGTAACAAGTCTGCACCAAAACCACTCAGATTTTTCACTCTTCAGCATTTCCTTTGTGGAAACTCAAAGCGAGCTGGGATTATAGTTCACATCACCGTGGTCATGCGGTATCACTGATATCACTGCCTATAGAACATTCTCCTTACAATGGCCATGTCCAATCAGGTGTACACTTTATGTACTGGACTTGACCTAGAAGTAGAAGTTTGAATAGGATAATGGTAAAATAAATATAAAATAGTAATAACCAAGTATAACATTTGACTCAACTACTCACTTCAGAACTGTCATTCATCAATTATTATGCCCAACAAAATTTTCATAACTTGAAAAGGCATTGCTTAGCTACAGATACTAGAATACTTATCATTATTACTTGAATATGTAATTAATATATTATTTAGTTATAAAAGTAAACTCACAATACTGATTACTGAGATTTACTATATTCCAAAACCTACACAAAAATAGTTTAAATATTTACAAGACTGACAATCTAAAATCCTATCAGCTGAAACAAGAAAGGAGTAATCTATTGTCACATTTTTAATTTAAGGAAGTGTTTCTCACTATCTGCGCTTATTTATCAATTTATTATATGAAATTATGATGATATATACAGCAATGATAATTTACTTACACATGTACATTTGTGTGGTATCTCTCAAGATATAATACCCTCCCACATATCATTCCTCACATGCACATCAAGGTGTTTTTCATGAATATTCTAAAAAAAAAAAACCTGAACAAATTTCTACCAAGACCACTCTCAGAATTTTCACTCTTCAGCATTTCCTTTGTGGAAACTCAAAGCGAGCTGGGATTATAGTTCACATCACTGTGGTCATGTAATATGGTTGATAACACTGCCAATAAAACAATGATTTCACTGGCAATATCCAGTTAGGTGTTCATTGACACTGGAACAGAATTAAAGGTCTAAAAAAAGTAACAGTAATAGGAATAACTGATTATAACAATTGACTTAATAACTTGCTGCAGAACTGTCATTCACTGAGTGAGTACTACACCCAAGAACCATTCATAGAAATCATATTCTTATAGACTGCTATCAGTACCACTACGCCTGGTAACTTGAAGACACTACTTAAAAAACCAACGAACAAAAAATGCAGAACACTTGTCATTACAATCTGAAAATGTTACTAATCCATTATTTAGTTATAAAAGTAAATTCATAATAATGATTATAGAAGATTCAAATATTTCAAAACCTACATAATCGGTTACAAAACTGACATCATGCATACAGTCTGTTGAAATGAGAAGGAAATAATGAATTAGTTTCCTTTTTTTTAATTTTTTTTTAAGGTCAGCATTTCTGTAATAACTTATCACTTCTGATTATATGAAATTATGATAACATATACCAGTAACGATAATCATCTACATACTTACACTGAGTTACAGACATAATTATATATATGTACACTTATACAATGTCACTCGGATCAGTCCCACATGCATGTCAAGATCTTATTCATATTCTAAAAAAACATGTAACAAGTCTGCACCAGAACCACTCAGATTTTTCACTCTTCAGCATTTCCTTTGTGGAAACTCAAAGCGAGCTGGGATTATAGTTCACATCACCGTGGTCATGCGGTATCACTGATATCACTGCCTATAGAACATTCTCCTTACAATGGCCATGTCCAATCAGGTGTACACTTTATGTACTGGACTTGACCTAGAAGTAGAAGTTTGAATAGGATAATGGTAAAATAAATAGTAATAACCAAGTATAACATTTGACTCAACTACTCACTTCAGAACTGTCATTCATCAATTATTATGCCCAACAAAATTTTCATAACTTGAAAAGGCATTGCTTAGCTACAGATACTAGAATACTTATCATTATTACTTGAATATGTAATTAATATATTATTTAGTTATAAAAGTAAACTCACAATACTGATTACTGAGATTTACTATATTCCAAAACCTACACAAAATAGTTTAAATAATTACAAGACTGACAATCTAAAATCCTATCAGCTGAAACAAGAAAGGAGTAATCTATTGTCACATTTTTAATTTAAGGAAGTGTTTCTCACTATCTGCGCTTATTTATCAATTTATTATATGAAATTATGATGATATATACAGCAATGATAATTTACTTACACATGTACATTTGTGTGGTATCTCTCAAGATATAATACCCTCCCACATATCATTCCTCACATGCATATCAAGGTGTTTTTCATGAATATTCTAAAAAAAAAAAACCTGAACAAATTTCTACCAAGACCACTCTCAGATTTTTCACTCTTCAGCATTTCCTTTGTGGAAACTCAAAGCGAGCTGGGATTATAGTTCACATCACTGTGGTCATGTAATATGGTTGATAACACTGCCAATAAAACAATGATTTCACTGGCAATATCCAGTTAGGTGTTCATTTGACACTGGAACAGAATTAAAGGTCTAAAAAAAGTAACAGTAATAGGAATAACTGATTATAACAATTGACTTAATAACTTGCTGCAGAACTGTCATTCACTGAGTGAGTACTACACCCAGAACCATTCATAGAAATCATATTCTTATAGACTGCTATCAGTACCACTACGCCTGGTAACTTGAAGACACTACTTAAAAAACCAATGAACAAAAAATGCAGAACACTTGTCATTACAATCTGAAAATGTTACTACTCCATTATTTAGTTATAAAAGTAAATTCATAATAATGATTATAGAAGATTCAAATATTTCAAAACCTACATAATCGGTTACAAAACTGACATCATGCATACAGTTCTGTTGAAATGAGAAGGAAATAATGAATTAGTTTCCTTTTTTTAAATTTTTTTTTAAAGGTCAGCATTTCTGTAATAACTTATCACTTCTGATTATATGAAATTATGATAACATATACCAGTAACGATAATCATCTACATACTTACACTGAGTTGCAGACATAAATTATATATATGTACACTTATACAATGTCACTCGGATCAGTCCCACATGCATGTCAAGATCTTATTCATATTCTAAAAAAACATGTAACAAGTCTGCACCAGAACCACTCAGATTTTTCACTCTTCAGCATTTCCTTTGTGGAAACTCAAAGCGAGCTGGGATTATAGTTCACATCACCGTGGTCATGCGGTATCACTGATATCACTGCCTATAGAACATTCTCCTTACAATGGCCATGTCCAATCAGGTGTACACTTTATGTACTGGACTTGACCTAGAAGTAGAAGTTTGAATAGGATAATGGTAAAATAAATAGTAATAACCAAGTATAACATTTGACTCAACTACTCACTTCAGAACTGTCATTCATCAATTATTATGCCCAACAAAACTTTCATAACTTGAAAAGGCATTGCTTAGCTACAGATACTAGAATACTTATCATTATTACTTGAATATGTAATTAATATATTATTTAGTTATAAAAGTAAACTCACAATACTGATTACTGAGATTTACTATATTCCAAAACCTACACAAAAATAGTTTAAATAATTACAAGACTGACAATCTAAAATCCTATCAGCTGAAACAAGAAAGGAGTAATCTATTGTCACATTTTTAATTTAAGGAAGTGTTTCTCAGTATCTGCGCTTATTTATCAATTTATTATGTGAAGTTATGATGATACATACAGCAATGATAATTTACTTACACATGTATATTTGTGTGGTATCTCTCAAAACATAATGCCCTCCAACATATCATTCCTCACATGCACATCAAGGTGTTTTTCATGAATATTCTAAAAACATCTAAACAAATCTGCACCAAGACCACTCTCAGATTTTTCACTCTTCAGCATTTCCTTTGTGGAAACTCAAAGCGAGCTGGGATTATAGTTCACATCACTGTGGTCATGTAATATGGTTGATAACACTGCCAATAAAACAATGATTTCACTGGCAATATCCAGTTAGGTGTTCATTTGACACTGGAACAGAATTAAAGGTCTAAAAAAAGTAACAGTAATAGGAATAACTGATTATAACAATTGACTTAATAACTTACTGCAGAACTGTCATTCACTGAGTGAGTACTACACCCAGAAGAACCATTCATAGAAATCATACTCTTATAGACTGCTATCAGTACCACTACGCTGGTAACTTGAAAACACACTACTTAAAAAACCAACAAACAAAAAATGCAGAACACCTGGCATTACAATCTGAAAATGTTACTAATCCATTATTTAGTTATAAAAGTAAATTCATAATAATGATTACAGAAGATTCAAATATTTCAAAACCTACATAATCGGTTACAAAACTGATGACATGCATACAGTCTGTTGAAATATGAAGGAAATAATGAATAAGTTTCTTTTTTGTTTTTTGTTTTTTATTTTAAGGTCAGCATTTCCGTAATATCTTATCACTTTTTATTATATGAAATTATAACATACACCAGTAACGATAATCATCTACATACTTACAGACATAATTATATATATGTACACTTATACAGTGTCACTCGATCAGTCCCACATGCATGTCAAGATCTTATTCATATTCTAAAAAACATGTAACAAGTCTGCACCAAAACCACTCAGATTTTTCACTCTTCAGCATTTCCTTTGTGGAAACTCAAAGCGAGCTGGGATTATAGTTCACATCACCGTGGTCATAGTTCACATCACCGTGGTCATGCGGTATCACTGATATCACTGCCCATAGAACATTCTCCTTACAATGGCCATGTCCAATCAGGTGTACACTTTATGTACTGGACTTGACCTAGAAGTTTGAATAGGATAATGGTAAAATAAATAGTAATAACTAAGTATAACATTTGACTCAACTACTCACTTCAGAACTGTCATTCATCAATTATTATGCCCAACAAAACTTTCATAACTTGAAAAGGCATTGCTTAGCTACAGATACTAGAATACTTATCATTATTACTTGAATATGTAATTAATATATTATTTAGTTATAAAAGTAAACTCACAATACTGATTACTGAGATTTACTATATTCCAAAACCTACACAAAAATAGTTTAAATAATTACAAGACTGACAATCTAAAACCCTATCAGCTGAAACAAGAAAGGAGTAATCTATTGTCACATTTTTAATTAAGGAAGTGTTTCTCAGTATCTGCGCTTATTTATCAATTTATTATGTGAAGTTATGATGATACATACAGCAATGACAATTTACTTACACATGTACATTTGTGTGGTATCTCTCAAAACATAATGCCCTCCAATATATCATTCCTCACATGCACATCAAGGTGTTTTTCATGAATATTCTAAAAACATCTAAACAAATCTGCACCAAGACCACTCTCAGATTTTTCACTCTTCAGCATTTCCTTTGTGGAAACTCAAAGCGAGCTGGGATTATAGTTCACATCACTGTGGTCATGTAATATGGTTGATAACACTGCCAATAAAACAATGATTTCACTGGCAATATCCAGTTAGGTGTTCATTTGACACTGGAACAGAATTAAAGGTCTAAAAAAGTAACAGTAATACTAGTAATAGGAATAACTGATTGTAACAATTCACTTAATAACTTACTGCAGAACTGTCATTCACTGAGTGAGTACTACACCCAGAAGAACCATTCATAGAAATCACTCTTATAGACTGCTATCAGTACCACTACGCCTGGTAACTTGAAAACACACTACTTAAAAAAACCAAACAAAAAATGCAGAACACTTGTCATTACAATCTAAAAATGTTACTAATCCATTATTTAGTTATAAAAGTAAATTTATAATTATGATTATAGAAGATTCAAATATTTCAAAACCTACATAATCGGTTACAAAACTGACATCATGCATACAGTCTGTTGAAATGAGAAGGAAATAATGAATTAGTTTCTTTTTTTTTTTTGTTCATTTGATTGTTGTTGTTTTATCAGGTCAGCATTTCTGTAATAACTTATCACTTTTGATTATATGAAATTATTACATATACCAGTAACGATAATCATCTACATACTTACAGACATAATTATATATATTATATATGTACACTTATATAATGTCACTCGGATCAGTCCCACATGCATGTAAAGATCTTATTCATATTCTAATAAACATGTTACAAATCTGCACCAGAACCACTGATTTTTCACTCCAGCATTTCCTCTGTGGAAACTCAAAGCGAGCTGGGATTATAGTTCACATCACCGTGGTCATGCGTATCACTGATATCACTGCCCATAGAACATTCTCATTACAATGGCCATGTCCAATCAGGTGTACACTTTATGTACTGGACTTGACCTAGAAGTTTGAATAGGATAATAGTAAAATAAATAGTAATAACTAAGTATTATAGTATAACATTTGACTCAACTACTCACTTCAGAACTGTCATTCATCAAGTATTATGCCCAACAAAATTTTCATAACTTGAAAAGGCATTGTTTAGCTACAGCAACTAGAATACTAACTTATCATTATTACTTGAATATGTAACTAATAATAGTAATATATTATTCAGTTATAAAAGTAAACTTACAATACTGATTACTGAGGTTTACTATTCTTCAAAACTGCACAAAAATAGTTTCAAATAATTACAAGACTGACAATCTAAAACCCTGTCAGCTGAAACAAGAAAGGGGTAATCTATTGTCACATTTTTAATTAAGGAAGTGTTTCTCAGCATCTGCAATTATTTTTCAATTAATTATGTGAAATTATGATAATATATACACAATGATAATTTACTTACACACATACATTTGTGTGGTATCTATCAAGATATAATACCCTCCCACATATCATTCCTCACATGCACATCAAGGTGTTTTTCATGAATATTCTAAAAAAAAAAAACCTGAACAAATTTCTACCAAGACCACTCTCAGAATTTTCACTCTTCAGCATTTCCTTTGTGGAAACTCAAAGCGAGCTGGGATTATAGTTCACATCATTGTGGTCATGTAATATGGTTGATAACACTGCCAATAAAACAATGATTTCATGGCAATATCCAGTTAGGTGTTCATTTGATACTGGAATAGAATTAAAAGTCTAAAACAGCAACAGTAATAGGAATAACTGATTATAACATTTGACTTAATTACTTACTTCAGAACTGTCATTCACTATTTTTATTATACTTTATCCTTGTAAAGCAGTATCCTCCAAACTCAAAGCAATATCCCCCAAAGTCATGTAAACTCACTGCAATACAGACTTTTTAGTAGAGCAAAAAGAACTCAAGCTATTAAGTGAGCTTATCACATTCCACTATGTTGTTGCAGTCTGCATCTTATTTGGGGCACATGCTGGATGTTTTCGTGTTTCCTTAAGTTAGCTTGACATGACTTATGCAATCTTTAGTGAGCAGTAGAACCATTCATAATAATCGTACTCACAGAGTGCTATCACTAAACCTAGTAACTTGAATAGGCATTATTAATTTGTTTAGTTACAAAAACCAGAATATTTCATATCATTACTTGAATATATCATTATTATATTATAAGTCATAAAACTCACAATTCTGATTACTGAGGTTAAACATATTTCAAAATCTGTACAGATATGGTTACAATTGAAAACATGGTTACAATACTGATGGGGGAAAAAAGGTGCGCTGAAAGCAGAAGGGAAAAAATTTAATGAAATATGCTTATGTATACAATTTCTTTATTATGAAAGAAAAAACACCTTCTTTGCAACGGAAGGGTTATGGTGAGTGCAACAAGATTCTCTTTCCACTAGAGTCTATTTTTGATAAGGCATTCAACTGAGAATCAACTCTAAAATTTCCAACAACCCTGGAACATGGTCTCAAAACTAAAAAGATTAAGTTACAGCAATTGAAATGCTGTATTTAAAAATATTTAATGTTTCTTAAAGAACTTCAGTTTTAACATGTGAGTGTTGCACAGGCAACAGGGCTGCTTAGTTATAAAAACATAGATATGCAAGTACGGTGGTAGTACATCACGTAAAGTGAACATTTCGTTCACAGCAGAACAGATTATTAAATACTCCACCCCCATCCCCATAAAAACCTGATTAAGATTAATACAATTTCAAAATATGTCACCATATAATATTCAAAATTGAAAATTGACATTTGATAAGTCTATGAACAATTTACGAGAGCAACAAGGTTTCCAATGAAAACTTTCCAATGTTCTTTGTATTGTTATTCCGACCACTCAGACTTTTTCATTCTTCAGCATTTCCTTGTGGAAATTCAAAGCGAGCTGGGATTATAGTTGACATCACTGTGGTCTGAGAACATAACACTTTTTTCACATTCATGGTACTGCTGCAACCCAAGTCTAACACAGTAACTGAAAATAACACTAACACCAGTAACAGCTACCAATCTCTCATCAATCTAATTTTACTTGGCTTTAATCTGTGTAAATCAAAATTCAAGAACATCAGCAGCTGACACTTTCTGTTAAATTCATAGAAGGTTCTGAGGTCACATTCTAATGTTGGGTCACAATATCAACCTGTGAAATTGAGGAAGTTTTGCTTGCATCTGGTCGGCAACTTGTTGTACTTGTAGTAACTGACATGAAAAGTTTTTACTTTTTTCCCCCAAAATTTAATTAGCTTATCATTTCCTTGTCAAAAATGTACTCAGTTTGAAAGTATAAAAAACAAAACAAAACAAAAGAAAGAAAGATACATTACTGTTTTTCTTTCTTTTTTTCATGTTTTAATATAACCTGTAAAATTTCTAAACGAGCTAAACACTCTGAAATGAAAATTTTGTACTTAGCCTGATTTTCCTATGTTGTGTCACACCTGAATCTAATTTTATGTGATTTTAAACAATGATAAGAACTACAACAAGCATAAAATAAACCTTACATCTCATGTGCTGACTCAGGGCTCTTAAAGTCGAGGAACAGGTTTTCACTTTGCTTCAGTTTCTTTTTCTTCAGCAACTGCAACAAAAGTATTACACAAGTTTATTTACAACAAAAATGAATTGCAATCTTTTGAAAGGGTACATGTGTGTATGTGCGTGAGTGGAACATTAATAAATGATTTAAATCACAACAGTAAAACTCAAGAACTGTATCCTTATTTCCTTATTAGTAGTAGTAAACCACAATAACATTATAGAAGCATTATTTTCCCCTCGACCTCAATCCCATTGTTTTGTAAATGGACCAAAGCATCTTGTTTGTGGATAAAATGGGAATTTCCAAATTCAAGGGTGCAACTTAAAAAAAAATTTAAAAAACTGAAAGGGGTCCGGGAGCTGGCAGTGCCCCCGTACAGAGGGTCTGGAGGGGCGTGAAGCTTTTTCAAAAAACAGATGTTCCGTTTCTGATTCTTTTGAAAAAACGGATTCCGTCGTCAAACGGAAAAGTTGCACCCATGCAAATTCATTATATTTTAATTTTTATAATGAATAAGAGCTTCAAATAGATTTTTTTTTTTTGATAACTGGTATAACATTACAGCCAACAACACTACTAACATTTTGACAAGTAAATTTCAGAGAAAATAGAAAAGTGACTAGAGTTAACCGCATGGAAGCAGCCTACACGAACAATGGTCTGTGACAATATTGTGAGGCGACAGCTGCCACGTCAGTATAGCTGGATAGTATATATATGAAGTATCTGGAAGATAGCTGGAAGATATGACACTTTTCTATGTCTGGTTGCCACTGCTTTCAGGATTGAAAGGCCCTTTTTAACCCTTGAGTGTACTTTTCACACTGTATGTTTTCTGAAGGTTAGCATTCTATCAAAACTGATTCCACGGTAGCACAGACTGTCTGTTCATTTGATACTGGTTCAAGGCCCTTTTTAACCCTTGAGTGTACTTTTCACACTGTATGTTTTCTGAAGGTTAGTATTCAAAACTGATTCCATGGTAGCACAGATTGTCTGTTTGTTTGATACCGGTTCCTCAGAACATGACTACTGGAAATATTTTCACAAGTTGCTTTGTTATCATAGTGCAAAACAGCATCTGTTCTTTGACAGGGTTGAAAGTCGATCCAGTTTCTTAGTACCACTGATCTATGTTGTTCAAATGTTACTCAGACTCAGAGATAAGAATGCAAACAGTTTGAGAGGTCTTTAAAAGATGCCTGTTTTTAGCATCAAAATGACTCGCACAAACAGTAACTTCATTCTGAACATACTTTATTCAATGAAAATTCTCACTCGGTCTGGCAATGATGCAGTTCCTCTCTATTCTGTCAACCATCTTGATGAGCATTAACTTCTTGATTTAATCGAGAGTAGTCCCATATTACTCACTCTCACACTTATGTAAATCAGGCATGTAATAATAGGGCCTACAGATGATACACAGACCTGTATGACTACGATGAGTTCAGTACACTTTCCAGATCACAAAATCTATTACAAATTATTTAACCAAGCTGCATGTTAAAACAACTGTTCAGTGCACACTCTACAGCAAGCATAAAACCTGTTCTTGAAAGTATAAAGAACTTATTTCACAGTTTATCACCACCTGTATCACTATCAGTCAGGCTTTTATTCTTAAAAAAAAAAAAAAAGCAACCTAGCAAGCCCAGTTGTGAACAACAAAACGCTACACAAATAACACACTGAGTGACAGTCTCATTGTGTGTCCACTGTGAGGTACTGCTGACCAAAAAACTGCAGACCTAGCCTGTTCCTGGAACTGCATGAACTTTATAATTATACTATTTATACTAGCCACACAAGTCAGAACAGAAAGCAGGAGGGAAAGAGAGCACCAGGTAGACCCAGGGAGAAGATATTGGACAAACTTGCAGAGTGGCTGAAGACAAAGAGGGTGGAAGAGGTGCTTGAGGCAACAAGAGATAGAAACAGATGGAAGGCCATGATCGCCAACGCCATGTGGCAAGGCACTTGATCATTGATGATGATGATGATGATGAAGTCAAGAGTTCATCTTTACTGTCACTGGTGTCAACTCTGCTCTTCACAATGTTCTGTCAGTTCATGCCTTTTGGTCCCTTCTCCTGCCCTTCTCCAAAATATCTTTTGGTTAGGTATGTGTAGGATGAGGTCTCAGTGGTGGATGTGGATCCTAAATTCCCCAAAAGCAATGTAATATCAAACTCATGGCTTGGTCTGATGGTGTCTCATGTCATTCATTGTCTATGCATTTTGATTCAGATATTACTTTGGTCCTTAAAGTTACTGATCTGATGTGCAATAAACTCCATCACAAACAGTGCTTGTGGATCAGGTTGAAAGCTGTTGAACTCCAGAAAATACCACAAAGGAAGATTACTGATAAGCTGTTTACAAAAAGTCATTATGTCCAAAGAAATGACAGAGCTCTCTAAAAACTACACATAATCTAATAAGTTCTTGTGTAGTAGTGCACTTGTTAAATTACAATAAATTTAAACTATTTAAACAATTAAAGTCAGTTTGCAATTTTAACTCTTTGGAGACGCACCCTAAAATGGCTGCTGAAACTCTCGAGACTCACAGTTTTTGGCACTTTTAAAAAAATTATGGAGAACATCTAACGACAATAAACCTATCCTGTTTTATATACGTTTTAAAAGGTCATTATATCTACTTTGTAACTGTGCAGACCACTTGTTTATGCATGCCTTCATTTTTTTCCTGGTTCACCATTGACAAAGGCATGCAAATAACTAAGAAAAGTTCCGGATGAACACACACATGACTTATCAAACTGCTGCTTGTAATCTGTTAAATATCCATGTCATAAAACTGCACTTAACATGTCACAGGACAGGCCTATGCATTCTTCACTGGAAGTCAGTATGACTGTATGAGTTCTGCTTTTATGAACATTTTGTCCCAAAAATGATTAAATACAGGCATAGTCTTTTGACTCTTCGAAATTCCTTTGTTTCGGGTACCACGAAAACGAGCCAAAAATAGAGTTCCAACAGTCTCCTATGGTCAAAGGGAAAGAAATTACTTAGAAAAATGGTTAAACTCTGTTGTCAGTATAATCTCCCTTATTATAGTATGCAAGTAGTCTCGGTAAAAAAAACACCATAATCTACGCCTATAGCTGCAGAGCGTCACAGTTGAGACACAGACCTCCGCCATCGAGTTAAGTGTCTTTATTAGGCCTACCATACTGTTTAAGTGGAAGCAAGCTTTTTGAGAAATGTTTTGGGTCACACTCACAGTGACCTTCAAATGAAGATCACAAGATACAGAATGCTGTAATGAATATGAACAGCAGCTTACTGGTTCCCTCCCTACCTGGCACAGTCTCCTGTTCGGGAGATAACTAAACACAAATATGTGATGTAAGAATCCAGAGAGCCAATCACTGAGTATCCGATACTGATTGTGAAAAACAAACTTGTTCATGGAATGCTTTAACTTTCTAAATCTACTAACAGTCTACTTACTTGTATTGTAAAGAGGAGTTCGTCGTCAGCAAAGGCAAGTAAACGGGCTGGTCCGCTGTGTAGTACTAGCAGATTTTAAAGTTCTACCACTCTCAGAGTATCATTAGCATTGTGAGATACTGATGCTTTATTCGGTTCTCTGGATGAAGTATAAGTATGTGGGCTGGTCCACAAATCCTTTTGTATTTATGTTATGCGCAATCGACCGATTTGCGCTATCGGTCGATTGCGCTGCGCCATCAATAGATCCATGGTTTGCGCAGCAATCGGTAGATAGCGCTGCGCAATCAATTGATATGGTTGTTCGTTGGTTTCGTTGGTTTGGTCACATGGTGGGGGCAGCAGTTGGATACACATAATTATTATGTTGTGTGGTCACACACACACACACACACACAGAGAAGTAAAAACTAAAATGATTGTACATTCACATTTAGAAATCAAGTACACGAAATGCAAGCAGCAAGTTAAGAATGTAATACATTGTTAAACCTGTAAAACACTCCCCTCTCTCTCTCTCTTCTGGACTGTCCTCCACTGGATGCCTCTTTGCTCTTTACAAACATGAGTTGCATTTACTCCAGGTTTTCACCAACTTCCTCGACAAGTTTAGACAGGACACATGGTACCATTCATTGCACTCTTCGCACTCGACCATCAGAGTTCCGTCGTCTGGACACCGACAGTCACAGTAAACTTCTGTCTCGACCTCATGAAGAAGTTTGGGCTGGCGATAGTTGACACGGGCAGGAAATTGTGAAATGGCTCCTTTGTCAATACATTTTCCGAAATGAATACGTAACAGCATTTCATCAAACTGCAGTTCCGTTGGATCCTCCCCGAACAAAAGCGAAGTTGCAAATGCAATCGCGTATAGTCCACAGTCATTGGCGTTCGGCTGCCAGTCGATGTTCATTACGTTGATGATGAGTTTATCCTCTCTGCAGTGGATGTATTTTGCAATAGTCTTGGTGGTCGTTGGACTTGGTTTCTTTCTAAGTGAGTCGTAAACGCAAACTGTGTTGGTTTCTGTTTGGCCGATATTAGAAACTGTTATCCAATGGCTGTTGTCAGCGTGTATGAACTGTACGAAATCACCAGTTGGAACTTTGAATGAGCAGTTCTGCTGAAGGACAGTATCTTGCAGGCCGGACTGGGTTGGAAATTCCGTTTTCAGTAGTTCGTTTGCTGCTCTCATGTGTCGATCGGTCATCCATGCTGTTCCGTTTATGTCCTGACGCTCTTTCTTTGAGAGAAGTGGTGGCAACTTTGATCCTGTTCCATTGGGTATCTCTCTGTTTGCGCATGTGGATTTCGGATGGCAGTGTGTAGAACATTCAATCCCATTGGCCCGACATGTGCATTTACCAGTTTTGCAGCTACCCTTGCAGGAACAATGTGTTTTCAGGAATCGATTTTCTGGATGATACTTCTGAGCTGCCTCACGTAGAGTTATGCATTTCTCATTGTTCGTCTGAAGATCACCGCTGTACGCCTGAAGATCGCCTCCCGTGAATTTCGTGCTAATCACCCCGTATGCTGTACTCAGCGAATATGTCTTGACTTTGCTCCCATGGATAGAGCTTACGATGGCTGGTAGACGCGGCAAGTCTGTTGATGTTCGGTCCAATTTTGGTACAGCAACGCTGACCCGATCTCCCACAGAAAACTCTTGAACTTTAATTCTTTTCCTCTTGTTGTAGAACTCGGACATCTTGGCAGCTGACACGTATGTGTTGTCCAAAGCTCTTTTGCGAATGGCAGAGTGGCGAGTTGGAGATGGTTGCTTTTCAGGTGTTGCTGATGGTTCAGGGTGCATTGGCGATGGTAGTGAATGGGAAGTGTCTTCTTGTGGCAATGGTGATGGCTGGTTTGTAGAATCTTCTAGTGGTGGCTGTGATGATGGTTGATTATCTTCTTCTAGCGATGGTGATGGCTGGTTGGTAGAATCTTCTAGTGGTGGCTGTGATGATGGTTGAGTTTCTTCTAATGATGGTGATGGCTGGTTGGTGGCATCTTCTAGTGGTGGCTGTGATGATGATGATGGTTGATTGTCTCCTGAAGGTGCAGGCTTGAAAAGGCGTGGTTCTGGAATTGGCATCAATTTTCGGATTGGGGCTGGAATCGGGTTCTTCACTGACGACGGTTGGCTGAGTTCTTGTGCTTGTTGGCCCACTGGACTGTCTGGAGGTGGTGGCTGGCTAATTTCGTCTTCTTTGTTGTTAGTTTGGTCTTCAACATCACCGACATCTTCCTCTGCAAAGCATCCTTTGGCACCAGGAAATATCCCAGTCGGCACACTCCTCCCAAAGACAACGTGGTAAGGAGCATCTTTGATAGTCTCTTGTTTGGCACAGTTCATGGAGAATTGTATGCGTGGCAGCCATGATGCCCAAGAATACTGCATTGCATCATCGTCTATCTTCTCCTCTTGCTTCATTGCAGCGATCTTCTTTTCTACAGTTTGATTCCCTCTTTCAACAAGCCCTTGTGACTGGGAATGGCGTGGGCGGCCGTTGACGAATGCTGTCTCTCCTCCCCATCTGCTCAACAGTGCCTGGATAAGCTGGTTCACGAATTCTCTGCCATTGTCTGAGTGGAAAATTTTTGGTGGTCCGAAGTACGCCAAAACCCGCTCTTCAAGTAATCTTGCTACTTCTTCTGCCGACTTCTGCTTGAGTGGAAACAGTACATGATACTTTGAAAAGTGATCCATAAAGTGCCCGATGTAGTTGTAATCTCTGTCTGGTGAATGCCTCATGTCAATGAGATCGACTTGAACCCTCTCAAGAAAGTCTTTGTGAATTATTGGTCGAAGTGGTGGTCTTGTCACTACTGGACAGTTGCTTTAACAGCAAACTAGAACTGGAATAGGGACATCCATCGAACGTGCAGCGCAATCAATCGATGGTTGCGCGATCTACCGATTGCTGCACGAACAACGGATCCATAGATTGTGCAGCGCGATCGACCGATAGCGCAAATCAATCGATAGCGCCAGACATTTATAACCTAACTCATAACTGTAGTCGTGTAGTCTGTAGTGTAGACGATTGGATAAAGTCAAAAGTGGCGATTCTTGAAAGTCCCCACTTACTTTAATTTCAACTGGTAAACCTGGTGATTGACTTTTTTTTCTGAAAATGCAGTTTAGACCAGATGTAGGCCTACAGTTTGCAGCGACAAAATATAGTTTCGTATGGAGGTCATGATCATGATGATCATGATGACTGCCAACGCCATGATGATGATGATCAGCCAGGGCACTTGAGACCAGATTCAACAATAGTATACATTCACAGAAGAAGAAAAAAAACCCAGCAAGATCGTTTTAGTCACCTGTGCAGTTCAAATCTCTGTCAAGTTCTACTAGCACAGATAAGCAGCTAAGTCTAAGTCACGGCAATCGACGGCCGACCAGACTGACTTACTACTCGAGGAGTGAATAAACACGTGGTCATGATGATGATCAAAACTTCAGCAAAAGACATTTGTCAAGCCATCAAATCAATCGATGAAAACATGTTCTATCATCAAATGCATGAGCTGAACACTGAATAAACGGCATGCATACCTTGAATATGGCATATCCTGCCGCAGTTTCAAACAGAACCAACATTTTTGCAAAAGTCGAGTTGTTCCAGCCGGCGCGCGTCGACCCCGATGATTCCTTCCGTTCAACTGCGTGCGTATATTTCTCAACTTTGCGCATGTGCACCTTGGTTGTAGAAAAGCTATAATTCGGATATTTTTATTCCTGTTTTTTTCCTTGCACTTCAGACAAAATACTATAAAATCTAATAAACTATGATTAAATATATAAACTAAATATTCATGTCCCACAAGTATCAGCACGCTTGATATTTTCAACCTTTGAATATTAGGCTACACGATTTTACTTTTTTATTTTCCGTAAAAACTGGAGATGTCTCACAAATTCTCACGTGAAACTGGGTACTTCCTGTTCAATAATAATGTTGTGGGTTGTGCTTGCGAACCTGCGATTATTAGGCGTTGAGAGCGATTAATGCAAGATGTTGTGTTTTGTTACTTTTCAACATTTCAAGGTGTTTTTAATTTTTTGTATAATATTTGTAGAAAATTGACGCTAATTTGGGGTTGCACATTTTAAGCAAGAGATTTTAATAATTTCCCCGAGAAAAAATTTCGAGGGAGGTGGGGGTGCTCGACCTGACGAAAATCCACAAACAAGTATGTTCGAGAGGGATTCATCGCATACGGACAGTTCCACATGTGCTTCACTCATATTTGCAGGCAGTTATCTGGCAGACCCTCTGAGCCTGCATAAACCGTATGTGCTGACGAGGTCTGGAAATGGGGAAGGGAGTGGAGAGATGGACGCGAAAGTGATACTAGAGAACAGAATAGATCTACCAGAAAACGGAAACTATCAGATGGAGAGCAAACAGGCCAATCATTAATGTTCAGGCTGGGATTGAACTCAAGATATCAGATCTCTATGGATATATAAAAAACAACAATAAAAAACAAAAACTACTAGCTCATGTAAGCAAGAAATAAGCCTATCCCCAGTTTGACTTGGGAGCCAACCTGTCACTGTCAGCTATTCCCACCCCCACCCTACCACAACCCCTCCGCCAGATCTTGAAAGATGGTCTGGATGCTAGTTTGTTTTTAATAGTAGTAACTTAGTAGTCTAGTAGGTCTGCTTAATGCTAGCAATGTTGTTTATTAGGTTTGTTTTCTCAGGATTTTATGTAGGGACATGATGTAGCCTAATAGGTCCTAGTCCTAATCATGCTAGACCAACCTCAAACCCTCACACTCATGATCAGTTTTTTGAGTGGCAATTGTGTCATGTTGTCAGTAGTTCCCATTGTGAACTGTAGTATGTAGTTGGCGCATTGAAATCTGTGTGTAAATGTATTGATTTTTAGTCTGTACATCCAGAGATAGATTTTCTTCCTGAACTATTTTGGCTGTGAAACAGCTGTGTCAAAGTTACTTCCCATTGTTGAGACCAGAGATAATATAAGAACATTCCAGATTGTCAAAGCTGCTTTTAAACTCAGAAGAACTTATGATAGCACATCATATTTCCACCCCCCACCCTGTCATTTTTTGTTCATATAAGTGTACAGCTCATTTTTGATAGTGATGTCCAAGGTGGAGTAACATGATTAGCCATCACATTTTTTTTACGTTACAGTATTTTTTGTAAATTTTTTTCATTATGGTATTAGGGCCTATTGTTATTTTAAAAGTTTTGTGAAGTCCACACACACACACACACACACACACTTTTTTTTTTTTAATCACTGCACTCGGTGAGAATACCTTTGTGCTCACCATCCCATTTTCTACGCCACGTTAATGGCCACAGAAGCTGAAACATTTTTTACAATGGGTTGATGAGGGTGATAACCGTGATGCTATGGAGTTCCATCTTGGAATGAGACTGTGTGACAGGGCTGTACTCTACGCTTACTATCATAGTATATCCTGGCATTAACCAGGCCAGAGAGATACAGACACCTGCAGTGCTGTTAAGAAGATTTGAGCAACATCCTCAATGACACATCCATGAAGTAGGTGAGACTCAACTGTGTGGTCCCAGTCTTCCCGATGAGACCATAGCACATCCAGCTCTGGTTAGGAGCCAGTTCCACACCCCATGTTTTGTTGAAAGATTTCTAATGATGTTCCTGGATTAAATTGTGCACCATCATTATTCTTACCTCTTAATTAATATACCAAAGTCTGCAAACATTGTACCTTTTTCCGTCACATTTATGTCAGTCATGGTCTCTGGTATCATGATTGCCTCTCATTATTGTCTGGGTCTCTATACTGTACCTGTTTGGATGCTGCTGATTGTCTTTTCAAAGATTTCTTATAAGGGTATAAATCCATGTTTTAATTTTCCAATCTTAATGTAGTTTTATCAGGGCTTTATGTCAAGTAGGACCACAGGCCATGAAGCTCCAGGTGTGTAAAGGCAGTCATGTTAAAATCATTCATCTTTCATGGTTTATATATAGTTCATTTGTTTCGTAACTGGTTAAAACTGTATAGAATTAAAAAAAAAAAGCTTTTCTATTTTTTTCAATTGTTTCTAACTAAAGATAATTATTGTGCTATGACTTTTCAAACACATGGGGTGCATGGGCTGAATCAGTGAATGCCAATGGAAGAGCCTCGTAGCCAAGAATGTCAGCTTTATATGGGGTAACCCCAGGAAAATTTGTGGATAAGTGACTAGGCATCTTACTTCTTAGTGTTGTTTGTTTTTGTTTTTAATTATATAGCATAGCTGTAACTGTAGGGGAAATCCCAGTCTACTTGATACAGATGCTGTAGAATAAGATCTGTTGGTCCATAGTAATCAGTGGTCTGTGAAAGAGTATAAATTTTGCTATAACTGACTTACTGAGTGTACTGTTTTTCCATTTATGATATATATTTATGTATTTAGAATTTTTCTTATCCATGATAGTTTTAGCTCCTTTCAGACGGATTTTGACTTTGAGATAACATGTACTGTAGCATTTCTTTTTCGTAATATTACAAATTTTGTGTATATGTAACAGCGAACTTGGATTTCAAAACTCGTCTGTATCCACTATTTCTCAATCCATACAATCCATACCATCTTTCATGTGTTATTTCCTTTCTCCGGTCTCCAGAAAGTTCTTGAATGTTATATAGAACCGATAATGTTATACGGTTGTGAGGTGTGGTTTCTAAGAAGAATGTTGAGAGTTCCATGGACAGTAAAGAAAACAAACGAGACAGTCTTGATAGAGGCAGACACTAGAAGATCATTCATAAGGAAGATTAGGAAAAGACAGGCAACATTTATAGGACATTTTATGTGGAAAAGGGAATTTGGAGCACCTGGTCACAACAAGAAAGCTGGAGGGAAAGAGAGCACCAGGTAGACCCAGTGAAAAAATATTGGACAGACTTGTAGAGTGGCTGAGGACAGAGAGGGTGGAAGATGTGCTTGCAGCAACAAGGGACATGTATATGGAGGGCCATGATCGCCAGTGCCATGTGGCACGGCACTTGATGATGATGATAAGTCTTCTGTCCTTCATTTCATTTGCGTATATTGGAAACCTCTGTGGGAATTTTAACATTGAAAATGTTGCAAAATTGGAGGCATAAGTTTTAGGGTTCAAAAAGTGTGTGTGTGCATGCGTGTGTGTGTGTGTGTGTCTTTGTGGCTGGCTGGCTGGCTGGCATTTGATTTTGGTGGTTACCCCGAATTTGTTCACTGTCAAAATAGTGTGAACTTGTTTGTTTACAATTTACAAAATTTTACCCCTTTCCCATATGGCTATTATTTGATTGTTAAGGCAGTTAGAATTTGTCTTCTGTCATCATCATCATCATGCCAGAGGGTATGGCTGCTAGTGCTCAGTGTGTTACAAAGTGTCCGAGTGTGTTTCACCATTTTCTGTTCAGTTGATCTCCCAAGTTCTTCAGAGTCTTCTAAAGTATACTGTTTGTTATGTGCAGACTCTGCATAATGCATAATATTGAACATGAAAAACCTTATGAAAGCTGTAGAGTCCACCCATATTAGTAAATAACTAAACTGCCTGCAACAAATTCCCAGCGTTAAATTAATGTAGAGAGAAGAGTGGCAGAATGTTCAGACATTCGCCTGCCAATGACTAACTTGAGGGTTCGTTCCCATTTGAGGCCTCGACTTTTCTACTCTGTTTCACCGGATAATCAAACTGAATCATTGAATGTCTAGTCCTTGAGAACTTGGGGACAAAAAAGAGTGGGACCCACATGCCATCTCGTCTGCTTGCGCTAAAGATCCCATGGCTGTTGAAAGTCATGAAGAGCAGGGCCTTTGCTCAGCTGCCTCAATATAAAACATTCGAGAGAAAGGTTGATTTTCCAGGTCCCTCCTCTTAAAGGTCAATTAGCCTTCTTGCCTTTCTGAAGTCTTGGTCCAAATAGAAAAAAATTGGGTGGTACTGTACTGTGGCGATGTGCTCTCAGAGGGGGGGAGCAGCCTGAGTTTCACATGGTAAATCCACTGTAACAAAAGAAAATGAATATGAATTTGAATGAAGCCTCGTTTATTTTTCCCTACTGACTTCCTGCAGTCACGCATAACAAATTCCTTTTTGTACAAGTGAGGTATTTTTTCCCAAAGGCCAAGCTTGCTTTGTATAGCCTTGTCCTACAACAAAGTCTGGTACAACTGCTTAACATCAAATACTGCTTTATATATATATATATATATATATATATATATATATATATATATATATATATATATATTAGCATAGCGATTAGCTTGATATAATGCCAGCTCTGATGTGTGTATGCCTCTCTGTGTTTGCTCTTAAGAGTTTCATTTTGGATTCCTTAATCATTTAATGACTGAGCCATTAAGGTCACTGATTTAAATTGCTTGCTTTTACTAATTTTAGCTACTGTGAACTACAGCTATTGCGAACAATATTCATCTCCCTTGAATTTCATTGCAGGGGGACTCTACTATATTAGTGCTTCCTGTATTGCATGTATTATGTATATAATTGTATTTACATCCCTGACACTGAAAAGAGGAAGGATGCACTACAATTATGTTCCAAAAATTCCACAGGATGCACTAAAAGTAAAAACAAAAATGATTGCAAAGGGAAAACAAATTAGTTGTCACATTACATTCTCAGACTTCACATTACCCCTTGAACTCTTTTTTCTGTCAGTGTGAAGCCTTGATATGTAGTTGTCATTAAGTTTTCTATTGTGAAAAATGAGATTTAATTCTGACCTTTTTTTTTTTCGTTTATTAAGCAACTAAATATGACCACAACTCCATGTAGATAGTGATTGAAAGAATGAAAAGAAGATAGGTGTCTCATGAGTTGTATATTCCCCTATCCATCATGGCATAGCACTGATTTTGAAGCTTGGAGATGTAGAGGAGAAAACACACACACACACACACACACACACACACACACACACACACACACACACACACACACAGTGACACACACACACACACACACACCTCTGACCACAATCACACATACACACACACACACACACTCTCTCTCTCTCTCTCTCTCTCTCTCTCTCTCTCTCTCTCTCTCTCTCTCTCTCTCTCTGGATTGTGTCAGGTGACAGGGCTTTTTTTTCCTTACATTCTTATCTACCGCAATATTTTAGTCTGTCCCCTGTCTTATCTTTGCTTCCAAGGTTTTCCATGTTGTGTTGCTTTGCCATGGCTGATATACATGTAAATTATTCTATCACTTCGTCAGTTTTCTGGGAATTTTTCATTCATTGGTCGTACTTGACCAGTCAGTGTTTGCTCACTAATTTAGTTTTATGGTTGCAAGAAGACACTAGATTTGTGTTGTCTCTTTATTTATTCATAACTATTCCAATAGCCCTGCATTTGTACGTTTAGAAATTAGAGAAACTTGCTGAAATCCCCTAAGTTCTGTAAGCTGTGTTAGCTAAGCTGCAGTTCACATGTTGATCCAGATGCAAAAGCAGTATATTTCTGCACCAACACATTTGGATACACTCTGTGAGAACTGTCTTACCTTATCTATTTATAACTTTGTTTAGGGGTGAAGACCCTCCGGGACATGCTGGAATTTCAGTTAAAAATTATTTTACTATGTCCACATTAAAGTTTTGGAGTATCATGTTGTTCGCAACCAGTTTCAATTCAGTTTTCATCCTAATTTCTAAAGAATCACGCGGAAAAAAAATGATTGAATATGGTTTCCTTCAAGAGGGAAAACATTCAGCAAAAACTAAATCTAAAAAACAAAAAAATTTTAAAAGCCAATTTACCAATTTGTATGAAAATTATTACAGAAAATACAAATTTGTACTTTTCAAGGTCATGGTGATAGTGAAGAAGCTTCAGTTAGTTAAATAAAACTTGACACACAGTGCATCATGGAAAATGATGGATGGCTACAGTGAAAACATATTTTAAACATGGAACTTTTGGAAGTTCCAGAAAAAAGCTTTTCTCAATCTTACCTCTAAAAATGCTGATTTTAGGCCACTTTTGGGTCCATGTGATTTTGACCTGGGAATTTTACCTTCCAAACTCACATGTTTTCGACTCCTCAACAGTCCACAGTGTTGACCAAAATTTGGTTAAAATCCACCTGTAAAAAGCTGAGGAAACTTTGTTCACATATTTTGTAACAGACAGATGCATTCAGATACATAACAGTTAACACTGACACAAAGAACTTTGTCAAATGGGTAAATGTGAGACTTCCAGTCAAAAGGTCCAGAGGTCAATCTGCCTAGACACCTCTGCTTGGTGATGAAGGGTGGAGATTTTTTCCAGTCTCCTAGATCAACATATGTGCAGATCTGCCAGTGCCTAAAACCACCTCGTGTGTACACACATGCAGAATATCAATTTTGCGCTCTCAAGATCCTGTAAATCGTGTCAGTGGCTGGCTTCTGGAAGCATGAAAACATCCAGCATGCACACCTGTCTAAAATTCAGACTGTGCAAACAACATAGCGGACTGTGGTCAGCTTACCAAACAGCTCGAGTTCTCAGTGCTCCATGAAAAAAGTCTGATTGAGAATAACACTGTACAAAAGCCATGAATATTCTCTCAGGTTGATAGGAAGTATTCCCCTCTCTCCCCTTCCCTCCCACTTCCTCTCTCTCTCTCTCTCTCTCTCTCTCTCTCTCTCTCTCTCTCTCTCTCTCTCTCTCTCTCTCTCTCTCTCTCTCTCTCTCTCTCTCTCCTCTCTCTCTCTTAAAGGAGATCAAAAGCCTTGCAGTGAAAAGTTAAAATGATGGCATCACAGATTATTTGGTTTGTTTACTTGAAAACATACTTTTTTTAATGCAAAATACAATGGAAACGTTAATTTTCTTCTTTACAAAATAATAAATGCAGATTGTTGGTCAAGAAATATGTACAGGAAACAACCATTAATATACAAAATGGATACATGTGCAAATGATCTCCCTACGGCACTGAAAGAAATTTCCTTCGCACCTACGGGCACTTGGCTCTACTATGATATGTTAACAAATGATGATGCATAAATTTCTCAAATTCATATTCCAAATGGTAAGATAAATTGGGAATAGATGTTTCATGGGAAAAAGTATAAAATTTATGAAGATTCATAAAATGTAAGAAATTAAACTAAAATGGTTACAAATATGTATTGTACACAGAAGTTTAGGAACTAAAAGAAAGAGGACTTGCAAAGAACATTTTCTGTGACCTCTGTTTGGAAACATTGACCAGTTAGTTTGGAAATGCTGGCATGTGAAAAGATTTTGGGAAATGACTGAAGAATTGTTGAAGTCAAAATGTGTCAAGTGTGCACTGATCAGACTGAAAAAAAAATCTTGTGTGGTGTTGATAAAAACAGGCACACAGATTCAGTGTTTGATCTAATAATTCTTCTAGGAGAATACATTTGTAGGTGTAAACTCAAAAACTTTCGGAATATCTTTTCTTTTACAAAGACCTTACCACAAAGTATCACATGAAAGAATACAATGCGAAAGTGATGTGGAACTTGCTTGCCATAAGAATTAAATGGCTGCCATACTTGCGACTTGTCACAGAAGTCCAGTGTGACCATTTATTTACATGTATACATAATATGTAATTTTTTTCTGTAAATGTTTCTTTTTATACTTTACGCTTTGGTTCTGATGACATTTTATGCACACATGTAGATTTAATGAATGAGATGTGGATACCTTACAAACTTTGTTGAATTTGAAGTCTTTTATGTAGATGAATTTGCTTTGCTTATAAATAGTGTTTGTCTTTATATTCTGCTGAAAAATTAATAAAAACAAATTTGAAAAAGCATGCTTCTTGTTCTTCTTTATCATTGCATTGTTGAACTTTGATTATATGGGAATGCTTTTTATCGAAGGTTTCTTGTTTGTTGGAACAGGTTTGACGAAAATCAACTCTCTTCAGATGTGATGACAGAATGAACAGCCAAAAGTACTGTGAAAACTGACAGTGGTTTATTTAATGTAAACCAGAGCCAGGTTAATCTGTGACAATGCCTGTTCCATTGGATAAAGATACTCTGTGCTGTAAAGTTTTTCCCAGTTTTAAATGAATTTTCTCATACAAGACATCAAGCTCGCATTCTTATTGATTTCTTTTATTTCTGTTATCTGGTTGAGTGAAACTGTGCAAAATGGAAGCCAATGGGGAAAAACCAGACAGGAAACACAAGCGTGAGATGAAGGCATCCAAGTCTGCCACCCTTCCCCCAGGAGCTATGCTTATGGCGCATCCAGGGGAAGGCTTCTTCACAAAAATTAGGAGATGTTTAAGACTGCGCAGCAAGGGCAAGTATGACTTTAGTCACTCAAGCCGCCAGCCTGATACGGATGGTGTGAGCATACCCACTAGCCATGACATGAGCTCCAACTCTCCAGTAAGGGAAGATGTTGATATTGGCAAGCCCATTACCAAATCTAGTCCAATTAAAGCATCTACAAGAAGATCAAAATCAGACAAAGAGGAGGTCTTGCTGATACGCAGTGACAAAAAAAGTTTATCAGGTGTCACTACTAAAACTGTTGAAGGGATAAGAGATGATATTTTAGTGGTTACTGTGGGAGAAAACAGAATTGACACTAAAGAGAAAGAAATCGGTGAGGCCTCTGCTATGTGTCTTGAAACAGAAAACAAAGAAAACAATGAAGTCTTTGAAGATTTTGATCCTGATTACGAGACCCTTGATGATATTCGACGTAAAGTTCGCTCCCAGGCTGAAAATGGGATTGATACATCCAGTGTACAAAATTCTCCTACTTTCAGTCACCATAAGATACCAACTAGGCAGCCTTTGCAGGTGAAAATAAAAACCAATGCTGATTTAAATGGACAAGATAGTGGTTTAGGTAGCCCTTTTACTGATAGTCCTGGAAGTAGTCGAGAGAGCCAAGGTCAAAGTGTGACCAGCTCAGTTTTCAGCAGCTCTGCTGCTTCCTCGAGCACTTCAGAACCTTGTAAGGAACCAACTGAGAGTATGTCTTCTGTGGTGCTTGTTGAGAAAATACCTCAAACTCAAAAAACTGACAATGATCCCATGGTGACTTCCAGCACCTCTTGTTGCTCAAATTCTGCTTTGGAGGAAGATGATTTGTATTCTAATGCCAAAGTCTTAATCAGAAAAAAGTCCCAAAAACAATCCCAGTCACAGACATCCCTCTCTACATCTGACCAGATGTCCAGTGGATTACTTCTGGAGCAGCCAAGATCTGCCAGAAATTCTCTCTCGCCTGCTGATTTTCTTGCAATGATAGAAGCTGAAAACCCAGAACCTCTTGCACCACCTCCACTACCTGCTAGAAATTACTCAGATGAAGATGTTAAAGCTAAAGTTGACAAGACTGATGCATCTGGTATAAGTTCTACTAGTGATATCAGAGACCTTAATAGTGCTAGTCCAAGCATTGGAACAAACTTTGATAGTTTGAATAACTGCTCAGATGTCAGACCCAAAACTAGACCAAATGCAGTAATTGAGCTTGGCCCATCCATTGCCATAAACTCTGTTGAAAACAT
The DNA here is from genome assembly GCA_030674185.1 of Monoplex corrugatus. Taxonomy (NCBI): domain Eukaryota; kingdom Metazoa; phylum Mollusca; class Gastropoda; order Littorinimorpha; family Ranellidae; genus Monoplex; species Monoplex corrugatus. Next base: position 48,966,224 of record CM060305.1, read on the forward strand.
CAGAAATGTTGGCGATGATATGTCTGTGCCATCTGAATTGTCCCTTTCTGCCCCACAGAATACTCCAACACCTCTTACACCAACCAACAATATATATGAAGACATTCCAGATAGGCCTGGCATAAACCCTCTGAAAAATGAAAATAAGACAGGAGAAGATGATCTCATGTACATAGACGATGATTTGTCAGTTGATGGTGAGTGTCAGACTGACAGAACAAACAGTAGTGATTTACCTGAAGACGTAATGATTGTCAGCGCATCTGACAGCTGTTGTGGGAATGATACTGATGATTCACAAGGAAATCAAGTATGCTCAGTTACTGAGGAAACTGAAGTTCAGTTACCAAATGCATTAAACCCACCTGACACGGAGTCATCAAGTACAGTTTGGAATGAACCACTTCAGGAGGCTGTTGCTATCGCTGATTCACAAGAGGAGAGTGATAGAAAGTATGACATTAAAGGTGGAATGCCAGATACACATGGATTTGGGGCATCTGATTTGAGAGAAGACAGTTCTCAAAGTTTGAACACAACCACATCATCATCTCACCTGTCAGCATCATCATCAGCATCTTCACCGCTATCTGCATCATCGTCAGACACTTTAAATAATTTAATGGATGATCCTGACCCAGATGACTTTGAAGGAAAGGATCTGAGTCCTCCTGTTGGACCTTCTATCCATATTTCCCATCAGCAGTTACTGAGACATCTTAATGCCAGAGCAAGAGGTGAAGACTTGCCATCAGAATCAGGACAAGAGCAAGGCGGTGTAAACAGTGGAGCCAGGAATGTTCATTCCATGGAAATCCCGCGCTGCCATTTTACAGAACAGGAAGATGAAGCAGCTTCAGGTGCCAGCAACATTCGAAGACATTCCAGTAAGTACTGTTGATGTGACGTTTGTCAGAATCTTTTTTAAAGAAGGGAGAATGATTTAATTAACAGGCAGAGCCATGCATATCTGTGAATAGATTGTGTCAGTAATGGCTCCTCATCTGTTTTGCAGATCTATAGATTTTTTATGAAGTTTTATTCTTTATCTTTAGTAAATTATGAATTGGCCTGGTTTGAAAGTGTTGTGTTCCAGAATTGTAAAAATCTCTTTTGCAAACAAACATTCCTGGCTTCTTAGCACAGTTTCATGAAATGATTTGTCCAATTTCTGTCATTCATTGGACAAAGCAAGAATATAGTACTTCTTTTGTCATTGGCGTAGTTGTAAATTATTGAAATAGTTTTTTTGTAATTAAGATTAATTTGATGTATAAACTTCCAAGTGAATTTTTGTTTTATCAGTTCATGCTGAGATCACGAAAGCACAAGGTCTACAGAATTTGCAAGTGAAAGTTTTGTGACATGACAATTTGAATTTTGTTTAATATTTTGTGGCAACTAACATTAACAGTTTATCAGAGTATACTGCTTTTTATATCCTTGTTGTAGTACTAGTAATAATACTATTAATAGTTATGAAGCACGTATTTATAAAGAGTAATCATTTTTAATATTATACTTGATGCATTATATACAGTATGTGATGAATTAGTGGAATATGATCAGTGTGGTAAATCAGTGGAATATAATCAGTGTTACTAGCATTTATTACCAGTTTGTAGAACTTTTTTACTTTTAGTAACAAGTAATGTAAATTGGAATTTTTCAGTTTTGGAACCATCAGCCGTATTACTTTTGGTGAAATGTGAAATGTAAACCAGTGATTTTTTCCCCAATTATTTTGATATTTACAGTTATTTCTCCAGAAAGCAATATTTCATACTCTGTCAGTCTGTGGCAAGTAAAAGATTAAGCAAATCAGCTTGAAATAACAATGAATAATTCATGAAACATTTGAATGTTACTAAAACTAAAAGATTTAGAATTAATGGAAGGAAAATCTTGTGAAACTGCTAAGTGCTGTGATGTTTTCAGTTTCATGAAAAGAAAGTCAACCACAAGTTGCCATATAACGATCTTTTTCATTTGCCACTTGGTGATCTTTTTTAAGTACCAGGAAAAATATGTTCTCTTAGCGTTAACATTAAATGAAAGAGAGTCACTGCATAGTTTTGATTTCACTCAGAACAGAATGGAAAACTTGGAAAAGTCAAACATTGGCTGAAAGGAGACGGAGTGTATAAGCATGTTTAGAAACGAGACCTGTCACAAAGTTTTCTTGGCTGTTTATACAGGGTCCCTGAGGGATCTTTGAAACTGAAGTAGACACATATTTGTGCCACATTGTCCACATGTTTCATAGAGTTTTATTCATGAATGCTCAAAGAGTCTGCCAGGTAACTGCTGGCAGATTTGGGTGGGGCACATAAGAAATTGAGTAGGATGGATCCCTTTTGAACAAACTGCAGATTCCAAATTCCAGATTCATTCATTGTATATATTTTTTTTCAAGGGTGATATTCTGATAATGTAGTGTTATTTCTAAGTTTTTTTTCATAAGTGTATAATGAGAGTAATGTGTATCGTACATGTCGGCCTACTGTTATAGGCCTATAACATGATCAGATTCATGAGTGACAAATTCCCACACTTGAAATTGAAAACTCTTGATTGATAGTGTTATTTCTAAGTGTATAATGAGAGTAATAGGGCCTATAGATTTATCGTAGTGTACTCAGAGACAATGACTGACAAATTCCCATGCTTAAAATTGAAAATCCTTGTTAAGAATTAATATTTTAAGACTTTATGCCTCAGTGACAGTTCTTTACTTAGAATGTCATGTTTGGCCTAATATTCTGTTTACCTTGTTACTCCTTTACTGAAGTGCGATATGATATTCACATGAAGTTATTGTTTTAGTCCCCCCCATTTCACCTTGTCTGAAGTCCTAAGTCTCGGCCCCCCCCCCCCTTCCCCCACTCGCGCGCACACACACACACACACACACACAAACTCTTTCCATCCCCCAAACTCCCCTTTCTACCCCATTTCAGCTCCCTCTCTCCTCCCAACCCCCACCTCTTCTACAGTTATCATCAGACCTCCCAGTCCCTTTGCTTCTTCCATCACCCCTCCCCCTTTCAGGAATCGGCGAGTTGAAAGGGCAACCCCCACCCCTTCTACAGTTATCATCAGACATCCCAGTCCCTTTGCTTCTTCCATCACATTTCAGAAATCGGTGAGTTGAGAGGAGGACAGCATACTTCATCAGTTCATTGGGAACACATAGGAGCTTGACAGATGTAAACACATTTTCTTCAATCTGTTAACTTGTGTCACAAATCAACTTTTTTTTCAGATCTGTGCATTATCAACAGAGTAGTAGCTGATATAAATTTCTGGAATTTGGGTTTTTGTTTTTAACATATGATTTTTTTAAGGAAATTTTGGAAAGTGGTTATAAGCAGTAGGCCTACTGCTTAGTTTGTATTGTTTCACTGATACTTGATAGGCACAGTCTTTCTAAAGGAAGTTTTGCATTTTGTTGTAAAGTTTATGAGAATTATTCTGATTTTGAAATTTCAAAAATATCTCAGAGCAAAAGTTATATAAATGAGTTGTAAGTGTACAACTATAAATAATAAAGTTATGTAACGTGAAGGCACAACAATTGCAGCTTTTATTTAAAAACCAGTACAGAAGTTTAGATCTATTATGTCACACTGTTCATCCCAAGTTTGAAATTTGAGTTTGGTTGGTTAGTTGGTAGATGTGAAAATCAAAATGTGTACACACACACACACACACACACACACACACACACACACACACACACACACACACACACACACACACACACACACACACACACACACACACACACTCTTAAATGCTGTAGTGGCTCCATGCTTTTGCCAAACGCTGTTTGTGTGTGCGCGTGTGTGTGATGCAGACCTTCCAATGCGAGTTTTAAGAGGAGCATGCTACGTTCACACTAAAATTTCTATGGTGGAGTGGCAAAAATAAAGCAGTGATGATTATTTCCTTTAAATTAATCGATGCCACAAACCAGTCAAGTTGAAGCGAGGGGAAGGAAAAGCAGTGAGTGGGTGAGGTACCTGCTTATGATGTTTTTCTCACACATTTGTGTATCGGATAATGCAAGTTTTTGTTTCATGAAATGTGATCGATGGGACCATGTCATAGCTTAGTTTACATGATGCATTTCCGTTCTTGGGGAATCTTTGTCATCATTGCTGTTTAGCTGCTTCCATCAGTTCAGCTGTGTGAAAAAATAGTGTCATGTACAAACAGACAGTGATAAATAAGAAGCAAAAACAAAGAAAAGGCCATCCGAGCAACATTACCACAAGATGTACATGACTGAATAGATCTGTTTATGAAGCAGAGACATTATAGTTGTTGATATTCATGAAGCAGTTGATGGTCAGTGCTAACCATGTGTTCTGTAGATCTAGTGTGTTGCGACTCCACTACAAGGTATCACATGGCATATTGACTAATGTGATTACGAAGACATTGGTGGTGCTACTCTCAAGTGCCATGTTGCTACACTCGGATTTATGCTATTCTCAAGGGCGGCATGAGGTTGGCAGGTCTGTGTGTGTGTAGTAGGCTACATCGTACATGTATACATGTGTTCGTGTGATAAAGTACGAAGCTTTTCTACAAATTGTACAATACTTATAAAAGTTATATATCATTATCACATTCACAGAATATTTTTATGTGATAAAGTACAAACTACAAATTTCACAGTCACAAAATGTTTTGATATTTGATAAAGTAGGCCTACAAAGCTTTTCTATAAATTGTACAATATGTATGATATCACAATCATAGAGTCAGTATTACTGTGTTAAATATTGTTTGTGATATATAACTTATAAGGAGAAAGGTGGCAGAATGGTTCAGACATTTGCGTGCCAATATCTGAACTCAAGATTCCAGAATTCGTTTCCCAGTAAGGCGTTGACTTTTCTCCTCCATTCGACTGGAAAATCAAACTGAACATCTAGTTCTTCAGATGTGGACAAAAAGAAAAAAATGAGTCGGATCTGTGTGCCTTTTGGCCCGCGCATGCTAAAACTGTAAAACTAAAGTTTTGAAATTTGTGAAGAGCAGGGCTTTTGCCCAACTGCCGTGGCATAAAAATGTTGGGGAGATAGGTTTATTTGTCAGGTCTCTCCCCTGTTTATTTGTCAGGTCTCTCCCCTTGAGACCTAATTAGCTTTTTTGCTTAAAAAAAAGTGGGGGGGGGGGGGGTGCAAGACTAGAGTCTCAGTGAGTGAAAGAATTCAGAGGGAAGGGGAAAGAGAACAGAAAAAGAGAGAATATGTTGTCCAGAACGCTGTTGTGTGGGGTGTGTGTGTGTGTGAGAGAGAGAGACAGAGAGAGAGAGACAGAGTTACAATGATAGGGAAAAAAGCATCATATTTATATCATATTTTAGAATAACATGGTATAATTGTATAGTGTCAAGCGCCTTTTCAGATTGGTGGCGAACTGGGGATGGCACCAGAGTTGTAAAGCTGCTAACAAACTTAGGTGAAAGATGAACAGGGCAACCAGAGGATGTGCACAAGAGAAACCGAGATGCAGAATGAGCAAAAACAGATGTCAGGAGTCGGTAAAGTGAATAGTTCTCAACCAACAAAGAAAACAGTTTTTCCTGGCATCAAAGATTGGAGTGGGTTTTTGCAGGCAGTACCACCAGTGACAGAATGATGGATTCTAAGAGACCATCATTAGTTATGTACAGTACAGTTACTGCCGTCTGCATGCCTTACCTTTCCCCCAGCTGTTCGTTCAGAAACAAACACAAAGACTCTCTCTCTCCTCCCTCCCCCCTCTCTCTCTCTCCTTTCTGTCTCTCATACACACACACGCACACTGGATGCCTGCCCTCCAGCTGTTCATTCAAAAAAAAAAATCTCGCACACTTTTACACACATGCACACATGCACCTATGCACGCACACACACACACAGACTCACACATACACGTGTGTATATATATATGCATACACGCACATGCGCGCGCGCACACACACACACACACACACACACACACACACACACACACACACACACACACACACACACACACACACACACACACACTGGGTGCCTTTCCTCCAGCTGTTCATTCAGAAACAAAGATCTCTGTCCCTTCTCTCTCTCTCTCTCTCTCTCTCTCTCCACACACACACACACACACACACACACACACACACACACACACACACACACACACACACTTAGAGGCAACAACAAAAAGACAAAAAAAAAGAAAAAAAGACGAGAAAAGCCCATTTGCACAGATCATACTCATAGCATGGTCATTTCTCATGATCCTTAAATGCGGTCTGTGTGACCTGACTCGCTTTTCCCCCCCTCTCCACTATGTCCCCATTTGTGACTCATTTTCTGTGTGTGTGTGTGTGTGTGTGTGTGTTCATGTCTATCTGTGCAAGTGTCGATGTCATGTAGGCCTATGTGTCATCACATGGTAAAAATTGTAACCCAGCATGAGGGGGACATTTATTCTTTTATCTGATTTTCCTTGTTACAGTCATTAGTGTGCTCGACTTTGTCATCACCCAAAGACTGTATCTCAGTGAGAGAGTTTTTCTGTCTGCGCCCAGCTCCAAAGGCATCGCGCAAAATGTCTCCACTTCACTCAGCCTAGGAAGCCGTAACTCTGTCAAGGAGGCTATTGAATAACAGTTTTGTGATGCCGACAGGCAGAGCCATCTACTCCAGTTGCACACCATGCTACCTCGACTTCCCTCCCTCAGCAATCACCCCCTTCGCCCCTGGTTCTCCTGTCTGTCTGTCTGTCTGTCTGTCTCTCTCTCTCTCTCTCTCTCTCTCTCTCTCTCTCTCTCTCTCTCTCTCGCAATCTGTCTCTCTCTCTCTCCCCCTCTCACTGTCTCTCACTCCCCCTGTCTTTCTCTCACTCTCTCCCCTCAACCCCTTTTCTTTTTATGTTTTCCCTCTTGCTATCGAGTTGTTTGCATGACTGAGAGAAAATGGAAAAGTGAAAGCTCAGAGTGTTAGGGGGGAGAGGGGGAGGGGCAGAAAAGGGAGGGATGGGGAATTTTGTTCACTTTGTTCACACAGCAAACATTTTATCCTGTAACTAGGTCAAGTGAGAGAGGGGGAGAGAGGTTACTTGTAACTTCGCCTGCTTTGTTTTTGTTGTTGTTGTTCTTCTTGTTTTTCATGCTGCTTGCAGCATTCTGTAAGAAACTCATTCAAATCATATATTTCAATTCTGTTCACAATGAAAATTTTAAATCAACTTGGATTCAAAAACTTTTTGTAAAATTTTTCGTATGCCAGTTGGAAAAGAAAACATACAAGTAGGCGTAAATACTTTTCCTTCAGTATTTCAGTCAACTAGGCTTTTCTCAAGGATATTCATTTTTGTTTATTTCTAATACCATCCAGCACTTGTCATTCACAGCTGAATACTTGTCAAGGCAGAAAAAGTCACTGCAATGCGTTAGTGATTAATACATACATGATTTATTAGCAGTCTTTTCTTCAGCATGGAATAGAAAACTTCTAGATGGGGGTGGGGGTTCTGATTCAGAGATCAAAGAAATGTAAGGGGGGGGGGGGGGGACTCATAAAGACAATGAACAGAAGTGAAGAAAAAGGCAGTGGGCAAAATATAAATGATAGAAAAGAGAAAGAGATTATATCTGCACATATAATATATATGGCTCATTCTCAGAAAAGATGTACCAAAAGTGGGACATACACAGACAAAAATAAAAGTGCTTCAGATCTGAAATACTTGACAGTTTTATAAAGTATAATATGTAAACTCTGCAATCAAGCCAAAAAAAAGATAGTTCTTTGTCAGATATTTTGTATGTAGGGGGTCAAATGCAGCAAGATGCACGTACATTACTCGCGTAACCTGACACCAAACAGCATCCAATGTGACCAATAAATCCACTCTAAATAAGATTTCCAAAGATTTGTTTAGCTCAGTATCATGTCATATAACAAACAAACAGAAATAGTTCCCTTTCATGTGTAAATAAATAAATAAATGAAACAAACACAATGTCGTGACAAACAACAGCTATCAGACGCTTCTGAACATTTACGTTGCAGAAAAAAAACTGTAGAAAACCAAACTTATTGCTCACTTTTCCTGACTTTTAGATCAGACAATGTTGTTTTTAGTAGAAAATCTGATCTCCAATCTTTTTAATGTGACTGGAGCTGGATTAGTCCATAAAAACATTACTTTTGTAACATGGAAACCAAACAGGCTGAAGAACACAGTTCTGTGGTTCAAGTACCACATGAATACACAGGCATGCCTATCACTTGTTTGATTTGCTCATTAGAATTTAGATACAGCACTTTTGTCCTTTGTGTAATGATGATATAAAGATGAACTCAAAATTCTTATCTTCAAGATTAAAAAAAAAAAGGACTAGAGAGTGTGTTCTGTATTAATAGATCTCGGTTACACACACACACACACACAAACACACACGCAGGGAGGCTGTTCAAAACTGTCCACCATCAAGTCACTGTCTGAAAGAAAACACAATGCCCCCAGAAGGCAACAGGGCTGGAGAATCCACTTTTTCCAGCACTTGATGTGAAGAAACCCAAACTCTCCAGAGTCTGACCAAACATACATGTCAGTTGACCCCAATTTCAGTTCAAGGTATCAAACTTTTATATCATAATAATAATAATAATAATATATTTTATTTATATAGCGCAAAATCTTGATAAAATCAAATCTAAGTCTCATTATTTTATACCACACTTACTATCCTGGTCACTTTTGCATCCCTTGCAGGCATAATAGCACACAATTGGGTGACTGTGAGGTGCTCATGGTGCCAATGAGCTGCCTGAATTTCATCCTGAAAAAGGCAGGCGAAATTTTCTGCAGAATGAGAATCTAAGACCATGCAGACAGTTGTGCAAGGAAATGGTGGTTTTCTTCAGCTTGTCAAACAGGCTGGTCTGCCAATGAGCATGAAATAAGTGCTGTGCCAGGAAATCCATGTCCATCCTCAGCTGGGACACTAGATCCTTCATGGTGCCTTCCTTCCTCACCAGCCTCTTGCGATCTGCCTGTAAAATAGCACTTCATTCAGAATCAGGATGCCCCCCTCTTACAATTGTACACATGCACATTCTCACAAGGACAGACACAAAGTACAATCAGTAAAATCATTCTGATTCATGGATAATGGATAATTCCTACAATACTGTAAGATTAAGAGGCTCTCAATTAACCTTACTTTGACACGAAAGAATAGAAAATGAATTAATAAATCAGGCATGGTGATCATGTTTCAAGTTTCAAATTTCTGTCCAAAACATAATTCCCAAAACCTGATAAATTAACTGAAATGTGTTAGTCAACATACAACATGCAGTATTTAAAAAAACAAACACCAAAACTGTCGGATATCTCTTAGAAACGCAACAATGATGCCAGTTTGTTTTTTTTTGCCTCTGTGTTACAAGTATAATGGATCCATGACAAATCCATCTTGACATCAAAATACTTTGTTTAAAAAGTTACTAGCTGGCATTCCTTATCAATAAATATGTAACAGACATAACTAAACTGGTTTGCATGTAACACAGTCCTAAATGAAGTTGAAAATGAAGTGAATTGCCGGTTGCGTGACATCTCATTGTCCAATTGTTGCTCATCGAATCTTTCAAGAAGGTTCCAGTAATCCTCATTGTCAACAAAAATAGGAAATCACTTCGTTAAAATACAACAACAAAATCCTTGTGAAATACTTACTTACATCGAAAAGGCAAAATCATAATGAAATAAGCCTAAACTTACCGCTCAAAGTTGGTCGGTGCTCTTCGTCATTTATTTGTTACAAGCGCCACAATGTCGGACACCAAACACGTTTGATCGATGCTGTCGCTAGCGCGCCCAAAATTAAGAAACAGAGGAAGTTGAACGAAGTTCCCCTCATGTGGTAGTCGTACGCAAGAGAAAATAGTGCAGTTTCTTTTTAAATTAATGAGTGAGTGAGTATTTTTCTGATTTGAAACGTTACCTTAAATTCCGGACACGACGCACGAAGATGATACTAAAATCGTATTTTTTACATGTTAAAGCGATTTTGATTTAAAATTTTTGCTTGTACTGTTTCTGGAACTACTTTTATGAGTTTATACAACAAGCAGGTGTGTATCTCTGCGCAAACCAATATGCACGACCGGCGATCTTGGAGGGTGAAAATCGGACACGATTGGTAACGTTTATAATGAACTTTTGTATTTCTGATTACTTCTAAATTATAATTCCAATTAAAGCAAGCCCTTCAGGGAATTTAAATCAAATCCTTACTGAACAGATATGGATGAACAGATTCATTTTATAATGTTATAGCAAAAGGTTTTACATATGATTGTTACTGATGTTGTGCCATGTCCCAAATCAGACTCACATTTTATTCACACATTGCTGCATTTTCACAAAATTACAGCACACACATTCACAGCTGCTGTTTGAAATTATATGTAATATTTCTTAAACAGAATAGCAACAAAAATCAAATGACATAGTAAACTTTAACCCAGTAGTTTTTATGAAAATATATTCTGAATGACATCACCCTTGGTGGTACACGCTTTCTGAGAATGAGCCATATATATATATATATATATATATTGTGTGTGTGTGTGTGTGTGTGTGTGTTTATTTGTTTATAAAAAATATAATGTGTGTCATTTTTGTGGACCATGGGTAAATGATGGGCTAAGAAAAATAAGGTGGTGGGGATGATAAATTGTGCTAGAAAGTGAGACGTGATTGTAGGTTGGGTTTCCAAGAGATAGGTCTCTATGAAGTCAGTCTGTGGGGCATTAGAACAGTGCAGTCATTTTCTTTTTAGATAGACAGATGGGCATGTAGAAAACATGTTTTGATACCAATAAAACCCTCAGGATCCTACCGGCTTGTAGGGATTAAGCACAGGCATAAGGCTTAAGCCATGACAGTTTTGATGTTATTCACCGCATGGGATATGTGGCATCAGTGCATGTGGAATTCATTCCAAGAGCATGGGTATGCCATCTTGGGAAAACTGAAATTGAATCTGCTTATGATAAAACTTTGCACAAAATAAATGACAAATTTGACCAGTTATCTTTAAAAAAATTTAAAAAAAACTTTCGTGCCCCCCCCTCCCCCCCCCCCCCCCCCCCCCCCCCCCCCCTCTTTGATGTATTTTTTTCTGTATTCTCAAGGCCTTCACTTTAGAATTTATATAATTTTTCAGCGTTCATCAGTACTTGCGTTTTCCATCTTGTGTTGACCTTGGCAGGGTTTTGTTGTTGTCAGTTTTTTGTTGTTGTCATTGCTTTTTGTTTTGTTTTGGTTTGCTTTGCTTTTTTAAGCACCGATTTTGAAAGTGGAGATGATTGATTCGGATTGTGCTGTGAGGTCGGAGTCATTCATTCAGATTACTATGGCCTATGTTTTCAGTCGTAATGATTGAACAGATATCACAGGGTAGTATAAATAAAGAATTGGACATTTAATTCCGTTGTCACGGAAAAGTGATTGATGCTGCAGAGTGATGACTGGACATTGTGGGTTTCATGATTGATGCAGCAGAATGATGACAGGACATTGTGGGTTTCACGTTGAGCCTCCTTTGGTGTGTTCCCCAATTGTGGCTTAGACATGATAGTCTCTGTGAACTCACTGGTTTTATTATTTCCCTTCTGCCACTTTTGAGACAGTCGACCACCCTGTCCTTTCTCGTGTAATAACATTTTGAAAATCAGACCTAGTGCTCTTTCCTAGTTTCTGGTCTGACGGTGTTCCTGATTTCAGTAATGTGTTGGGATTTGGAATGAGTACGGCAGGGGTTCATGCCATGAAGGCAATGCAGATAATGGAACAGCAAAAGAAAATGAATAAATATAGTCTAAATATTAAAGTATTTCGTTAATGTTTACAAACTTGGATATATTTTTGAATGTAGGTCCTATGGTTAGCCTAGAAAGGTTTGTTGTTGTTTTTTCAAGATTTTCAGTTTCAAAATGTAAATGTTGATGGGTGGTTTTCAAGGTCACCCTTTTGAGAGATGGCCAGAAAGAGGATTGAGATTGTCAATATCATGAGTATGACTCAACTGTCTCTCAAAAGTTTTCAATTATTTGTCTGTAAGTTTGATTCATGCTTGAACAAACAAACTCAAAGTACAACCAGGAGAGGGCTGCTGATAATTTATGATATCCCCACACCCACTCGTCTTTGCAGCTGTCTCCACTCTCCCCTCCTTCACACCCTACCCCCAGCTTCCATTCCCACCTTTTTTCCTGTGTCTCCTCACTTTTTTCCGGCTTAATTTCCTCATTCATGCTCTCTCTCTCTCTCTCTCTCTCTCTCTCCTCTCTCTCTCTCTCTCTCTCCTCTCTCTCTCTCTCTCTCTCCCTCTCTCTCCCCCTCCCCCTTCTCTCTCTCCCCCTTCACTCTCCCCCCTCTCTCTCTCTCTTTCTTTTTCTCTCTCTCTCTCTCTCTGTGTTTGTGTTATGTGTGTGTTAGGAAGGATGGGCTTTTTCAGTGTGAGCAGAGAAAGACCTAAATGTTGCTGTGGTAGACAGGTGGACCTTGCTATAACTTTGTCGGAGGATTAGATCAGAATAATAATGATAATAAATTGACTTTTTTTTTTTATAGAAGTTTCTTTAGAACGCTTTTCATCAAGCACAAAGCACTTTACAATTACAACTTGTCTTAATTAGATCTGTGTGGATGCATGCACACCCCCAACATGCACACACACACACAAACGTGTGTGCACTCACGCACACACACAGTGACACACGCATGCACACGCGCACGCGCCACACACACACACACACACACACACACACACACACACACCACACACACACACACACACCACACACACACACACACACACACATGAACAACACAACACAACACATTTGGAAAGACTGTTACAGCAGATTGGGAGGATTGAAGAGGTAACCTAATAAAAGAATGAGAAAATATGAATATTATGTTACATGAAAGAAAACATTTTACGGAGCTTGTATAGCTTTGTATGTAATTATTTAAGTCTCAGTCAGAGGAGGGAATGGAGGGTTGTCTTCCTTGATCTAAAATACAGAATGTAAGTCAAACTTTTTAAGAAGATAACACAAGAAAATGAAATAAAAACTAATCACACACACACACACACACACACACACACACACACACACACACACACACACACACACACACACAACACACACACACACACACACACACACACACACACACACACACACACACACACACACACACACACACACACACACACACCAGAGAGGAAAAGGAGGAAGACGGCTGAGTAACCCAGGAAACTCTTTCAGAGCGCTCCATTAGTGTGTGGTCGACACTGCCAAAGCAGGTTACTCGTTTTGTTCTTTGTAGAATCAAAGAGTATAGTACCTACGGATTGGTAGAATTCAGCAAACCCCTGCCCGGGATAGCAAGAGGAGAGAGCGAGCCACCCAAACCTAATGGAATTTGAAGAAAAGTTAAAAAGAAAATATATTCTTTTAATCTAGGAAACCAGTATTGTATAAAGAATAGATCTGCTTTAAAGCCAAGAATAACAACAGCATAAGCAAGTATAGTTATATTTAAACAGAGGGTATCTTGTGTGTATATGCAATTTGTGACGTGCAACTGCAGTTTTTGCCCAGTCGGGGCTCCCAAGCGCAACCTCATACTCATCCATCCATCCCCTCCCAAGCACACCTCATATTCATCCATCCGTTCCCCTTTCATTCATGAGTTGGTGCTTCCCCTACTCCTTCACGCCCATTCTCCATCCCCATCATTCATGACTTACCGTCACCATCACCTTTTTTTCGCCTCCTGCTCCCCCACCGCTCCTTCCTTCTCTCTCTCTCTCTCTCTCTCTCTCTTCTCTCTCTCTCTCTCTCACACACACACACACACACACACACACAGAGTGACACACACACACGCACGCGCACACACACACTCCTCACTTGCCTGTGCGCCAAACTCAAGCCAGGCTTCTCCCACCCCACCCACATCGCCCTCCCCCTCTCTCTTCCCCCCCCCCCCCCCCCCCCCCCATTCACGACTTTTTGCTTTCTCCGTCCTTCCACAACCCCTTTCCCTTCACATACACATACATACCAACACCCCCTCACCCCCCACCCCCCACCCCCACACATACACACACTTCAGTTGCACCAAATGCATGGCAGACTCCAACTTCCGGCAGCAGGGCTGATTATAAGGAAATGAGAACCAGATTCCTGGAGTTCTGCTAGCAAGGAAGAGGAGCGGCTGGCAGAGGGTACCAGAAGTGGAAGGGCCCCAGCCAGACTGGTTCTGAAGTGTTGCTTTGTGTCAAGCTTGCACGTTTGCCTTTGTTTGTGTCCGTCCAAAATGGGTTGGGGACAGAGGCCTTTGCCTCCGGTGCCCCTGTCATCGTCACCTCCCAGGTTTTATCAAGACAGTGATGACCCTCATCCTCATCTTCATCGTTTGTGCTTCAGTCAGTCATCATCACCACACCATGTTTCATCATCGTGCAAGTCCGCGTACTGTGGGTCAAAACATTCTGGCTCAAGGCATGTTAGTTTTGTCAAAGACATCGCAAGAGTCAGATTGTGTAGTCCCAGTGTGTCTGATGCTAGTTCTGCCAGGCATGTCGGAACAAAACTGAGTTGTATCACATCAAGTAGAGGTTGGTTTTCTTTGATTAAAAAAAAAAAGGGGGGGGGGGGAATGGGGGACAGGGGAAAAAGAGAGAGGGGGGTTGATGTACAGTTATTGTTATTACTTAAGGAAAAGAAAATGACATTATTTTGATGATCAAGTGCACAAATTATTTTTTAAAACAAATAGTGACAAAGTTGTTTGGCCAATTGGCACTTGAATAGATAGCATGACAAACTTGTTTGGCCATTTAGCAGTTTAACAGATAGCACTTTTTTGACAAGCTTGTTTGGTCTATTGTGCCAACTTTGACTTCTCTGTTTGTGTATAATTGGGGGTGTGAGGGGGATATATCTTCTTTTCTACTTTTCTCTATTAATTTTCTTGTCATGTTTTTGTTTGTTTGTTTATGTTTTTGTTTTGTTTTGTTTTTGTCATGGTGGTGCTGTGTTTCATTTGTTTGTTTTTTGGGGTGGTGGTGGTGGTAATGGTGGTGGTGGCGAGGATGTAAGATCTCAAACACCAAGAACTAACTCACATGAATGAGTGATAGACTGCTCCTGTTTACCCATGTAGATCAGGATACTGTTAATGAAGGCCAACCTGTTTTATAGTTCAGATGTCTGAGTGTTTGCATTTATGGTCATCTAAGGGGAAAACATTGGAAATAAATGTATATAAGAGAAATTAAACGTTAAGAAACCTGAAAGAAGCAAACAAACAAAAAACATAAATGAAGAACAGGACAAGACGAGCAACATTTATACGACATTTTAATTTCATGAGGCAAGAGAAATTTGAGCTTTACTCACAGCAGGAAAGCTAGAGGGAGAAAAGAGCACCAGGTAGACCCATGGAGAAAATATTAGTTATGCAGAGTGGATGAATAGGAGATACACTTGCAGCGACATAAGATGAGGGCCATGATCACCAACACCATGTAGTATGGCACATGATGATGATGATGATGATGATTTAATTGACAAGATGTACAGAAAAGAATGAGAAATACATGTTTGTGTGAAATCGCCATTCTAGACATTAGATGTTTTATAACAATAAGGCAGATTATTTGCTATGGCTCTCTTTTTCAGCCCCGCCATAACCTAAATTGTAAACTTTCCCAAACAAATTGGCTGTTTTTGCTTTGATTTGGGTTTTAAATTTTTACTTCTTTGTTCCCCTAGGTTCTGCTGCTGCTGCCGCAAGTTCACACAGAGACTTTCTGGAAAGTATGAAACAGCTGAAGGATGTGAGTATTGAAAAGTACAATATGATAAGTGTATATATACACAAATATATATGTGAAATGTGTCTAGAGTATGTGTGTGTTGGATTGGTTGGTTGCTTTTTTGTTGTTCTTGTTATTGGTTTTTGTGTGGTTGTCTTTTATTTGTTTTCCTTTGTTTCATTTGTTTTGACCAGTGTATTATCAGAGGAAGGTATGCACATTGCTTGGCCCACATTGCAGGTGTTGTGATGCTGCCCTGTCTGTTTACCCTGTCTTTGAAGGACATGTATACCAGATATTTTCTTGTTTCCATAAGCAACTGGACATTGACATTGCTTACAACATTTTTGTGTCTGTATACACTTTTCCCTGGGCCATTACATTTTGAACTCTTATTGTTAGATATAGAAGTCTTCGTTATTCTGTATATCTGTGCCCACATAGAAAAGCTTCCACTGTTAACCTCGTGTTATGAATATACAGTATTTATTTCATATATGGTCATGAATTGCCCCCAATTATTTTGACCTTGTTAAAAACCAGAAGTACAACAATTATCCCAAGTGTATCTACTTTCAAATTTAACAAAATCAAACAAATGTTCAACAAAACGTTCTGGTCCCATTATGGATTCTTAATAGTGCACGTATGTAAAAGCATTTTTTGTTTGTTTGTTTGTTTTGTTTTTTAAAATTACTTACATTCCATAAAAGAGGAGAAAAGATTGACAGAAACATCCAAGATGATAGACTACTAATATTCACGTGTCCTTTCATTAAATAAAGATGTATACTTATGCAAACTTATATGTGCGAACACCTGCACACAGAAATTTACACACACATTTAAAATTCACACACACATTCACACACGCACAGGCACAGACACAAACACACGGACATACTCATATGCCTTATAACTGATTTTTTTCATTTCAAAGAAAAACACAAGAGTTTAGGGTTTTTTTCTCAACACGCATACACAGCCATATCCCTTTTAACTGACTTTTTTCTAAAGAACACTTACAGTAGTGGTTTTTTTTGTCTACCATAAAATAATTGTTTGAATGGCTTGATCGTCTGTTTTTCCCCACTAAATTTTTATATGTTTGATTTTGTTGTTGCTTTTCATTAGGTCATAGGTTGTTTCCCTTGCCCTGAAGTACTCGTGTAATATATGTTTTGTGGTGATCAGCAGTGTTGATTTCTTCTGCATTCTCAGCAGTGTTGTCTTGGATGCATGGAATCATTGAATGCACTTTTTTCTGATTATTTGACCCGTACCATGGAGGCATTATGTTTCTGTGCAGACTCCTTATTCCATTTTCGGTCGATATGAATTTGACTTGATGGCCGTGAGGCAAACATTCTTATACTTTTGATTGTGAAGCCTGCATTGTTGGTGGTTCAAAACTCAAAGCAGTGTACAGTTTAATGAAGAAGCAGAGTTCTCACCTCTAGTCCAACAACATGAGTTTTTGCCAGGCTTTGGAATGTTTATGCATATGATATGGCTTCATCCCCACAAGGTGTGAGTGGGTACCTAATTTAGTTGAGGGTTGAGACATACAAAGCATTGAGGAAGAGGCATGAGACCTGTTTTCAAACAGCTGACTTGTGAGAAGTAGGCCTCCACCTCTCACTCTCCTTGGCCCGCTTCAAGGTTGTATATAATGCCTTACCTTTACTGTGCGCATAACGCATGACACAGTTCAATGCCCATTCTTGATTCTGTTGCAGTGTGGTTGGTACTGGGGACCCTTGAGCTATGAAGAAGCTGAGAGCAAGTTGATAGACAAGCATGACGGCTCTTTCCTTGTGCGCGACTCATCCAATGAGAACTATATCTTGTCACTCTCATTCAAGTCTATGGGGCAGGTTCATCATACTCGCATCGAACATCATAAAGGTATATAACAATGTAAATCGTTGAATCCGGAACCTGTACAAGGGCTTTGTTCTAAATACATAAACTTATCTTGTGCATTACTTCAGGTCGAATGTGAAATTTATAGTGTATGTATTGATTTTGCATGCACACACAATTTTTGCAGTAATGAAGAATTGTATTGATGAAAATGTGACATAATCGGTAGACAGAAATATGCTTTGTAGATAAGATTGAACTTCATGAACTTAGTCAGATGGATAGATATTAGTTGACAGAACAATTGTAATTAAATGAAAAGCATAATGAGTAAGTCTTTGAGTTAACTACATCAGAGAACAGTCTCCATTTAAATAACAATTGTCTTATGCTTAATTAATCATAAATTCTGTTCCAGTACAGTTGGGAAGGGAAATGTATGTTTCTACAAAAGCAAAACCAAAAGGGGGGGGTGGGGGGGGGGTTGTTTTTGTTTTTCGGGTATTGTGTGTTAGGTTGGATTTGGTTTTTAAGAGGGAGGAAAAGGTGGAAGCATTATTTGTTTTGGTGTTTTGCTGTTGACAGACTGTTGACTAAAACTAATGTACTATTCATGGATTGTTTGGTATTTGGGATGAGTTGAGTGACTGGAGGTGTTGAATGCCACTAGTTAGTGAAGCAATGTCATCTGCAAAGTCCAGTTTGGATAGGTGCTCCACTCAGGCCATCAGATGCCTTTCCCTTCCACAGCCGTCTTCAGCACCCAGTTTATGGCTAGTGCAAAGAGGAGCGGTGACAAGATGTAACCTTGACAAACTGCCATTAGCACTTTGAACCAGTCGCTTAGATCATTTTCCATCCTAACACAGCAACTTGATTAATGTGGATATTGGTTGTATTTTTAAAATGTCTGTGTCATGATTTTAGTTTTTATTGTCATTCAGTTGTATGTGGGAGAAATATAAAGTTTGATGCAAGATATTCAGAAAGGGGCTTCAAATTTAATTATGCTCAAGATTTCATTCTCTGACAAACAGAAGGTTTTACTGCACATACTGTACAGTCTCACAAACACTAAAGACCTCAGTTATCCTAGTGCTTGTGATACCTGTATGTTTATTGAAAATAGTTCCACTAGAAAAATGGGTGATTTTGAACAGATGTATGAATTCTTTTAGTGAAACTAATTGGGGAAACTAAATTCATTGATTGAAACTAATTGGGGAAACTAATCAGCTAGTTTAAGATTTTACTTGATGGTGGCTTTGTTTCAGGTCTTTTCAGTTTCTGGTCACAGCCTGACTCACATGGTAAGGCTCAGATTTGCCAATTCATCGAACAGACAGTGGAAAACTCAAAGAACGGTCGATTCCTGTACTTCCTTCGTCCTGCAGGGCCTGGTTCTCCCCCACTTCCAATTCAGCTTTTGTATCCAGTCTCACGTTTCTTCCGTGTGCCATCTCTGCAGCACATGTGTCGCTTCTTAGTCCTCCGTCGGGTGAGAAGAGATCATATTGATTTCCTGCCATTGCCGCAGAAAGTGAAGGCTTACCTGCTAGAAAAACAGTACTATGTGGAAACACTAGAAGAAGACTGACCACATTGTGCATAAATATTGTCAAAGTACGGAGGTGGCTTTGAATAGCATGCATTAGTTACAGTTAAGTGACAGTGGTGGTATGATTTTTGTTTTGATTATGTTTGATCCTGTCATGCCACCACACAGAATTTTAATTTTTTTGATAAACACATGGCAGTCAGTAACAGCTGATTATTATTTATCATTGATTGTAAGTGAGCAGTGGATTGCTTTGTCATTATAGTTTGTTTATGTATTATATATAAAACTGAAAGTGCATATCATTTTAGATTTACTGGAAGAGACAGTGACTTTCTTTTATCGTGTTAGTAATTTATTTCTTCAGTATTAAGGTTCGCACTAAAGAACCCAAACCAGCCATCACTAATTTTGTTTGCGATACATTACTGTCACAAACCTGTCTTTTTTTTTCTTTTTTTTTTTAAATTGGAAATTAGTGTTTTTCTTAAAAAATGTCAGATCAGTTGATTGTACATTGGTATGTATTCATTGTTGAAATGTTGCCATTATGGTTGAAAAATCTGCCATTGTCTTGAATATGATTGAAAATGATTATTATTGTCAGATATGAATTGAATTTGTATTTTTATGTATGACAATTAGGTAATCAATGGTACCTGTGAAGAATTTTCCATTAGCTGACTGTACTGCCCACCCATCCCAGTTTTGTCCCATTTAGAAATTGTTCATGTACCTTTTCATTATGAAAGGAGATGACCACTGGCTCTGACTGATTTTATCTTTTGTACTGTGTGTCATGGTGGAAACATTTTCGAATGCTTTTTTGTGCAAGCATGTTTATCAAAAGATATTGAACACAGTGGAAAGATTCTGCATATTTACTTTTTTTTCAGATATTTTTGTTCTGTTTTGTTTTGTTTTTGATTTTTGTTGTTTTTTTGTTATACACAGATTTGTGACACCATTCCCTGTGCTGTATGTAGTTTGGATTCTGAATGTCTTTTAATAAACAATGATGCTTACAACAAACAATGATGCTTACAAAATGCATTTGCACTGGCTTTCTTATTCATATTTATCTTCTTATTTATGCTTAATTGCATTTATGTGTTTTGATTGGTGCTCATTTGTTTGTAAATGAATGCTAACTGATATTGGTATATTATTGAAATTGAAGGTTGTTTGTAATGTAACTTCCTGTTTTTGTACTGTGTAATCTGGGTGTGACCAGATATGTTTTACACCAGCTATACATGTCCTGTCATTGTTTTAAATGTCATATGTATTGAATGACAGAAAGTAAAAACAAAGAACTAAATGATCAAACTGTACATTTTTTCCCAACATGTTTTAGGATTTTTTATTTATTGTTAGGTAGAGGCATGGACTTGAGCTCTGATGCCTGAAGTTGAATCCCAACCCTCAGCATAAAACATGACATGTTAGCTGCCCATCTTAATACTCAATCATTCTGGTGTTGTCAACTCTGTGCTTCATTGGTCTTTCTCCACACTTCTCCCTCCCTCTGCTCTCATTTCAAGACCTTGCAAATGCACAGGGTTTTGTGCAAGCTCAAAGTGTCTGCCAGATCATATTGACAGATTTGGATGGAGTGCATCTAGGTCTGTTAAGCACAATCAGTCCTCCCTGAACAAATTTAAATAGTGTCAATGGAGGTGATAGTTGGGTTGATAGGAGAGTACATTTGTGACCTTGAATTCTCACAAAAAAGAACATTATTTATTAGAACTTAAAGAGCTGTAAGCCTTCAGAAATTGTTGACCAACATTTAACAAAGATCTGTTCCTATACAGTTGAGATCATTGCTTTGAACATTTTGACTGTGACATCATGACAAATGAATAACCATATTCATTCATTCCTAATGACCTATTTATTTATAGATACGTCTTCCCGATGTGGACCTGAAACCCATAGCATGTATCATTATACAGAGCTGAGAATTGCTTTTAAATAGTTTTTTTTGTGTGTAATAACAGTTTGCAATCTTTGTGTGTGTGTGTATGTGCGTTTTCAATTTTCCCCCCAGATGCATATATGTGTAGTGTTTTTGTCCACAATGTGCAGGCAGTATTCTACTGCATAGCAAGTCTGCAAATTCCATCTCCTGTTGGCATGCATGCTAGGTTCATGTTTCCATAAGCCATTAGACACTGACAGTACTCACAGGATCTTTGACATGTGTTTTTATGCTGGCAGTCTGACTCAGAAGAACTGTAGGCAATCAATCAAATAGAAACTAGAAACACATGAAAAGAGACTATAACCGATCATCTAATTGACAAAATAAGATGAGCATAAATCTTCAGCCAGCTGGCCTTCATCAAGCATACATTAAAGACAACAAAGAAACAAGATCCACCAGCTTTAGAACAAAACAACAGTCATCTCCAACTCAACGGATCCAGAGAGTCATTAATTTTCTGTTACATAGGTTGCTCCTAAACTATGTGATTCTGTTTCTTTATCATCTGTTGCGTATGCTTGACAGAGCCAACTGACTGAAAATTTATATCTGTCTTGCTTCGTCAATTGAACATGTGTTCTTACATCTTTTCATATGTTTCTAGTTTGAATGTTGTTTTATGAGTAGGACTCGATACACAGATTGGTTATGATCAGTATGAATAGGTCTCCTCAGTCTATCCCCCATACTTGAAACAAAAAAGTGAAACTTAAAGAAAAATTTACATGGCTTGCATATCATGTGAACTTGCATATCAGCTTTATGTGGCTGTCTCATCACATTGAGATGTCCCAGTCATTGTCTGGTGAAAATGGCTTTTTTATGTATATGTGTGTTTGTACTGAATATTCAGATTTTGTGTTCAACTGTTAATGGTGATTCTTTCTCCCTCTCATCTTCTCTGTTTGTTTCTCTCTGTCTCTCTCCATCTTTCCCTCACCCCATCCCTCATGCATGTAAATACACATGTATTCTATTTTTCTATGTTTTAGACTGGAAAGATAATGCCCCCTGTCATTCTCTCTCTCTCTCTCTCTCTCTCTCTCTCTTTCTCTCTCTCTTGCTCTCTCGCTCTCTCTCACACATACTGACTACGTCACATATATGCACACCACAGCCACATGTATATCACATGAGCGCGCACACACACACCACACACACACACACACACACACACACACACATACACACACACACACACACACACACACACACACACACACACACACACACACACACACACACACACACACACACACACACACACACACACCACACACACACACACAACACACACACACACACACACACACACACACATTGAAACTGGTTTTTCAATGTTATTAATTTATGTGGTGATAGTGAATTTTTGTCCGTACTTACTCTACTGCATTTACTAGTTTTGTTTCTCTTTTTTGTTTTGTTTTCTGTTTGTCCTGTTTAGGTAAACAGATACTTTTGTTTTTGAATATATGGGGAAAAGGTCACAGTTGTACTACATTCAACGTGTTCTACAAATTCTGAAGCTATTTTCACTTTCATGTCAGTGAGTGACTACTTATTTTCACTCTCTTGTCGATGAGCAACTACTTGCGCTGAATCTTTTGCATGATTGCTTTGTGTCCCTTTCACAGATAGTATCATTAATTGTAAATCTGTATTTTTGGTCTGAATTCTGTGTAGGAACAATTTGACTTGTGTGTTTCATTAATGGATGTTATGGGATGCTATCATAGATTATTTGGAATGTGTGAATATATGTCTTCAAATTTGTACATAAAAGTTGTCAGCTTCCATCAAGGTTACAACTGTCATTGTTGTTGATATTGGTGTGTTTCTTGTTTTCTTTATTTATTGTTTGAAATTTGCTAGCAATCTTTTTTTATACTTAGATTTATTATTCGGCGTCTGTGATTGACTGAGCATTTGTTTTCAGTTAAATAGAAATGTGTTATTTATGACAATTGTCTGATTATATACAGTAAAATTTCTTCAACATTAGGCTCGTACAGTTATGTGGTATTTGCATAGCTGGAATCATTGGCTCTGCTTTTCATGCTTTTGTAGCTGTGACATATGCTTTTTTTTTATCGCATAGAAATATGAATATGTAATGATCAGCACTTTGGGAAGACGTCCATTTTGAAATTTTTTATCCATTCCACACTGATACTCCAACTGAAACACAGTGCACAAGACAACATCTGCAAGTGCAGTGTGCTACCTCAGAATGTTTATACAAGTAATCTATAAAGATTTCATGGGGGTACTTATTGAAAAAGTCCATTGCTCAATAACCATTTGGTTCATTGTTCATGTTTTGTTGATGTTACGGTTTGGAAGGTAGATAGTGAAAGAGTCTTTAAGGATGTTATATTTATATTTCTGCTGAGTTCAGTTCATTTTAGTGTTCTGTATGTCATGTGGTAAGTCTAGTCTTACAGCTACTGTTTTCAGAATAGTACACCATCTCTTCTTATAGATGAATGTTTGAACATTGTCACTGATGAAGATGATTTGCAAATTGACGGCATAAAACATTAATAACAAAAATCTTTTAGAGAAAAAAAATATGTATTCATACAGTACGAGGGCATGAAAATGTCTCAATGTCTCAATTAAAAAATATGTATTCATACAGTACGAGGGCATGAAAATGTCTCAATTTTCTGAACTTCTGCAGATCAATTACTTGGTGTAAAATTATTATACCAGAAGTGTTTTTGTCTGTTCTGACAAAAGTTGTGTCAAGTGCACAACTACTACACTGAATCTTTTGTGGAACCTTCTTTTTATCCGTTGGGCTTTTTTTTTTTTTTCACTGTGCCGTCACAAGTTCAAACATTCAAGTCTGGAAAAAATAGTTTGAAATAGTCAGCTACATGAACAGTTGTGTTTACGAGAACACATATTCTCTCTCTCTCTCTCTCTCTCTCTCTCTCTCTCTCTCTCTCTCTCTCTCTCTCTCTCTCTCTCTCTCTCTCTCTCTCTCTCCTCTCTCTCCTCGCTCTCTCTCCCTCTTGCTCTCCTCTCTCTCCCTCTTGCTCTCTCTCTTTCTTGCTTTTCGCTCTTTCTCTTTCGTTTTCTCCCTCTCCTTCTCTCTTGCTTACTCTCTCTCTCTTGCTTCCGTAGCAATACAGCTTGGTGTGTATAGGTTTCAAACACTGTCAGTCTTCACCAGTCTCCTGCCTTTATGTTTTAGGTATTTGTTAGCCCCTGTGATGACAGTTAACAGAAATGGATTCTTAAAGAAATGAGGAAACTCAGAGTTGACAAGTGTATTGAATCACCCTCGTTTTTTTTTTTTTAAGTTTTAAGAAACGGAGATGTAAAATAACAGAAAAAGAAAGGAAAAAAAACTCACGAATCTTTGATCAATGAGGAATTTTTGAAAAATATATTTGTGCAAGTTTAAAATTTCTTAATTGCATATTCAACTGATTTTGATCTATTCATATTGATTTTGGATCCAGACCGCTGCTTGCAGTATGTTGCTGCATATCTGTTTTGTGTATTTGTGTTCTTGTGCTGTACAAAAAGATTAATAACATACAGTCATTCAGAGGTGTAGTGGTCAAGTCATACAGTTATAAGAAACAGAAAAATTGTATGTCTACAGTGTGAAACAGTTGTGTTGTGATTACCACTGAAATAGCCATAGATGATGATAGCACTTACTTGATTCCATTTCTAGCAGCACTTAAAAGAATACTTTTACATCAGAACAGCCATGTTCAGGGTAAGATGAAAGGCACTGTTAGGGGAAGTAAGATGTACTCTTTCCTGGCACTCCCAAACTTACAGATTATGACTTGTCTGCGTAAGATTTGTGCGAAAATGTTTTGATTTCCAACCATCCTGTTAATTTTATTTTTTAATCGATTACAAAGGGTTCTTTGAATGTGATCAATCTGAGCAGCTTGCTTTTCTTGTTTCAGTAGTTTTCAGCTAAATTACATTATATTTGTAGAAGTTTGTATTTGCACAACTGTTCCACCTACTTCTAGTGCTTTGGATTCCTAATTTCACACGCATGAAATTGTGTCAGAAAATGTTGTAGTTCTGTCTGATGGCTGTCACATTCTGTTTAACTGAATTTATGGGAAATTAAGTGATACTTATTGGGTAATTCGTAATGAGCAGTTTGAAAGCCAGTAATTGAAAGTCAGCTTTACAGGGACATGGTTATACTACCTCTTTTGGTATAATCACACGTTGTTTTTTCTGTTGAAGTATTGTGTATGTTTTGAAATGGTTATAGCCCTGATATGCTCTATGCAGGCAGCTGGGCTTTAAACAGAAATAACAATAACATCCACCAGCTACAAAATCTCAACCCTTTCTGCTCCTTATCACTATCTCACCCTGTTCACCAGTGGATAGGGTGATGGAGTGAAAGGGCTAACTTTTACTTTGCTGTCATGGTTCTTAATATATAAAGCTTGTGAATAGTATGAGGGAGTGACAAGGTTAACTTCTTGCTTTGTTATCATGGTTCGTAATGCCAGAAAATGATGGATAAAGTGAGGGAGTGTAGGGGTTAACTTTTTGCTTTGCTGTCATGGCTCATAATGCAGGAACCTGGTGGATAGGGTGAGGGAGTCAAAAAGTTAACTTTCTGCTTTACTATCGTTGCTCGTAATGAAGGGGGCTTGTGGATAAGGTGAAGGAATGAAAGCGTTCGATGAACATTTCATTATGATGGCAGTTGAGTATCTCAATGTTCCAAGACTGTAAAAGGCTGTTGTGTACTGTGAATTGCTTAGATTGGCAGCACATATCTTAGCAAAACATTCTACAACTTAGACACCATTTGCTCTTCAGTACCATAGCTACTATTGTGGCAGTTGAAACACAAAAAAAGATCAGGTAGACTGCAACTGTATCCGGCAACAGTAATTAAATCTTTTCTCCACATGATAACAAAAATTACCAAACAGGCTTGCAGTTTTGAAAAATGGGCTACCAAGAGGCACCAGTTTTAGAATGTTCCATAATGAACTAGTCTTTTTCATAGTACTGTAAAGCAATGCAACGGAATGCGTTTCAGCATGGTGGTTGTTTCCTGATTTTCGTTACAATTTTATTTTGAATGGTGTTGAAATGCTGTTACAGGATCCATACACTGTCCAAGTCTACTCATGGCATTAAAAGGCTATTTGCTTAGTAAAATAAATGTCCAACTTAGGTCTGTGCATTCATTAAGTTGAGTGTGGTGGTAATAGATATGAATTCAAATATCGTTGAAAATGGTGTGATTCTTGTGAGCTAAATATCTGAATGACTGAAAACTGTGAATTTATGAATAGCCCAGTTTTGTACATTATTATGTAGTTTATGACTACAGAAAAAAAGATCCTTGTTGCTGGAAGTTCACCCTCAGAACAGGAAAGACTTCAGTCTTTTTTGCCATTGTTTTTTGAACCAGCAGTTAAATTAACAAATACAGGCTCCAAAAATATCATATGAGTCTGTGTTTGATACACTAGATGACAGACAGAAAAATGTGAGATATCTCTTTATGCCCTTCCATTCTGCTTTGATTTGAATTTTAATGATGAAAATGCAGACCAAGCTTGTTTGCATTACATGTTTCAGGTGATTGTAATATATTGAAGTACTGTGTACAAAAATATTTTGCTTGAAATTTGACATTTTAACCTGTGTGATGAAAAAAAGGTGTCACAAAGATGTGTTTAAATGGCTGCTTTTTATAACAACGACATTTATGTTGTGCATTTTATTTTCAGTGTGGATTGTGCTGCAATATTTATTGAGTTCTGTGCTCCTGCGTCTGATATAGTCCCTTATTTATTCTCCCTTTCCTCTCCCATCCTTTTTATTTTTCAGTCCAGTTAGCATATTTGCTGACATAAGTTTCTGGACTTACATGCACAATACTTTAGTCCCACAGTCCTTGTCTCCTTTGGAGACTTGAGCTTTTCCCAATTTGAGGTTCCCCCTGTCCCCTCCCTTTTAAAATTGTGACTACATCTTCTGTTGGAGGATTGTATATGTTTATACATATATGTATATATTTCGTGTACACCATGTTGCAGCTACATTGCTTAATTTATTTTGTTCTACACTCATCAGCTGATCCACAGAAGTCATCGGTAGCCAAAGTTATGCTTTTGTTTGCTTAGCTTTTTTTTACTTTTGCATATTTGAAAGGCTGCTTTCATTTTGACAAAATTGTTTCTTATAGATTTTGTGCTGTAAAAACAGCAACTTAATCAATGTGATATAGAAGTGCTTAGTGCTGTCGTGATTAGTTTGTAATGTGTGTAATGACAAATGAAGTCATAGTTTATGTGTGTAAAAATATAGCCATGAAATGACATCTCACGGCTGTTTAAACCGGCCGCCGGGCGATCACTTAGTTTTCGGACACTGTGCCAGCGATTCGCACGCAGAGGCGTGTTTTCCTGCTTACCCGCTGTGCTACACGGCCCGTCAGTGGTTTTGAGCTGTGAGTCATCGGTAGGCAAGTGGGACTGTGCGGCTGCCTTGTGTGCCGTGATTACTACTGTTTCTACATTTCCTGCAATACTGCTTTGGTCATTTAGCCATATATGTAATTATCAATCTTACCGAAAAGTAGACTCTCTCCCCTACACATAGATATCAAACACGAACTGGTTTGTTGCCATAATGCGTAACGGGATTACACAGAAAAGGAGGAGAACGATTCTGAAAGTATTGCGCCTTCCTGTTTCATGAGAAAAATAAGCCAACTTCCAACAACGAAAACAAGAGTTCACCAGTTACTACAGCAGAAAGAAACACATACAGAGGAAGAGTAAAGTATGTTTTAACAGACTGACTTATCAAACGGATCTTTTTTCGCTTCTTGTGGAGGTAGCGGTGGGTAAATCGAGATCACTGATAACGGCATAGACTCCCATTATCTTTCACACTTGCACCAACATTTCACTGATAGTCTTGTATACCGCAATCTCCTTACTGCCATAGTAGGAACGTATGCACACATGTCCGTGCAAGAGTCAAGATTGGGATCAGGATACTGAGACGACCATTCATTAAAAAAAATGGGAAGACACAGAGATTGATTTGATTTGATTTGATTTGATTCAGTTTTACGTCAGCACCCACCTCAGGTGATATGGCCGACGGGGATAACCATCCCAGGAAAATGGGGGCAATGGGGGACTTTTCTAATCCTATACTGACACCACCAGAACAACAATGATGCTAAGATGGGACAGTGAGAAGGCCAGATTTAATGTAGCGCACCCCGGGATTCGAACCCACAACCATTAGCATGTGAATCCGACGCTCAAACCAACTGAGCTACAGAGGCCCGCTGGAAGACACAGAGAGCGATAGAGAGAGAGAGAGGGGGGGGGGGGGGGGGAGAGAAAACTTAATACATTTACGAGAACTTTAGGTTCACTGGTATTAAACAGAAATAAAAACTCCTGAATATCATACCCACTTAACTACACTGAAATCTTTCTGTCTACCTGTCTGTCGCTCTCTCTCTCTCCACACACACACACACACACACACACACACAAACAAATAAACAAACAAAAACAAACACATGCACGAGAATACTATGTATTTTGCTTAACAATGATAATAATACTCAAAAGTCTTTAATTACTTATTTCATTCATGAAATGCATACACATAAATATCCAAGCAGACAGACAGACAGGCAGACAAAAGAGAGAGAGAGGAATACTTTGCACTTCGCTTAATGTCTTTGGGCCCTTATTAATTGTCTCATGAAATGAGCATGCACACACACACACACACACACACACACACACACACACACACACACACACACACACACACACACACACCACACACACACATACACACACTACACAAAAACAAAAGAAAATAAACAGAGATAATCAACGACTACAACATGAAAAACCTGACTCTGGTCGTCTCAGTACACTGATATTTCAAACGAAAATGTCCAAGGCAACACTATACACAATTATCAAGCACAAAGGAATTCTGCCACAGTGTGTACGTGGTAAGCGTTATCCAGAGGACTGAAATGATACCAACATTCACTGAAGACAGATTAATGAGCTGCCAGAACCAGTAACCACCAACTGCCTCGCCGGCATCCCTGTTTACCTTAGCTGTCACATGTGTTATTACGATACGCTATACGTGGCCCCTAAGCTGCGAAACATGAAAAATGAAAAACAGCCGTCCTCTACAGACAACATTCTTCTAATGTGTGCCTTTACTTTTAATTTGAGAACTGGCATTTGGATTTTACCGGCGTTGGAACATTGATCATTTCACGGTCGAAGATTGAAAATCATGTCAACACCGTCTTTCATTCTCTTTCTTCTCTGTGCATTTAGTTGGACACTTACATGCACGTAACGTGTTGAGTTACATATCATTTTATTGTGAAAAATCTCAGCTTTTTAATGATGCACATTACAGACCAATACAAACAAAGCCCTTGAGAAAATTAGTGGAAAACTGAAGTTACTTGTTTGTAATAGTTACTACTGCGCTTATACGGCGTAGCGAGATCGCCGGTAACAAGGCGGAGCTACGAGCTCGTATTTCTAGGTCAGGGCAGCACTCAGTGGGCTTCGCGCTGCTACAGCTGCCATCGCGGGACGAAACTAAGTGATCACCCTTAAACAGTCGTGATCTGCAATCCAATCCAGTTACAGTCATGTGATGCTCAATTCCTTTCCTCCGCTTCAAAGTATATTTGTTGTTTATGGAATAAAGCACCCACCTTTATCCCATCTGTCCTCTCCTTTTTTTTCCCCCTCGCTGGTCATTTGCCAGTTAAACTTGCATTGAGTTTCTGTGTAATACTCGGACATGGCATTCATATGTAATGAGAGAGAGGAAAAGGGTGAGAAAACAAAAGGGCCAATTCTTTCTTTTCTGACATAAGAGCCCAATTCTCCTTGGAAATCTGCTGGGACAAAAACTATAATACAAAATAGTGCCATGCCATGCCATACCATGCAGTGAATATAGCTGTAGGTCAGTGTTATCTAATTACGTTTCTTTGATGAATTTACATGCTTATATTTACTTTATGAAAACGGTTGTCATTTAATTCTTACCAACCATCTTCATTTCTGTCATGATCTTGTGTTTCATCCATTACTTTTTTTCAGAAGGCCATGTTATGTACATGACATTTGTCTTTTGTTTCCTGATGTTGATTTTTAATACTGATGCTTGGCATACACTGTTAATGCCATATGTCATAGTATAGTATCCACTGGTCACATTCATATATCTGGCTGATTACGTTTTCATGCCTCTGAGTGGTATTAAGGTCCCATAGTGTATACTTGAGTTGATTTCTTCAGTAACTCTTTTGGTTCATATGGTTAGAATGCTGTACTTAGAAGGCGGGCATCATGGGTTAGATCCTCAGGTGGATCACACTTCAGGCTGGTTCAATTGTAATAGAGAGCTAGGATTCAAGATTTGATGTCTCAAATTCACATTCCAGTTCACAACAAAATACTGGCTTTTTCACTGCTTTGGAATTTTCTCCAATGTCAGATTCTTTAATATAAATATGAATTGGTTAACCATCACAGAGCATTCTTCAGGTGCATTTTTTCATTCTGCCTTGGTCACGTACAATATGAGATCTTATTGAAAATAAGATTTGCCTGTGATCACAATTAAGCAAAATCAGAACAAAGTCCAGTTGTTATTTCTTGGTCTGAAAGACATGTTGACTTCAGGTTAGCCAAAAAAGGTGGATGAATGATTCACAAAAAAATCATTGCTGCAGCAGTACTCTGCTATTTCTTAATAGCTGCTGCAACAAAACTATGCTATTTCTAAAGGGTATAGAGATATGTGAACACTGCAATCAAAAGACAAGCAGGTAAACAATTTCTTTATGCCCATTAACATTCTGGTCCCTGATATGCAGACTTTTAACACGTTTAATGTGAAGGCAAGCAACCCTTTCCATTTATACCTTCATTTTCTTCTCCTAAAAGTGCCAGTTGCGCAAGATGACCTGTTTTGTACTGTCTTCCTCGCCCCCACCCCTCTTTGTCTTACTAGGCTGTCCTGTCCACAGTTCTGAATTTTTTTACTTAACCATCAAATGTGTGTACTAAGGAACATTTTCTTCTTGCTCTGAGTGAATGTTGTTAGTTTAAAAAATTGATGTGCTCTGTAGTCAGAAATGTTTGGATATGAGCTTTTTTTGCAAATTTAACATTGAGTAAACCACAAGATGGAAATATGCTCACTGTACGTGCCCATTTTACCCCTACCAGTATCCCTCTTATTTTGTCCCATCACATGCTTTTGATAAATATCTCTGTTTCTTCTCTGGGTCGGATCCCTTCTCAGCTGTCTGTCAGTCCTCCAGAGTGCAAAAGGTACTAGTTTGTGTTTTGTGTGTTTGATCTTTTATGTGTGTTTATTTATTTCTGTTTGACTATTGTGTGTATTTGATTATTCATTTATATGTTTGCTGTGTGTGTGTGTGTGTGTGTGTGTGTGTGTGTGTGTGTGTGTGTGTGTGTGTGTTTTGTTTGCTTTCTCTGTGTGTGTGTGTGTGTGTGTGTGTGTGCGTTCTTTTTTGCTAGTTCTAATTTCACAAAGGACATTTCAGTTTTTAAAAGTGGAGTTGATAGATGCATGAAATATTTGGTATAATATAGAACTTTTTCTTGTTACCGGAACTAGATTTTTCCTGGACAAGTTTGAAGTTGGCTACCAAAAAATCACAAATTGATAAATGGTCATCAATTTTTAGTCTACATATTCTGCAGTTTAAGTAACAAATTGATATATGACCATTTACTTTCAGCATAATATGTTCTGCTTTGTGAGTTAAGGATGGATCTGCATTAGGATCGGTTTACAATTCAGTTAGACCTTTAAGAGTGATGAGAAGTGCATTTGGAAGTCTAAGTAACACAGTTAAAAAAAAGTTAGAAATTTTTAGTAAAGCTGTATTTGATTTCATGATAAATTAAACACAACTGATGGAACCTGTTTCAAAAGAAATTTTTATTGAAGCCATACATGGTTTCGTGATCTATTGATCAAACAGCATTAGAACTGATAGTGAACCTGTAATCTTGTCACGTTTTCCAGTGTTTTGAATTTGAGTGAGGGAGGAATGGAATAGAAAGTTTATGTGGTGTTTTCCAGTGTTTTGAATTTGGTCAGGATTTGACAGAGGGAGGTGTGTGTGTGTTTGAAGGAAGGTGTTTCTATTCTATATAAATGCATACCTTTGAATATTTAAGATTTTGAAATTTATGTTGGTGAACATGTGGGATGGTAGTTTGAGAAAGTGATATTAATATTCATTGTGTTCATTTTCATGTACCTTTAAACAGCGTGCTGCAGTGATTCCATGCTTTATTTTCATATGTGACCAACTGTCTTTAAACGTGTAGAGTAGTATGCTGAGAATATATGGATAATGGGAAAATGTAAGATCATTTGTAGTTAAGTTGATGTATTTCATGCCCTGTGGCAGGTTATGTAGTTGCTAAAAAGACCAAAGAAAATGCTAAGCTGCAACATGTTAAAAACTTGCCATATCTGCCATTAAACATGTATGTTCTTTACAAGTCTTCATGATTGTCAGCTATTTATTATCATTGAGAGCAGTGTTGTGGTGGTTGTATTGATCAGGTCACATGAACAGATTGCCATGTTTGTGTTATTTTTTGAATGAGAGGTTCTGTAGGTAATAACTTCTAAGCATTTGACACTTGATAAAGGCATGCACATACCAGACCTTTGTAACATTAGTTTGGTAATTGTAAAGGCGCATGATTATAAACACAAAACTTTTAAGTCATTTAAGTCTGAAAAGCTTCTGTCCAGGTGTTAATTCAAGTGGTGATGGGTTCATGATAGGCTGTGGTTTCCAAGTGCAAAACATGTTTGACATGCATCCCTTTTGATCAGCATCTCTCAGCAGAAACACTAATTGTAGTTTTGGTGATCTTTCATCATGCCATTGTGGATTTTCAGCTACATGAGAAACAGAGAGCTTTGTACATGATTCCAGAGTTGTTTTCATTCTTCCCCTCCCACTCCCCAACCACTGTCTCTGTTGTGAGTTTTTTAATTAAAATATTCTGTCCAAACTTAGAATCACAGGAGTTTTCTCATTAGGATCCTCTTTTCTGTCCACTTATTTGTTGTGTCTTCCTGTGATTTGAGAGGACACTGTCACAGCTGTCATATTACTGGCTCCAAGAAAAGCTGAAGTCTTTGCCACTGCACTTCTCTACAACTTCAAGGTTGTGGAACAAATTTACCTTTACCAGCCTTTGTTATTTTCAGTTGATTCGTGTCTGTCCTCTGGATCATTTTTCTGACTCGTTCTCTCAAATGTCTTCCTGTTTGTGGCTTAAATGGTTTTAGATATTGGCCTTTTATGGCAGGTCCTCACTTTTGGCACCCCTGTGGCGAGAAATCAGGACATTTTCCATGTTGGTTATTAGCTGTGTTTGTATAGACATATTTGTATTTTATATTAATCTCTCATGGTATCAAAGGTCCAACACCAGGGGCATCCTGGGCTGACAAGCTTGTTGTTCATGTAAAGAAAAGTTC
Organism: Monoplex corrugatus; assembly: GCA_030674185.1. Classification (NCBI taxonomy): domain Eukaryota; kingdom Metazoa; phylum Mollusca; class Gastropoda; order Littorinimorpha; family Ranellidae; genus Monoplex; species Monoplex corrugatus. The sequence goes on from CM060305.1 coordinate 49,000,133, forward strand.
TGGTGTGAGGCATTGATCATGAGTTTAATGTGAATTGAATAACAAGGTTGTTTCTTTGTTAACTTTAATGTGGGCATAAATGGATTGTTTGGTTTTGACATGTTTGCTTTGACAGACCTGAGATGGCGCTATGGTCTTTGTAATCAGATAGCAAGGCTTATAGTAGTTGAAATCAAAGTAGACTGATTCACATTGGCATGCATCATCTTGCCTGTGATGTCTGTGAACAGAAATTTATTGGCAAATACTTTACCTCTGTAAATTTTTAACTAATTAATATCCTAGCATAGTCCACATGACAAAGTAAAGAATAATCAATGTCAGTTTTCTTGACTGCTTTTGGATTTGTTTATTTGTTGTTGTTTTTGTTTTTGATTTTTTATCTCCTTTGATTACTGTGTCTCGACTGTGTGACATAGGACTGTCATGATTTTTTTTTTTTTTTTTTTTTGAATCAAGAATCAGAAGAAGAAAAAAAACAGATCGGACAGCATAAGTCTGCAAGAGTGAATTTTTGCCAGTTTAGATTTAGATTAAAACGGAGACATTTAATTGGACCTAGCTCTTTTTTCAAAGTCACAACATATGGAAAGTGTCTAGAAGAAGAAAAGTGTTATAAGGAGAGTTGGCAACAGACGTAGTCATCAAGATGGTCACGGGAAGGCTGTGTGAAGAAGAATATGTGTATTTCTTGCCTCGAATGTTTATGTAGTGCCCACCTTGAATGTACACTTGATTGCTCACTTCAGAAAATTTCATATGCTGTCCCTCTTGAGATGTTTACATGATGCAAAACATGGACACTATAAATATAATGATTTGTCAAATCCTTTATTAAAAGAGAATGATTGCCAGGGACCAACTACAAAGTAATGCAAATGTAGAAAAATTGCCATAGCCCTGCAAGAGGGAAAGGTTTGTTTCTGTTGCAAATTAGATTGTCATCGTCCTAAGAAAGGGAAAGAAGGGTTATTTTCTTTTGTAGGAAACAACCATTCGTTTCCTCTCTTAGGGGCTATGAAAATCTGTCTACATTTGCATGAATCGAATTTTTGTCTAGACTAAAAGGTATTTCAGTTCATTTAGAGATGATGTAATAGGAAAGCATACAAGCAGATAGTTTCTTTGAAACATTGTAAAAGAGAGCGGGAGTTTGTGTGTGTGGTGTGTGTGTGTGTGTGTTGTGAAAGAGAGCATCTTCATTGTGGACGTATATCAAACCTCCAAGAGCTTAGATTATGTCTTACACTGAGATAACAGCATTGCCAAACTAAAGTATCTATTGAAAACATGATTTTACTGTAATTGTAAGACACTTTCAGCTTTGATAAATTTGCCTCAAATTACTGAAATAATACGTAAATTTAAAACTAGTTGTGAAGATGGTTTGTCAATGGCAAATAAACTTTTGAAATTTAAAAGTGTACTTTGAGTGCTTTTTTTCAGAAAGGAAAGAGAGCGGTTTAAATCTCTCCATCGTCGTCCTCTCTGTCTCTCTCTCTCTCTCTCTCTCTCTCTCTGTCTCTCTCTCTCTCTCTCTCTCTCTCTCTCACCACACACACACACACACACACACACACACACACACACACACACACACACACACGTTTATATCAAGAATAATCACAATCCAAACACCACAATCCCTTTTGTGCCCAAGAGATCCCTCATGATTTAACCAAGCAAACTTGACCCTAACAGTTTATGTAAGTTACCACATCCCCCTCTTCTTCTTCCCGGGACATCCTTGGAGAGTTACCTGCCCTCCTTGTACCCAAGAGTTCCCCTTAAGTTATTCACCCATTCTCCATCTCCCATCCCCGCATACCGTACCTTATCCCTAAGAGTTCCCTCCCTTGATCCACTTCCCTCCTCATCTCCAGAATTTCCTACGCCAATTACCCAACCCTTGTCCTCGAGAGATTCCTTACAGAATTCTCCGCTCGTCCTGTCCAGTTACCCCAAGGGTTACCCGCCCATCTGTCCCCTCCTCTACCCATCCCCACCTCCGGGACGAACGGGTAACTAACTGGAGAAATCTTGTGGATAGTGGGGTGCAAGAACCTCTTGAGGAAAATTTTAGGCGAGTAATTCTCGTGGAAACTCTTTGGGGCTTCAGGGTGGAACGGACAACTCTTGGCTGAACACTTAGTGGCAAAAGGGGGTTGCAGATAACTCTTGGGGGAACTCTTTGGGATACTGGTGGGCGAGTAACTCTTTGGGGAAGTCATGGGCACAAGAAACTCTACGGGAGACTTAAAATCAAGGGGGAGAGATACTCTTGGAAAAACTTTTGGGAAGAAGGGTGGGTGGATAACCCTTGGGAGAACGTTTAGGGCAAAGTTTGGGGACAAAGAGGGCAGGTAACTCTTGGGGACAAGGGGGGGGGGGTGGATGGTTAACTTTTCTAGGAACTCTCATGGTCAAAGTGGGGCTGGTAATGCTCGTGGGAACTCTTGGGGATCTCTTGCAAACAATGAAGAGGAGCAGGTGACTCGCCTGAGACAACTCTTGGGGACAAGGGGGCGTGTAATTCTATCAGTGAATTTTTAAAGATATTTCGCCAGGGACAACCTTTTTTTTTTTTTTTTTTCCCCATGGATGCTTTTATGTGTGGAAAATGCATGTTGTACGAGAGATGTCACAGTTTATCAACACATCTGACAGACTAGCACACTAGTGTACCAATCAAAGTCTAGTGGGGGTGAGAAGGTGGTGTGGGAGAAGGGTCCCTGCCAAGCTATGAATCAAACACCAGACTCTGGGCTTCTCTCATTTTCCCACTAAGCCTTTTATCTGCTGGGCCACCCCCACCCCCCACCACTCACTAAGCTTCTGACCTGTAAGTCAGGATATCTGTAGGTGAGCTGGCGTTCTCCACCATGATCAGTGAAGTGACGCCACTTCCGTCCACGGACGAAACAAACGTATTGCAATCATAGTCATAGTCATCAACAGTGGTGCCTAGAAGCTGTTCTCTTTTCTGACACCTCAGGATTCTTCCGTTCTCACAACCAATCCACACGCAGCCCCGATCGTCAACATTTAGGGCTGTTGGCCGTACAAGGTGGCCATCCCCTGCAGCCAGGTAACGCTCAAAGTGCACGTCATCCTCCTGGACGTCAACCACATGGACACAGTCATTCTGTCTGTCTGCTACCAGCAGTTTTTCTCCACCGCCCTCTGGCCAAAAGCAAACGTCGGACGGAAAGAAAGCTGGGTCGTCTGGTGTGTAAACTGTAAAGGGAGTGCTTTGATCCGGGTGATAGAGACAGACTTTTCTTTCATCTTTTCTGCCAGTCGTAGAACAGGTGGTTTCTTCCACCACGACAATCACGTGACCTGTATCGGTGGTGTCAAAGGCGACTGGCTTGGCAGGGTTTGTGTTCACCACAAAGTGGTTGGCCAAAATGAAGGGCTTTTCCGATCTTATTTCAACCTTGAAAATGCTGTTCACCTCTGCTCCGGTGTGAATTTGGAACATGTGTGTACGATGACCCTTTGAGTTCAGGCGAACGATGTACTTCCCGTTGTAAGAGCAAAAGGAATTGCAGTAAAAATATCTCTCTCCTTCTCCAAACTTCTTGTAAGATCTCCGTCTGTCAACAGTTCGTTCTTTTTCAACTATATTTCCATCTTTATCAATACAATTCTTATACTTTTGTCAGAAGAAGGGCTCCACAACAAAACAACAACTGCCCCGACATCAGTTGGGCATACTCCGTATACCTCTTTTGTGCTTCCCCCTTTCTCATACTGAAAGACTGGCACAATGACTTCTCTGTGGCATCCAAATGGGATTGGCAGTTCAGCAGGAATTCCCAGGGCGTGCTGAATATCATCATCGCTGACACAATCAGAGTGGAAGTGCAAACCTGGTCTGAAGGTTGTATCTGGCATGCTTTCTTTGATACTGTTCAGCTGCATCTGACTGCCCCTTCCTTCCCGCATTTCCTTCTCCATGGCCACTTTGTCGGCATCAGAGGCACCAATACTGAGGGCGTGATGGACACTCTGACCAAGTTGCACAAGACGGTCAAGCTCCCTTTGGATCTTCTGTGCATCAGATGTCAGCCGTTTTTCCAGTGCACTGTTGAATGCGTCGATTTTGCCCTGAACTGCAGCGAAAATAGTTCCAATCCTGTGAACCAGAACACGACGCTGCGCCTGCGCCTGTAAAGCAAGATATGATCTGTATTAATATGTACAGAGATGATCAAGCCATACTGTTTCTCTTTTTGCGCTTTTCAGGGGTATTTCATGCGATATTTACCGTTACAAAACTGATTTCGATGATTTTTCATTGATTAGTTTCACATCATCAAACATGACTTATGACTTAAATTTGATTTACTGTAAGTTGTTCCATGGATAGCTGAGATATTCTACACGTAAGTAATGATTTTTAACATTTTTAACAGTGCCCACCTATTAATCACTTGTAAAACTGCCTTATACACGCAAAACTAGAAATATAATACTCGTAAAACTAAAAATATAGCCTAACTTAAAGGTCACACACACTTCACTGGTGTAAATTTGGTCAAAATTGCGTTGAATAACTATCAAAAATCGTTTCTGGCCCCGTAAACATGCTTAACTTAGTTGTTGATTTATCTTAATGAAATTCACAGAAATAAAATTTCCTGCTAACTTCACATGCATACCAAATTTGATCAACCTCTGTACTCAAATAGCCAATATATCTATCCCCAAACAAAATTTATAACACTTTAGACCTTCCTGAGTTCAATCATTGGAGTATTCTGACTGATGCTTGTCCAGTTGGGACCATTTGTTATAACTGGACGACAAATTAAACTTGAAGAGTAAAAAGCCACGTCCACAAACAGCTGAAATATCTTTGCAGACACATCACAGAGAGAGAGAGGGGGGGGGGGGAGAGGGAAGGAGAGAGGTGGGGGAGAGCAGAGAGATATGATAATAATAATATACAATATTTTATATAGCGCAAAATCTTGATAAAATCAAATCTAAGCGCTAAAACAGACACACACGCACGCACGCACACACACGCACGCACGCACGCACGTACGCACACACACACGCACACACACACGCACACGCACACACACACACACACGCACACGCACACGCACACGGCTATAAATGGGGAGAAAGAATAAAAGCAATGGAAAATTATAGAGAGCATATTATATACAATTATATATTACAATGTGATTCCCCTCCGAGTGGACACAGGCTGCAGAGGGGATTGAGTGAGGTCAGGATTTTATGCAGAGGAGAAAAGGTGAGTTTTGAGAGCGGACTTGAAGGAGACAAAAGTAGGTTGCTGACGGACTGAGAGAGGAAGTTTGTTCCAGGAAAGTGGACCAGAAACAGAAGGCTCGTGGACCATAGGTATTGAGCTTAGTGCGTGGAAAGCGAAAAGTCAGAGGATCGAAGGCAGAGCGGAGGGTACGTGAGGGAACATAGATCTCAAGTAGGCTTGACAGGTAATCGGGGGCTGCGTTATTGAGGCTTTTGTAGCACATGGCGGTTAGTTTGTACTGTATGCGCTTTGATACAGGGAGCCAGTGAAGTTGTGCCAGGAGAGGAGATATGTGGTCAGCTTTTTTCTTTTTAGTACAAGGCGTGCAGCATTGTTTTGAATGCGCTGCATGGTGAATGGTGGAGGCAGGAAGACCAGACAGGAGTGAATTGCGAGACATTATGAAGGAGAGAACGAGTTTTGCAGTTGTTTCGACAGAGAGATACTTCCTGATCAGGCTTATACGATGGAGGTGATAGTAGCAAGATCTGGCAGTTTGAGAAACAAAGTTGTTCATGGAGATGGTAGAGTCAATGCAGACACCAAGGTTTTTAGCTGAATCAGAAATTGGGACTGATGTGTTACATAATGGGAGAGAAAGAGGAGGCAGCTGAGAAAGTTTCTGACGGGTGCCAATGAGGATAGCTTCTGTCTTGTCATCATTAAGCTGAAGTTTGTTGAACGTCATCCAGTTCTTAATGTCCGAGTAACACTCAGTGGTGCGAGTCAAGAGGCGCTGTATATTGTCTGGTGTGTCACTGTCTAGAAGTTGGGTGTCATCAGCATAGAAGTGGTGTTTTATAGAGTGGGAGTTGATGATGGTCGGACAGGGGGGAGGTGTAAAAGAGTGAAAAGAACAGGGCCAAGGACAGATCCTTGTGGAACACCACAGGTCAGGTATGCAGGTTAAGAGTAAGTGCCATTAATGAGAACAGTTTGTTTTCTGTTTGATAGATATGAAGTGAACCAGGAGAGAGCAATGTCAGAGATGCCAAAAGTATGATGAAGTCTAGAAAGGAGAATACCATGGTCAGTGGTATCGAAGGCTGCAGACAGATCAAGGAGTGTGAGGAGAGAGACTTTGCCAGTATCAGTTGCAAGGAGGAGATTGTTGAGAATGTGTAGCAGGGCAGTTTCAGTGCTATGGCACTGGCGGTAGGCTGACTGGAAAGGATTGAGGAGATTGTTGGCAGACAGGTGAGAGTTCAGCTGGTTGAGGACAACTTTTTCGATGAGTTTTGACAATAAAGAGAGATTAGAGATAGGCCGGTAATTTTTCAGTTCATTTGGGTCTAAATTGTATTTCTTGAGGAGAGGGTGAACAATAGCAGACTTGAAAGAATCTGGGACAGTTCCAGTTTGAAGAGAAGTGTTGATGATGTCAGTGATGAATGGGAGGAGAGTAGGGAGACAGTCGGCGTAGAGAGAACCTGGAAGAGGATCCAGTTCGCAGGTTTTGAACGACATGGATCTGATTGTGTTGAGAATTTCTTCTTGTGAGACTGGGTAAAAGTAGTAAGAGGTGTGCCAGAGAAGGAAGAGTCAGGTGGGCATGGTCGACAGGGTGTCCTGTCAAGCCTGTCACGAAGAGTTTGTATTTTGGTGGTGAAATACTTGGAGAATACAGATGGGAGTTCTTCATTTGTGTGTTTTGTTGGGAGAGGTAAATCTTTTCGTGTGCCAAGGAGATGATTCATGGTTGTAAAGAGTTCTCTTGAAGAAGAGGCCTTCAGGATTTTGGTTTGGAAAGAGCTTGTTTTTGCAGATGCAATGAGGGTGGATACTTTTGTTTTAGAGGCTTGGAAAAGTTGCCTATGTATAGTGAGTTTGGATTTGTGCCAGCGGCGCTCTGCTCTGCGGCGGGCACGTTTTGCACAGGCAATCTCATGAGTGAGCCAGGGGGTAGGGGGGCGGTCAGGTAAAAGACGGATTGTGGCTGGAGCATGAGTGTCCAGAAGATGGTGGAGAGTAGTATAGAATTCATCGCCAAGGTTATGTGACTTTTCAGAAAGGAGGCGGGAGGCATCAGATGAAAATGTGGAGAGGTCAATAGATTTGAGATTGCGTCGAGTCACTGTGCGCGTGGTACGGGAAGGAGGAGAAATGTCAAGAGAACAGAGAATTGCAGAGTGGTCAGATGGAAGGGCTGAAGTTAGACGGGTAGAAAGAACTAGGCAGTTGTCAGTAGCTGAATTGTGGTGATCACGAGAAATGATCCAGTCAAGAATGTGACCTTTTCGATGGGTTGGTTCAGAAATATGTTGTGCCATATTGTAATTGGACAGAGAGTTGATGATATGTCTTGTGTCATAACGGTGAGTGTTGTCGTAGTGGACATTGATGTCACCTAGAATGATGAGATTTCCAGGTAAGAGGCAGTAGTAATCAAGAAGTTGATCAAAGTCAGAGAGAAACATGGATGTGGTGAGCTTGTTGGCAGAGCTAGGTGGAGGTCGATAGACACAGGAGAAGGTGATGGGGTGAGGGGTGGATTGGAAGGATACTTCAACGAGCTCAAAAGAAGGATGGGAGAAAGGCAGAGACTGCGAGAAAGATAGGCGCGAATGGAGTGAGTCATTGTAGAGGATGGCGATACCACCACATCGGGATGAGCGATGGAAAGAAGCAAGCCTGTAATCACTTGGAGTGAGACTCGCATGTATAGGTTCATGACCAAGGGGGTCAAGCCATGTTTCTGTGATAAAAACAATGTCAACATGCTCATCTGCAATAAAGTCAGCAATGACATCGGCTTTGCCATCTGCACATGTTGACTAAGCGTTAAAAAGGCATAGTTTTAGTTTATCACATGGCGGTGGCCGAGACGGAGGCGAAGGCAGCACCGAGGGACAGAGGATGAAGGCGACACCAGCGGGGCAGAAGACGAAGGCAGCAACGACGGGACAGAAAACGAAGGCGGCACACGCAGGACAGAAGACGAAGGCGGCACCAGCGGGACGGAAGACAAAGGCGGCACCAGCGGGACAGAAGACGAGGGCAGCGCCGGCGGGACAAAAGACGAAAGTAGCACCGGCGGGACAGAAGGCGAAGGCGGCACCGGCAGGACAGAAGGCGAAGGCGAAGACGGCAGAGGAGGAGACGAAGTTTGCAGCGGCAAGGTCGAGTGCAGGGGCAGTGGAGGAGACGAAGAAGCAGAAGACGAAAAGTGGTGTCTGACTGGCACGGCAGGAGGCAGGTTGTGCCAAAGTCGGTGGAGACGTCCACCACGACAGGATCGCGCAGTGCGGGGCTTAGGACACAGCCCCAGTTTTCGTATGCGCTGGTAGACGTCTCCACCGAGGTAGCACTTGCTGTATTTAAAAAGTGTCAGTCCAATTTGTTTTATAAAAGACGGGTCCATAATTGCGACCCAGTCAGGAGAGGAAGATACTTGCAGGTTGGTGTGTGGGTTGGTCAGTTCACAACACTTAAAACCAGAGAACACAAAGGTTTGGGAAAGCTGTAGCGTTGGGCGAACACAGTAGGCTAAAATGTAAACACAGTTCACAGATAAAATGTCCGGCTTGAGCGGCTGAATTAAAACGATGAAAAGTAGGCACAAAAACTTCAAAATCAGACCATCCGGTAAAATATTCAAAATTTTTAAAAAAAATATTTACATCACCGTGTGTCGGGATTTAAAAGCAACAAACTGATACAAAATTCAATGCTTAAAATCAAATAGAACCACGATAAAATCACTGTAAAACACCACACACACTTTTGCTGCCTGCTGGCACGACATCGGTTTGATATGGAGGGTGACAGACATATTGGAGAAAGATTTAGATTCAGATGTTTTCTTCCTTCAACCCTTTAACTCCATCACCCTGTGTACAAGCTTCCTGCATAGCCAACCATGCTAGCAAAGCAAAAACAACTCTTTGATTCCTTCACCCTATCCACCAGCTTCCTGATCCCTCACCCTATCCACCAGCTTCCTCAGGAAGCTGGTGGATAGGGTGAGGGAATCAAATGGTTAAATTTTTGCGGTTGATGGATAGGGTGCAGGGGTCAAAGGGAGAATGCAGGAATCAAAGGGTTAAGTGGAGTGTGTGTCAGTGGTTAAAACACCCGCATAGGATGCAGTAAACCCGGGTTTGAATCACAGATAGAGCAGGTGTTTATTTTTTCCAACCCATTTCATTAAATATCAAATGGTGGTCTAGGAACTAGTTTCTCTGATAAGACGATAACCAAGATCACGAGTGCAGCACGTAAAATACCTCACGGCAACAAAAGAGATGCCCTTGCTAAAATTCTGCAAAAAAATCCATTTCCATAAGTAAAAAGATATACACTCATACAGAAATAAAGGTGGCGCTGCACTGCGGTGACGCGCTTACTGTCGTGAACAGACTGAATTTCACACGGTAAATCCATTGTAAAAAAAAAAAAAGGAAGAAATCAATTAGAAATACAAATATGAAATATAAGAGAGAGAGAGAGAGAGATAGAGAGAGAGAGAGACTCAGACTCAGTTTAATGTACATCGGCCATGGGCCACAATAAAACAATGGGATGGGTGGGGATGGGATTGGCATTTTGTTGAGAGAGAGAAGGGGGAAGGGGGAGAGGGAGAGAGAAAGGGGAGAAGGACAGACATACAGAGGGAGAAGACTTCAGAACTTTACTACCGAGTACTCAAAGAGAGCAGTATTAGGTCCCACTGGACCTGTCTTACAGATAATCCTTGCTACTCTATACAAAAATATCAGCAAAAAACAGAACAAAACAAAAAACAAAATGTGGAACAAGTTGTAAAAATGAGATGTGATAAGACGTTGACTTATATACGCCAACAACTCATGGGCTTTACAAAAGCACGAGTCAACGACAGACATATGTAAATAAATACTTGTCATCCCTAACAATAACAACAAGAACAGCAACAATACTGTAGTAGTTGGAAAAAGGGAGAGAAGACAAGACAGACAGACAGACAGACAGAGACACAGAGAGTTAGACAGACAAAGAAAGACAGAGACACAGAGAGATAGACAGAAAAAGAGAGAGAGATCCCTCGTGTAAACATTAAATACATGTAGTGTCAATTTAAAAGAAACAGCAAAGTTTTAAGAAAAAATGATTAAGTGCACAATTTTCGTTTTGACTTATTTAAATGACTGCGCATTGGATACGTGATTTTGTATGGATTGACAAATGCATTGCAATCTCTTCAGATTTAAATGTGTCTGTTTAATTTACGCTGTATTAGCTCAGCCTCAATCGTAGTGTAAATAAACATGAGCACACTCATTGGGGAAAAATCATGCTTACCTGCTTTTTCAAATCGACCCCTTTTTGTTTTGCAGCTCGAAGATTTTTCTGTGCATCTGTGGATTTCTTTGTGAGACAATAAATGGTCTTTTCAAGCCTGTCTTTGGATGATTCCAGATATTCTACACATCCAGCTGCAACCTCCGACAGATCCCGTGTGTCGTGATGATCACTGTGCCTTGTAAGTCGGCACCTGATGCAGATGGCTTGGTCACATTGCATGCAGAAAAACACCAGGGGTTCCATGTCGTGGATAGAACACATGGTCGTCTTGGGACGTCCTCTTTCCAGCTCCAGCTCGTCTTCACTGATGTAAAAGTTCATCTGGAATGCCAGAGCTCCCTCTGGAGGAACGGCTGTCGGTCTGCGACACTGTGGGCATGGGAAGGATCGATCGTGTGACCTCACCAGACCTTCCAGACAGTAGAGGCAGAAGGTATGGAAGCAAGGAAGGATGCGGGGAGAACGATACACATCACGACAGATCCCGCATGTCAGGTCCTTCCTACCTACTCTCCCTGATCCTGTCAGTGACATGGCCATCGTGTCACTTTGGTATCGTGTCTGGCTTCACCTGCCTTCTCTTTGATCTGTGTATTCGCTGTATGGCGTTCAATCAAAGATTCTTGTCAAGTCTTCACGCTGAAAATTAAGGACTTTCGACTCAGGGGGAGAGCTATGAAGCTATAAACAAGATCACGCAATTGAAAATAGAAAAAAATGAAAGGCAGGTGTTTATGCCACTTGTGGTTTCTGCGACGCAGATTGCTAGTCAAGATCAAGATCAATGTCAAGGCTTGTGTGGTTTGTCACCACCGATTTAGTAGACTGACCATCACAATGGAAATTCTGGCTTAGAGCGCAGTGGTAGCTCCATGGACCATCGCACTGAAAGGCCATGCCACACGGTTCCATTCACTCACGTGACTGGAGATGACGTCATTTCCCTCATTTACATACAGTCTGACTCTAGAATTACTCGCAATTTAAGCTTTACTGACGATTTAGCTGGTTAACCGTTTAACTGTAGCTGTTCGCCAGTCACACAAAACGGAAATCGCGCCATTTATTTTTTACAACTGAATATATTCTTCAGCCTAAGCATATATATATATATTGTGTGTGTACATGTATGTATACATATACACTTTTTTATAAGGCAAACCTTTTTACACTGGTTGATTTAAATCCGCAAGGGGTCTGGCATAATCAACGCACAGGTGTGTAGGCCTACATGATGCCCGCACGTGTGCATGCGCAGCGCGTGTATGTGTGTGTGTATGCGCGCGCGCGCGACTATTGTGTAGATATGAAGAAAATGTTAACGACTACATACTTTTTCGGCTATCTGTGTTCCAAAAGATGTAACACTAGGCCATGACTGATGAAAGGCTATGACTCACTTGGAGAACATTTCAGTGAGGGCAGAGGAGCTTACTTGTTTCCATCGACATTATTGACAGTTTAGTGAAAGACAAGGCGTCGATGACACAGAAGTACAGATCTCTTGCATCCCATTTTTGTTGTTTTTTGTTGTTGTTGTTGTTGTGAGTTTTTGTTTGTTTGTTTGTTTGTTTGTTTTTTTGGGGGGGTTGTTGTTTGTTGTTGTTGTTGTTGTTGTTTTCTCAATTTTTCTCCCTGAACGCTTTCTCCTCATCACATTGTGCAGGTGATATGTTGCGGAAGGCTGTTTGTTTTCAAGTTTCCATAAGCGATATGATTTAGAGGGTCTTTCGTTAACGTGCGCATTTGACGTTTTGCGTAGTGCATACACACATAGAGGTGTTTAAGCACTAACAGGTCTGCACACATTAATATACATGTTGACTTGGGAAATCTGATAAATCTCCATCCATTTCTTCACGAGCAAAAGAGGTACCTAGGCAGAATCAATCCCATAAGTTCTGATTTTCTTGCTTTGCTTTGCAAGAAAATTAATTAACATCAAAAAGAGAGTTCTTGAATGTTATACAGAACCGATAATGTTATCTGGTTGTGAGGCGTGGACAGTCAACTCGCAAAGCCAGAACAAGATGGAGGCAGCCGAGATGTGGTTTCTAAGAAGAACGTTGAGAGTTCCATGGACAGCAAAGAAAACAAACGAGACAGTTTTGATGGAGGCAGACACAAGAATATCATTGATAAGGAAGATTAGGAAAAGGCAAGCAACATTTATAGGCCATTTTATGAGGAAAGGGGAATTAGAGCACCTGGTCATAACAAGAAAGCTGGAGGGAAAGAGAACACCAGGTAGACCCAGGGAGAAAATATTGAACGGACTTGCCGGGTCCGGGTGGCTGAGGACAGACAGGGTGGAAGATGTGCTAGCGGCAACAAGGGATAAATGCATATGGAAGGCCATGATCGCCAACGCCATGCGGCAGAGCACATGATGATGATGATGAAGTTCTGATTTGAAATTCTGACGTCTAAGCCATTTGAATATCGTGCACGTTCGTCCTAGTTTCCAGACGACTGTGCTGACTGGAGTCCCGTTTGTGAACAAGTACCAGTATGACCATGCTCGGGATCAGGGAAAGTAAATCAGAGAGGAAGAGGTACGGGCCCACCTTCAAAGGTTGGCCTGAGAATGTCTATCTGTATGTGTGTCTGTATGTGAATAAAATGTATCAGTTGAACATTTCTCAGTTTGAAGTGGATACATGTTCATCAAAAGTGATTCAGAAGTCCCTTTCAATTAGTAGTCAATATCTCAGCTATTTAAGAATGACCCGTTCAAATTTGAGTAGAATGCTTGATGAAATTGGGAAATTCGTTGTTGAAACATTCATTGAGATCACCTAGTTGTTGAATAAAAGTTACGAAGCGTGTTACATAGACTCTAAAATGGAGAATGTTAGTCTTGCTAGAACATTTTTGAAATTCCTTCAAATTTTGACTCCATCAGCCTATCCGCCAGTTAACACTAGTTTCCTGTGTATAGACTGAGGATGTTAAAGGGTTAACAAAGTCGCAACCAAAGAAGTATCGAATCCCTTGGCAAGTTGTGAAAGTGCAAGGCTAAAACCTGTCAAATTCAAGCAGCTTGCAGTAGACCTTAATCCTATTTCAATGTCAGTCCATGCGAGATTAGTTGTACGGCTTTCCCCAGATTAACTGGCGGCAAACGGTTTGATCTTTCTTTCTCTCTTCCTTTCTTTCTTTCTTTTATATCTTTTTTTTTTCTTCATCTTCATTTTTTAATCGATACTGTTTGGCCTAAATCTTTTGACAAAACTGAAGCTGTTTTTTGTAGACCTAGAATTATTTATTTTGTTTCGAAGGAAAATCTAGGTCTATTGCATGACTTTTCGAAGAGACAGACCTATTCCATGTAGACATTTGGAGAGTAGATATTTTTCTGAATCTTCCAGTTTCAGTTTCAGTTTCTCAAGATAATGTCTGCACTCCCGGAATAGATTTCCATATTAGCTGAGGCCACTGGTGCCATGTCAAGATATGTGTAGGCCTGCTAGAGCCTGAACCCACTGTATTGTATACGCACACGGAGAAATGAAATACGCAAGTTAAAGATCCTGTAAGTCATGTCAGTGTTCGTTGGATTATGGACTCACGGAAACACCCAACATGCACACCTTCAAAAAACAGAATATGTATACATAACGGGTAAGAAAATAATATATATATTTTACGTTCAAATATTAGATAGCATTATAGCATATCAGGCATCAAACGAATCAATCAAATTTGAATATGGTCTCTTTGGCATATTTATCACAGTTTGTACGATACTAATACTGATCGATTTCAAGTCATCGTTTAAATCGGCTCTCAACGTGAGCGTTCTCGCTTGCCCTTGTCGCAGGTGGAATCCGTTGTTGTCGAAGTCGATCAGGAGCATGCCGAGTGACCTATTTTGCATCCGGAGGGCGTGGCTTATGAGTCGAAGTCTCTGTTTGCGTAGTGTGACGCTGAGACGAGAGAGCTTCGACCGGTTAGTAGAGCTCAACTGTCGAGAGTCGTCTGGGTAGAAGACGCCAAGTGCTGCTCGTACCATTCTTCGATGCCTGCTGTCTATCGAAAATAATAAAATAAGATAAACACACACACACACACACACACACACACACACACACACACAGAGGCCATACACGTAAAAGCTCATTCGTATATGAGCGCAAGTGGGAGTTGCAGCCCATGGACGCAGGAGGTGAAGATGAAGAAACCATTACTTTAAAGACAGACAGTCCGAGGTGTGACTATTTCTACGTACTGTATATTTATTATCACGGTGTTTTCTCTTCGCATCACCATTACAACACTTAACTCAGAATTTTTGACTGTAGTCTCCGAAACTACACTCTACAGGAGACAGCCATGATATAGCCCTTAGCGATCAGCAGGACCGTAAGCAACAAGAACCGAATTGTCTCCATGAGATGTCAAGTCACCGCAAGGCCACCCAGTAAAGGAAACTGCTGAAGTGCTGTTGGATTGCTTTGGTGGTATTTTGCCTGCTCTGAACTCAGCACAGTACCGACTATGCCCTCTTGTAATAGTACAAATTGTGTCCTTATTTTCAACTACAAAATCGAACGAAGTTTACGTTACACTTTCTACATATTTATTTATTCATCTATTATTTATTTATTCATATATTTATTTATTTATTCGTTCATCATTTATTTTTAGGTGCTCGTTCTTTTTCTTTTCTATTCTTTATATATATATATATTATATATATATATATATATATATATATATATATATATATATATATATATATGTATGTATGTATTGTAGTGTTGATTCCATGCTACTGTTACTCATTCTGGCTCCTCCGCATACCACCAAACCCGAGATCATTCAAAGTCCTAGTGCCGCGAACTCCAAGGAGGCTGACGATATCAAATGGCCGTAGGCCACCCATCAGAGGAGATTCTGCACTGCTGCTGAGACACTTCAGTGAAGTAGAAGTGCCTACTCTGATCCAATATAACCGGGACATGACACTGTCTAAGAAGCTCCCGGCCCTACTGACGACAGCAATAGCTTAACTGCGGATGACAAAGTGACTAAGCGACCCTCCACTCCCCACATCCCTCTTTCTCTTTCCCACCACACAATTTTTTATTTATGTTTTAGTCTTGTTTTGTTTTGTTTTTCAATAGTCCTCAGAATAGAGCAAACTTTGATGGATTCAAACTGAAAGGAAGATCCAGGCGCTGTGGTTTAGTGGTTAACGCAACGGACTACCGACTGGAAGGTTGTGGGTTCGAATCCCCATCAGTACCTTCAAAAATCATTGTGGATTTTTCGGCTCTAACTGGCTCCTACCCAGAGTTGGGCGTGCTATGGGCTCATTGGGAAGACTGGGATCATACAGTCGAGTCTCATCCACTTCCCGTATGCGTCTTTGAGGGTGTCTCTTACATTCTTCTGACTGACACCACAGGTGTCTGTATCTCTTGGGCCTGGTTGACGCCAGGATATATTATGATAGTAAGCGTAGAGTACAACCCTGTCACGCAGTCTCAATCTTAGATGGAACTCCATAGCATTATGATTATCATCCTCATCGACATCATCATCATCGTACTGTAAAAAAAAAACTGTTCCAGCTTCTGTGGCCATAAAAGTGGTGTAGAAAATGGGACGGGGAAAAAAAGGGTGAGCACAAAGGTAACCTCCCAGAGTGCAATGATCCTAAAAAAACAACAAAAAAACAAAACAAAAAACAAAAAAGAAACTGAAAGGAAGAGAGAGTGAGCGTCCCCCACAGCGTTAGTCATACCTGTTGCAGGTCACCATCAGGTCAATGGAGTGCCTGAATTTGTCTGTTCTGCAGCGGAACCCCAACGAGTGTACAGCTACAAAACTGGCAAAATTAAAGGTCACAGGTTTATATATCCCATTACACATCATCATCGTGTGCCTTGCTGCATGGGGCTGACGTTTATGGCCCTCCATACGAATCTATCTTTTGTCGCTGCAAATATAGCCTATCTCTTGCCCTTCTTGACCCCACTCACTGTACAAAACTGTCTACTATTTTCTTCTTGGGTCTACCTGGTGCTCTTTTCCCCTCTAGCTTTCTTATTGTAACTAGGTGTTCAAATTTCTCTTTACTCATAAAATGCCTTATAAATGTTGCTTGTCTTTTCCTAATCTTCTTCATTAATATTCTTTTTGTGTTTGCTTCTCTAACGAATTCCTTTCGTGTCTTATCCGATCAAAAGCCTTGGTATAGTCAACAAAACATGAATACAGATTTTTATTCAACTCAATTGATCTTTCTACGTAATAGGATATATATTACATTAACAGTTTCTTTTCCTTCAACAAATCCACATCGTATTTCTACTGTCTGGTTTTATTCTATTCCTTCTCCTCATCATGAGTATTCTGAATAGAATCTTTGCCACATGACTCATCAAGCTGACTGTATGATGGAGTTCACATTCTACAGCCCTTGCTTTCTGTAGAAGTGCATTGAAAGTCTACTTTGACATATCTGTAGGGATTTTTCCAGTCTTATAGATTTCGTTTAGGCGGGCTAATACTTTTTCAATACCAAATTCGTCTGGTGTTTCAATCATTTGTATAGTGGTATTGTCTGGTCCTGGGGCTTTTTCCTATTTCACCCTTTTCATCGTTGTTCTAACTTCATCTTTCTTTATTGGTGCTTCTTCAGAGTTCTTTCTAATGATATGTTCCTCCTTTCTGTCATCGTCAAAAAGGTCTTCAGTGTATTTTCCCTATCTCAAAAGCAGGATCACAACCTGCCAGATGCGCTACTTACGAAGAGCCATCAACAAGATCAAATGAGACATGATCAAGAATGCAACAATCAGAGAAATGATGGAGATAACACCAATCCTCTGTCACATTGGGCAACAGAGGGCAAAGTAATTTGGACACCTCACCCGAATGCCGAGCTCCTACCCGGCCCAACGTGCAAACAACGAGCGAATGACTGGATGCAAGGCAAGAGGCAAACCAAGAAAGACAGTGGTGTCAAGGGAGTACTTATCTGACGTCCCAGGGCATCACACCAAGACAGGCTTTCCAGCTGGCTGCAGACAGAAGGCTGTTTCTTCCCCCATGGTACAACTGGACATCATCATCATCATCGTCATCATCATCCGCTCGGAGGGAATCACATGGTTATAATATATAATTGTATATGCTATGCTCTCTATAATTTTCCATTGGTTTTATTCTTGCTTTTATTGCTTTTATTCTTTCTCCCCATTTATAGCCATGCGTGTGTGTGTGTGTGTGTGTGTGTGTGTGCGTGCGTGTGTGTGCGTGCGTGCGTGCGTGCGTGCTTGCGTGTGTGTCTGTTTCAGCGCTTAGATTTGATTTTATCAAGATTTTGCGCTATATAAATATTGTAATTATTATTATTATTATTATCATCATCATTATTATTATGTGCCCTGCTGCATGGTGTTGGCGATCATGGCCCTCCATATGTATCTATCCCGTGGCGCCGCTAGCACATCCTCCACCCTCTCTGTTCTCAGCCACCCACCTGCAAGTCCATCCACTATTTTTTCCCTGGATCTACCTGGTGCTCTCTTTCCCTCCAGCTTTCCTGTTGTGACCAGGTGCTCTGATTCCCCTTTCCTCATAAAATGGCCTATAAATGTTGCCTGTCTTTTCCTAATCTTCCTTATCGATGATCTTCTTGTGTCTGCCTCCATCAAGACTGTCTCGTTTGTTTTCTTTGCTGTCCATGGAACTCGCAACAATCTTCTTAGAAACCACATCTCGGCCGCCTCCATCTTGTTCTGGCTTTTCGAGTTGACTGTCCATGCCGCACAACCGGCTAACATTATTGGTTCTATATAACATTCGAGGACTCTCTTCCTGATGTTAATTGATAGGCGTTTGTTGGTAAGAAAGTTTTTCATCTTCTTGAATGTTGTTTTGGCTTGGCCGATTCTGCTGGCTATTTCTGATGTGCATCTGCCATCTGGTGAGATGACCATTCCCACATATTTAAACTTACCAACATGGACGCACACAAGAAAGAAGGAAAGAAAGAATGCGGGTGAATAGAATGGGACATTGAAAGGATTGAAGCGTCCATCTAGGACGTAGGTTCCAGGTTTGGTTTACTGTCGTACAGGGATTTTTTTCTTTCTCTCCACAAAATCTAGGGTGGTGAAATGGGAGCTAGTCTTTCAGGCTGAGACAACGCGTATCCAGAGCACCTTAACAAATTCTCGGCATGAGAGGAGTTGTCCCTGGAAGACTTCTGCCTAAAAATCCGCTCTCAAATATCCGGGGGGGGGGGGGGGGGTATATCGAAAACAATAACAACTGAAGCTGCACTACTGTGATACACTCGCCACTGGAAGAGCAACTCTAGTTTCACACGGTGTAAATCTAGTAGCCTGATGTTATGGCTTAAGAAAAAAATAAAAATAAAAACTAACTGCAATTACTATTACTACTGATGATGATGATGATGATGATGATGATGATGAGACGACGACGACGACGATGATGAGATGATGACTGACTGAATGAATGAACAGAAAAACAAATAAAAATCTTATTTATTCTTATCCCGCAGGTCAGTTGTAGACCTACATATTTAGAAATCGGGAAAATCAACGTTGCTTGTCGCATCGGTATTCCACTGTTTTTCTATTTATAACGTCTACGGTCTTGGCCTGATCTAAAAATTGGAACAGCTCAACATTGAGTCCGAGTTGAGGTGTAACAAATAATACAGCAGGGCTTAGGCTGAAATAGTTCCATCAGCGCTCAAAATAGAACTTTTTTTTTTTTTTTTTTTTTTTTTTTTTTCACAAGTTGTGTATTTAAATATCACTGGCAAACTGCCGAGACTGCAATGGCTCACTGAATCACTCGGACCTATTGCAGAAGTGCGTCGTTGTGCATCGGACCAGAACAGGTACGAGTGGCAACCGTTATTCTGATGGTCAAACCGAAGAAGCTAGCCTACCTCTCCGTAACAGTTGGAGTAGAGGTAATCCCGTGGTCAAACTATCTTGGCATCGGCACACAGACATTTTGTGCAGTCTTCAATCCGGTCCTCGGAAACATGACAGAGTTATATAATCACAGTTCATCATTTTCTGCACGGCGTAGTTTGGATTACGCAAACCGTTACTTTCGTGTCAGCAGTTAGCTGAATGGCAGTGTGATTACGTAATAGTACGTTTGAAGCCAACTGACCTAACAATGCGTTTGCGGCCCAAAAGAGCGTAACTCTCCGTGGTCTGATACTGATACCAAAGTGACAAAATGGCCATGTCACTGACAGGATCAGGGAGAACAGGCGCGAAGGACCTGACATGCGGGATCTGTCGTGAGGTGTATCGTTCTCCCCGCATCCTTCCTTGCTTCCATACCTTCTGCCTCTACTGTCTGGAAGGTCTGGTGAGGTCACACGATCGATTCTTCCCATGCCCACAGTGCCGCAGACCAACAGCCGTTCCTCCAGAGGGAGCTCTGGCATTCCAGATGAACTTTTACATCAGTGAAGACGAGCTGGAGCTGGAAAGAGGACGTCCGAAGACGACCATGTGTTCTATCCACGACATGGAACCCCTGGTGTTTTTCTGCATGCAATGTGACCAAGCCATCTGCATCAGGTGCCGTCTTACAAAGCACAGTGATCATCACGACACACGGGATCTATCGGAGGTTGCAGCTGGATGTGTAGATTATCTAGAATCATCCAGGTATAGACTTGAAAAGACAATTGGATATCTCACAAAGAAATCGACAGAAGCACAGGAAAACCTCAGAATGGCAAAACAAAAAGGCACTGAGCTGAAAAAACAGGTAAATCTGGAAGTTGCAAACTTATAGTTTAATTCTTTTTTTTCAATATTTTTTTTATGAACATAGGGATTGATTTGGGGAAAAACAACAAATAAATAGATAATAGAATATACACCCCCACAATGAGGTTTCAGGGGTACTTAAGAGACAGGATCCTCTTTGTGTCTCTGGTGAGAGGCAGCAAGTAAATCAATCATGCCCAGTTTGGTCTGTTCTTTGATATTTGCTACACAGTAAGCTGTTGCTTTCTTGATCATTTCCTGAAGATGGTCATGGACTGTCATGGAAGGTGACAGGAAGAGATACGTAACTCACTGTGAGGTACACTATACATGTCTTCATAGTGTTTACCTATGGCCCAGTGTATACAGTGGGCCTGCTGCACAAAGGCCTCAGAGCCCAGACACATTTTTGAAACTTTGAGTGGCATCCTGTGCACACTCAGAATGACCACAGGCATCAAGTATGCGTGATGGTCATTACCAATGAAATCGTTCAAATGCCAGATTTTTTTTTGTCCCATGTCCCTTCAACTCAAAATCTGGAACAAACTTTTGCAATGCTATGATGACAGTGACGATGGGGATGGTAATCTTGTTGCTATGAAATTCCATTCTGGATTGAGGTTGCATGACAAGGCTGTATTCAACGCTTATTTTCATAATTATCCTGGTGTCAACCAAGCCTGACAGATGCTGACACATTTAAGCAACATCTGAATGATGCATCCGTCAAGTGGATGAGACTTGACTGTGTAATTCCACTCTTCCCAATGTGCCCATAAAATGCTTTACTCAGGGTAGGAACTGATTGGGGCTGAAAAAAATCCCACAGTGATTTTGAAAGGACAGAAGGGATTCTAACCTACAGCCTTCCAGTCAGTAGTCCATATCTTGGACATGACCAAACCAAGAAAGCTTGCATCATTTCACTGTTGCCTGAAGCAGTTTCTGTGGGCCCACCAAGTGTTTGTCTTGTTCATACATGCTTAATGGCTGTGTGTTTGAAGTATGATGCACGAAACATTTTCTTCAGGCACTTTGTCTCAAAGGTTTGAATTGTTGTCTCTGAGTCTCAAGCAGTGTCCAAAAGAGAACAGGATAGAAACATTTAACAACTTGAGGATGCTAATTTTCATGTTCCCTCTAATCTGATCATTGCTACCATCGCCACACTCATCACCAGATAAGGCCTAGTCGTGTAGACAGCTACTGAAAGGAGAAAAAAGTTTCAGTTTCAGTTTCTCAAGATGGCTTCTCCGGTGTTGGAATGAATTCGATATGCTCTAGCTTCACAGGTGCCATGTGATGGAGAAGATCCAGAATGATCATGGCAGAAGCCTGAAGCCTGCACTTAAACTCATGAGCTGGCCAGGTTCTAATTTTTATATACTAGTAGTGTGATCAGTCTATCATTGGAACAGTCTTGGTTGCATTCAAATGACATGTGTATCTTGCATCTTGTCTTAAAAACAGATAAATGAAATAAATAAATAATTAAAGGACTGAATCAAAACACAACTAGCCACAAAGTATAAACTTGTTTCACATCACAGAAAACCCTCCAGTCAATGCACAAAGCCTCCGCTGCCTATCAACAAGATGAAAACAATATTTCCCTAATCATAGTCCCTCCAGTCTGTCGAGGAAAAAAAGGAAATAGATAAGTAAAGAAACAAATAAAGGAATAGATAGATAAACAAGAAAGATTTGAGAAATAATGGATAGCAGTAGATACAAACACACACGCAAATACACACACACGTGCACAAGCATGCACGTGCACACACACACGCACAGCATGCACGTGCACACACACTCACACATACATAACTCATACATACACACTCTTACCCACACAGCATGATGGCCGACAACAATAAAAACACAAACACACACACGCATACACGAGACACACATAAAACACACACACGCAAGTACACACACTCGTGCGCACGCATGCACGCGCACACACACATGCACACACACATACATACACCCATGATTACACACTCTTACACACACAGCATGATGGCCGACAACAATAAAAACACAAACACACACATGCACACACGAGACACACATATACACGTACACACACATACACCGACCGACACTGATGCAGAAGAAGATAAAACAAAAAGTAGACAAACATCATGACAGACTTGTGGACATACAGACAACAGTCAACAAACAGACCACAAATACACACACAGTGTTACAAACTTGCTTGTTCTCCAGTTGATTTTCCCTTTCTTCACTTGTTGTAGCTTACATTACCTAGTGGATTATTTGGTAAATTTTTATCAACATGGGGAACATGTTCACTTGATAACTCAATTCACCTCACTTCTATCCTTCGCTGGGATCGGCGGTAGGAGCTACGCTCGACGTCACAAGTCCCCTCCAACTGGGAGCGACTTAAACGCGTATATTGGGGAAGAAATTTACCTGATGACGACCAAAATATTTTTGACTGGAAGGGAGAAGGGAAAGTTCTAAATCAGGTCACCAAAATATTTTTGACTGGAAGGGAGAAGGGAAAGTTCTAAATCAGGTCACTCGATAAAGGTACAAGTCAATTTGGTAAATTCTAATAGATTTTTGTGTGACTTTTCAGCGTATCCCATTAATGAAAATAACGCTGGTGACCCACAGGGACCTTCATATTTATTTCAGACCAAGGCAGTATCGTAATAGATTACTTTATTGTCTCTTTCAACTTCATACCCAGGTCAGAATTCATTTTGAAGTGGGCAAGCGAGTAGAGTTCCACCAAACGCCTGTTCGCCTTATCATGAAAAAAAAATCCCACTCACAACTACAAGATGACAAATACAATACAACTGAAGACAGTATAAAAATCATACGATGAGACTGCCAAAAAGCAGTAGAATTCGAAGAAGAAATTCATTTTTCGGAATCCAAAGCTAAACTAGAAGAGGACTGAGCTGTTTAGACTCTGATATTGAATCAGCACTTTCCGTTTCCGGCAACACCCTGGCAAAAGCGGGTGTATGAGACAAAGTAGGCTGATAAGTGGCCCAGAAAGAGAAACAAATAAATGGTATGATAGGGAATGCGCTGAAAATAAGCATGCAGCACGTCGTGCCTTGAATATGTTTCACAGAACCAACAAATCTGAGGACAAGTTGGCATTTAGATAAAAGAGAGCATACTGTACTGTAATTTTACAAAATCAGCAAAAGAAACAAAAGTGAAGAACTGCTGTGCATCAAACACTTCTAGATAACAAAAGAAACGGTTCAGAGTTCTGGGACACGTTATGTATCGGGAGAAAATGAGAACGAAAACAGCCACAATTAGATATTTCCATATGGCAAACCCATTTTCAAAATGTTCTCAGAAAAAAAGTAAAAATAGCGCTGTTCACGAGCACATTACCACAGATGACACTCATACACTTGGTAACACACTGATGCAGGAAGTGTGTACCTCTGAATTACATGCCACAATAACTGAACAAGAGGTAAATCAGTCCATCAGAAAGATTAAGAGTGATAAAGCTCCTTCGGCTTGATGAAGTTTGTGGAGAGGATACTGATGAATATGCTGAAGTAAGCAAAGTCTTCCCTTTATTCTAAACATAAGATTTATACATGGTCAGAAAAAGAAGACAAGATTAGTACAGAACAAGCAGGTTTTTGGAAAGGTTTCTGAACCATTGGCCACATTTTCGCTTTAGTTTCTATATTAAGAAATGCCTTTGATAGTAGATGTCATGGAAAGGTTTATATTGCCTTTATTGAGTATAGAAAGGCTTTTAGCACTATTGATCCTGACAAATTACGGAACATATTGCAAAAGTTACAAACGTCGACGAAAATGATAAAATGCACAAGTCGGTTAAATCTTGTGTAAGACGTGAAGCTAAAAATTCTGATTTTTTCCTGTGTCCAAATGGAGTTAGGCAAGGATGTCTATTATTTAAGTTCCCTGAATTTTTCACTTCTGATACCCGAGTTAGCTGATTTCATTAAAAAGCGCCAAAAATATGGCATTCAGATGGTTCCCAGTCTAGATGAAATATTCTTATTATCATAATATTTGCTAATGACACTGTACTCATATCATATACGACATAACTATAATAAAGGTTACAAAATCAAACAGACAATCTTTATAAAGCATCAAAATCTCTCGGACTGATGGTAAACTTACACAAAATCAATACAATCATATTCAAGAAAGGAGGGCATACAGTAGCTACAGAAAAATGGTTCAGTGAAACTGATGAAATTAAAATAGTAAATCACTACAAGTATTTAGGATTCACGCTCTCAACAAAATTGTCCTTTGACACTGCTTGTGAAGAATTTGCCAGCAAAGCAATAGGTACAATCTTAGATTTAATGAAAACCATGTGATCCCTCATCTTCTTGAACATTACCATTCTCTTTCAGCTGTTTGACTCACAGATTAAACTTATGTTGTTAAATGCATCAGAGATTTGGGAATGTCAAGGCTCAGTAGAACAGAGACAGCATACATGTTCAGATGCAAACGTCTTTTTAGTGTAAACAATAAAACACCAAATCATATGACATATGGTGAAACTAGCAGGTATACTTGATACACAGACAGTGCTATTGCAGCACTGAGGTACTGGTTAAAATTTATGAAATTGCCTCTTTCAAGATTACCAAAACAGGCTTACACCACGTTTCTAAATAGTATAAATGGAGAGCAAAGAAGCAACAATACGAAGAATGTCTGGAAGAATATGGATTTCAAGAAGTTTGGATAAACGGCGTGACAAATCATATAAGCTTTTTGTCTTCCTTGAAGACTGAACAGTAAAATACACAATAGCGATAGGTTTTCTTCGTATTGCTGATTTTAATCAATCCATGAATGAGAAAAGTACGTGAATGACGTAAGATCAAGACATGTCGTGATTGCCTGATCACATTTAGCATAGGCGTGAATGAACTGGATGTAAACAAATGTTTTAACAGAAGATTATGCTCTCTCTCTCTCTCTCTCTCTCTCTCTCTCTCTCTCTCTCTCTCTCTCTCTCTCTCTCTCTCTCTCTCAGGCAGACTCACACACACAATCATAAGCATATACATAAACAACATGCACACAAGCCCACGAATTAGAGAAATAAAACAAAACATGTAAAAAAAAAGTTAAAAAAAAGAAAGAAAGAAGTGAACAAAAAGAATAATAAAAATGAGACAAATGAAACAAAAACATTGAAAATAAAAACGAAGGGAAAGAAACAAAATAGAAGAATATTGAGAAGAAAAAAAAAAGGGGGGGGGGGGGGGGGGGGGGGAAAGAGCAACACCAACAACACGACAAAACCAACAGTGAAAAAAACAACAATGAGCAATCAAAACCAAACAAGCATTACGATCCATCCACAAGTCTAAAAAACGAAAGAAGAGTGATTAATTTCTGGTCAACACTGATGATACAATGCAGACAAAATAACTGAACCCCCTATCCCACTTCCATCCTAAAAAAAAAAAGTAAGCATATTTCGGATCTAACGTAAATGATTCGGCTCATCTTTTTCTTGTACACATCTCTAATGTGTTTGACATGTTTTGGTTTACAGGCACAAACGCAACATGATGCTCTTGTTCAGAGGATTGGAAAACTTTTCGCTGCAGTTCAGGACAAAATCGATGCATCCAACTCCGCACTGGAAAAACGGCTTACATCTGATGCACGGAAGATCCAAAGGGAGCTTGACCATCTTGTCCAACTTGGTCAGAGTGTCCATCACACCCTCAGTAGTGGTGCCTCTGATGCCGACAAAGTAGCCATGAAGAAGGAAATGCGAGAAGGAAGGGGCAGTCAGATGCAGCTGAACAGTATCAAAGAAAGCATGCCAGATACAACCTTCAGACCAGGTTTGCACTTCCACTCTGATTGTGTCAGCGATGATGATATTCAGCATGCCCTGGGAATTCCTGTTGAGCTGTCAATTCCATTTGGATGCCACAAAGAAGTCATTGTGCCAGTCTTTCAGTATGAGAAAGGGGGAAGCACAAAAGAAGTGTATGGAGTGTGTCCGTTTGATGATACAAAAATTGCTGTTTTGATGTGGGACCCTTCTACAGACAAAAGCATAAAAATGTATATTGACGCAGAAGGATATGTCAAAGAAAGAGAACAATCTGTTGCTGGACGAATATCTCGTACTGTATATTTTTACTCTCCCTACGTTCAAACAGACAACAAAATTTACCTGAACTCGAAGCATTGTCGTACCAACGTATTTCAAGTTGCTCACAACAGAACAGATTATAAAAGTCGTATTGTAAGAGCTGAAGTAACGTTTGCAAAGCCTTTGAGAGTAACAAAACATTTTGTGATGGACGTCAACCCTGCCAAGCCAGTCGCCTTTGACACCACCGATACAGGTCACGTGATTGTCGTGGTGGAAGAAACCGCCTGTTCTACGACTGGCAGAAAAGATGAAAGAAAAGTCTGTCTCTATCACCCGGATCAAAGCACTCCCTTTGCAGTTTACACACCAGACGACCCAGCTTTCTTTCCGTCCGACGTTTGCTTTTGGCCAGAGGGCGGTGGAGAAAAACTGCTGGTAGCAGACAGACAGAATGACTGTGTCCATGTAGTTGACGTCCAGGAGGATGACGTGCACTTTGAGCGTTACCTGGCTGCAGGAGATGGCCACCTTGTACGGCCAACAGCCCTAAATGTTGATGATCAGGGCCGTGTGTGGATAGGCTGTGAGAATGGAAGAATCCTGAGATGCCAGTTAGAAGAAGAAGAACTGCAAGCTGCTGCTGCTGCTGACTGTGATGATGGCTCTGGTGCATCTGTTTCATACATGGACGTAAGTGTCTGTAGCTTACCGATCATGGTGGAGAATGCCAGCACCCCAACAGATGGTCTGAGTGTGATGTCAGAAGCAGACAACGGTATTGACTGAAAACTAAGGAAAGATGTAATGGACTGGAAGTAAAGGTGTTTCACTGATACTACTGTGAAAGGATATCGGGGATCTCGAACCTCAGAGCCACAAACCATACTCTTGTTCTACAGTAGGCCTACAGTAATAATAATGATAATGATAATAATATTAGTATAACCATCATAATCATCGTAATCATCATAATCATTACCATCATTTGTTGTTGTTCTACTTCTTATTATCATTGTTATTGTTGTTATTGTGATGCTGTTTTTGTCATAAACATTCATATAAACTGTAACACATATTGTCCATTTTCACACATTGTAAATGCGAAAAGAATGTTCCTTTTTGTGTCAATCTTAAACCCATATATAATATTTGTAATTTTGTAAATGCTCACAGATCACGTAGATTTTCAACATCTGTATAAACAGATTATGAATAATTGTTACTGTTTTCTTTGATATCAAGCCAGAATAAAAAGACTGTATGTTTGTGTGTTCGCATATGGTTTTAATTATCCATTACACTGAGCAACTGTTCAGTGTTGGTCTAATTTGTGTAGACTTCATTTAATTTACTGTTTCTGTTCTACTTGCATGTCAACCATTTGTAACGGAAACGTGGGGTAATTAGGCCCAATGCCTGACTGTTTTGTGTCATATTTGCTCATTATTGTGGATGAGTTGGAAAATGAAATGGAGGTCTTGTCAACAAAAGACCAAAACGAAAGATCAAATGAACAGTTTTTAAGAATAGAAGTCAGTGACCACTTGAACAAATATCATACACTGCTGTACAAAATTACCTTGATATTTTTTGTTGTTGTAATTTCGCTTACTCTTCTTTCTTACTTTATACTTAGTCATGAACCTAACATCCATTTACAAAAACAAAAAGTGTATGATTTGTTTTCGTCATATATCCTTGCTGTATAAAATGTTAAAATATATCGCTTTTCCAAGCTGGCAAAGCATGAGATGCATTACTGCCATTTCGATTGTTGTTACCTTTTCCGTCCCTCTTGTCCCTACAAAGAAAAGCTGATTGCAGAAAAACTGAGTCAGCAGAGATGTGGTTTCATCGGAGACTACCACGTGTCAAATGGACAGATAGAAGAACTACTGAAAGTCCTGGAATAACTTGATACCACCAGAAAACTACTGACAGACATTAACAAGAGAGGACTGAAATACATTGGCCATGTGTCATGTAGCAAGAACACGAACCTCATGGCAACCACTTTTTCAAGGAAAAACAGAGGCAGAAAGGAAGAAAGGCAGACCTCCAATCTCAAATAGAACATCGTAAGAACATAAAATCCCAATAGTCAAAGATTGCAGCGGCCAACACTGAACCTGGTGACTCTGACAGGAGAGACAGGCGAGGTGTCCCTTTACACCAACACTTTAAAATGGACTTCTCTGTGTTTTAAACAAGGGCTTTAATAATTAAAAATTAAAGTATTTACAAGAGGGCGGTGTACATACAATATACAATGCACACTCTCAGATTGCAGTATATTTTCATATTTAATATCACCATCTGTGTGCAATTCACAGTAATTCCAACATCTATTGTATTATTGAGTGTTTAATGAATCAATTCACCTCATTGGTGCCAATTTTATGCAAATACCTGTACAATAAATTTATTAATACAAACATGTTTAGAGCAAAAATCAACTCACTTTTGTATGTCAATTTTCATTCATATTTATCCAAACAAACTTTCAATCAGATGCCAAACTCTTTTCTTCCTGAGACAAAGACATACAAATGACAGATAGTAAGAAACTTATTCATTCAGTTACAAACAGAAACTTAGCATGCTGTTGAATTAAAACTTTGTACAATGGAGAAGAAAGACAGTTATACAAAATGGACAGATAGAAGAAGAGAAAGCTGATGGGTACAAAATGGACAGATAGAAAGGAGAAAGCTTATGGGTACAAAATGGACAGATAGAAGGAGAAAGCTTATGGGTACAAAATGGACAGATAGAAGGAGAAAGCTTATGGGTACAAAATGGACAGATAGAAGGAGAAAGCTTATGGGTACAAAATGGACAGATAGAAGGAGAAAGCTGATGGGTACAAAATGGACAGATAGAAGGAGAAAGCTGATGGGTACAAAATGGACAGATAGAAGGAGAAAGCTTATGGGTACAAAATGGACAGATAGAAGAAGGAGAAAGTTTATGGATACAAAATGGACAGATAGAAGGAGAAAGTTAATGGGTACAAAATGGACAGATAGAAGAAGGAGAAAGCTTATGGGTATAAAATAGACAGTCAAGAGAAGGAGAAAGCTGATGGATACAAAATTGACGAAAGAAGGAGAAAGCTTATGGGTACAAAATAGACAGATAGAAGGAGGAGAAAGCTGATGTAACAGGCAAACAGGACAGGCATATTACTTTCAGCAAAACCCACATACATATGTATTTGAGTAAAGTCAGTGACAAAAAACAGACAACTATATTCAAGATAAACAGACTGACACCAAGTGATGGGTCTACTCCCTTCTGCTATTTGAACATAAGCAACGTACTATGATATTTGTATTCTTGAATCATATTGTCTGTCAGTACTCTTTTTTTCTTTTTTTGTGGGATCCACAAAGGCATAAATAGATGCCTGCTTTGGTTTAGAAATTCATTTACAGTTCTTTTATTTCTGTCGTGTTCCAAGTTCAGCATAACATGTAGTCATAAAATCCTATGTAAAGTCACAATTTTGCTTAGACTTTTTTTAAGCCTGAAGTTAACCATAATATTGAATGCATTCTGTAATATGCATATACATAGTCTTATGCTTTGCTTTCCGAAAGTATTTGGTATTCCAGGAGGACCAATACAAAGAAAAAATTCATTTGTTGGTTTGTTTTGTCTGCTTTTGTGTCGCATGCTTTTGTGAAAAGCCTGATTGACAGACATACAGTCAACATTCTATTATAATTTATTTTTAAACTTCTTTGACATTGTATATATTATGGTGCATTTGTTTTCATCACAGCATTAGTGTTTAGGTGTTCCCCATCAACTCCCTTTTAAATGTCTTTTTTTTCTGTAAGGGAAATATGCTTGCATTACATGTGTAGAGTAGCAGGGACTAGTTATAAGACAGGCCCAGCAGGACGTAATGCTATTATCATTGAGTAATAAAGTGTTTTAAAGTTTGGAATTTTTTTAAGTTTGCTTTGTGTGTGTTGACTGCAAGAGTGTTGCTCACTAAAGTCACTTATCTAAACTCAGAGATGTATCACTATAACAAAACTGTTCATACAGAAATAACTGTAGCATGCAATTCGATCTATCTACACATTAGGACAATTTCAGGACTTTGTCATTCAAAATCAATTGCTTGTCATTCAGAATCAAAGTAGTTGAGTGGACAGCCAATCCTAAATACCTTGCATATTAACTATTTCTGTCATTATCCATTTTATCTACATATCAATATGAGATGACCATCCAGAAAAGATACATCGATATAAAGAAACATAGAAGTGCAGTACATTCTCTCCCCACCCTTAAAAAAATCCAAAACAAATACTCTGCTCACTTACCTATTGCTTGCCATTTGCATGCAGGGCAGCAAGAAAGGTCCACCATTCTTATATTCTGGTAGCGACTTTTATGATACCCAAGTGTGCTTCAGGGTCAAACCAGCAACAATGCCTCAATTGTTGGTGGATAGATAAAAGATAAAGGATGTCCTGTAACCTTGAAGATGTAGGGGAATGAGGTGGTAGAGACCTCACCTTTTGTCAAGATCAGCATTATGAGGGTGGCCCTCATCTCCTCTCCCTCGCTAATTTACATACTCTAATCCTGAAAAGGGTTGGGTATCCATTCACAGCTTGATGACTGATGGCTGGGCCCCTCATAATGTTCTACCCCAGTCAGGATTGAACAACACAGCCTGATTGAAAGTCAGGAGTTCTACCTCGACACCAAGCAGGCCTCTGCCGATAGATGATTACCAATATTCCTCAAAAGATGATACAAAATTCATTTATACCACCCCTGTCTACAAACACATACAGATTGTTAAAACAGAACAATTTCTCAACTAATTATGATAGATGTTTACCTATTTTCAGACAGTGGTAAACGGCAAAACATATTTGAACAAGCATATTCTATCTATATAGGTGCACAAAAGTGTGAGATGGTTGGTACAGTTTGGTCAGTTTGGTTTTCTCACAGCGTCCTTAGAAACAGGTAATTCTCTTCCAAGCATTATCTGTAGTCTACACATATATTTTAAAATGTCTGTTTTTTGTTGGGGTTTTTTTTGTTTTTTTTTTGTCACAATGGATTTACTATGTGAAATTTAAGCTGTTCTGAGGACAGCATATCACTGTAGTACACTGCTACCCATTTTTTCTGTATGCTTGTATTTTGGTTTACCAACGAATGTGGACTTTTTGACAGAATTTTCCCAGGGATCACTCCTCTGTTGCCTTGTGATTTTCAATATGCACTGAATGTGTGACCACACAGGACACTCCGTTTATCATTTCATCTGAAAGACTAGCACCCACACCACCACTTAAGATCCAGTGAAGGAGGAAAGAAAATATCCACGTCCAATCCATGATTCCAATCCAGGTTTCTCAGATAGGTGTTTTACCCACCAGGCCACACCCTCTACATATAAGTAGTTACATTCATTTACGTAAATTACCTCATAATGCCATTGTTTTTTTCTACAGATGGCAGACTGGGTGCAGTGCATATGGAATTGCCCGAATGCAATGAATCCCTCTTGAACAAACTGTAAGCAAACTGTAAACTAAACAAAATAGGGTCAAAATCTACCTAAGACAATATTTACCAATCTCATGAAACATTCTTGTCAACACACAAACTATGAACTAATCACAGACGTTTTCCAAATTTTATTTAACAAGTTCAAAACCAGAATCAAAAAGGTAAACATCTGACCCAAATGACTTCTGGAAATAAACATGTGCATCATGATCACACGCACACACATACACACATGCATGCATGTATATAAAATGTTAATGTATATGCATTTATGTGCATGATGAGTATAACAGATGTATCAGAAACAAAGTACACTATTTTGTTAAATGACATAAATGTCATCAAACA
Source organism: Monoplex corrugatus (assembly GCA_030674185.1). Classification (NCBI taxonomy): domain Eukaryota; kingdom Metazoa; phylum Mollusca; class Gastropoda; order Littorinimorpha; family Ranellidae; genus Monoplex; species Monoplex corrugatus. The sequence continues at coordinate 49,032,537 of CM060305.1, forward strand.
GAAAATTTAATATATCATATTCACGCAATTTTACAGGCGATCAACTATAGAACTACACTAAGCTTAACTCTTCATTTTTCCTTTTCATCTTCATGATGCAGCTATGTAAAAACTGACAACTGATCAAATCTACTGATCTTAAAGAAATCAATAATTATTTCAATGCCACGTCAAATGAAACAGGAAAGTAATTATTATCAAAAAAAAACTTACGCCTTTGATCTTTTTAAAATTGTTTTCTTTATTTTCAAATAGCATAATTTTCACATTTACTGAATCAGCCAGCAGTGCCATTTCTAAGGACTGAAAACAGCAACTCCGACTCACATGATCACTGTTTTTACAATATGTCAATGAATCCATAAATCCTTTAAACACTTCGTCCAGCCAAACTCCATAAACTTGCACTTGTCTTGGACAGCAAGTGCACAGCTATACACAGTTCATGCAAGCCATGCACTGGATGGCCTCTGAGGCCACAACTAAACTGTCATAACCCTGGAACCTCACCATCAATCTTACACATGCCTCAGGCAGTTAAGAGCAACAAAATGTTGTATCGTCCTGGTCTACTACAGCTGCCTGCAGCTGACATATATTTCGGCTGGATCACCTACAATGTGAACCCTTTTGGTCAACTCACATCACTGAAAGTGGTGAAACATTTAAACTCTGGCTAAACGAAGCTGAAGGATAAAAGCCAAGATTTCTATCCAGGAATACCCTGTGCTAACATCACTCCCTTAGCTGAAGAATAAAAAGCCAAGATTTCTATCAAAGGAAACGTTGTGCTAGCCAATCCAACAGTTCTTAGCATCACTCCCTTAGCTTAAGAATAAAAAGCCAAGAATTTATCAAAGGACACACTGTGCTAGCCAATCCAACAGCTCTTAACATCACTCCCTTAGTTGAAGGATAAAAAGCCAAGAATTTATCAAAGGACACACTGTGCTAGCCAATCCAACAGCTCTTAACATCACTCCCTTAGCTGAAGAATAAAAAGCCAAGATTTCTATCAAAGGAAACACTGTGCGAACCAATCCAACAGTTCTTAACATCACTCCCTATCACTATCTATCACTAATGCATTTTTTCTAGTAACTTCATTGCTGCTGACAAGCATATTCATCTGAAATGCAGTTTGAATCTATGAATGCAACGATAAAAATATCTAGATAGTCTTTGTGGAAAATTAAGACAGCAGAAACAAAGAAACAAGACATGCAGTTATGCTTCAGTGTATATTTTCCCTAATGAGAATGATGAACCCAAAAATCTTTGAACATAATTTTAAATGAGATGCATCCACACCATACCTGTACTGTTTTAAATATAAATGATTATGGTTTATGAATAAACATGTTTAATTTAATTCTAAACCAAATCAAACATTGCTATACCATTATTTCAAATCTTGTATCTCCATCAGTTGACAAATCTGCCTTACCGATGTGTAGTCACCTTAAGTAAATGAATACACAAGAATCACACTCACAGGCAGATGTGATAGCCAAGTGGTTAGAACTTTCAATCAGAACATCTTAATTTGAACCTGCCAATGTCCAAACCTCCTTTGTGTGCATACACATATAGAACATCAAATGCGCATGTTAACCCTCTGACTCTTGCACCCTATCCACCAACTGCAAAAATCTAACCCTTTGACTCCCTCACCCTATCCACCAGCTTCCTGTAGGAAACTGGTGGATAGGGTGAGGGAGTCAGAGAGTTAAGTTTATGTTTCGCTCGCATGGTTGATGATGCAGGATGCCGGTGGATAGGGTGCGGGAGTCAAAGGGTTAAAGGTCCTGTAAACCATGCCAGAGTTTGGTATCTTAACCCTATCCCATTCACTCTGGCTGCATCCGGCCAAACACAGCTCTCCCGCATCTGTTCACCCCGGCCGCATGTTTGCACAAATGGCCAGTACTTTTCCATCAAACTGTAACCATGAGCTCGTTCACTCTGTATGAACGAAAATTGGCGGGTAGGTCCAAGAAGGACCAATGAAATATTAACACCAAATTAAGACACCACCACTGGCATCAATCACAAGACAGAAGAAGGAAATGACCGCATTCCATTTTTGTCTTTGTGTGAATGAGAAAGATGGCAATGCAGCACGAAGAAGTAGAATGGGAAGATTATACAGAGGAGGAATTAGAAGTTATTTTGAGAGAAATGGAGCAGATGGAAAGAGAAACTGATGGAGACTCAGATGTAGAAATTGATGTTGCTGAAGGAGACAATAAGGAGGAAGAAGACAAGGAAGAAAGCGACCCTGAAGACAATATGCCGTTAGCAGAATTGCAGACAACATGGTGACGTGCTGCTATAGCAAACCAGGTGAATGAATTCCATCTCGAAACTGGCCCTTCACACACGTTACCCGCAAATGCAAAACCTTTAGATTTAAATTTTTTTTTTTATTTCTACTGAAATCTTTTTTTCAAACGGTGGCAGAGAGACGAACAAGTATACAAAACAGAAGATCGTTGCTAAAGGCTTGGCCGGTGATCCATTGTGGATGACACATCAGTAGCTGAAATGCGTGCCTATCTGTCGATCCTTATCATGATGGGGATCAACCATAAACCACAGATTGATTTGTACTGGTTGACATATCCACGATTCAGAGACCCTTGGATTAGCAGTATTATGCCTAAAACAAGGTTTCTGAAAATCAATCAGTATTTTCACCTGCATGACACATCAAACACACCTGGACGTGACAGTGCAAACTACGACCCTCTGTACAGGATCAGGCTTTTCATTGATATTATCCAGTCACTGTTCAAGTCATGATATATACAGCTTTTTTTTTTTCTCCATAAAAAGTACAAAACAGACTTTGTAGCAGTGTTAGTATGTAGTGCTTTTCCTGTTCTTTGATTGAAAACACATATAGTTGGTGACATGGATTTGGTGATACTGTGACAATTCACTTGGATTACCATAGTGATGGTAGTGATAGGTTAAGTTCAGGTAAGCCTCTCTGTATTGTTTGTAACTTACAAACGTCTGTATGTCATGTTACACTGTGTATGTTTGCTAACATCATAATATCACCTCGAAAACACCTAGGACATGTGACAATAGAGGGGACAACGACACGACACGCACAAGTGAGACACACATATTGACATGCAAACCAAAGTAAGTTCACTCATAAACACTTCTGCCAAAAATTTTTGCTCTATCACAAATGACGGCCGAGTAGTGCTGTATACCATACATGAACCACGTTTCCCTTGAAAAAAGCTGAAAAACCACGAATACTAGGGGAAGTTTCTCTGCGAGATATGCAAATGCGAGAGGGTTAAGAAACATTTTACATTTGCTGTCTACATGGTCAAGCCACATCTGGAAATGAATGTGGCAGTTGCTGTGGGTTTTTTTTGTCTAGTTCCTGTCAGCTGCCATGATGCTTACTGGTCTGTGGAGCCGAAACTAGCCACACCTTCTGTCATCCTACTTGACAGAAGTGACATCAAGGCCAGAGATTCTGTATCTGTGTAGTACTGAACACTCAAATGAAGATAATGTGCATCATTACAATTATTCAGTAAAGTCTGATATATCAACATCCACATAACCATAACAATAATACTTATAACAATAATAGTAACTGTCGTATTAGCAGACGAAACTGTGACGTCTTTTATTTCCTACGACGTAAAGTGTTTGGACATGCGCAGTACATTGGCAACGACGATAAACAAATGGATAACAGCTGGTTGTACGTTCGTGAAGATCAGAACTAATAGAAGACTACTGAACTGCTATAGTCTTTAGATACGCTCGGAACATGTTAGATGGTGGCAGCGGTGGGATGGCTTTCAAACCTCCAAAAAGTTTTGACTTTTCCAAACCTGAACAGTGGCCGACTTGGAGACAGAGATTCCAACGTTATCGTACAGCAGCCAAACTGACGAAGGAAAATTTCGATGTTCAAACTAGCGCCTTGATCTATAGTATGGGACCTGATGCTGAAAAGATCTACAATACATTCACTATTGGCGAAGGAACTACGTTTGAAGGGCTGATCGAAATGTTTAATGCTTACTTTACTCCAAAAGTAAACATTATCCACGAACGTGCAGTGTTTCATCAACGTAACCAGCATGCTGGAGAAAACATTGAAACGTACACTCGTTCATTGTATGAGCTAGCTGAACATGCTAACTTTCAGGATAAGGATACAGCTATTCGTGATAGGCTTGTTGTAGGGCTTAGAGATAGAGAGTTATCTGAAAAGCTACAACTTCAGCCAGAACTCACATTGAAAGCTGCGATTGACATGGCTAGGCAACACGAGCAAGTCAAGTCACAAATGCATGAGCAGTGTACACAAGTTGTTGATGCAGTCAGAACCAGAGGAGGATTCTCAGCAAAGAGCCAGAATCGAGGAGGAAAACACTTTCCAAGAGAACCTAAGAACAGAAATGGACATGGAAGCCAGAATGTAGTCAATCAACGTCAAAAATGTGACAGATGTGGGAGAGAGTCTCACAGACAACCCACTGAGTGTCCAGCAAAAGGAAAAATTTGCAACAATTGTGGAAAATGGAATCACTTTGCTGCATGCTGCAGAGGAAAGCGTCAAACCCTGTCTGCAGTGGCGGGTCTGCAATTGAAAATACAGACACTGAAGAAAAAGATAGATCTAGATCTAGCAGTGAAGAATATTTCTTGGGATCAGTGGAAGAAAATGATAAACCCTGGTATACACACTTTGTCATCAATGGGAAAAAGTGCCAATTCAAGATAGACACTGGTGCTGATGTATCAGTAATTTCCTGAGTCAGTACAAGAAACTTGTGCCAAAACCTATACTGAATGGAATAAAAGCTATCTTGAAATCACCTGGAGGAGTGATGAAATGCCATGGTCAGTTCATTTCACACATCAAACAAGACAATGAGAGTGAGTATGCTTTATGTCTCTTTGTTGTTGATGCAGATACAGACAATCTTCTGAGTCGAAGAGCAGCAAATGATCTGAACTTAATCAAAAGAGTACAGAATGTTGATCGTTCAGTTTTTGGAGATCTGGATGAGAAACCGCTACAATGTAAACCAATTAAAATTAAACTCAAGGACAGTGCTGAGCCATATAGTTTACATACAGCAAGAAGAGTGCCAATTCCACTAATGGACAAAGTAAAAGCTGAAATAGAACGCATGGAAAGAAATGGCATTGTTGAAAAAGTGACTGAAGCAACTGACTGGTGCGCAGGAATGATGCCAGTTATGAAACGAAACGGTAAGATCCGCATCTGCACAGACTTTAAACATCTGAATGAGAGCGTCAAAAGAGAAAGGTATGTGATACCTACACTTGAAGATATGCTACATAAACTGTCAGGAGCAAAAGTTTTTAGCAAACTTGATGCGACATCAGGTTTCTGGCAGCTTCCATTCGATGCAGAATCAGCAAAACTGACAACTTTTATAACTCCATTTGGTAGATATTTTTATAAAAGATTGCCATTTGGAATTTCATCTGCACCTGAGATTTTCCAACGCACTATGGAAGAAGTCTTGTCAGGAGAGCAAAATGTGGTATGCTACTTTGATGACATTCTAGTCTTCAGTGAAGATGACAGTTCTCATGATGAGCACCTGGACAAAGTCATGAAGAAACTGAAGTCAGTCAATCTGAAACTCAACGAAGAGAAAACTGAACTTCGCAAAAGTGAAATTGAGTTTCTGGGACATATCATTAACAAAGACGGCGTCAAACCTGACCCAACAAAAGTCTCCGCAATCAAGAACTTACCTGATCCACAAAATGTCACGGAGCTGAAAAGAATCTTAGGAATGGTCAACTTCCTTGGAAGATACATCCTCAACCTGTCAACAACACTTCGACCGATGAATGAACTGCTTGAAAGCAACAAAACTTGGATTTGGGGAGAGCCACAGTCAACTGCGTTCATGAAAGTTAAAGAAGAGTTATCCAAACTGCCAACACTTGCCTTCTTTGACTTAACAAAGCCAACTACTGTGAGTTCAGATGCAAGCAATTACGGCATCGGAGGCGTTCTACTCCAAGAACATGATGGAGTCTTGAAACCCGTCGCGTACTGCTCAAGAACCTTGACAGGACCAGAACGCAATTATGCACAAATCGAGAAAGAATGTGTGGGTGCAGTTTGGGCCGGTGAAAAATTTGAAAGGTATCTGATTGGCCTTGAATCGTTCACTCTAGAGACTGATCATAAACCTCTAATACCACTGATCAATACAAAGGATCTTGGCGAGGTTCCAATCAGATGTCAGCGTTTGATCATCAGATTGATGCGCTTCAAAGTGAAAGCCAAATTTTCACCTGGGAAGAAACTAATCATTGCTGATGCACTGTCAAGAAGTCCACAGTAAGAAAAGGACAACAAACAGAAACAGTTGATTGACGACGTTGAAGCTCATATCGACTTAGTCAAGTCAACTTGGCCTGCAACGGACAAAAGACTGAAAGAAATAGCAGAGAAGACACAAACCGATGAAACTCTCAAAGCAGCATATGACTACACTGCTACTGGATGGCCGATCTATAGAAGTCAAGTTGAAACTTCTCTCCATGACTTTTATGCTGTCAGAAATGAATTGAGCGTTCATAAAAGACTTCTGGTCAAAAGCTCAAGAATTGTCATTCCAACATCAATGAGAAAAGAAATCATCGAAAGGATCCATGCAGGTCATCAAGGGATTACAAAATGCAGAGACAGAGCAAATTCTTCAGTATGGTGGCCAGGAATGAGTCATGAAATCACTCAGAGAATACAAACCTGCAATATCTGTGAAGAAAAGAAACTAAATTAGAACAGTGAACCTCTGAAACCAACAGAGCTACATGATAGAGCATTTCAGACGGTTGGAGCAGATATCTGCAAAGTCAAAGGTGCACAATACTTTGTGGTCAGTGACTACTTTTCAAGGTACATAGAAATTGCCCACCTTTCTACTCCCAACTCAGTTTCTGTAATTGCAGCCATGAAGAACATATTTGCGCGTCATGGGATACCGGAGAAGGTAGTCACGGACAATGGCAGACAACTGGAACTTTGTTCATTTGACGAGTAGTCCCTATTTCCCACAATCAAATGGACAAGCGGAGCGTGCAGTTCAAATCGCCAAAGGCATACTACAGCAAGAAGATCCGTTCCTTGCACTTCTATCGTATCGCTCGACTGCAACATCTCCAACCGGTGTTAGTCCAGCCGAACTTGCAATGGGACGAAAACTGAGAACAACCCTCCCAATACTCCCAGGAAACTTGAAGCCTAAATTAGTCAACCAGAAGTTGAAAGAAAAAGATGCAAAAGCAAAGAGGGCAAATAAACAATACTTTGATAGACACCATGGGGCTAGAAATCTTCCAGAGATTCACCCAGGTGATACAGTCTTGCAGAAACTTGATCATGAGTGTCAGTGGCAAAACCCAGCTATAGTTTTGGAAGAAGTTGCACCACGTTCCTACATAGTGCAAACTAAATCAGGAAACAAGTACAGAAGGAACAGGAAGCACTTGCGTTTGCATTTGCCCCAAACTGATTGTGGAATCAGCAAGAAGTGAAATGTCTTTCGTCCTTTTGAAAAAGACAATGCAAACTGATAGTGGAATCAGCAAGAAGTGCAATGTCTTTCGTCCTTTTGAACAAGACAATGATGGGTCTGCAACTCCATCAAGAACAAGATCTGTGTCATCTGGCTACACGAGTCAGACAGCAAGTCCCACCATCCATTTCGAACGATCCTCGCAAGCAGATGCCCAGGATGAACGACAGGAGGAAGGCCTAGATCAACCTCAAGAAAACTCCAGTCATCGTACTACTCCAACGAAGACGACCAGACGTGGAAGAATAATCAAAACACCCCCACGTTTCAGAGACTATGTGTGATGGCCGTGAAAGAAAAGTCAAACCATCACTGTGTTTAGCGCTAATTTGATTATAGTTACAAGTTGAAGTTAGATCTAGTTTCATGTTTAATGTTATAGAAAATTGTCTGTGCCTGAAGTTTCACGGTGATGAATTGACATGGATAGTTCTAAAATAATGAATTCGTTTTCGAAGATTTTGAACAAGTAGTAATAATTATAAAAGTGTAAACTTACTTACTTCAAGCACAGAAGACAATAGTTGATAATTGCGTACACAAGAAATTAACATAATTATAATAATAATCCATTTGAAAGAGGGAGATGTCGTATTAGCAGACGAAACTGTGACGTCTTTTATTTCCTATGACGTAAAGTGTTTGGACATGCGCAGTACGTTGGCAACGACGATAAACAAATGGATAACAGCTGGTTGTACGTTCATGAAGATCAGAACTAATAGAAGACTACCGAACTGCTATAGTCTTTTAGGTACGCTCGGAACACATTAGAGTAACAATAATAATAATATCACAAATGCAAAGCATACACTACACATGCAAACACACACAGAGAAGATAAACAGTAAAAAGACGGGAAAGGGGAAACAAGAGGAAGAATGAAGAGTAGAAGCTGGGCTCAGGAGGTCACCAAGACCCCTGCAAATATATAATGCAGCCCATTTAATATTATTCTCATTAATAATGAATAATGGCACTTGTATAAGCTACACATGTCACCATCAACACTGGGCAGGCTGAATTCAATCTCATTAAAGTTGACTGTTCACAGTATCACAATCATTATCAATGTTTAAAGGCCAGCCAATTGCACATTCATATCAGGTCTTTAATTGTCTCAAAACATACATAACACCTCACTGACCCTTAAAAAACATATCAACACATGCACCCACTTAGTCGAGGGAAATACCCCTGGTGTTGACCATTCCACTCAATTTATCACCATAGGGTTTAATTTAAAAAACAACAACAACTGAATATGAATGTATAAACAACTAATACACTAAAATGCATAAACAACTGGCCTTCCACTGTCTAAAATGACTTCTGCACATTTTATTTCCTTACAGTCAAAAATGAAATTAACAAATGTACTCAATTATCAATCATAATGGAAAGTAGGTGAGGACTTATAGAACCTATATAGGTGAATAGACCAGCATGGCAAAACATGATAGGAAGAGATGACAGAAAGCAAAGGATCTAGGCAGAAACAAAGACAGTGACAAAAAAGAGGACATTTCTAGCACATTATTGTTCACATTAACTTACACTAAACAACATGTTACATTACACAATCAAATTGTAAGTTTGAAATAAAAACCAAACACACATGACTCACAAATGTCTCAGGCAATTCCAAATCAAGTATAGATTCTCCAATACTTCATCAGATCACATCATTACTACATGGTTCATCTACAGGATAAACATCTGGCACATGAGTTATTATTGCCAGCATGTTCTATGCATGCTGCACACGGAACCTCAGCTTATTGTCGTATTGTCTCATCTGAATGGTAGTCATCCATCACCAATAAAAAGGAGAGTGGAGGGGTGGAAGAATCCCTGTCCAATCCTGAGTTGACCCTGGAACGTCTCCTCACATAGCTAAATTTCTAATCCACTAGGCCACTGCTACAGTTCCTAGTAAGGTTCAGTTCAGTCACACTGTACACAAGCACAGCATGTATATGTACAGACTTTCAGTACTGATTTTGTACAGATTCTGCTGGCTGATATGTCTGAAATACATTTACAGAATGATCTGATTCTTGTAGCAACCACTGAGATCCTTGTGAGGTAGAACTATGGAGTTCAATACAATCACTTCTGATGGCACTTGGACATGGGAACCTGAAACAGACAATATTTCTTGTGTAGCTTGCATGAACTTCTTTCCCACCTGTATCCTATCTACCAACTTCTACCAATTTTCTGCAGGAAGCTGGTAGAAGCTGGTGGATTGGGTACAGGAGTGTAATGGGTTAACTGATCTGTAATACAATTTTTTGTGAACATTACTAATCAGTACAACAACCCTTGTAGAAAGTAACCTCACTATCTGAACACTGTCAAAAATGCTCTTGGTCTGGTTAATGCCATCTATCTGTCAATTTCAAATATAAGAAACAGTACTCTCAAATCTGTTTTGCATTTACTGTAACTTTTGGCAATATCTGTCAAACCCAGTATGCCCTACTCATACCATGACTCAAAACAAGACAGCTATTGCTGAAATTTCTTTTTAATTTTCTGTACAGTATAAAATAGCATTTAACATGTAACTACAGAATACACATTGTTAATCTAAAACTGAAGAAAATGAAGGAAAGGCAAAATGAAGGGACAAAATACGCAGCATCCCACCAGAGATGGCATACTAAATTCAACAAGTTAATACATATAAACTGTTTGAAATAAGACAGATTTAATTCAGACAGCTGAAATATTAAGACTGTTACATGATTTCATGATTTTTCAAAATGTGAACTGTAAAAGGTTTCAGTTAAGACTTGCATGATCAGCACTACACACTATGTTTGATCATTTCATCGATTTTGCTTATCAACATTATCTTATGATGGATTGTGCATCAGTATATTGACTATGTTAATACCCTTACTATGGACTGGGGAAGGCAAAGCATCAAGAGAGAGGGGTGGGACTTACCCGCATAGGGATGACCTCAGTGAAGTGTGGCCTCTAACACCTCACTCCCCTATGACCCAGATTAGAGATATCTTTACCTTCACACTGGCCATGGATGTCCTTTTTATGGTACATAAAGTATCAGTTACATCAAAGTACATGAAAAACTATTTTCCACACTTAGCACAGGAGGCATCAATATCAACTTTATTCCCCCTCCCCTCCCCAGTCAATCAGAGTCAAGAGTCAACCTCAATGCAAAAGCAGCACCAATATTATTTATACTTTCACAGTAACCTCTAATTACTGAACATCTATGAATACATATGTTTATGAACAAAGGTGTGTGTTTATATGTTACATTTTGTGCATGTTTTAATTTGTGTACGTATATGCATATGGGGGTGTAATCTAGTGTGTGTGTATGACACAGTATCACTTAATTTTTCCTTTCTTTTTCCCAACATTATCGTATCAATGTTTTTGTATGTATCATGCTCCATATCTTGTAAATGTGTAATATGCAGCAAGTCTAAATGAGTTTAGAGAACAGCAATATACAAGAACAATTATTACTGTTATCACTCCTGCAGGAAGCTGGTGGATAGGGTGAGTTATGGTGCATCCTACAAGGTGCACCAATGTGAATGTTGCTTACCTATGACAGTGATAGAAGGATTAAGGCGACCATCCTCTGTGAACATAGAAGGAATCTCAAGCTTGGCAAAAGGTTTGTTGGGGTTGGGGTCATTGGGAGTGCCCTCCACCCTTGTCCAGAATCCTACTGTACTGTGCCATCCGATGATAGAGTGAAGGATGCAACTGTGGTCCTGGAAGACACGACATTGTATCATTAAAAAAATCTTCTTGTGTCTTTTAATCTTAATGAACACTTAACACATCATAATTCACAATGTCTAATTATTTGCGAAAAACCTACCTACTTTTTTTTTTCAAATCATGATGAAAGCATACTCATTATTATTCACAATATCTTTTTACTTGAAAAAAATCTACCTGGGCAACCAATCATCATGAAAATGGACATGGCAGCAAGTGAGTAAATGTCAAACTTCCATTCAGAAGGCCTGTATGTAGGAAGGTCCTGGATTCGATCCACCTACATACCTCCCCTTGGAGGGAAAAGGGTTGAGATTTTTGCAATCTCTTAGGTCAAGATGTGTGCTAACCTGTCAGTACCTAAAATCTTTCCTGTTATATGCATGCAGAATATCAAATATTCACATTAGACATCCTGTAAGTCATGTCAGTGGCTGGCTTATGGAAACATGAAAACACCCAGTAAGTATGCTCAACACAGATACAGACTGTGCGACAACAAAGAAGAGTGGTAAGCTCATCTAACAGCTTGAGTTCTCCATGCTCCACTTAAAAGTCTGATTATGCAGAACCCACTGTGAGTCTGAAGGAGTTTGGAGAATAGCACTATAGGCCCTACAACACTGACTTACAATACTGTATAATTATAACCCATTCACAACACAAAGACATGGAGAATAGCGCTATACAATACTGACTTACAATGTATAATTATAGCCCTTTCACAACACAAAGACATGGAGAATAGCGCTACACAACACTGATTACAATAATGTATAATTATAACCCTTTCACAACACAAAGACATGGAGAATAGTGCTATACAATACTGACTTACAATAATGTATAATTATAACCCTTTCACAACACAAAGACATGGAGAACAGCGCTATACAAGACTGACTTACAATGATGCATAATTATAACCCTTTCACAACACAAAGACATGGAGAATAGTGCTATACAATACTGACTTACAACGATGCATAATTATAACCCTTTCACAACACAAAGACATGGAGAATGCGCTATACAACACCGACTTACAATGATGCATAATTATAACCCTTTCACAACACAAAGACATGGAGAACAGCGCTATACAACACTGACTTACAATGATGCATAATTATAACTCTTTCACAAAACAAAGACATGGAGAACAGCGCTATACAACACTGACTTACAATGATGCATAATTATAACCCTTTCACAACACAAAGACATGGAGAACAGCGCTATACAATACTGACTTACAACGATGCATAATTATAATCCTTTCACAACACAAAGACATGGAGAACAGCGCTATACAAAACTGACTTACAACGATGCATAATTATAACCCTTTCACAACACAAAGACAAACTGGAAATTCCATTGTAAAACAAACGTCAAGTAAAAACACTCATATTTTATTATTTGAAGACTAAACAAGCAAACAGCAGAGCAATTTCAGAAATAACAACAACAATGATTCTTGTATGTTTGAGCAACATAAATCAAACACATGGCTGCCAATATACTTTCGCGTTTGTGCTTGTTCCAGTTGCACCACTTTTCACTTGCTCTACCTTCAGAAAAAAGACCAAACACTACCCTAAAACAAAAACAAAACAAAAAATCAGTATAGGGGAACTAAATGATAATATTCAAAATAGCAGAGATACTCAGCAACATAACCCTCAACTCCCAAAAGAAAAAGATACACCTCAACAAGAAAACACACACAAAAGAACAACATTTTCAACATTTACAACACAATGGGAAATTTTCTTTATACCACTTAAAACCACCTTGCTTTCAGTTTCAATTTCTTGAGACAGTGTCTCCGTGCTTGGAATAAATGCAAACCCATCAAAGACTGAGCATGCAGACTATGCAGCAACATATCAAATACACATTTGGGCCAAACAACATGCATCCCAGGAAAAGTCAAATGCTGAAAAAGACATGTATACATTATAATATATACATATAAATACATACATATACATGTATAACGACACATACACACACACACACACACACACACACACACACACACACACACACACACACACACACACACACACACACACATATATACACACACACACACACACATATATACACACACACACACACACAGAGATACAGATACTGATATACAGATCTAGATATAACAAAGACATACAGATACAGATACAGATACAGATATACAATACTGCTCTACCTGCAAAGTAGCTCCTTCCAGTACAATGGATTCTCGGACTCGAACTCCCTCACCAACAACAGCATTTCTTCCTACTGTCACATTGGGACCCAGCTGAAAATACACACAAAAACTTTTAGAATAATTTCATTATAATAAACCACATAAACATTAAAAAGTGAGGCACAGAAGACAAATCTATAGATTTTATTAACAACAGTTTCAGAAAGAAGCAAGAAACTAAATATTAAAGGTTATCTCATAACCTTGGACTTGAAGAGAAGTGACTGGGTAGAGATCTAAACTTGGCCAGCATTATAACAGTGATGCCCATCTGTTCCCCCTCTTTGTGTCACCTTCCAAGTACCCAAACAAAGCTTGGTGAACTGGAAGCTGCTCGCACACTGTTTTTGAGCCAGACTCAAACCAATGCAGTCAAATGAGGAGATATGTCTCTTTGCCAAAAATACATCTCATCAAAGCAAAATTAATGTAATTTCTCACTCTGTGTTGTGTGTGTGTGTGTGTGTGTGTGTGTGTGTGTGTGTGTGTGTGTGTGTGTGTGTGTGTGTGTGTTGTGTGTGTGGTGTGTGTGTGTGTGTGTGTGTGTGTGTGTGTGTGTGTGTGTGTGTGTTTTCTAAATCAGTTATCCCCAACTCAGGTACCAGATTATGTTCTTAGATCTACAGAAGTTTGCTGTTGTACATACAAATCACATTATTCACAAATAGTTTGCAAGTATGAGAATGATTATTACTACTGATGGTTCACTTCAAACCACTCGAAACGCAACTGAAAAGTGTCCATTGCTTCAAAAACATGTCTACAAGGCAGGGGAGATAATCAAAAATGCTATAATTCTGCACTGATAGCCTACAATGCAAGTCTGATTACCATAGAACTTCTGGTAGTATTTTTCTGGTTACATAACTTTCATAAGGCTATTCTGAACTTTCAGACATGCCATATTCAAGAATTAAATAAACTGAGATAACCATCTTCATACAAAGTCACATTATGACTTGTACTAAAACACACACACACACACACACACAACAAACACACACACACAATACACAAACAAAAAATGATAGAAAAGAAATCAGAAAACAAAACAAAACAAATCAAAAAGAAAGAAAAAGACAGGATGTCTCAACTGACTACAACCATCTTAGAACCAATCAAACAACAATCTACAGGACAGGTTTGTCATTGTCTTCACCAAATAATAAACAGTTTGCATTAAGAATAGATAACATTACTTGGCAACAATTTCCGTTATTTTTCTTGAAATTTAAATGCAGTCATGTTCCTTTTACGTGATCTTTATAAACACTATAACATATTTGAATTAGTTTAGACCCTCCATGGGTGAGGGGTGGATGCAAAAGCATTAATGTGCTATACCATTACCCTCAAAACAAAAACCTGACAACCTGGCGATACAATTCTAAAGAAAAGCAGGTGAGTAAAGGGATATGACGCAACTCAGTAAACCTTCTTATTCTCCAGTGACAGCCAGACCATTTATTTATACTCAATTCATATCAGGCATTATTCCTAATAATCACTGCTTCATTGAGATCAGATATAACTAAAACTTCACATACCTACAGGTCAGATGAACAGCAGAAACACATGAAAAGAGAATAAAACTATGTATATCAGAAACACGTGAAAAGAGAATAAAACCATGTACTTAAGTGATGAAATAAGAGATGCATAAATCCTAGCCAAATGACTTTTCTTAATGGTATATAAAAGACAACAGACTTACAGAAAAACAAGATCACCTGGTCTGTTTAGGACAAAATAATAGGACAGGAAATTGATGCAATTTTTTTGATTCGCTTGAACTAACTCTCAAACCAAACAATCTTGTATTTTTGTGGTCTTTTATGCATGCCTGACATCCAGTTTGACAAAAACTTGTACCTGTCTCGTTTCCACAATTAAATACACATTCTTATTCTCTATTCATGCCTCACTAGTTCCTATTTACTTGAAAGATGGCAGACCCTTGGATTCAGATATTATCAAAATGAGACTTACCACAGCAGTTGGGTGGACTTGTGCTGTGGGATGAATGAACACATCCCCTGTCACTTTGGGCTTGCCCTCAGAGTTCACAGCCAACCGCTCTGGGTGTGTTCGTCTATAGATAGCCAGGTAATGTCGATTGGCATAGATGGCAGCCCTGCAATGCAACAGGAACAAATGCAAATAAATTACCATGTCTAATACACATCCCAAAAATATATACACATCCCAAAAATACCTTCTATAATTTTCAAGTTAAAACTTTTCTCATTCCAAGATACATTTCTCTGTGATTTCTCCACAAACTAAACAATGACTAAAGCTGACATATTCTTGCTGGTTGTCATAAATGCATCACCAATGAAATGAGATGCCTACAAAATACATCTTTTTAAGCCACATTTTAACAATATCCTTGTTCTGGGCTGCATATCTCTAGCCCTGGCACAAACACACCAGGATATACCTGGACTAGAAGTAGAAGTGCTTCAAACACATATCAGATCAGATCATACCATACCATACCATACCATACCATACCATATCATATCACATAATATCACATCATGTCATGTCATGTCATATATCATATCACATCATATATCATATCATATCATATCATATATCATATCATATATCATATCATATCATATATCATATCATATGCAAATGCACTTTCACCCTTATGAATCAGTCATTGTGACATTGAAAAGCATATCAGATTCTCTGGGCTTGTATTTCCTGTTCTCATGATGACACGGGTATAAATATCCACCACACTGTGAACACTGTCTCAGATTCTGAGGGCCTCTATACCCCACTCTCTTGGTGACTACTGCATGATTATAGCAATATGGAAATTGTCTTAGAGCCTGTGACCTTTTATAATCCACTATCAAGTACATTTTATTTGGGGTTTTTTTTTCCAGCAACTTCTGTCTTCAGTGTTGGCAGAACAAGAGGGTTCATAATGAAGGAAAAGTAATATCAGTCCCACCACAGGATTAACAATGATTACTTCTGGCCTCAGTGACTATATGATTGCTGTTCTCAAAAGAGAAGTATTCTGGATCTTAGCAGACACTACTGAATACCAAGAAAGTGATTCAGCAGTAGCTCTGTCTCCTCACGTCAATGGCCTTACAGCAATTTGAAACTGATACTGAAAGCTCTTGTGAACTCCTGACATTGGAGCTCTGAAAACATAAATTTGGTTTTGTTGATGTATTAGGGAAAGAAATAAGCAGTATGAGCATCATGCCCCTGAATCTGTTCAGATTGTGGGGAAAATGACTGTTCTTTCCCAGTCTAATGTAAGCCTATACAAAGGTACATGAGATTAAAAACAAACAAACAAGCAAAACAAGAATTCATGCAAATACATATTTCAATTCCATCCATAAAGTGAAAGACTTCCTGCATGTCTCCCCTTAACACATACACACACACAAACACACACACACACACATACACACACACACACACACACACACACACACACACACACACACACACACACAAACACACACAAACACACACAGAATGCACTCTTCAAGCACTAGTCACTTACCCTGCTGACTTGATCTGACTCCAGAAGCGTGATGTTTGAAACATGAACAGAGTGCCAGTGGCAGCCATGGGAAGAAAAACATCTTGCTCCAGACGGATCACTTCTTTGGAAGGCACTTGGAAGTCAAAACTGGAAAAGATATAACTGCATCCCTACTTGTAAGAAAAAGGTATCACTCTTAAGTGAGACATAATTTTTTACTGGTAGTCATACTCATTCACCTAAAAGTTCTGACAGCTATATTGTTAAAAAAAAATACTGTAGCCGTACCTGCAATACCTAATTAACTGGGACAAAAACTTTAATTCAAGTTCTGCAGACAAGACACAGTCAATTATTGAGGATAAGACTTAAAATGACATCTTTCATGCTATGTAGTAGTATATCAAAGTAACAAGATACAGTCAACCTAAATCACATGAAACTTTTTGATAAATGAACTGTCTTTTGAGACTGTGGATTCCAGCTGTTATTCTGAAACTTTCTAAACATTTACGTCACAGTATGCTCAAATCTACTTGCTAACAAAATAAAAGTATACAATTGAAATTAATCTGAGATACATACCCATAAAACACTAACATTATAAATATATACCAGCTCCTCCTACAAAACACTGATACACGAAAAATCCCTCAGAGATAGTAGACGGATACCCAACCTGCCATATGTAATGAAATGACTTCATTATTTACAGATTTTCATATAGCAGTTGTCTATACATTAACTTTGGTCCTATTGAAGGTCTCACATAGAGGTTGCACTGTACATGACAACTCTGGAAACATCTATCTCTAAAGGATCAAATCATTTCATAATATTAAAGAACTTTGTAAAGGTGGAGATCTACAGTAAGGTGCAGCCATACAATATTGCAGTGTGGGTGTGAGTGATGTCATGGACGTATTTGATCAGACAATTGAACCAGACATCATTTACTATATATACACTTTTTGTATAGTGAATACATTCACAGGCACAGCAATCACAACAAGACCACACTGTTAGCTTCTATTTGCCAAGTAACAACACGATGAAACACATTCAGCATGAACTGGTTTCAAAGCATGCTGGACATATTACTCATATCTGACACAATACTATCTGTAGTGTTAAAAGACACGCTACAGTGAAAACAATCTTGTGAGACAGAACCCATTCTGAATGGTCAAACATCATCATCAGTGACAGACTTCTGACAACAGTTTGTGTTTGACACTCATATGTCACTAAGTAATAGTCTTGCTTTGGTTATGAAATAAAACCAATATATGAATTCTACCATTACATTTCTTATATTATGTGTCTGTTTTCTGTTATGGAATTAAACTCACAGCAAAAAACACACATGTTAAACAATGTAAGCCAAATAATTATGTAGCATCATACCTCCTTGACAAACGCATGCACACACATATGTACACAAACACACATGCTCACACACACACACACACACAATCTCCACTACCACCACCAGCACATCTTTTCTAGTCCTCTAATACATTTTTTTCCCTTGCCATGCAGTTCTCTTCTTTTTCTGATGCATGGAAGTATGTAAAGTACACACAATCATACAATAATCATACATACATTTATAAGGATTGCAAGGCAACATTGATCAATGAACAAACAGGATCTCAGCATCAACATCTTGCTATCTATCTACATGGTACTGTGGAGTTTTAGAAAACAATTTCATGGTTATAAATTGTACAAAGGGATTTGATATGTGAAAAAAAGGAAACTACAAAAGTGTATTTTATATAATGTGGATGCTATCTATGACCTCTTCCTATTCTACACATCTACAGTGGTAAGGAGCAAGTAGTGAAAACAAATGAATTTTGCACTTTCTTGGTGTTCAAACTTAAACATTAAGGTTTAGTCTAATGTTAAAACAAGAATGAAGCAACCTTTTCTTTTCCCCCTTAACTGATCATAATCCATTTCCATGAGATGAATGTGCTTTTCTATCATGTATCTGTGCTTCTGTTCATCCACTAAGTTTTCCAATGTAAGATTTCATTTTATTAATTCTACATTTGTGGATATAAAACTTTCCATATAATACAATTAGATCAAATACTTCACCCAGTTTCTTTTTTGTTTTTCAATGGTTCCAAATACAATCAGTTCCATATGAGTGATATTTTATGTCTGTGTTAACATTTTTCTTTCAAAACTCCTAGCTCCATCCAAATACCACAACTACTGATGTACTGTGTCTTTCAAAACCACAACAGTTGCAATGTATCATTATCAACTATTCACATTCCATTAGAAAACTGTTTGTGACTAAAATACCATAACAAAGTTTAAGCTGAAACCGTTTCATTTTTATTTGTTATCTTTCTCATAATCTTTAGAACAGTCTCCCAGTCCACTAATGCGTTGGTTTTATTTTTCCTATTTCATAATTTCTTTTTAAGTTAAATATTTCTAATCTATCAAGGAGTAAGTTGTATCAGACCTTTGACCCTTTAGAGACACCAATTATGATTCGCAGTGCTTTATTCATATTGTTATGGCTGTTACAATTTAATTCTATTCTTCCTTTCCTGGCTTGACTGCATGTTTGCAACTGAAGTAACTTAGGTTGTTGAATTTATTCCCCATTTCTCTGAAAAGCCTTCAATGCTTTTTTAAGTCTTTCACTTTTTCCAAACATCTTTCACAAAAAGTACATTTTTCTCAGTCTGTGCTGTTACTACTGATTTTGAATCTTCACTGTGAAAAAAATAAGTTCAGCCTGAATTTCTTTGCTGTCAATTCAACATGTTTGTTAAAGTTATAGACCATTAACACATCCTTTAAAAAACAGTAACATTTACAATCCTTTAAAAACTAGTAAATTTACTTTTTAAAAATTATTTAGAACCTTAATACCATATCAAGTCTATATCTGGACAAAACATTAGAAGTATTTTCTTCCATTTTGGTTATTTAAAGTAAATTTTTCTTATCCATGTCAAATTTTAATGTTTGCATAAAATTTTGTATGTTAGTATTCTGACTTCCACATTTTCTATGTAATGTACTGAGTATTTTCTTCTAATTTTGTCTAGCTTTATATTCCAAACAAATTGAAAGCAATTACCTTGTAGCTGTTTTATTTCATTCTCAAGTAGGTTTAGTGGTAATATCCTCAATGTCAATAGTTTTGACAGTATAAGAGAATTCAGTACTGCTTCTCAACTTATGGCATGTTTATGAATCCTATTTGACCAGATTTTAATTAATTCCTTACTTATGCAAATCCATCTTGTACATTTACTTCAATCAACTTTGACAAGTTATTTGTGAACTATAGTCCCCAGGACTTAAATTTGTTACAATTCTACATCCTTTTGTGTTCTAAACAAATTTTATTTGATTTTTTTTCTTTTTTTTCCTAACCTGATGTTAATTGTTGTGTCCAAAATGAGTTTTAGACCTGACATTTCTCAACAATCATTTAAAGTGTCAAAAAGTTTTGTAAGATTTTCTATCTCCCTCTATCATTAATGATGTGTTATCTGCATACTAGTTTATTTCTAGATCTGTGTCTGATAACTGTACTTCCTCAGTAAGGTTTATATTCCCTTAATAAGGTTTTCTTGCCGAGTTTGTGCTGTCAACATTTCTGTGTACAACACAAACAGATATGGAGAGACTGGGTTGCTTTGATGATATTGTCTTTTTAGTGGAAAATCACATGCTCTTTTCCCACTTACTACTATATACACTTTTATGTTATTATAAAATGTATGTACCACTTCTTCTTTGCCCTCACACCTGGTGTAAGTGCCCACTTGTATATCTTTTTGAAAGTCAAATGATTTTAAGACTTTACCCATATAAGTTCAATTCACTAGATCAAATGCTTTCTCAACATCAACACCACCAGTACACCAGCTATCATAAAAATATAGGCTCCACCTAGAAGTGAGAAATTTCAGCAATTACGCAGATTCACTGAGTATCAATAAGAGCCCTTCAGAGTATAATAAGAAACAAACCTAAAGATCTTGACAAACAAAAATTGAACAAAAACAAATATAACAACAATAAAACAAACAAAACATACAGACAAACACAAATTAGGCTGTCCTAATCTATGCTACAGACTAAAAGAATCAAACAAATATATGAAACGCATAAAACCATCAAGCAACTGAAATAGGTAATCCCTTTGGGAAAGGGGCGTGCTGCTCTATTTGATACAATGGGTAAAAAGGTCAAAATGCTGATAATTACAAAGACAGTGACTGAACAAATTTCTTAGCATCTGCCCAATATGCAAGGGGTATTAGTGAGAAAACATTTGTTAGCTAAAGCTGTGACAGAAAAACAAGTAACTGAATACAGAGAAATGGAAAGAAAAACAACAAAACATGAAACCACACACGCACAGCTGAAAGGGAAATAAAGGTGATGCAACTTTAAAACAGTACTGAAATTATGGTCTTATGTCGTCTTTAATCATTCATCCTTTGATAGGTGTGACAGCCAAAACCTTGTCCAAAAGGAAGATCTGAGCTTAAACCTACAAGAGTAGTGCCTGGTGAGTAAAGACTAAACGGTGGAGGTTTTTTCCAATCTCCCAGGACAATGTGTGTGCAGATCTGCCAGTGCCTAACCTCCCTTGGAGTATATACCCACACAACATCAGATACACACGTTCAAGATCATGTAAGCCTTGTCTGTGTTCAGTGGCTTATGAAGGTACAAAAATACCTATCAAAGATGAAGTATGCAGACTGTACAGAACATACTTCCTGCATAGTGTAGGCAAAACAATGTGCGTACACACATTTGAGAAAAATCAGAACGCTAAGACACAACACAAAACCAAATATGCTCTCACTGAATTGAGCACTGATAGCCAACTGCAGCTCATTATGCCCATCTTTGCTAATCACATACAAATGTGAGCATGAAAACCCCTTGCCTTTTGTGGATGTGAAACCCTGATGCTGATGCAGATCACCATTATTGGCACAGTATCAAATATAAAAAGATGCTTCAGGGCCTAAATTCACACTACAGTGGAACTCTTCTAAAGCAGTAGCATGAAATTACAGTGGCTGGAATGTTACGTCAACTGTAACCCCCTTGAATAACTTAACTGACACATGTACAAATCTATTCTGTTCAGTCAACATTCACTCAATCACATATGGTAGATTACATGCAGTCTAAAGCAACATACACACACACTGTGGTAAGGCACTGAAACATGACAGAAACTACATCTATAGAGCATTCCGAGTTGATGACACACACATTGTTATCCATCTGGCTGCAAAGTGACCTAATATTATCCGCTTTTAGTTTCATGCACCAGTGATAGGTCACTGAGCAGACACAGTAAAGACTTTCCCAGCCACAATGGTGTCTTACACGCTCGTTAGCTTATGATCTCGGAACCCTCTATACCAAATGGTAGTCAAGCAATCCACTAAAGCTGCACACAGCTGATACATAACTGGAGGACCATGTCAAGAGAGCACAGAAACATTTCTGTGAATCACATCAACGGACTGGCATTGCTCTTATACACTGGATAAACTGATGCACATGCAACAACTTATTTTTCAAAACAGAGCACAAACTGACTAGAAAGACATACCCTTTATTCATGAAGCCTTGAAAACTAAAAATACAAAAATGTGGAAAAGATATATTCAAAACAACTGACAAACAGTGTTCAATTCTTATCACATATGTGAAGAATAAAACCAAATTAAAAAATGAATGTACTATCTAGAATACATCTTTTAAAAGTAATTATTTTTAATCAATGACAAATACTGATCAACACAATCATATATATATGAATGAATCCTTGAAATAAACCAAAAAAGAAATGGTTCACTTGCTCTTCCTACTAAGGGCAAACAGGCTGCACAGGCAACTTAAGCCAAAATGTTGCGTAATCAAATCAGCTTGATCTTAAACAATGACACACTGATGACAGACCTGTCAAAACAATTTACAATTGTCCCCTTCTCCTGTTAGGGCAGACAGTGTGGTATAAGGATACTGCTCACGTCCTTAAAAAAGTAAGTAGTTCAGAACGCAGGTTTGAATCCAGACTGGTCCTTAAAAAAAAATTTTTTTTCAATGATCAGATTTCTCTTCCCACCTAACCCTTCTCCCCACCCCCCACTCAATGGGTCTGAAACTAATTTACAAGACCTGGAAGGGAGATGAGTGCAATCAATTCATGCACTACAGCTACAGCAAGGATAAGACAATAACCCTGAAAAATGAATGTTGTTTTCATTTGATGCAGAAGTAACTAGTGCTCACTACACTGGCAATATAGAATGCTCAGCAAACGGTATTATTCTTTCATTCATGGTACATTTATCACACACCTATCCTCATGATAATTAAATAAGCAGTGTTGCATCCAGGACACAAAGAATAATACGACAAGTTTGGCTCAGAGTATGGACTTTGTTCAAGAAGGATTCAACACACTGGCACAAATCCATATACTCTCCATCTAAATCTGCCCGCAATTACCTGTCAAGACTTTTCGAGCCTGCCCCAAACCCTATGTGCTGACAAGGTCTTGAAATGGAGAAGGGAATGGGACCATGAAACACTGACACCACCAGAATGACTGGAGTATTAAGATGAACAATGAACGAACCAACTTTCATGTTGCAGGGTGCCAGCCTATCTCCTACCCTTCTTGTCTCCATCCACTCTGTAAAAGTAATGTTTTTTCCCTGGGTCTACCTGGCGCTCATTTTCCCTCTAGTGACCAGGTGTTCAAATTTCTCTTGCCTCATAAAATGTTCTGTAAACTGCTGCTTGTCTCTTCTTAATTAACAGGTTCTTTGTGTGCGTGTTTGCTTCTCTCAAGATTGTCTAATTTTTTGTTTGGATTTTGGTTTTGTTGTTGTTTTGCGGTCCATGGAACTCTAAACATTCTTCTTAGAAACCAAATTTCAGCTGCCTTGACCTCATTTTGACTTAGCTTGCTGATTGTCCAGGCCTTGCATCTGTACAACAGCATTGGTTCTATATAACACTGAAAAGCTCTCTTCCTGTTGTCCATTGATAGGTATTTGTTGGCCATTTTTTTTCTGTTACGTTGCTGAAACCAAGTGTTTCCTATCATGAATTCACTAACTTGTGTCCACTCAACAAATTTATCTCCCCTTTCATTTTGCATGCCCAGGCCATGAGGTCCAACTATGTCATCTACTTTCTCCTGTCCCACTTTAGCATTAAAATCTCCCATTACAATTGTAACATCCTGTCATTTACATTAAGCCTTGGTTGTCTCTAATTCTGCATAAAAGTTGTCAATTTCTTCCTCAGTACTTGTGGATGTTGGTGCACATACTTAGACAATTTTGATTACAAATGGCTTGCCTTCCAATCTAACTAGTAAAATGCGGTCTGACATAGCCAAGTACCCTCTAATAGCCTTGGACTTGTCATTGTGCCAGTCTAACCAGTAAAATGCGGTCTGACAGCCCAGTATCCTTTGATAGTCTTTGACTTGTCATTGTCCGTTTGTCTCTTCCAGAATATATAATTTCATACCTGTCAATGTCATTATAGTCATGAGAGATGCTGACATAGAAGGATGGGCATAAAGATGGGAGGACAAAATCGTACAAACCTGCGTTATTCCAACCATACTGCACTGTTAGCAGACAACATTATCAATATAAAAAGAATTCTATACAAGGAAGATGCAGCAGGCAAAAAGGCTGGTCTAAACTTGAACGCCAAGAAAACAAAAGTGCTACATATCAAAAGCAAACACACTGAAAACAATCATGACATCACAATTAACAAAGTTAACAAAGTTCCTTCAGAAAATGTTGGAGGATTTCAAATATCTTGTCTCTGTAAAAACTGATGATGGAACCTGTCCAAAGACATCAAAATAAGAATTAGAATGGCAAAGCAAAAAATGGTCCAACTCAACAACAACTGGAAAGACAATAGGCACACCAAATGGCCCGAAAGTTAGACTTTTAAAATGTTTGATCTGGTCAGTCATGATTTATGGCTGCGAAGCCTGGACTCTGAGAAAAACTGATTGCAGAAGAGTTGAGGAAGCAGGGATATGGTTTTATCGGAGACTACTATGTATCAAATGGACAGACAGAAGAACTAATGAAAGTGTTCTGGAAGAACTTGATACCACCAGAAAACTACTAGCAGACATCAACATGAGAACACTAAAATACACTGGCCATGTGTCACCTAGCAACCATCTTTCAAGGGAAAAAAGTAGCAAAAAGGAAGAAAAGCAGACCTCCATCTTTTGAGGACAAAAAGTAGCAAAAAGGAAGAAAGGCAGACCTCCAATCTCATACACTGAGAACATAATCAACATCACTGGCCTAATCATTCAAGAAATTGTCCACAAAATTCAAGACAGAGCAGCCGGGAGGGAGATGGTGGCGTCCAGATGTGCAGTGGCCAACATCGAACCCAGTGACACCAACAGGTGTGACAGGTGAGAATGTCATTAAGCCTGCTCCCTTCCATCTCACCTCTCCTATTCCTAAAATAATGAAGTTCAATCTTTCCGTTTCTATCTTTTGACATTTTCTAGTTTTCCCTACTGGAGCATTGTTCTAACATTCCATGTTGCCATTAATACAGCTACTGTAAATGTAATATCACCAGCAATGACATTAATACAGCCCAGCAATTACACAAATATAGCTATTGTAAGTACCAGAATGCCATTAACGTAGATAAACAAACTCACAAATAAAAAAAATCAAATGAAAAAAAAAACACAAACCAAAAAAATAAACCCACTGAAAAGGCTACAGAGCAAGGAAATACAATGACTGTAGACATTAATGCTATATGCTAGTAAAAATAATGTCTGTCAAACTGAAACTACATAAAATGTTTTCAATCTCAATCATGTGTAACCCCGAACCCAAAAGTACCGTAACCCCACCAAATGAATATGACACTGTCAATGACAGATGGTTTACTGTAAGAGCCATAGACCCAATCATAAATATAGGAGAAAAAGAGAGAAAAGATTAACTTAGTGTTTCTTTTCAATGCCATGATATACTTGAAAATGCAATGTCTATAATGCAGTGTATCTATTTTTCATGTATATATGAACTGCATTGTTCAAATAATTGTATTCAAACTTGTCATGATTAAGAATGGAAAATACATAGCTTATCAATCAGTGGGGTGATTTATGTAAACACAGTGCATATGCATATCTTGTGAGTTATGAAACAATCATATGTAAGCACCTGATACAGTTCCAGAGCTGAAAGTGTTATAGTATACTATACAATAAATGGAAGGTCATGTCACTCATTACACACAAAGAATGTTAAAAACTGATGGATAAGAATACTATAAAAGAAAAATCAACACAACTGAATCTAGACTTTGATGAAGATATTCTCTCTCTCTCTCTCTCACACATACACACACACACACACACACACACACACACACACACACACACACAAACACACACACACACACACACACACACAAACACACAAACACACACACACACACACACACACACTACCCATTTACTCTTAGTTAGGGCTATGGAAGAGCTGTATTAGTACCATGACAAAGTTGTACGTGACGGAGAGGAAAATAAGTTGCTAACATAATCACATATCTTACCTTACCTGTAATGAAACCCAACATACTATAATCGTAGTTTTGCTTTCTGATATTGTCTTACCTGTTATGAAACCCACATTATATATTGTATTTTTGCTGTCTGATCTTAACTCAGCTGATAGGAAATCCAATATTACATCATATTTTTGCTTCCTGAAACATATCAAATTGAGATGAAAAAAGAAAAAAAAAACAGAAATGACACACTTTAAAAAAAAAATCTGAAAGAGAGAAACAAGATGACAAAAAAGAGACTGAAACCACATTAAATAAGTTTGAATGACTTACTTATAATTTTCTTCCAAATTTTTCTTGAAAGCAATTTCCAAGGGTTGAAAGATTTCTGGAGTGAAGAGATATATGCCACAGTTGATGCTTGTGCTTACAAAGGTTTCTGGCTTCTCCACATAATGCAGAATCTGAAACAGTGAAAGACAGACACATTTTCAGAAGACCTTAGTGAGTAGAGGATGGGATGAGGGTGGCTGAAGGAGGAAGTGAGAGGAGGTGGAAGTGGTGGAGTCTTGACATTTTTCCAATCCATCTTGGTAGGAAGATTCAGTTTAAAATTCTTTTTTCCTTGACCACCTGATCTGGGGAAAATGACACGAAGGAGACCAACTTTCTATTGCACTTTTTGTCTGTGGGATATTATGTTGTACAGGGACAGATCTGACTCAACACTGCCAGTCAGCACTTGTCAGAGAGGGGGCACAATCAACTGGAAGATCTAGATTCAAACCTGCTTGCTGGAATGGGACCTATGAAACACTGACACCACCACAGTATGACTGAGGTATAAAGATGGACAGAAACACACCAGTTTTTATGCTGGACAAAAGACATCAGATCTCAAGTCCTTGGCACTATCAAAAGAACAAAGCGCCAGCCTTGGAGGTCCAATGTCAGTGGAGTTGTACACTCTGTTCAAAACTTAGTATCATGAAAAGCACCAGCCAGCACAACATCAGGTAAGAATAATATAATACGGAGCTGTACTCACCTCATAAAGTTAGAAATGACATAGCAGTACATATGAAATATACAGTAAAACATGCTTTGGGTCTTTTACAGTTTTACAGGAAAATATGCATAAAACTGAACAATACAAAAAAATGAACATCACAAAGCGGACAAACACAAAAACTCTTTAAACTGTTGCATTGAAAAGGAGAAAGAGAAGGCGACTGATGAATGTTTGAAACCTTTTATCATTCATGATCAACATCTGATTACTGCAACAAATTCCCTTTATAGTTTCATCTTATCTATGGTAAAATGTACAGACATAGTTTTTTACCTCATGTGTTTCTTTGTTTTCCACCACACAACCGTATGTAAGAGACTGTTGCCTGGTGGCCTGATCGACAAAAATAAAAATCTTTTAAGCAAACAATAAAAAAGCAAAGGCGGTCACATATAAATCACTTGTACTAATGTACTGCTTCAAAACGTAATTTATCCATCACTGAACAGTGACAACTGTTTTTCACTGTATGTGTAGAACAATGTAAACAAGTCCTCCTCATGAAAACTAACACCAACACTGATTTATTTGTCAAAGATATAAAAATTATAATAAGTCTAATTATAATCCTGAACAAATGTTAAAAGTTTATTGTTATTCTTCTGCCAATAACAGCAGGAATCAATTTTCACTTTGGGCAGGAAAGCGTGAGGCACTCTGAAAGAGTAGAGCACACAAAAGAAGTAGTATCAAAATAGCCAAGTAATTCTAAATGCCTCTCTTTTCCCAAACTTCAGTTTAGAATTGACCATAAACTGCTAAACAGTATCTCAAAAAAGGCCCAATTTCAAACAATACATCACTGATTCCATATTCAGTCAAAAAATTTGATGAAAGACTGGTTCACATGTTAATAAATGATCCAAACTTTTGAAATGAAACATGTGATTGTGGTTGAAACGATGACTCACACCATTCAAACTCATTTTAATTAAACACACATTTAGTCACACACACACACACACACACACACACACACACACACACACACACACACACACACACACACACACACACACACACTCTCTCTCTCTCTCTCTCTCATATACACCCATACCTCAGTCGCCAACATAGTGCAGATGGCTGTGGCTGGCAGAGTTCTGTGGAAGTTCAACATATCTTGTAGAGGAAAATCTCCACAAACATCAGCATTCATCACAAAAAACATTTCCGGTCCACCTGTCATGATCTGATCTCGGAAATGATACAAGCCACCAGCTGTCCCGAGAGCACTGTATTCCTGCAGATACCTGACAGGCAGAAAGAAAAACAAAAAACTTATGACTGTTAACTTCATGACCTATAAAACTTCATAACAAATACAAAACAAACAAACAAATCTTCATTAGCAAAACAAAACAAAGAATTTCATACAGATTAATTGCTGATTTTGCTAGGCCAAGATCAAGAAATGAATATGATCATTTGCAAAAGCAATCTGTTGGGGTGTTTTGCAAGGTTTCAGGTACATCTTTTTTTAAACTCATCAGGGTACTGTTCTGCTGTGAAAATGACCTCATCAAGGAAGCAGTGGTCAGCCTCATGATAGAACAACACCCTGACAAAAGCCTAACTCAGATCATTTTTACAGTACAAGGACATCTGACCCATTACAACTTCACTTATCACCCTTCATCTGCTTTCTCTTACTAATGCACATGCATGAAAAATCATGCTCGATACCCATATACATGCACACACTTTCACACAAACACACACTCATACATTCATCAGCACACTGACACACATGAATTATACATACATATAATAAAAAGGTGAAAAACTCGGAAAACACTCCAAACTACAGATTCTGCAGGTGTCATTTCATTCCTAGATCTGAATAAGGACATTAACCCTTTCGCTACTAATGCTTTTGGCAATAGTGTTTGCTCAGGAAATCTCCAAGAAAACTGAAAAATTCATTAGTCATTATTACTTTATTAATTTGTCAAAATAACTGAAAAATTACACCTATGATTTCTGTTTAGTCACATCTCCAAAACTACCGTAAATTGCACCATAAAATTGTACATTAAATGAGACAGAAATGAACAAAACATCTTTTTTTGTAACAATTTGCAAATACTGAATCAGGTTTTCACATAACCACTTGGTAGAGGTGGATATCGCCATTAAAATTATCATGCAGCTGTGCTTCTTCCAAATCAAAAGCTGGATCATGGTTGGCATCAAATTCATGAAATTCAACTTTGTCAGGACCAAAATCTTCATCACTACCGTTAGTATCATGAAGAACTTCTTCAAATACTTCCTCAAGTGCAGATGTAGGTTTTTGTCCTGCTATTGCTCCTGAATAGTATGAATGAGTTCATAAAAAACGTCTAAATTTCTCAAATATCAGAAGGAACTGTAATCATGATAGCTATCAATACACAGAATAGTGGTCTGCAGTTGACACTGTGTTTCAGCAAACCGAATGGCTTGTACTTCCCAAACTGAGGATCAACATCAATATAAGCTAAAATGCTAGCAGTGCCCTTAAATTTTAGGCCAATGTGCTGACGATTTATTCATATTCACTAGTTTCGTGAACAGGTGAAGAAAAAGGCCAAAATATATAAGCCCACACTCAAAATTTCTACCTGGCAAGACAATTTAATGGTAGGGTTGATCCTCTCTTTTACCTATTTCAGCATTCTTTTACAATGAACCTGCAGCCTACCAGCAGGGGTGAACTATAACACACCCAGCTAACAAATGGCAGTGCAGGTTCCCCAGGACTGTACGTTCAGGTGGTGACAAGGGTGCTGGGGACGGAGACGAACCAAGCCTTCGTGACGGAATAAAAGTACTGTCTTGCCTGAATGATCAATATAAGAATGTGGTGGAGAAATCTGAATACATGCAGGATGGTAATAAAGACATTCATGATGCTCAAACTGTCTTGCTAAAGAAAGCTCAAGATCTGAAGATGCAAGTGTTGGGTCTACAAACAAAAAAACAAAAACAAAAAAAGAAGAATTGAAAAAAAGAGAATAATCTGTTGACCAGAATGGACAAAACTGAACCAAAGGCAGCTGGTCTTGAATGCAGATCTAAAAGAAATAATTTAACTGTGTATGGACTGCCTAGGAGAGAGAATAAAACGGTGGAGGAGTGTGACGGATTACTAAAGATTCATATACTGACAATTTAGAAATGTCAAATGACCTATCTTTTGATAGAGTACACCATATTAATGGTAAAACCAATTCCCTGTTGTGGCAAGATGCACATGTCACAAGGAACAAGGAAAAGTGTATTCATCCTCAAACAAAAACATAAGTTAACCCTTTGACTCCCACATCCTGTCCACCAACATCCTGCATTGTCAGCCATGCTACCAAAGCAAAAACTTAACAGGAAGCTGGTGGACAGGGTGAGGGAGTCAAAGGGTTAGTTTTTGCAGTTGGTGGATAGGGTGCGGGAGTCAAAGGGTTAAAGGGCAGTAACATTTTCCTTAGAGAAGACTTTTCTGCATGAGTTCGTGACATAAGGAGGAAACTGTCTAACTAGAAAAAGCAAAAGAGGAAGAGAAACTAGTTTAAATGATACATGATCACCTAGTTATCAATGGGGAAAAGTTCGTATTAGATGGAAATGGTGGCATCCAAAAAGCAGAATAGGGAATCAGCCAGCCTAATAATCTTGAAGAAAACGAATTTATTGTTGAAAATAATTCAGCACAATTTTCAAGGAAGAAGTACAATCCCAAGGCACCAGTTAATGCTAGCTGTGTATCGATCACTGATAATGCAATCAGACGCAGGCCCTTGCAACTGCTGTAACACAAGATCCGGATTGTGTCAGTGACACTGACAGTGTTCACATGAGGGAAAATGGAGAGGTGTACCAGTATCATCACAGGTTTATGCACATTTAAGAAATGGTAATGTTTGACAATTTATATGCCAAACATAAAGTAAAATATTAATGACAATGATAATTATACATTCAATGATGGTGAGATAACAAAAGAAGAAAACACTGTTCATGGTATGAATGGCAGTCAGGGGGATGGAGGCAGGGGGGAATTCTGTTAATGGACATTGCAGTTCAATTTTTTTTTTAACACAGGAACCTGAGCAGACTGGCTTCAAAATTGAATGATCCTGATTTTTTTATGTATGTTGAAAGTTTTGATTTTGTTTATTTGGTATAAACATTTCTTGAGATAACTGAATTTACTGTTTTTAAAAACCATACTGTGTACATAAAAACAAATGTGAAGCTCATTGACTGTGGACCAAGATCAGGAGGAGCTGTTTGTCTAATTTGAAACAATTTGGTTTCTTAATTTAACAGTTGCGTTGTGATTATGGTTAGAGTCTCTTTATTTTTTGATAGAAATATCTCTGATTTTTCAAAGGCTGTGCTATACATCTGCCCTTTTATACACACCCAGAAAATTCACCCTTCTACAGTAGGGCCTACAGATGCAGTTCATGGTTTACAGGTTTTGGAAGATTGTCTTGCGGACTTTCTTTTGTCCTTGGATGATGTTTGTTTTTCTTTGTGGAGATCTGAACAGCAGAACATCTGATAAATGTCCCAGCAACACAGATGACAATAGTAAGCCTGTGACTTGGAATTCAGATGTATTTCAGAAAGACTACATGAGACATTCTCAAGATCAAGTCCTTAACACACATGGTAAACATTGTAAAAATATGTGCTGCTCCTGGCTTAGGAGTGATTATTATAAACTGATTATGTGAAGGTGATAATGAAGGTTACTACATATATATCAAAGACAGGTTCGAGTGTTAATGATTATTGGTTACTTTCTACAGGCATTTTTTTTAACAATTTAGGCAGAATTGTACAATTTGTGTACAAAACAGAACTGAATCTAAATCAAATGCCACTTGAACTTTTAAGTTGAAAAAAGGTAGCAAACTGACCCAGTAATGCATAGCAATGCATGTACTGAAAAACTGCAATGGTGGCACAGTTATGAAAAAAAACATACTGAGAAAATAAGACATTGGAAAGTACATGCATTAAGTGATATACGATCCCGGTGGAAATTGTCATGGACATAAGTATTCGTACTTGCCTACATGTTTACAGATTTGGTCATATGTGGGAAAATCAGGGTGTAGGATGTATAGACCAATTTGTGCATTTTTTTAAGAGACTGACTGTTGCTGGAGAAAATGGAACAGTTGAACACATGATAAGGACAGATCTTCAGTGCACAGAATATTTAAGACAATTATTTCTAGGAAACTTAATATTTTGATGAAACTGAAAAAAATTATTTTGCATGTTCTTCTAAAATTTAGATGTGGTATTTCAGATGTTGCAGTACATACACAATGATACACTTGTCCTGATGAGCAAATTGTAATTTGATGTTTATATCAAACTTCCACTGAAGATGAAGTACATATTATTTTATCTTGCCCTGTCCTAAATGATTTATGTGAAGGTTTAATTCCATCTAAATATTGTGAAAATTCAAGTCTGTTTCAGCTGTCATTGCTTTTCTCATCTGAAAAATGAAGGCAATAACAAGAAGTGCGAGATTTATCTATGAACATGCAATTTATCTGTACAGATGTCAAAAGTGACTTGAAGAGATTCTAACACAAACTTCACTTTAACGTATGTTTAGTTTGTGTTGGATTGTTAACGTAAGTTTATATCATGTATGTGACTGTTTTCGTATTGAAATTATGAGCTTGTGTTTGCATGTTTAATTGTTTCTCACACCCTTTCATAAGGGATGATCCAAAGTCCAAGTCCAAAATACAAAAAAAAAACAATACCACTATCAGAGTAAATATATAACACAAAGCATGCAAGAATGCAAACACACACAGGAACACACACACACACACACACACACACACACACACACACACACACACACATACACGCTTGCACACACACACACACACCGCATGCTCGCACACACACATATACACACACACACTGGCAATTTAACAGAGATTAAAACAGGAACAAAAGAAACTAACTACTACTCATGAATGTCTGATGGCAAAGAGATATACTGTAACAGTATAAGCCTGTCTTGAGATATAAGCAAATAATGCTTCAACTTCTGACAATCACTGATAACGTCAGATTAACATCAATTGCCTGTAACCTAATAGGGGCAAAAACCTGTCAAGCCATATAGA
The DNA here is from genome assembly GCA_030674185.1 of Monoplex corrugatus. Taxonomy (NCBI): domain Eukaryota; kingdom Metazoa; phylum Mollusca; class Gastropoda; order Littorinimorpha; family Ranellidae; genus Monoplex; species Monoplex corrugatus. The sequence goes on from CM060305.1 coordinate 49,066,558, forward strand.
AATCTCCCTTCTTCCTGAAGCACTACACACCGATGCAAAAGGAGCAATTACAAGAAATAGGTACAGTTACTTCAACCATAGTCATAGAGAGCATCTGTAATAAGAGTGACCTAGAATATGCTTCAGACAGAGTCTCTGAAACCTTCGGTAAAATGTCTCATTAACCCTTTGACTCCCGTACCCTGCCTGCCACCATCCTGCATTTTCACCCAAGCTAGCAAAGCAAATACTTAACCCTTTTGATTTTGTCACCCTATCCACCAGCTTCCGGCAGGAAGTTGGTGGATAGGGTGAGTGAGTCAAAGGTTAAGTTTTTGCAGTTGTTGGATAAGGTGCAAGAGTCAAAGGGTTAATTATATCCAACATGTGACCCAAATCTGGCATCCAAAATCTGCTGATAAACAACCAGTATAATCCTTGCTGAAAGCTCTTCACATGTTGAGTCACAGCACAGCAACCCAAAAGTAGGTAACACCAATTCAAAGATTTTTTTTTTAAGTTCTAGTTTTTCTCAGATGTATGTATACACACTGTTTTTGCCTGCACTGTGTGGCAGTACGCTGCTGCACCATATGCATACTCTGTCTTCAGTGGGCATGCACGCTTGATGTTTTCATGTTTCCATAAGCCACCCACTGACATAGCTTACAGAGTCTTTAATGTGCCTATTTGATATTCTGCATGCATATACACACCCATAAAGGGGGACTAGGCACTGGCAGATCTCCACACATGCTGACCTAGGAGATTGGAAAAAATTATCTACCCTTTACACATTAAAAGGAGGTGACTTGATGGATCAACCCCAGGACCCCACCTAACAAGTGCACCTGTTGAATGTCCATTTTAACTCCATGCATTGTTAACTTTCTGTTGGGGTGGACCTGTCGCCCAAATCTGATATAGTCTGTCAATACATGCAGTCACTGTGACACAGTGACACATACACAGTAACAACACGCACACAATGATACACACACAAAACGACACATACGAGCATGCACACACACACACACACACAAAACGACACATACGAGCATGCACACACACACACACACACACACACACACACACACACCACACACACACACACACACACACACACACACACACACACACACACCACACACAGTCACACACACACAGTGATCTTCAATCAGTATGAATAATCCCTTATCTTTCTCTTTTTTTGTTGTTGTTTTTTTTTGGTTTTGTTTAGAGGAAAGAAGAAAATCACTGAAATCCCTACCTTTTTTTTTACTTTATAGGAAAGTTAGAAGAAAATCACCAATTCACTCACCTGATTTGCACCTGGAATTCCACCTGTGACTGGCCAATAAACTTGTTCAGGGATTCATTGGGCTGGTAAAAGCCAATCAAAATAATTTCCCTTATATCTGAAAGCTGAAACAAACAATTGTACTTACCATTAATTTGTTAAAAAAAAATGGTTCAAACGTTTTTTCAGACCTGTCTCAAACAGAGGCCGCAACCATAAACAGACTTCTTGTGATTACCATTTTCACAGAATAACTCCCTTCATACTACAACAAAAGTTAAAACTTTCATTGTGTCTATAATCAATGAAAAGTTTAACTGATATAGGAGGGGTTTACCTCAGTTCTTCCACATGCTTTTCTGCTACTGAAAAAGGACATGGCCATTGGAAAAGAACAGTTTACTTTCAATGAAGCTGCTTTCTATGGAGGAATGTTGAGAGGTACACTTAACTCTCATTCATCACACTGGCCATTCACACAAAGTGATTACTTCTTAGAAGTTGTAACTGACAATTGCTGAGTGATGATCCCTTTTCCATGTTATCTTCCACTTCCCTAATTTTTCACGAAGCATTACGCTTTTCAATTTTCTTGGACACAAACTTGAAGTCTTTCCTTGAGACTGATTGTCCTGTTTCACTATGAATAATACTCCCCCACTGCCATTATCTTAAACATTTGAGTCTGAATCATGAAGGAAAACAAAAACCACAAAATCTGATTAGTATCATCATGAAAAAGGTTTTCAAAAGATCTACTGAATGCAAACTGCATTGCCAACCATACTAGAAAAGTAAAAACTTAATCCTTTGATCCCCTCACCTTATCTATCAGTTTTCACTGCACATGTGTACATATGCCTTATGGCTTTATACACACAAATACATATAGTCTTATACACCCACCCCCACACATATGCATGCTCACACACACACACACACACCCACACAAATATCTTAATTACTTGTCTAAGACTGAGCCAACTTACTTTACTACATGCCTCTATGTGGTGATAGATGATAGGGAATCCGGCCACTGGGAACAGTGGTTTGGGAAGTTCCAAGGACAGGGGCCGGAATCGAGTGCCTGCCACAAAAAAACATTACAATTATGCAAAATAAAAATGTTCAGGATATCCCATATAACTTGAGTGTTCAGGAACAATTGAGTGTTTGGGAGCAATGTCTTAAGACTTCAATTTTTCTTGGAGGCCAGTATTATAAGGATGATACCCATTTCATCTTGCTTGCTACATTACCTTCCCCATTCCTAAAGAGGAATATCTACCCATGTATAACCAGGCACTCTGAGGCAGTGTATTCAAGTCCCAACATTGGCTAAAGCTTGACCAAACTTAACCTTTCAGGAATAAGTGCTTTAACCATTATGCTATCCAAAGTATGCTTTTAGTTTTACAATCATGCCCACTTGAAGCATACTGGTAGCTTTTATTTTTACTTTCTGTCAATCAAATAAAAAAGGCAATACTAACACTCTATTCAATACAACAGCCACTACCAACCTAATGATGTCTACAATACTCTCATATTGATCAGATGAATGAGTAGTACACTGGTCTTTAGCACCTGTGTGGGTTTTCATGTGAGAAATAAGACTGCTCCTGGAGACACATGCTCTTTCGTAGGCAGAGGAGGAGTTGTATGGACTTTGGTATTACTTCTGCTAGTCCCTCTTCTGTTAAATAGTAGCTGTTCTGTGTCGTTCAAATATGATGATGTTTTGTGTGCACTGCTGTCACCAGCTTACTGTGATGAAGTTGGCCTTTAAGGTATCTTTGCACTGCTTTAGTGGTCTTTCCTGGTTACAGTCCTGGCTTCAGCTCTTCATGAAAGAGCACCTTTACGATGCAGTTGTTTTCCATACAATCATGTGTCCAGTTAAAAAAAAAAGGCATTTGATGAGTAGATGTCAGTTCTACTGACAGAGTTCATTGTGGTTGCTCTATCATGTATTGACTTCCCTGTACTTAGCTACAACAACACACAGCTGCCATTTTTTCTTGCTGGATGATATACTTAGGAAATTGTCTTTGCGTGTGTGTGTATGTGTGTGTGTGCACATGTGCGTATGCATACGTGCATGCATGCATGTGTATGTGCGCACTAAGTTGTGCATTGATTCTTTTTTGTTTTTTGTATACGTTTGACAAAAACCAGTTGGCCAAAAACCAGTTGGCTGTCTTGTTCTGTTATATTAAATATGCATTCTATTTTTGTGTTTTCCCTTTCTATCCCATGCAAAAATGGCAATCTGTACTGCTGTATCAGCACAGTTATGAAAATTAGAGAAAGGCTGAATACGATCCATTTGCTTGGAGCTAAAGCTTCTTCTGAAGACACCTCTCATCTACTATATATATATATATATCAGATTCTTCTCAGACTGGAACAGTTCACAGTTCTCTTTATCCTTCCTGTCTGTAGAAGCATCTGTCTGCTCAGTGCTACAACTGCCTCCTATGTGGCTGTGCTGATAGGAAGTATATCATTATCATGTTTGTGCCAAAGTTAAGACTGATTGGTTGGCCTTTTGTCCTTTTCACTGGTCTTCCAAAGAGGATTCTCCTTTGGATGCAACAATATGAATAAGCCAGGTTCTCCAGAGTCCCCTTTGGATGCAACAATAAGCCTGGAAGTGAGCTCAAGAATAAAATTTTGAATCTCCTAGTCCACTCTATCATCAACTAAGCCAGCCAAAACATCAACAAGAAAAAATTCAATCATGCAATGACAGGTGCAGAATTAAAGTGGATTGATGTTTGATTTGCAACCAGAAGGGCCTGGGTTTGATCCACTTTGACATCTCTGCCTAGTGGGTAAAAGGTAGAGCTTTTTCCGATTTCTTGGGTCACCACATGTGCAGAGCTGCCAGTACATAAACCCACTTCATGTGAATATGTATGCAGAATATCAGATATGCATGTTGGAAATCTTTAAGTCATGTCAGGGGTGGGCTTATGGGAACATGAAAACGCCCAGCATGCACACCCACTAACTGACCAAGACAGAGTATGCAGACACTGCAACAACAGCATGGGAAAAAAGACATACCAAACAAAGACAGAGTATGCAGACAAAGCAATGATATTGCAGGCAAAAAGACATGCCTACCAGAGTATGCAGACAGCCCAACAACAGTGTGGACAAAAAGACATGCCCACCAAAGACAGAATATACAGGCAGGGCAACAATAATGTTTTTTTGCAAAAAGAACGTGCATACCATTATCCATGAAAAATCAGAATTTAAAAAAAAAGTGTGCACGTGTGTGTGTGTGTGCACGTATGTGTGTCTGTGTACGTGTGTGCATGTGTGTGTGTGTGTGTGTGTGTGTGTGTGTGTGTGTGTGTGTGTATGTGTGTGTGTGTGTGTGCATGTATGTGTGTCTGTGTGTGCGTGTGCGTGTGGTGTGCGTGTGCGTGTGCGTGTGCGTGTGCGTGTGGTGTGTGTGTGTATGTATGTATGTTGTGTGTGTGTGTGTGTGTGTGTGTGTGTGTGTGTGTGTGTGTGTGTGTGTGTGTTGGAATAATTTCCATAAGCAGAAACACCACAAATGCCATGCCATGAAAAATGATCAAGAATGGTTATGGCATAAGCCATTAACCTAGTTGTAAACCCAAAGTGCTGGTACGGTCTTGAGGTTATGCCTAGCTTATGGTTTTACTTTTATACACTATGGTATGTTTGTAATACAAAACTATAGCCCACATAGGCATGGAATCCTGCATTATCAGAAAGGTGCTCTCAACAACTGAACAAACATGATCAATATACAACAACATTTTATTTATATAGCACAAAATCTTGATAAAATCAAATCTAAGCGCTAAAACAGACACACACACACACTCACGCACGCACGCACTCACGCACGCACGCACGCACACGCACGCACGCACGCACGCGCACACGCACACACACACACACACACACACACACACACGCACACGGCTATAAATGGGGAGAAAGAATAAAAGCGATGGAAAATTATAGAGAGCATAGCATATACAATTATATATTACAATGCGATTCCCCTCCGAGCGGAGACAGGCTGCAGAGGGGATTGAGTGAGGTCAGGATTTTATGCAGAGGAGAAAAGGTGAGTTTTGAGAGCGGACTTGAAGGAGACAAAAGCAGGTTGCTGACGGACTGAGAGAGGAAGTTTGTTCCAGGAAAGTGGACCAGAAACAGAGAAGGCTCGTGGACCATAGGTATTGAGCTTAGTGCTTGGAAAGCGAAAAGTCAGAGGATCGGAGGCAGAGCGGAGGGTACGTGAGGGAACATAAGCTACGCACAAAAAGTTAAGGATCACTATGAGAAAACAGGTGCGTAATAAACTCAGTTCGATACTGTTATTTATTTCTCAGTCCAGTCAAATTGTTATGAATTCTTGTTCAGCTGTAAGTGGGCGATGTTGTGTTAGTGCGAAAATTGCACGGGATTCTCTACTACTGAGCTTGGCCGCAAACGGAAAAGCGGAAACTTGCGAAAAAGGACCTTGTTTTGGACCGTTCTGCCTGAACACATTGCACAAGCCAGATGGAAAAACCATTATGCACATGCAAGCACTGCTGTTTATGTGTGAGATGCTGTCTCTTGCTTGGCTTTATAAGAAGACATTCCACCAGTAGTAGGTCTGATCTGACAATGCCTCCACGACGAAAATTGAGCGAGTTTGAGAGGGGACGAGCTGTTGCATGGTTCCAAGATGGTGTTCCCAAGTGAGAAGTGGCCAGGCGACTTCAGGTGTCCATCTCGGTCATTGTCAGACTGATTCAACGCTTCACAGCCACTGGGAGGGTCCATGAAAGACGCAGATCTGGTCGACCGAAGAAGACAAACCCACGTGAAGATCGTCTCATTGAACGACAAGCCCTGCAGACAAGAACAGCCTCTTCCAGCATCATTCGAAGGCAGCTGAGGGTGGCTATTAACATCAACATCAGCCAGCAGACCATACGGAACCGCCTTCATGGGTTTAACCTCCGTTCTCGTCGCCCAGCCGTACGGCCACGCTTAACTCCAGCCCATAGGGCAGCACGCCGCGCCTTCTGCAGACGTCACGTGAGGTGGACACGTCAGCAATGGTCCCAGGTCCTGTTCAGTGATGAATCACGCTTCACCATGAACCACAACGATGGCCGACTGAGGGTCTGGGGGCGCCCAGGGCAACGCTTTATTGACATCACTGTCCAAGAAAAGGTGGCCTTTGGTGGAGGTTCTGTAATGGTCTGGGGGGCCTTCAGCCTTCACCACAGAACACCCTTGTATCATGTACAGGGTAACCTGACTGGCCTCCAATACCGGGATGAGATCCTTCGACCGCTGGTTGTGCCTACACTGCAGCAGATGGGACCGACGGCTGTCTACCAGGATGACAACGTTCGCCCCCACAGGGCAAGGGTGGTCAACGACTTCCTGCAGCAGTCTGGAGTCAACAGAATGGAGTGGCCAGCATGCAGTCCCGATCTCAACCCGATTGAGAACCTCTGGGATGAGCTGGATCGCAAAGTGAGGAGCAACCACCCCCCTCCCAGGGATGCCCAACACCTCTACCAGATGCTGCAGGCTGAATGGCAGGCGCTTCCACAGAAGATCTTCAACAACCTGGTCAACTCGATGAGGACTCGCTGCGTCGAGTGCCAGAACAGCCATGGCGGTTACATGCATTACTGAACTTTTGGGAGCATCAGAATGCCCTGTCTTGTGATTTCAATGACTTTGGGAAATCAAATTTCGATACGTACCCACTTTGATCAAATGTACACACCAAACGATTGCTCGAAATTGAAGGCAATTGTGTATCGTTATCACTAAAGCATGGAATTAAATGTTTGCCAAACTTCAACGCATTGGCTTTCTTATTTTGAAAGTTATGAATTTTTGTGCAAGTGATCCTTAACTTTTTGTGCGTAGCTTAGATCTCAAGTAGGCTTGACAGGTAAAAGCCTACAGGTAATCGGGGCTGTGTTATTGAGGCTTTTGTACCACATGGTGGCTAGTTTGTACTGTATGCGCTTTGATACAGGGGGCCAGTGAAGTTGTGCCAGGAGAGGAGATATGTGGTCAGCTTTTTTCTTTTTGAGTATTTGAGTACAAGGCGTGCAGCATTGTTTTGAATGCGCTGTAGGATGTGAATGGTGGAGGCAGGAAGACCAGACAGGAGTGAATTGCAATAGCAATACGAGACATTATGAAGGAGAGAACGAGTTTTGCAGTTGTTTCGACAGAGAGATACTTCCTGATCAGGCTTATACGATGGAGGTGATAGTAGCAAGATCTGGCAGTTTGAGAAACAAAGTCGTTCATGGAGAGGGTAGAGTCAATGCAGACACCAAGGTTTTTAGCTGAATCAGAAATTGGGACTGATGTGTTACATAATGGGAGAGTAAGAGGAGGCAGCTGAGAAAGTTTCTGACGGGTGTCAATGAGGATAGCTTCTGTCTTGTCGTCATTAAGCTGAAGTTTATTATATGTCATCCAGTTCTTAATGTCCGAGTAACACTCAGTGGTGCGAGTCAAGAGGCGCTGTATATTGTCAGGTGAGTCACTGCCTTGAAGTTGGGTGTCATCAGCATAGAAGTGGTGTTTACGTTTATAGAGTGGGAGTTGATGATGGTGGACAGGGGGGAGGTGTAAAGAGTGAAAAGAACAGGGCCAAGGACAGATCCTTGTGGAACACCACAGGTCAGGTATGCAGGTTGAGAGTAAGTGCCATTAATGAGAACAGTTTGTTTTCTGTTTGATAGATATGAAGTGAACCAGGAGAGAGCAATGTCAGAGATGCCAAAAGTATGATGAAGTCTAGAAAGGAGAATACCATATCAAAGGCTGCAGACAGATTGAAGGAGTGTGAGGAGACTTTGCCAGTATCAGTTGCAAGGAGATTGTTGAGAATGTCACAATGTGTAACAGGGCAGTTTCAGTGCTATGGCACTGGCGGTAGGCTGACTGGAAAGGATTGAGGAGATTGTTGGCAGACAGGTGAGAGTTCAGCTGGTTGAGGACAACTTTTTCGATGAGTTTTGACAAGAAAGAGAGATTAGAGATAGGCCGGTAATTTTTCAGTTCATTTGGGTCTAAACTGTATTTCTTGAGGAGAGGGTGAACAATAGCAGACTTGAAAGAATCTGGGACAGTTCCAGTTTGAAGAGAAGTGTTGATGATGTCGGTGATGAATGGGAGGAGAGTAGTTCTTTTGAAGAAGAGGCATTCAGGATTTTGGTTTGGAAATAGCTTGTTTTTGCAGATGCAATGAGGGTGGATACTTTTGTTTGGAGGCTTGGAAAAGTTGCCTATGTACAGTGAGTTTGGATTTGCGCCAGCGGCGCTCTGCTCTACGGCGGGCACGTTTTGCACAGGTAATCTCATGAGTGAGCCAGGGGGTAGGGGGGCGGTCAGGTAAAAGAGGGGTTGTGGCTGGAGCATGAGTGTCCAGAAGATGGTGGAGAGTAGTACAGAATTCATCGGCAAGGTTATGTGACTTTTCAGAAAGGAGGCGGGAGGCATCAGATGAAAATGTGGAGAGGTTGATAGATTTGGGATTGCGTCGAGTCACTGCGCGCGTGTACGGGAAGGAGGAAAAATGTCAAGAGAACAGAGAATTGCAGAGTGGTCAGATGGAAGGGCTGAAGTTAGACGGGTAGAAAGAACTAGGCAGTTGTCAGTGTATGTGGGGACATATGCATACAGTATAGGCCTATGTGTGTATTGTATGAGTGAGGGTTTTGGTGTAACATATGGGAAGGTTGGTATGTCTGCACATGTGTGGAGATATATATACATATATTTCAGTTTTCTCAAGAAGTATTTCCATGCTCAGAATAAGTACTACAGTCTACATTATGTACATATGTCATGACACTGCAAATACCATGCAATGAACAATTATCCTAAATGATTACAGCATAACCCACATACGTTTTAAGGTGATAACTAAGTGTATGCTTGCATGTAGGCTATATATGTGACCTGTGTTTGTGTGTGTACTATGTCATGTGTGTGCTCAAACGATCCTGAAAGTAAACCTGGAAATGGAATGCTTCATTTCAAAGAGTCTGCATATTACTGATTAGGTTCTAACCATATGTGATGCTACTAGTACTACTATTTCATATTTGCTTACTCGGTTACTGCCTTCAGCCTTGTTTAAATGTATATACTATGACGACTGAGTCACAGTGAGTGTAACAAGAACTATTCTCAGCATTCTGTATCAATGTTTGAATGTAATAATCCACTGTCGTTACATTTTTCATTCGTTGGACTGCTACACTGCATTATGTGTTTTACGCAATCACGTACCCTTCATAGGACCTCCTATCAATATAATTGCCTTGAGCATTTTTCCGCACGTTACCACACCCTCCTGCGAATAAGCTTTCGCCACAGAAGCAGTACCACTACCAGGGCTTTGACACGCATGTAAAATGTTGACGTTGTAGTGCCCTCCCCTGAAATATCCATTCGGCAACACGATTGGATTAGGCTAGGCTACGTTTCTCCCACTTTCCTCAATCCGGGGACACTGGCACGTGCAATTGATACACAGCCGACATATACAGCACGATCACGCATTCGTCATCAGCTCAAACCCGTCTGTACAAATTGATTAAAGTGTATTCAGGCTTTGTTTCCCTCATAGATGAACAAAACAAGAAAACAAAAATCACGCAGAATGAAATAGTGTTGACCTGCGACAAATTCACACGTACTGAATCCGTTATAACAAAATCGATAACAACAAAACAAACCATCCAACAAACAAACCAAGCAACCAACCAACCAACAAACAAACAAACAAGCGAACAATTAAATTATAGAAGAATAAATCAGTAAATGAATAACATTGTACGAAACGCATTATCAAAAGAGCACGAACAGCAGATTGATTGAAAATGCTTGATCACTTTAATTTGCATCTCACCTGATAGGCGCGGTTGTCAGGTGGGTAAGACGTCAAACTTCCGATCGGAAGGTCTAAGGTTGGATCCTGCATGGGTACCTCCCGCCTGGTGGGTAAAGGGTGAGATTTTTCTCCTCTCCCAGATTGTCATCATGTGACTGTGTTAGTGCATATGCAGGCAGAGCAGTGAGTGTACATTTTAACAACAACAACATTAAAACATAAGAACAATAACAATTTGACTTATAAAGCGCAAGCAGTCCATGTCAAAAACATACTCGTTGCACTTTAAAGAAATAGAACAAACAATGCACATGCACACACAGAGGATCCTGAGCAGGGTACACTTAATCTGCAGGGCGTCAGTAATCACCTTGCATCTTTCTCTAACACACACACACGCGCACGCGCACACACACACACACACACATACACACACACACACACACACACACACACACACACACACACACACACACATACACACACACACACACACACACACACACACTGGATGTTGAGCTAGGGATGTCGATTTATGTGTATTTGATTTGAGTATGGTAAGTACAAATGTTAGTCTTTTCCATTATTCAAACTCATACTCATATTCATTTCTCTTTGTCACAGTGGATTTACCATGTGAAACTGGGGCTACTCTCCCAGATGACAGCACGTCACTGCAGTGCAGCGCCACTTTTTTTGACCAGGACTTAAGACAGGCAAGAAAGCTAATTGGCCTTCAAGGGGAGGGACCTGGGAAATGAATCTATCTCTCCAATACTTTATACCAAGGCAGTCGGACAAATGCACAACTTTTCACGATTTTCTACTGCCATGGAATCTTAAGCATGCGCAGGCCAGAAGGCACATGGGTCTGACACGTTTTTTGTCCCCTTCCGAAGGATACAACTAAAAGCACTGTATAAAACAAATGTGTATTTTTTTTTCAAAATGTTATGAGCGTACTATTTCCCTTGTCAAAAATAATACGTTTACGAAGTTCATACTCGTATAAAGGACCCCCCCCCCCCCCCCCCGATGTTCATTTCGATTTTCTGGTCAAACTGAGGGGGGGGGGGGGGGAGGCGAGGCCTCAATGGGAAACGAACCCTGGAATCTTTACTGAGTTATTGGCAGGCGAACGTCTGAGCCATTCTGCCACTCTCCCACTCTTCAAGATCCTGATTCAGGGCGTCAGTTTCCGGTGGCTTATGGAAACATGAAAACACCAAACACTTGTAGCACTGATGCATGCCCACCAAAGCTAGAGCCACACAGAATGCAGCAACATATCACCTACAGGGTCACACTATGGACAAAACAACGTGCGGTGCGTACAGACATCCGAGAAAAATAGTAATGCTTAAAAAAGAAAAGAAAAAGAAAAAAAACGTAAATTACCGATAAGACGATGATAAACGGTAAGACCAACGCAACACGGTGACGTTACTGTATAGTGGTCATCAGTTTCAGTTTCAATTTCAATTTCTCAAGATGATGTCTCCGCGCTCGGATTGAATTCCATAATTATGCACTAATATCACAGGTGCCATGTGATGGAGAAGATCCAGAATGATCACGGCACAAGCCTTGAGCCTGCACATAAACCCATGAGCTGTCTAGGTCCTGAGCTCCTACCTAGATAGTTCCATAATCTTGGGTTCTAGGGGAGTGAGGTGGCGGAGACCTCAACCTTTCCCGGGACCAGCACAACGAGGGCAGCGCCCATCCTCTCTCCCTCAATTCAAATTCATATTCATATTCACTTTTATGTTTTTAACCAAGACTTCGGAAAGGCAAGAAGGCTAATTGGTCTTCAAGGGGCGGGACCTGGGAAATCAACCTATGTCTTCAATGTTTTATACCAATGCAGCCGGGCAATGCCCTGCTCTTCACGATTTTCAATGGCTGTGGGATCTTTAGCGTGTGTAGCCAGAAGGCACACGGGTCCGACTCGTTTTTGTTGTTGTTGGGTTTTTTCCCGCCTTCTCAAGGACTAGACGTTCAGTTCGATTTTTCTGGTCAAACTGAGGAGAAAATTCAAGGCCTTTACTTAGTGATAACAGTAAGACCAACGCAACACAGTAACGTTACTGTAGTGGTCATCGAACTTGAGGCGTATATTATCACAATGCAGCAGCACTGACTAGAGCAAATTTAGGCTAGATACCAATGACACATACATGTTTCTGCCTTTTTTTAATACTGCATCAGCACTGACTACAGTAAATATAGACATTAATGGAACATACCCGTCGCTGCCTTACACGCAAATGGAATAATGTGCGATACTAAGGATCATGTATGTCTATTGTCTGAGTTGAGTTTAAAACTCATCTTAGAGAGTGATTTCAGACCATCTATCTGTAAGGTTTTTTTTTAAACATTTTGTGAGGGATCCTCTTGAAAACAGGTGTTCAGCATCCCAAAAAGTCTCACAGATTGCCACTTTCTCTAGTCTTCTACAACATATCTACAAAAAGACTTGCCGATCTAAATAATGATGGATCAGCTTTGCTGTAAACAAGCTCACTTAAAAAGCGGGTAAGCATGCAATGAAAGGAAACACACCACTCCAAGAACGGTTGAAGAACTATGTAGATCGGTAGTTCTATAAAACTGAGCCTGCAATCAGCCCTACCAAAGCGTGCCACACGTCTGAAGTCAGATTTTCTCTGAGTCCATCAAAAGTTCAGCCTGAGTCCGTAAGATGCTCAGCTACTATGTGTCACCAAGGGGAGGCACTACACATGGCTCGCTGATACAGAGGCTATGTACTAACAGAAAGAGACTTACGCACTTTTTGCAGAGCAGCAAGAAGCAATGGTTATCATGGGTGCAGACTAAAAGCTAGAGGTGACAAGCACACAGTCACTAGCCAACACACTAGATGCACATCAGCCGCACAAAAATCCACAATGAAAAGAAAAGCAAGAATCCTCACTAATTACACAAACATAGGTACAATGATAATAATAATATTGTTTTCATTTATATAGCATGAACAGTCCATATCAAATGCGTGCTCGACGCACTTTACGGCAGTAAAAGAACATTAACCCCTTGATTCCCGCAGGGTGTCCACCAACATCATGCATTGTAAACCATGCTAGCAAAGCAAAAACTTAACCCTTTGACTCCCCCTCTATTCACCAGCTTGCTGTTGGAGGCTGGTGGATAGGGTGAGGAAGTCAAAGGATTAAGTTTTCGTTGTTTGTGGACAGGGTGCAGAAGTCAAATGGTTAAAGAAAGAAGCCAAGTATGCATAGACACACAAAAAATGCAAAAATGCTCAAGCACACACAAACACACACACGCACACACAAACACACACAAACACACACACACACACACACACACACACAAAGGATGCTGAATTATGGTATACTCATTCTGTTAGGCGTGTGACCTTTGACCTAAATTGTCATCATTATCATCATCATCTCTCTCTGTCTCTTTCTCTCTGTTCCTGTATCTGTCTCTCTCACATACACACACGCACACACATACACACAAGATGGTGAGTGCACACAGCCTGTTGTTACCTCTCTCTCATACAATCACACACACATGTGCACACACACACGCACGAGGACTGGATCCTGAGCAAGCGTACACCCGACCTGTCTCCACGTGACCCTTGACCCATATTGTCATTAATTTTCCAAAAGGTGGCTCGTCCTGGTCATGAACACGAGATCTTCAAGCTCCTGGAAGCCTCTCTGCCCTGGCCGTTGACTTCTTTGAGGAAGTTCGTCTGCCCAGTGATGCCATGTTTATAAATATTATCACCCCCTCACGTCGTTTAGCCCGCCAGCTGAGGCTGTGTACAGGGTTCGACACCTGGAGCCAGCCATGACAGATTTAGGATAGACGGGAATCGGTGTATTCGTCCATTTTACAAGCAGGATGCAGCTATAGACAACAAGTGTACTACCCCTATCCAGAGGTCCCTACACTATCCCAGATGTAGGCCCATTAGGTAGACTCTTGCACATGAAATGGAAAGTCATCTTTTCCTGATTCAGCGCATTCAAAACAATGCTGTACGCCTTGTACTCAAAAAGAAAAAAGCTGACCACATATCTCCTCTCCTGGCACAACTTCACTGGCTCCCTGTATCAAAGCGCATACAGTACAAACTAGACACCATGTGCTACAAAAGCCTCAATAACGCAGCCCCCGATTACCTGTCAAGCCTACTTGAGATCTATCTTCCCTCACGTACCCTCCGCTCTGCCTCCGATCCTCTGACTTTTCGCTTTCCACGCACTAAGCTCAATACCTATGGTCCACGAGCCTTCTCTGTTTCTGGTCCACTCTCCTGGAACAAACTTCCTCTCTCAGTCCGTCAGCAACCTACTTTTGTCTCCTTCAAGTCCGCTCTCAAAACTCACCTTTTCTCCTCCGCATAAAATCCTAACCTCACTCAACCCCCCCCCCCCCCTCTGCAGCCTGTCTCCGCTCAGAGGGGAATCACATGGTTATAATATATAATTGTATATGCTATGCTCTCTATAATTTTCCATTGCTTTTATTCTTGCTTTTATTCTTTCTCCCCATTTATAGCCATGCGTGTGTGTGTGTGTGTGTGTGTGTGTGTGTGTGTGTGTGTGTGTGTGCGTGCGTGTGTGTACGTGCGTGCGTGCGTGCGTGCGTGCGTGCGTGTGTGTCTGCTTCAGCGCTTAGATTTGATTTTATCAAGATTTTGCGCTATATAAATATTGTAATTATTATTATTATAAATCAGATAATTAAATATATGGAAAAGACGTTTGAAAGGATGTTGAAGAGGAGTGTGACTGATAAAGATAATATTTATTATTGTGGTGGTGGTGTGATTGTTTGTTTGTTTTGGTAATCAAAGGGTAGGATGGGCTACGGGGGAGTTGGGATGATGGAAATGATAAAATGTGTCGATGGGCGGATGGAGGTTACGTGTCGTGTTGTTCGGGTTTGGTGTCTGTGACGTGGTTGTGTTTAGTAAGACATTGACATTGATGCGGTCAGCCCACACTGAGGGTGGGGGTTGGGGGTTGGAGGGTGGGTGGGTGGTGGTGGGGATTGGTATGTTTTCATCTCACATTTCAATACAAAGTAACCTAGGTTCCAGTGACAGACAGATACAAAGATAGACATAAACTCATACACTGGATAGGACATCAAGACCTCGCCGGCGTATAGCGTTTTATGAACAGACCTGGCCAGCTCATAGGTTTATGTGCAGGCTTAAATCAAGGCTTGTGCCGTGATCATTCTAGATCTCCTTCATCACATGGCATCTGTAATAGTGCATATGGAATTCATTCCAGGCGCGGAGACGTCATCTTGAGAAACTGAAACTGAAACTTACGTACTGGTTCTTCTCCCATCACATGGCATCACGATCAAGTGGAGTCAGTGTGTACTTTGTGGATTATTCAGAGCGCTAGAGATGTTATCTTGAGAAGTTAAAACTGGTATTGATTTTTGTTCTTTGTTTTATACAAAGCAAAATCACCACAGTAGGCTGAAGCCACAAAAGACTAATACAGGTAGATCTAGATCTGGATAAGATTTCGCTATTTATGATTTTTCAGAAATTGACTAATACGGTACGATACGATACGATTACATATTATCTTAGGTGATTACGACCTCTGTCTGATCTTTTGACCAGCAGCACTAACTAGTCTAACTGAATATCTAAGTACCTAACAATCTTTTGATCGTGCCCTACGCTAATTACTGACTTTCTGATGAGTTGAGAGTGGGATCAGTGGGTGGCTTATATCTACTTGATGAATGAAATCCTTGAAAGTGGTATCTAGTCTGTTCTTGAAGTCATTTAGTGTATCAGCATTCACCACAGTCACAGTGTATTCTAGTGCATTCCATGTGTCTACCACTCTCTGTGTGAAGAAATGTAATCGTAGGCTGGTTTTGCAGAACTTCTTTTTCAGTTTGTAATTATGACCCCTTGTAGTGCTATCGACAACCATCTCAAAAGGATTTCTGCAGTCATATAATCCATGAGTGATTTTGTAGACTTCGATAAGATCCCCACGGATTCTCCTGTACGCCATGCTAGGCATCCTCATAATTTTCAGTCTCTTTTCATACTTGACATCGTGATACAATTATCATTACCTGTAATTGTAACTTTACAAGATTTTACTGAGTCTCTTTGGATGAAATCTACACAATACATACTATGCTGACGTTTTTCAGGAAAAGGATAATATACCTATTTATGTCCCTGACCCAAACCTGTACCAAATCAAATATCGACTTTGGTAGGCCTGTACGGGTTTTCCCATGCACGTGATGAAGAGTGACTAGACCTGCAACCAGGACGATTATATTTCAGAGCATTACATCTTTATAGAAACAATCAAATTGTTCCATTTGTAGGCTGCAAAAAACATTTGACGAGCAGACCTTCACTGTCAGGGTGTCAGCAACGTCTTCTGTTCCATAACCATTTTACTCTTTTCAGTTCGAGCTCATGTCAAAGCGCTTCGTATGACTCGGTTAAATACCTAAAAATAGAAGATGGGAGACAATTCTCAGCTTTAGCAGGAAAAACATGGCAGCAGACGATCAGGTGAGAGCTGAAACTATCGATTTAATTTTCTATAAACGTCCTGTGACTTACATTGTTTCTACTTATGTTTTATGTAGTCTACAACTAAGCTAAGCTATAGCAACTAAGCCGGTGTTAGACACCTAAGACAGGAAATCAAGGCAATCAGATCTACCTTTGATTTTTTAAAATGATAATTTGATTAATTTAAGATTAACATTTGGAGGAACTTTTCGTTACCAAGTCCCGCTCCAAGGATTGAAGGAAGTATTCGCAATGGAGTGTAGATCTAGTTGGATTGCCGCTGGCTGACTGGTACCTCGTATTGTTAATGATATTCATCTTGGTATTTACGTCGCAAAAACACCACAGCCCAACAGTTGCCTTGAACTGCCATACTAACTATGTGGTATTTACGTCGCAAAAACACCACAGTGTGACAGTTGCCTTGAACTGCCCTACTATGATGATAAATTAATGTGGAAGGGCAATCCTGATTAATTGTCTCTGGGATTATCACACTCGAAGTGATGCTCAATTATTCATTTTATTGTGCAAGTTCGGAACACAGTGACAGTGTCATCAGAATAAAAGAACATACGGTCTACCTTCTTTGTACTTTTCTTCCAAATTCTTTCATTTACCTGACCTGGTTGCTCTATTAGTTGTTCTGGTGAGCCACCATGATGTATATATATATATAATTATACTACAGTTTGTGGAGTTTTACCACCGTAGCTTTTCGTTGCTCACTCAGTATGTGTGTGGATGCCTTTCTCCTTTTGCTATCCTTAGCACTTATCTGATGAGTTCTACAGAGAAAGAAACACATCACCTGCTTTGGGAAATAAATTCTCTTTGAGGATAATTAGGAATAATTCTCTTTGAATGCACATCTGTCCTTTTTTTTCTTGTTACTGTATTTTTGCTCTCTTTGCATTGTCTTCTTCAAAAGTCTGTTTCATGTTGCATTTTAGGCCAGACAGTTTATTTTGTCAAGTAAAAGGTATGTTTTGTCTGCTTGGTTTTGTCTTTTTTGTCTGGTTATACATTTGCAAGGGAGACAATGCTGCTTTCCTACTCATGAGGCAGTAGCAAAATAGGCCTACTCACATTTATTTCACTTAGTACTAACACTACCCAGACCCCAACCCAATTCCCATCACCCTCGGGATCTGTTTTTTCCATTCATGAACAGATTGCTTACTTGGAGAGTGATGGTTAGGATTAGGATGGCTATGGTTAGTGTTATTGCTAGGACGCAGTGACAGAATAATGACATGACGACCGTGGTCACTTAACAGGAAGAATAGAAGAAGGTAAATGTCAACAGTAGAGTCTGTTCATATATTTGTATGTGACATCTACAGGAATGAGAGAGACCTAAACTGTACCCCCAAATCCTCAGTAGTAGTAACAGCCTACTCCTAGTGCTACTGAGCTGCTCTGGTGTAGTGGTTATGCAAGTTTTTCACAAATGACAGTTGACTTACAAATATTACTCAGTTTCTTGATCATACTCTTGCCATAGTGCTGTTAAATAAAGTCAGTTTTGCCCTTGCCATTTTCTTTCATAATGAAAGTTATCTCCCCTATCCAGAAAGCTCACATATGCTTATACCACCACATATGTCATTCATAATGCATCATGGGAAAAACCTGGCTAAAAACACACCCAGCTAGTCATAGTTCATCTTCATCATCATGTGCTCTGCCGCATAGTGTTGGTGATCATGGACCTTCATACGAATCTGTCTCTTATCGCTCCAAGTACATCTCCCATCCTCTCTGTCCTCAGCCACCCTGCAAGTCCATCCAATATTTTCTCCCTGGGTCTACCTGGTGTTTTCTTTCTCTCCAGCGTTCCTGTTATGACTAGATGCTCTAATTCCCCTTTCCTCATAAAATGTCCCATAAATGTTACTTGTCTTTTCTTGATCCTCTTTATTAATGATCTTCTTGTGTCTGTCTCCATCAAGACTGTCTCATTTGTTTTCTTTGCTGTCCATGGAACTCTCAACATTCTTCTTAGAAACACATTTCACTTGCCTCAATTTTGTTCTGACTTTATGTGTTGATTGTCCATGCCTCACAACTGTACAACATTTTCGGTTCTATGTAACATTCAAGATCTCTCTTCTTGGTGTAATTGATAGGCATTTATTGGTAAGAACAGATGAAAATTGCTGGTTAAGGTCAAAATCGGTCAACTGAGACCTTTCCAACATTAAGTCTTTAGCATGTATTGTAATCATCAAATTCCTGAAGTATTATTCAGTATCATATTACTGAAAGCGCCCAGAAAGGCAAGGTTTACTAAAAGTTTCTTTCTTTCAGAATTCTATGAGTGTATTACTTCTCTTGTCAAAAGTACACTTGTTTGCAAAATTTAAGTGTCTGAAAAGAAAACTATAATAATTTTTTTTTGCATATGAATTCTTAAACTTTGAAATTTTAAGATGAGTTAAGAACTCGGAAATGAAAATGTTGCACTTTAGCACTTTCCCATGTTGGTCACATTCATTTTCAGCTATGAAAGTTTTGATGATGATGATGGACTCTCCCATTGATCTGACAGATGAGCAGGCATGCTGATTCTCATTGTTTGGTGGGGGTCTTTATGTGGGATCCATGGGACATATGGATGTCTTTCATAGGCACTGCATGGGAAGGAGTCCTGCAGTCTTGGATTAGTCCTGCAGTCTTGGATTCTGTCCTGCCAGTCCCACTTTCGTTGAATGGTAGCTGTTCTGTGCTGTTCAGACGTAATTGTGTCTTGTGTATGTACTGTGTTGTCAGCTTACTCTGTTGCAAGCAGTGTCTTCCCAGTTGGTGGTGTTGATGCCATAGCTGATGAGTTTGGCCTTCAGAGTATCTTTGTATTGCTTTTGTGGTCTTTCCTGGTCACAGTGTTCTTGCTTCAGCTTTCCATATATATATAGAAGCATCTTAGGGATGCTGTTGTCTGCCAATGCCATACAAACAGTTTGTCCTGTCTAACAAAGCTGGCATTTGTTGAGTAGACACATTATATTTAGCAAGCTACATATTCTCAGAACATAAAGTTTCGACACTTGGTCTTGCTATGTGATGTTGCAGATCTTGCCAAGACATGTTTGGTGAAACTGTTCCAGCTGTTGAATGTGCTGTTGGTAGGCAGTCCAGGTTCCTCAGCAGTACAGCAGGGCTTTCAGAACTACTGCTCAGCACACAATTATCTTTGTGGCAGGCCTGATGCCATGGCCTTGCCACAAAGTGTTGGTCAGCCATCATAAGGCAGAGCTTGCCTTAAAAATGCTCAGCGCCACCTCAGCATCAGGAAATCCACTGCTGCTCACTGTTCTGCTGAAGCAGCAGTATTATTATTTGTCTACAGTTTTGCTTTCCCAACTGTTGATGACAGGCAGAGTTGGTGAAGCGCCAGAAGCATGAGATGATGATGGCTGAAACATTGTCTTGCTGAAGCTAATTGTAAGGTTGAAATGTTTGCAGGTTGCATCAAACAGATCATTGATGCGCTGGATGACATTGTGCGAGTGTGTGGCTGCTGTGCACTCATCTGTTAAGAGAAATTCTGACAGAACAGCATTGAGCACTTAAGTCTTGGCTTGGACTTGTTGGATTATCCATAGGTTGTAGAGGTCTCCTTCTAAGTGAAACTAAATGTACATCCCCACTGTCAAAATCTTGTGATGTATCAATCAGCAATATTACAAAGAAGATGGAGAAGAGTGTGGGTACTTGAAAGCATCCCTGATTCACTCCATTCTGCATTGGGAAAAGTTCAGATGTCTCTTTGTTCTCTTGATATGTATGACATTATAAGTTAGAATTGGAAAATGCTTGTTTTCAAAAATCTTGCACTACAGGTAAGTTTGATGTTAATCCATTATGAAGTGAAGCAGTATTATACTAATTATATTGCTACAGCTACTACTACTACCAGATGCTAGCACTACACAAATTACACACAATGGTGACACATACAAACAGACACTCATATATATGATATAGTTTCTGTGTATGTATAACCACACACACACACACACACACACACACACACACACACACACACACACCACACACACACACACACACACACACACACACACACACACACACACACACACACACACACACCTGCTTAACTAACCAACTAACCAACAAACCAGCCATGATGCTAACTGAGCAGCACCAGATACACCAATTCTGGCCAGTTAGAAAAGAAGAGCCTCACATTTTCACCCATGCCTGAAATTTGACTTGATTAGTTCAACCAGTTTCCAATGATATACATGAATTTTTCTGTGTTCTGATAATGTAATGTGGTACATTTGTCTTAAAACATTGTTTATTGATTCATCTACACTGTTCACATGCACAGACACAGACATACGCAGACACAGACACACACAGACACACACAGACACACACACACACACACACACACACACACACACACACACACACACACACACACACACACACACACACACACACACACACACACACACACGCAATCAAACACACACACATGCAATCCAACACATCACACACGCACACACTCATACACACACACACACACACACACACACACACACACACACACACACACACACACACACACACACACACACACACACACACACACACACCACACACACACACACACACACACACACACACACACACTCTTATACACACACTCATGCACTCTCTTTTTGACAGAGCATTTGACAGATTGGAGTCCACATATAACACACCTGTCTACAGTGAATTTCTGGCAATAACATACTCTTTTTATAAATTTTTGCTGTGTACTTTCATCTCTTTCCTTTCAGAAATTTTTGTAGAAATTTTTGCTGTGAACTGCCATCTCTTTCCTTTTAGAAATTTTGCTGTGTACTTCCATCTCTTTCCTTTTGGAAGTTTTTGCTGTGAACTGCCATCTCTTTCCCTCTTGTAAAATACTGTCTATAATAACAAAATCTATTATCAGGCATAACAAACTCCTCTTTGTATGAATGATGTGTTGTTTCTCAAAGGCTAAGCTTGCTGCACGCAGTCTTGACGTACAGCAAACAAGCTCTCAAGGCTGATACAACTGCTCAGTTTGGTAGATCTACACTGTGTATACAGCACAGTGATCAGTGCACTGTGCTAGATTTCTTCAAGCACCATTGAAAATTGTATCAGCCACTTAGCCACTGTAGTGACCTAATGCCAGCTGCAGTATATGTACGCTTGTGTGTGTGTGTGTGTGTGTGTGTGTGTGTATGTGTGTGTGTGTGTGTGTGTGTGTGTGTGTGTGTGTGTGTGTGTGTGTGTGTATGTGTGTGTGTGTGTGTGTGTATTCGCGTTTCACTGATACACATCATATTATGATGTATGAAATATCTCAACTCCACCAGCAAGGCAACAAGTAATCGGCACCATGGATTTTTCTTACATGTAGCCACTGTGAACTGTTGCTATAATGAACACATGTCCATCTTCCATGAATTTTATTGTTGGCGGATTACACGTCTTCATTTACTTAGCTGTTGTACATTGTTCACAGGGATCAGCACCAGTTTTGCAACAGTGATGGATGAAAATTCAGTAGGAGATGGGTGGCCTGGTCAGGTCATTCAGCAGGCAGTTCTGTAGACAATGTGGAGCTGCTCCAATGTCTACTGGAAGGCGAGGAACTGGCAAACATCAATGCCACTGATTCCTGTGGCAGGACTGCTGTCTACACTGCTGTTTCCAACAACAGTTTGAGATGCTTACGGATTTTGTTGGAAAATGGAGGTGTGGATTCATTTTGATAAATGCAATTTGAAAATGTTCTTGGTTTTGTTTAAACTGTTCAGGTCATCTTTTGAAGTCAGCTTTTGTTATGACAAGGAGATGTGGCTTGAAATAACTTGAGTGGATGTGATTGGAAACTGTAGATAATTTGTTTAAAGCAGTTAAACAGTCATATAGATGTTTGTTGAAATCAGATGCAGAGATAATATTTTTTAAGTCAATGTTGCAGTTGTAGAATAGTTTTTTTAGTTACTGTAAATGTAGCAGTCATAGAACAGTTTTATTTGGTCTTTTGAAAAAATGATCTTTTAGTTTAATTGATTGGAGAAACAATGTGATACAAACAAAATATTTTAACCCTTTGACTCCCTCATCCTATCCACTGACTGCAAAAACTTAACCCTTTGACTCACTCACTCTATCCACCAGCTTCTTGCAGGAAACTGGTGGATAGTGTGAGGGAGTCAAAGGACTAAGTTTTTGCTTTGTTGGCATGGTTGACAATGCAGGATGCTAGTGGACAGGGTGTGGTAGTCAAAGGATTAAGTAGGTAAAGAAAATGCCCCAGACTGAAACAACATTTCAAGTAATTTTTTAGATTAAATGCAAGAGAAAGTGGATAGGATTTTTAAGAAAATGTGCATGTAAACAGCAGATGTGTGTACACATATCTGTTGATTTGATTTGTTTAAACTGTGTAGGCTGTGGGAATGTTGGGGGTTCTTTCAGTATAGACAGTATCCCCAGCCTCTGGAAATTCTGTGCTAGAAATTTCTTGTTTTCTGTCACTCTTTTTGTTTCTTCCTTATTTCTTTGCTTTCTGTCATCTCTTCCTTTTTGTTTTCCTGCCTTGTTGGTCCATTCACCTTTATGTTTTCCATAAAGCCTTACATAATTTCTGTTTATTAACTATTAAGACAGATTAATTGCATTTTTAGCTTTAAGGAAATACTAACTGCCTTAGTATCAAGTTTAGGTATTGTGGGCCATTTTTTTTAATGGATGTTTTTGTGTACTTTAGTTATCTTTATGCATTTGTAATCAGGTTTGCCTTTTTAATTCCGTGGTAATTAATTCAGTGGCATGGCCATTGTCAGGGGTATATCCATAGAGTATATGCATGAATACAATGATGTGTATACTTAATTTTCTTTACAAGTTTTCAGTGTTCTAGGGTCATCAGTTGTGTAGATGTGTGTGTTTGATTTGAAATGGTTATAGCCCTGATGTGATTTTGAGCAGTCAAATGGGCTTTGAACAACTATGATAATAATTATAATAACTGTGTTGGAATTAATTCTAACTGTGATCATGGGATCTTAAAAATAATGTTTATGATTAGATTATTGTTCATTCATCTGGGACTGAAAAATCTAAGGGTATGAATTTGGAAACAGATTAGTGAATGTTGTTTTGGGAATAAAATTGTTTTAAAGATTGGACTGCTTCCTTAGTTGTATTCATTTATTTAGTGATGTAATTTTTGCTGTCTTCATCTCCTGCACTGCCTCTGTGTCATGGCCTCTCATGTCACTGATTTCCACTCTCATAACTCCTCTTTACCAATTACAGAGATTACCTTAACAACAGAGAATAAAAGACCATAAATCTTGGACATTTTTCATAATGCCAGATGAGAATGGGGATGATGTTGATGGTGTTAGGGAGGCCTATTTCAGATTGAGACTGTGTGATATATCTGCACTCTGTGCTTGCTTTCAAAAAGTATTCTGGCTTCAACTAGATCTGACATATATACTTGTGGCACTTGTCAGGAAATATGAGCAAGACCCTCACTGACACCTCTGATTTTCATGAGACTTGATCATTGGGTTTGTCTTCCCCCTGAGTCCATAATATACTCAGCTCAGGGTTTGAGCTGGTTGAGATTGGAAAATATCACAGAGGTTTTATTTATTCATGTAATCCCCTATTTCCTCAGGAAATGTTTCCTCATTTCTGTTTTTTATATTTTCTGCTTTTCAGGCAATGCAAATACAGCTGCAGGTGCAAGGTGCTATAATATGGTAAGCATGCATACAGACATGTCTGTGTCTCTTTCTTTTGTGTGCTTTAGAACATTTCCATTCAGTACTTTTTATGTCCCAAAGGCAGCATGTCTTGTATATTCTCTTCCGCCCCCCCCTCCCCCTTTTTTTTTTCCACTTCATACTCTATGCTTCTTGATGTTATTAAATGCAGTATGCCCATTTTTCTGTTTGTTTTATTTCATAGATTGTAGTAAAACTCTTTTAAAATTTCTTTTAATGATATGCAGTTTATGATGCTTACTCTGAACAAATTCATTGGAAGTTTTTGTATTTTTGAATTGGTAACTGATTGATATGTTAATTTACTGTAGCAAGGGATCACATATAATCCAGGACTCTAGAGTCTAGAATTTGTTCAAGAGGGATTCATCGCACTCAAGAAAGTTCCATATGCGCTTCACCCTTATTTGCCAGCTGAACCTGTGCAGAACTCTATATGCTGGCAAGGTCTTGAAATGGGGAAGAGAGTGGGAGAGGGAACCTGTGAAACACTAAGCAGACACCAATAAAATTTTTGAAGCATTAAGATGGACAACAAAAAGGTCCAGTCTTTAATTTGTAGATTAGGATTGGACTTAGACATCAAATCTTGAGTCCACAGCTCTGCTAAGACTATCACCAGCCCGAGAACAGGTACAACCCATTTTCTGGGTAGGTCAAACTGACATGAAACATTGAACAGGAAGTGTGTGTATCATTAGACTATTTGGTCTTTTTATTTGTTTTTCATAGACTATTTGGTCTTTTTATTTGTTTTTCAAACTGACAGACACCCCTTCATCTGGCGGTGCTGGACTCCAAGCATGAAGCCGTTAAGCAGCTGCTTGCGTTTGGAGTCAATCTGGCCCTTCTAGATAAACATGACCAAACACCACTCTCAATGGCTCGTGTTATTGGAAACTCAACGGCAGTAACAATGTTGGGAAATGAACAAGGTAACCAAAGGTTTAGATGTGCTGCTTCTTGTTGGAAACAAAAATGCAATTACATGGGTGCTCATGCGTAAATGCATGTACATATGCACATGCATATACATTACTTTTATCTTATAAGCTCACACATAAACATGTCAACAAATACATATCAAAATAGGAAACTAAATCAGACTGGCCTGAAACTGATTCAACCCAACCAACATTTGACATAATTAGACAAAAATAATAAATTTGACCAGTTAGTGTGGTGAAGTGGTAGTATAACTGACTGATGACCTGGAGATTGGATGATTAAACCCCCGACATTCGAATTAACCGACAACCAGTTGGCCAGCTAACCAACTAGCTTATGAGGGTAATTTCCAGTAGAATGAGACCAACAAACTTATATGTCTATGACTCACCGGCAAAAAAATTATTCATTTCATCTGTTCGAAGTATTCACCTCCTGCTGCCACACACTTCTGCATTCGCTCGATCCACTGTAGAAATGCCGCTTGTAGGCTTCCTTGGGTATATGTGACAGACACTGGAAAACTGCTGTTCCCAAGGCTGCTTGGCTCTTGAAACTTCTTCCTGCCAGTGATTTCTTCACATGTGGAAACAGGTAAAAGACAGTGTGCAAGGTCTGGGGAGTAAGCAGGGTGTGGCAAAGTATGGATGTTCTTGGTTGCAAGGTATTCTCGTACGAGCCTTGACTTGTGAGCAGGTGCGTTATCATGAAGAATCTTGATTCCTCTCATGCCTGTGGTTGGTCGGGAAGTTGCATGAAACTTCCTGATGTCAGACAGTACTGAGTCTCTGTAGAACTTTACGGTGATGGTCTCTCCTTGTTTGCATGGTTTCTGTAGCACAATCCCCTTTGTGTTGAAAAAGATGGTGTATAACACTTTCTTTTGCGAACGTTGACGACGAGTGATTTGAGGAGGAATTCCACCTTTATGAATCCAGGCGTTGTTCTGTGATTTTCTCCGAGGTTCATACATGTACACCCAGGTTTCGTCACCTGTCACAATTTCATCCAGCCTTTAGGGTCGCAGTTCTTGTAAATTTTCAGCATATCTTGGCAGAAAGGTAACCTACCCACGTTATTTTCTGGCGTCAAAATATGAGGGATCCATCTTGATGACACTTTCCTGTAGCCAAGCTGATTTCTTAGGATCCTCGATGCAGTCAGCGATCTCTTCAAGGCTGACTCATGAATCAGCATCAACCATTGCCTTCACACTAGCCACTAACTTTTCATCGCACTTTTTGCTTTTTCGCATTTCCCCCCTGTTGTCTTCAGTGCTGGCCTGGCCACTTGCAAAATGTTTTACCCATCTGAACACAGTTGCTTTCGAAGGAGCAGAAGGTTGTCCCAAAGCTGTCATGTCCGCAAGTATTTCGGATGCATTCTTTCCGAGGGCGAAATGTACCTTGATGTAGCTGAGATAGTCCATTGTTGAAAGCGCCATATTCTTTGCCATTTTTCAAATCAGTGTCTGACAGGGCCTTGACATACACTGTCAGAACCGTAAGACGGATCAAAGATGAATAATGAAATTTGGCACAGATTTACATCAAAGACTGACGTTTTCTGTGACATAATTTTCCATTTTTCTGTAAATGCGTTTTCAAGCTATGCAGACGTGGTCTCATTCTACTGGAAAGTACCCTCGTAAAACCAAACAGTCAGTCAGCTGACCAAGCAGTCA
Source organism: Monoplex corrugatus (assembly GCA_030674185.1). Taxonomy (NCBI): domain Eukaryota; kingdom Metazoa; phylum Mollusca; class Gastropoda; order Littorinimorpha; family Ranellidae; genus Monoplex; species Monoplex corrugatus. Next base: position 49,093,804 of record CM060305.1, read on the forward strand.
AACAGCCAACTAACAAGGCAGTCGAGCATGCAACCAAAGTATCCAGTCAGATTGTTGACTCTCTCTCCATAAACCAAGAACCAGGCCAAGCTCATACAATACAAAGAAACTTTTAACTTGTTGGTTGGTTGGTTGATACTGTGATTCCTATAACGTTGTAATGCCATGTTACTGTGTAAAATAATTCATGTAACAATCGTTGAGGCTGTCATGCAATATAATATTTAGGAAGATTCATGAGCACACTGGGAAACAACAGATTCGTTTGTCTTCTGAGAATTTCTTTGACTTAGCGTTTTGTCAGTTTTCAGATTTACATAAAGTTCCCTTTCTTCAAAATATCTATCTTATCTATCTTATCTATCTTACCTATCTAGCTATCCATCTATCCATGTATGTATGTATGTAATGTATGTATGTATGTATGTATATATTATATATATATATATATATATATATTATATATATAAATACATTATATATATATATATATATATATATATATATATAATATATATATACATATATATATATATATATATATATATATATAATATATATATATATATATATATATATATATATATATTATTTTCCTTTTGTTTTTAATAATCTGCGCTTAGATTTGATTTTGTCGAGATTTTGCGCTACATAAATATTGTAATTATTATTATTATTATATATTATTATTATTATTATATATCTGTAGTTATATGTCCTAGCATTTCAGTTTTTTCAATATGACATTAAAGCATGTATCAAGTTTTCATCTTATTTATGTCGTTTGCTTTCTTTTCATTCTACAGAGAGGAGAATGGAAATCTTGAAGCATTGGTCATCAAGTAAGTAATTGCCTTGCATGTTACCAAATGTATGTTTTACTTGCATTATGTAAGACAGATATTCAAAGTATGAGGCAAATACTCCAGGCTGACTATGTAAGAGAAAGTATGTGAATGTTTTGTTCACGATGTCTCCGTGATGTCTTTGAAATGTTACATTTTCCAGATCATAAAATCTTCATAAGTATGGCCATTAAAAATAAAAAATGAATTTCTGTAATAAAAGAAATATGTTCAAGAGTGCAGATAAAATGTGGATGTCTTTATTTTAGCATAAGCCACAACTTTGAGAACCAAAAGGACACGAAAGGATGAATTACAAATTAGAAGATACATGTGGATGTTTTATTTTGGTTGCAAGTTCACAGTAGAAGTAACTTAGAGGATACACTTTGCCTATGGTGCTATGGAAAAGTGATGTGGAAAAAGCTCCGCTTGATTGCATCTTGATACAGAGGTATATTGCTTTCAGAACTGTTCAGTGCATGCACAAGCAGAAGCTTGGAAGCAGTGCAGGAGGTGCTTGATGAGTGTGGTACCAGTAAGGAACAAGTTCTCAACATGATTCCAGATCAAGATCTCCCACCTCTCTGCAGGTAAAAGGGATGAACACCAGGCATTGATATGTAGGAGTAGTCAGCTTATTGAGTCAGTGAACTGCCATTCATGTCTGTTACTTACCCATAATGGAGAAGACAGTTTGCTGATTGAATTCTCATGTTAATCTTTGTATTAATGACCAACTTTTATCACATCTGATATTAATTTGTTAACTTCATCAAGTCTGTTGACAGTTGTGTAATAATCTGTCTTTAAAATTTTCACCTGTCTTGCATTTGTGATGTCAGAGATGATGTAAGCCTGATGAAGTTGGAAACTCATTCTGACAGCAGTAGCCTTTGTTCTCTCACAAATTAGTCTTTGGTCAGCACTGCATGAAGATGAAGTTGATTTGTGTGTGTACTATAAGTACTAGATAACAAACGTTTGTATTTCATTGTTTTCTGAAGGAAGATCTAATGAACCCAACATTGCTTGATGCAGTGCCACATGTACAACCTGTCTTTCAAGTCTCATGTAGTCAAACAAATCTGTCAGTGCTTTTCAGGAGTTCTGTCATTCAAATTTACCAGTGCTTTTCAGGAATTCAGTCATTCACATTAGCATTCTGATTAACCGAAGTAATACTCACTGATTACTGTGTATTTCACTGTCTTAATTGTCTCACCTGTCGGCGTCACTGGATTCAGTGTTGGCTGCTGCACTTGTGTATAATTTCCTTGTTCAGTGAATGTTTTGAGCAAACCAAAACTGATAATTAGACAAAAATAATAAATTTGACCAGTTAGTGTGGTGAAGTGGGTAGTATAACTGACTGATGACCTGAAGATTGGATGATTAAACCCCCGTCAATTCATATCATTGTTGATTTTTTTTAGCTTCAACCAGCTCCTTCCTAGAGTTGAGCATGTTATGGTCTCACTGGAAAGACTGCAACCATAGACTTGAGTTTCATCTATTTTACAGATGTGTCATTGAAGGGTATAGCTCAGATTTCCAAACCAACACTGCAGGTGTCATAGCTCTTGGACCTGGTTGACTCCAGGATAATTATATTATGAATGGTAGTACTTAATACTGGCATGAAGTCTCAATCTGAAATGGAATTCCATAGCATCATCACTATCATCCCCATTCTCATCTGCCATCTTATTCTTGCAAAAAATTGTTCCAAATTCTGGGGGGCTTCATGTGCTGCTCTTATAGTGACCTCAGTTTTAGTAGGGTTGGAGCTGAGTTGGAGAGCCAAATGAACAGTATGGGGGAACTACACAGGGGCAATAGGGAAGAAGGGTCAGCAGAAAACAAACAGAAATAATACGTTTGAGTGTGTCATTCAGTGGGAAAAAAGGAAAACAAAAGTGCTAAGGCTTATGAAGGATAGTGTAGTCTTTGATTTTTATTGTCTGAAGTTTGTCTATGTGTAATCGTGTGCTTGGCGTGGTAAGAGAAAGATTGTTTTATTGCATAGAAGTTTTTCTGTTTCTTCTGTAGCAGCCACATGTACATTATGTCTTTTATGTCAAAAAAGGAAGTAGCAAATGTAAATGTAAAGATAGTGATAAGGCAGAATAAATCACTGCTGGACAAGGATTACTTAAAAATATACTTGACTGTCGACTTTGTCACAGTGCAAGTCTTTCGGGAAGCCTGGAACTTGTGGACTTGTTGTTAAAGAATGGTGCTGCACCTGTATGCCAGCGAGGATCTGGTCTGTCACCTGTACACCTGGCCTGCTCAGCTGGTCACCTACCTGTTGTGCAGCGTTTGCTGAAGGTATGTTGGGAGACAGATGTTACATCAGTTGGAAATCAGTGGGCATCATGAAATGAGTGCTATTATGTATACAGTTTCTCTCTGTGAAACTTAAACATCAAATTACTTAATGCAGATTATTGACTCACCCAGTGTAGTTCACTTTTTTTTTTTAACTTGTTCTACAGGGATTTGTGTCCTCCCTCCCTTTTTAGTAACCCTGAGTGGTGCCCTTGAATCAGAGAAACTGAATTACCTAGGTGCTTATTGTGCACTGTTACATAAAAGTTTTGTCCTTGCTTCACCCCCTGTGGGAATGCTAGGAGCTCTTTCAGTATAGATAGTATCCCCAACTTCTAGAAATTCTGTGTTGGAAATTTTCTCTTTTCTGTTACTGTCTTTATTTCTGCTTTGCTCTTTTGTTAACTGTCTGCTTTATTGGTACATTCACCTGTAAGTTTTTTTTTCAATAAAGCTTTAATCTTTTTTTGCATACATATGTTAATTGCTTTTTTAGGTGAAAGAAAATGTGGACTGCTTAGTAGCAAGTTTAGATAATGTAGGCCAATTTTTAGGAAAGTTTTTGTGTGCTTGCTTATGATTATGCAGTTGTTTTCAGCTTTGGTGTGGCCATCCCAGGGGCATATCTTTGGATTGTTTTTGTGAATACAATTATGTGTGTACTTGATTTTCTTTTCCATGTCTTTTTCTTTCCTTATCATTAATGTGTGTTTAATTGTGTGTTTAGTTTGAGATGGTTATAGCCCTGATATGGCTCTTAGCAGTTGGCTGGGCTTTAAACACCAATAATAATGATAATTCTTGCTTCATAGAAGAAACAAGATGGTCAAGTCATATCAGTTTTCCATTTTACCATTGATAACAGTTGTTAGAAGAGTAGAAGACTGATGAACCACAATGACATGTAATATTTGTGACATTTTCTAGTGATAAGGCAAGAGTTCTCCTCATCCTCATCCACCACATACTCAGTGACTGTGACCTGTAGAACGGTTCATTTCAGTTCTGTATTACATTTTCGTAACATCCCTTTGGGCAGATGATTTTTTTGTGTGTGAGGATACAGAAAATGCCCCCCTCCCCCACACACACACAAAAAAAATCATGACTGACGGTTTGAATGCGGATTCATGGATAAGTTCAGAGACAGACAGACATGCACAGATAATTTGAATTCTGAACTAGTCCCTTCTCCCTCAGTACTCATTTTCAGAAGGAGATTGAAAAACATTATTGAAAGTATGACTAAAGTTTGAATCAGTATAATGTATAGCTGAAAACTAGACAAACTATTTATGAAGAGAAATTTGTGTAAAAGTGTTGTTGCAATTATGTGATTACAGCGCCACACTTTTTTTTTTCTTCTTTCTTGTGTGTGTGTATTTTGGTTTGCCTATGAAAGTAGACTTTGCCATGAATTTTGCCAGAAACAACTCTTTTTGCTGTGGGATTTTTAGTATATGCTGAGTGCATGCTTCACACGAGATTTCATTGTATGGTCTCCTCCAAAAGACTGCCATCCAGGGCACCATTCAGGGTTACTAAAAGGAAAGGGGGGAAGGGAGACACAGATCTCTAGAACAAGTTAAAAAAAAAGTGATGAACTACTTTGGGTGAGTCGATAATCTGCATTAAGTATTTTGATGTTAAAGTTTCACAGAGAGAAATTATACAATTAGCACTCATTTCATGATGCTAGTTGGTTTTATGAAGCTTAGTTGACATGGACTGTGTTGATCAAGTCTGGCTGAAGACAGCTTTATGCATATGGCCTTCAAATCCAGCTGTGAATGGGTACCTGACCTCATTCATGGTAAAAGAAAATAAAGAAGAGAGAAGCTGGCAATGCCGTCGTATTGCTGGTTTCATCACCTCTTATCACTTTTGTGTTATATGATAACCTTTACCACACATATTTTTTTAGTTTGTTTTATATATGAACTGTATGGAAAGTACTTTAATCAAGTAGAACAGCTCAAAGAAATGGGGCAGATAGTTGAAATCTTGAAACATGATAATCTGATTATAAAGTCTAGTGTTATTTCAGATTCTTTGTCATAGCCGCCATGAGATCACTGTGTGTGTGACATGCTGATGTTGATTCCTTCCATTAAGTTATTTTTTGTGAGAGGTTATGCTTGCAGTATTTTTAACATTCTAGATTTGTATTTACAATTTTGACTATCCATTTGGTTCAGCATGGAATCACTGTATATGAAGTGTTGATGTTGATTTCCATCACTCCATGGTGCACATGGGATGTTAGAGTTTCTATTTAATGTTACATGCAATGACTTCAATAATATGCAATATAACTAAGTACCAGAGTAACTCTGTTGTTCAGGAGTTCCCTGATTTAGCCATGGCCAGGTCTGTAGATCACTGCCTCCCTCTGCACATGGCGGCCGCCCATCAGAATGTGGAATGTTTGCAGTGTATCCTGAATCATGAGTATCCTGACAACTTGCTGCAGACATTCGTTCACAGTCCATCAGGCATAAAGTACAGGGCAGGTGAATACATTTCATCTGTAACTGATGTGTTTTTTTGTGCTTTTTATTTTTATTGGTTTGTTTGTTTGATGCTCTGTTACAGATAAAACAGTTTTATGAAAACTGCTTTCAGTCGATAGACAGTAGAAAAATACAGAAGAAATCAGTAGCAGACATCCTGTTGCAACAAGCATAATTCCGAAAACTATTGCAAGGATCAGTAGAAATCACAAATGAACGTGCACAAACATATGTACGTGCATGAGGACACTGCACACATATTCTATGCTTGCATACATTTTTGCACAAAATCAGATGTACAAATGTACACATACATGCATGTATATATCTATATACACATATGTGAACTTCAGTGTGTAAAGTATGAATAAGTAGGAAGATAAATGAAGCCCTTTAGAAATCAAATATTGACAGGCACATAAAACAGTTTGTATCATTCTGTACATACTCTGGTATTTATTTTCTATGTTTACCTTATATGTTATGTGATGACCTGGTTGACATAGAGGCACAGCTCCCACCATCCAATCAGGCTGCGTATATATATATAAATCTGACTCAGGGAGAAATGTGGGTATGCAGCCTCCTGGGTACTATTCATGATTAGGGAAGTTAAAGTAACAAGGGAGAGGAGATGGGCACCACCCTCATGATGCTGATTCTAAAGTTTTGGTCTCAACCACCTCTTCTGTGCCCTCAGGTGTATGGGACAATCTTTACCTCATCATATTTTTATCATTTTGCAGGTTTTGATGTCAATGCTCAAGACTCGTTTGGGAAAATGCCATTACATTTGGCTTGTGAGCATGGATTTAAAGACAATGTCAAAGCTTTGCTGAACTTTGCTGTAAAAATCAGTGAAGAAGAAGCCTCAAACAGCCTATCCAGAGATCAAGATGAAGCAACTCCAACAAGAATGGGACCATCCTTCCCCCGACCATTTTCCAGAATGGCCAAGACACGGTCACGAGAATCAGTGCTCAGTCACACAGGCTACAGCATTCACGAGTCCAGCCATCACAATTTTCACAGTCTGCATGTTCAGGGTTCAAGTCCAAGCTGTGACTTTACCCCTTCACCTGGTGAAGGACTGGAAGAACCTCTTTCAATGCATCCCATTGGTAGGTCTTACACTCTTAATTTTCTGATTTGGTTTGACAGTATATTGTCAGTACATAATGTGATATATATCTGGGGTTGACAATATATTGTCAGTATGTAATGTGATATATAACTGGGGTTGACTGTGATATATAACTAGGGTTGACAATATATTGTCAGTACGTAATGTGATATATAACTGGGGTTGACTGTGATATATAACTAGGGTTGACAATATATTGTCTGTACATAATGTGATATATAACTGGGGTTGACTGTGATATATAACTAGGGTTGACAATATATTGTCAGTACGTAATGTGATATATAACTGGGGTTGGCTATATATTGTCAGTACGTAATGTGATATATAACTGGAGTTGACTGTGATACATAACTAGGGTTGACAATATATTGTCAGTATGTAATGTGATATATAACTGGGGTTGACTATATATTGTCAGTACGTAATGTGATATATAACTAGGGTTGACTGTGATATATAACTAGGGTTGACAATATATTGTCAGTACGTAATGTGATATATAACTGGGGTTGACTATATATTGTCAGTACGTAATGTGATATATAACTGGGGTTGACTATATATTGTCAGTACGTAATGTGAAATATAACTGGGATTGAATTTTGTTAAGAGGATTCATCACATTTTGACAGCTCCATATGTACTCCGCCCAAACTTGGTCCTATCAATCACTAATCTGACACCAATGAAGTGATCTTCACACTGGAAAGAAGCAAATACTGTAAAGGTTATATATACATTACATACGTCAGCATGATTATAATATTGTCTAAAGCTTGGTTATTATTTTTCACTTTATTTTTCCATGGTCTTGGTTGACAGTAGAGCTCCATTCCTTTGATTATTTGCCAATAAAACTTTTTTTCAGATATATTAAGTTACGAGCTTTGATCAGATGATCATACTGAAACTTTGTACTGATGCCACAAAACTGAGAGCCTGAATGAATTAATAATGAATCAATGACTGTATAGTCTATTTAAGAAATGGTTGAGTACTATTTTAATCTTAGATGATTGAATACTGATTAAGAAATGATTGAATACTGATTTTAATCCTAGTTGACAGCACAGTAATTTCATACATTTACTATCATGTTTTAGATGTGATTGAATGCTGATTTATATCTGTTTCTCTTGTTCACTCTAATTGGGAGCTGAACATATAAGCATAAAAGCATTTTGACAAACTAATCACAGTTGATGTTATTTTGATACAGCAATAATGAAATATGATGTCAAATGAATTTGTATTTGTACCTTTGCGTTACAGTTCTGAACCACCGATCAAATGTAGGCTTGTCTCCTCTCCATTATGCCATACAGTATCACCATCTGGGGATTGTTCAGACTCTCCTACAGGCTGGAGCGGACATTAATGAGGAGGCACTGCTGAAAGACAGAAGTGTGAAACCACTTGATTTTGCATTTGAGCACCAGCAACTTGAGATTATGAGACTGCTGCTTGAATTTGGTGTGGAGGATACCAATAATCAGGTCCTGCAAGGAGCATTCATGTCACAGGATGTGGCTGTTATAGCTTTGCTCCTGCAGTTCAAGTCTGCTAGAGATCCAGTACATGGGATCAAGAAGACAGAACTGTGGAGACTGACTGGTCAGAGTGAACTCACTAAAAGTGGAAACTTTGAGAGAGCAAATGTGAATGATGGAGACATACGGCCTAAATCCTTAGCTTCAGCTGTTGCCATTCAGTGGCAGGGGTTGGGTGCTCTGAATCAGATACAAAGTGACTGTCTGGCCAAAGCCAGCTTGCGATTGAACCCTGCCCTCAGGAACATGGAGCCATCGGTGGCTTTGTGTGTCATAACCAAAGTGGATATATCTGGCAACTCCTTCCAGCTGTTCCCTGAGTGTCTACTCATGCTGCCATCTCTTGTGGTGCTCAATGCTTCTAAAAATTGTATTGCTGATATGCCTGAGGAAGATGACACTCTGTCTATTACTTTTATGTGCCCCTCACTTGAGGAGCTCCATCTACAGGAGAACAAACTTAGTAGTCTTCCAGCATTTTTATTTCGTTTTCCTGCTCTGAAATACCTGGATGCTTCTTTCAACAACATCAGAGAACTACCCTCAGAAATGTGGCTGGCTCCATCTCTGATCACATTTGACCTCACAAGAAACTTTCTGATCAAACTCCCACTCTTTTCCAAAGAATTATCAATCCCAAGAAACATGTCACTTGGAGGCAGTAGTGGTTTGAAGTTGGAAAGTAGTTCTGCCTCTCCATCTGTCAGTAGCTTTGACATGGAAGGAAACACCAGCTTCTTTGATGACAGCGTGAACAATGTGAGTACCGTGTTCTGCTCCGATGTGACTACCAGTGAAATAGTGTATGTCAACAAGTGGACTTCTTCTCTGAAGGTAAGGATTTTGTTGTTGTTGTCGAGACCATTTTCTCAGCGATATATCGTTTTTTTTTTTTTTTACGTTATAAACACAAATATGGTAATGGATATTGTCTACATTGTTCTACTCATAGTTATATTTGTTATAACATGTTACAGCTTCTGTTTTCATTATTGGTTATTCTTGTATTCATTATCTGTTCTTTTATAAAATTAATTATAAACACAAATATGGTGACATATATTGTCTACATGCTTAAAAAGTGATAGTTATTCGTTATAACTCATTACATCTTTTGTTTGCATTATTGTTTATTCTTGTATTCATTGTTATATTTGTTATAACTCATTTCAGCTTTTGTTTTCATTATTGGTTATTCTTTTATTCATTATTCGTTCTTTTATAAAATTGGTTCCAATTTTCAAGTTACATAGTGAGAGATCAGGGTTGTGGTAGTTATCAGGTCCATACATTAACATAGTATTATCATAAACTCAGTCAGTTGGATATGTACATTAATGCAGTATACACACAGTCAGTTCATCAAGAATGACAACAGAAAACAACATGAAATCAGAAACAGGTAATAGTACCATCAATCCACAAAGGTTGTGTAGGGAAGAAAAACATACAAATCATTTGATAAGTTCAGGATTTTTATATGCACATATACACACGCGCTTACTCACATACATGCATGAATGCACCCCCAACCCCCAAATAGACACATCTATTTAAATATATATAATTGTGTAGTTGAACTGGCTAAACTTATTCACACTGTATGATTGTATTATTTGTTATTATATTTTTTAAAGATTACAGTGTGTGTGTGTGTGTGTGTGTGCGTGCGTGCGTGCGTGTGTGCATGCATGCGTGCGTGCATGCGTGCGTGCGTGCATGCGTGCGTGCGTGCGTGTGTGTACGGAAATGATTGGAAGTTTTCCAGGCCAGAAGTGCATTACTTACCCGCAACCTGGAAATTTTCCAGGCTGATGATATGATGTTCATTCATTATTTTTGGAATGAAATATTATGATAAATACTTTGAGAATGCATGGTAACAAATCTACAATATCTTTCAAGTCAGTGGGCAAAATGACAGGGTCATATTCTTAGCAGATTCTGAGATATCGTGAAATGAACGTTGTAAGCGAACTATTCCCTTGTGTAAAGAGTGCACTTATATTTGTCAGTCATGGAGTTAAAACAAGAGTTTGAAGCAGACAGGATGAATAAGAATCAAAATACGAAATTGAATGTTCTAAGTACATAGAATCTAGAGCAGTTGACAAGGATAAATGGATAAAAAAATCAAAATACTAAATTGAATGTGCTGTGTGTGAAGAGATAGAGAAGCTAAGATAGATAAAATACTAAATTCTTTTGCTGAAGAACAGGCAAAACAGGAATAAAGTACTAAATGATCTGTCATGCACACTTTGGATAAAATTAGAAACTTGGTGGGGATGTGTCTGCAGGTGGTAGACAAGGATCCCTGGAAGAACAGTGGGGGACAGGCAGGCCTTCAACAGTTAAAACTGAGTCGCAATCGTTTGACAAGCTTTCCCAGCTGTCTCCCCTGCTTAGCACCATACCTGGAAGTGTTGGACCTCTCAGACAACCCCCTGGATGGAGTGGTGCCTGTATCAGACATGCCACCCTACCTCAAGGAACTCAGTCTTAGGCGCTGTGGCCTGAACAGTTTGCTGCCTTGGAGGAAAAAGTCAGACCCAGCCAAAGATACAGGCTGTTTTGGAATATCTAAAACGTAATATATGAAATTTTATTATTCACTTTCATAAATTTTGAAGTGAAGTTTTTTATTTCATGATTCTAAAAAAGAACTTTCCTGTTGTCCAAAATGAAAGTTGATTGGTGATAAAGATTTTGAAACGTGAAATCTAGTGTATGGATCTATATTTAATGCTTTTTTTGTATTGTCATAGAACATGTGTTCATTGTATTTTCTCTTTTTTCATGTTAATCAATATTTTTAATGGATGTAGAATGACTCATGACAGCCCATGGCATGAGTTTAGGTATTAGGGGGACAAGGCAGGGGAATGGGATGGAAGGGGAAAGTATGGAACAAATCTGCCTACAACAAATCTAGGTCAATATTGTAATGGTCATAAAATTGTAGATATATTTGTGGTGATTTTCAAGTGGTTTGTTGACAGATCTTTCTCAGAATTTGGTCCGTATGTGCATCTCAATAAAAAGGAAAAAAAAAAAAGATTGTGAACATGGGTAGCTCTTTACTGTATTTGGAATGTACATCTTATTCAGCAAGGAATGCCAACCTATGGTGGAATCTTCACTCTATTTGGGTCATGGTCCCAGAACATAAATGATAATAATAATGGCAGCTGTACATTTGGAAGAGCATGATCCCATGTTGGAGATGGTCAAGCCACTTGGAAATTCTTGCTTATGAATTCAAAAAGTGGAATATAAGCATGGCAGTAGTATCATTTAATTATTTGAAACATAGATTGTTACTATATACAGACCACCTTACTTTGGAACAGGTTGGCTTATAGCCCACGTTTCAACAACAGTCCCTCGAGCCGCTTGTCACCTTCCAATATGAGTCGTGATTCCTACAGCAGCCTTGGAACGGCTTGCTCCCGTCGCACCCATTCCAGCATGCTGCATCTGGAGAAACTGAACCTCTCCTACAATAAACTGGAGAGCGTTGAACTGACCCGAGCACCTGATGGCAATGCAGTCAATTCAGATACACAAAGTGTAAGTCTGGTAGTAAGCAAATAGACAAAAAGTATTTGATTAGTACATATTTTGGATTCTTTTCCATCAGATACCTTTTGCATGTTGGTGAAGCGAGACGATGCCCATCTTGAGAAAACTGAATTTATGCTAAAGAAAGCTGTTTGAAATGTTTTGTCAGTTAGTATATAATTCTAATAATCATAATTGTTATACAATTTTGTGTATAATAATACTGGACCTACTTCAGCAACAGCAGACACAGACAGTTGACCAAGCATTGTTGTTTTGTGTCATAGCCTTTACAGATGGAAAATAAAATAATTCTTTCATTCATTTCTAACTTATCAGTGCATAGGTTTTATGTGTAATCCCTAGGGGCCACTGCCACAGTAGTTATTATTTAAGCCACATTGTAATGTGGAATTGGTTGCTGTCATGAGTAATTACAAATTATGATGATTGTAACAAGGAAGTGAACAGAAGTCTTACAGTTAATAGAAATCTTACATTTATATGAATTATTAAGAGAATTTTTCTTGCTTACAACATAATGTTATAATATCAGGATTATGTTTAGAAAATGCAATATGGGGAAGTTTATAGACATATCTTAAGTGAACTATGCTGGTTTTCCTGTAATATAAGTATGTACATTGTGTGTTTCAAAACAGACATCTTTTGGTCTGGAATCTGAGGAGCTCCAGCAGCGGTTGTTGTTTCCGGCATTGACGGAATTGGATCTGAGTGTGAATCTCCTTACGAGTCTTACTTCTGACATTGGAGAGCAGACTGCCTTGAAAATATTCTCTCTCCGTGGCAACAGATGCTTACGGGAGGTTGTCCTTGTTTTTTTATTTTGTCTTTCCATTAGTTGACAGACAACAGTAAACTTTCATCCAAAAAAGAGAGGACACTCGCTGATAGATTATTTGATGTCATTAGTCATAGAATGAAAAGTTTGCTTGGGTGTGGCTGAAGAGAACGAAACATAATTTAGACTGGACAAAGGGAGAGTAACTAAAGAAAAGATGCAGGAATTGAGAAAAGGATACAAATTTTCAAGAGGGTTAGAAATTAGTAATGATTGATGGTAATGCAATAGTGTAAAACATTTCAGTATTGAGGGATGTTGAGGAAATGGAGACAGAAGGAATTACTCTTGTCACATGATCTTTGCTCGTTTTTATACTGTTATTGTAAAAGATAGGAAAACTTTGAAAATATTCAGACATTTGTAGAAAACAAATGACACATACTATAGGAACTGCTGTGTTCACTCTGTACTGCCTTCTCTGGTGAATAATATTAACAGTTAATCTCTGCTGCATTGTGTTGGACAAAATAGAGTGATTTTTTTCTTCTTGTTGAATTTTGTTTATTTAAAAGTGGAAGAAGGGGAAACATGCTGCAGGATACAAATAGAGAAAATATTTCAACAGTTGAATTGTCAAAAATGGATAGAAGAAGTTTTCTTATTCACCATAAAAAAAAGTTAATTCTTAAAGAGTCTGTGCTTTAGTTTCACTCTCACGAACATTGCAAAATAACAACACCAGAAACCCAACCATATAAACTGAAAGAAAAAAGACCGAGATGAGACATGACATGCAGAAGTTGATGCTGTAGTGAAATAAAACTAAAATGCTTTTATAAAACAGAGGCAATAAATGGATGTGTGACCTGGAAAGCACTGCAAAAAAATCATAAATTCTTTTGAAGTTTTCAAGTTAACTAATTGATAATATAGGCTACAAACAATAAGTTTTTTTGTTTGGAGAAAGTCTTAACCTCAGTGTTTTCTTTAAAAAATTCACTGGCAGCAACTTAACCCTACCAGACCGAGTTCCCGCTATTGCGGGAATGACGAAAATGACTATATACCGAGTTCCCGCTATAGCGGGAATAGCACACTCACACCATCGTCACTTTATCAAGAGCTAAAAATAGCTACCGAACCGTTGCTAAGCGTCGCGTGAGCGTGTGTTCAGCCTATTGCAACTGTCTGCCTTTGTGTTGATGGTATTTTGAGGTGATTTGGGTGCAAAATTGACCATGAAGCGAGCTAGTGATGAACCAAGCACTTCAACAGGTAAACGGGCGAGGCCAACTCGCTTCACAGTTCAACAAGTGGTGGACATTTTGCAGATTGGAGAATTTGATCAGGAATACGTTTCCGATTCAAGTGACGATGATTAAGTTGATGAAGCATTGAGTGAAAGTGATGATTCTGACAATGAAAGAAGTAGGTCGAGACAGAGTGTTGGAAGAAGGGGGCGTGCCCGTACCCCCCAACCAAGTGATAGGGGAGATGCTTGTGTGATTGAGGGTTGGACTGGCGTTAGATGAAAGGTAGGCCTATTTTCTACAATCTCTCCACGTTTCATATAATTCTAACCATTGGTGTGCATGATATGAACAGTTTTCTAACGTATATACATTTTTTTTCAAAATTTTGCTCAGGAGGCCAGGCAGGGGGCACAATTACGCTCAGGGGCTAAGGTCTGGTAGGGTTAAAGCAACAAATGCTTATGCTATATCTTGCTTGTGGTAATGCATTTAACATAACTCTTGTTGGATTTTTTATGTGTGCTTACAACAGTAAATGTTTATTTGAATTAGCTGCCATCCAAGCTTGGTCTCCTGAAGAACTTGTGGAAGTTAGACTTGGAGTTGTGTCCACTGGATGGAGTGATCCACGATTTGCTGCAGAGTTCGCGGTTTCCTGTCAGAGACATCTTAGGCTTTCTTCTCTCTGTCTTGGAGGAGTGAGTACTTTTTTGCATTCTGTAAAATGTTGTTCTGGATGCATGTATGCAGGTCGTAGGGTCTAGATTGTATAGGATCTTGTTTTGTTACACAGCCTGCATTATCTGTCTTCAGTGAATTGCAACCATAGAGTTTTTGTTGACTTGTTAGAGTGGATTTTCCCATAAAGTTTTGTCAGTGAAAACATCTTTATAATGATGGGTACTTTACACATTTCTGACCACACAATGCTACAGAGTTTGCCTCCCCTGGACTAAATTATTTTTGACTTGCAGTTAGCACTATAGATTATGTCACAGAAAACCCTCTGATAGCTTGTTTCTGAATAGATTTGTTGAAAAGTGTGAAAATTTGTGTGAAAATGATTTCTTGATTTATTGTGGAATTGTCTATTGTAAAACAAAATGACATTTGAATGTTTGATTGAACCACACCTACGTATAAGCCTCTGCTAGTACAACAAATGTTTAGATTGTTGTTTCTTGTGATGTTCAGAAACAATGAATGATTGTCACTGCCTTTTGCTACATCATTGTCACTACTTTTGAAAATCAGTCATTGCATGAATCTGCGTTGTCCGTAGCACCAGGTTTGTTCATGAAAAGTATATCATGCATGTGTTGAGCAGTGTAAAAAGTTCGCTTTGAAAAAACTTTCAAACAAACAAAATGACATTACATTTATGTGAACTTCAGAGAGTAATACTCCCCTGAAAGTGTTGCACAGTGAAGTCCCACCTTCTTTTGTTATCCCTGGCAAAAGTCAAAACCAGAAGTGGTTGTGATGAATGGCAGTATGTTGGTTGCAGTCCATAGGCTGAATTTCGTGTGAACGACAAATCATCAGTTGCAGTCAAAAAAGTGTTAATATGTGTTGAGTGAATATGGAACATGGGCATCAGCATATCATCTCATCTGAAAGACTGGCACACAGGCCACCACTCACAGTCTTATGGAAGGTGGCAGGGGCTTCCAGCCCCACTGAGAATCAAACCTGGGTCATGTTACATCTGCAGATATTTTCAGTCATTAGGCTATCACTCCGTGAGGAGTACAGTATTGTTTCTTTTTCAGTTTTGGAGCATAGTATTGCTTGTCTCAGGAAAATACGTTTTGTATTTATTAGCTTCAGTGTATCAATGGAAAAGCAAACTTGGGAGTTGATACATAAACATAATTTTTATGGCATGGTTTGGTAAACTGTACATGTATACACATACATACACATGCTTGTGCACACAATTTACCCATACTATGCAAACATATACAAACATTCATGTATCAGACTCAACATAACACATACACTATGTGTGCGCATACACAGACACAGACACACGCACACACACACACACATATGCATGCATGCACGCACTCAAGCACATGTATACACATGCAACTCAAAAATGCATAGGTTGGTACTTATTTCCCATCATGCACACATAAATATCATTATTGAAAAAAAAAGCTGTTCATTTATTTATTGTGCATATGTTGACAGGTCCACTTTCTACATGAGTATGAATCTGATGCTTGTTGGCTGCCACAAAATCGGCAAGACTTCTCTCCTTCACAGACTCCGCAAGGAGGGACGTGCACCATCCAACCCCACTGTGAGTGTTCATGATAGAATTCTATCTTCTTGTAGCATTAATGTTATCTTAGGTTATGCTTGTCGTCACGTGTACTCTATGTATACTTAGACAAGATTAGTATTGTGTGCATATTTTGTGAGGAGATATCACATTTATGAAGACGTAGAATCCTATTTCGTTGTTTTACCAGATGTGGAAATTCTCATTGGATCCGGTATTTTTAGCATAAACTGAGTATCTTAAATACATTAAGTTCTTTGGATTCTTGGTAAGAGAGAACAAAAATCATTTTGCCATTGATTCAGAATTTTAAAGAGGTTCTGTGTTCAGATAATGCAGATGGCCACAATCACTGCCTATGGGTCTTCAATGGCTCCTTTTATTTACTGAGTAGTGCACAAACGCTGAAGTGTCTTTGAATGCAGTATGCTAACTTGTTCCTGCCACCCTGTCTTGTCTTGGTTGTTTTGATCCACTATACAATAATTTTTAACATCAGAAAAGTTGTCTTTGGTGGTTAGAATTGTTAGCTGAATGAATACAGTTGATATAATAGTGTTTCCAATAAGTGGAAGTGGGAGTGGTTTTCAGAAATTGGTGAAATGAGCAAACACTTTAAAAAATACAAACAGTGACAAAAATGATGAGTTTTTAATCTGTTGACAGAAGGAATTTGTAGACTTCATTCATTGTTTGGATGAGTTATAATTGAGAATTATGATAAAACAGTGTTTCTACATACTGTTCTCTATTTTTGTTGTTTTCTTTTAACTGCACAAAATGTTGAAACTTTAAGATGTGAAATGTACATAAATTTGATGCCCAGAAATGCTCAGATTGCACAGATTTCAATCCAGGAAACAAATTTTAAGAAGAACATGCCTCCAGGCCTCCCTAAATTCCCTGAATTTGACTTGAGCAAATTCCTTGCCTGTCTACCTCAACCATAGATGTAAACTTAGAGTTAGAGGGGACATTACATTCACATTCCTTTAAATGTGCATTTTTAATAAACAAAAATGGGAAAGACAACAAATGAACAAAACAAAAAGCCCCTAATTCTTTGCTGAAACCTGGAAAATGTGTTCCTGGTGATATATCATGCCCTTGTACTTACAGCAGAGTGTTTTTGAAGATTGCATTTCTGAATCAGTATTTCTGAAAATTTGCCTTGATTTTTGTCTTAACTGGCCACTCTTTTTTCATTTTTGCAAAGGACTCTGGTACAAAAATTAAGCTTTAAGAGATGCAACTTTTATATTTAACATCTTGCATAAACTGTGTGCAGCACTGGCGCGACCGAGTTTCTAATGAAGAGGGGTGGACACGTGGTCAGACTCTGTCTACTGTTGGCATTGACATCAATGAGCTCATCTTGGACTGTGGCAACAAGGGTGCAGTAAATTTCCGTACCTGGGATTTTGGTGGGCAGGTATGTGAAACAGTTTAGGAGACGACCTTTTGCCTTATGCATTGTGTTAAAGGAACTGAACATAATTTACCAAGAACAGAAGAAAGTCATGATTACTCCATTAAAGAGACATCAGCCAGCCACAAAAGAACTTCGGTAGACCTCTTTCCTCTCAAACTGACATTTTCTGATGTGTACTCTCTCACGCTAGGGTTAAATTTGTTTTGTCTGAAGACAGAAATCCGTTTTTTGTTTTTAATTGGTCTAGACGGAAATCCTTGTTTCCTGTGTACACCTAAACTTGTACCAGAGAACAGCAGTATTGTATGTCAATATCAAGACACAATATGTACCCAAGACTTAAAGTGTTTGTTTCAAAGCAATGACACCTCCACATCACCAATATATGCCTGGAATCATTTGGAGCAGACTTGTTAGTGATGTGCCAGTTTCTCAGCGGACCTGAAATCATCTTATACTGAATTCAAGAAAAGAATTTTCTCAGTGTTACTTTTGGCAAGTTCTCTCTGTGTCTGTCTCTGTGTCTGCTATCTGTAGAATTTTCTCAGTGTTACTTTTGGCAAGTTCTCTCTGTGTCTGTCTCTGTGTCTGTCTATCTGTCTTTCTCTCTCTCTTTCTTTTCTTTACGCCCCCACCCCCCACCCCATCTGCAGGTTTGATATTTATAAAGTGACAAATTTTGTGGGCTGTAGAATAAACTGTACTGTTATATCCGTAGAGCTTCATCTGTTTTAGTTCTCAAAGAGGTATTGCTGTGTTTGGACATGTCCATATGCTACATCACAGCTGCTAGGCAAATGCCGACCAAAGAATGACCCAATGCTCTAGTCAGGTCTCAGGAAAAGAAATGCTAACAGCACCTGGTGTTCTAAGGCCTTGCCCATCCAAATATTGTCCTTTCTGGACACTGCTTAGCTTTAGTGTTGGATGAGAACTGGTACTTTCAGCGTGGTATGGCCGTTATCAAGAGTACCATCAGCTTTTAGCAAGAGTACCATCAGCTTTCAACATGTACTGTAGTCTCTGAAGAGTAGGTCCATATTTTTACAAAATCCTAAAAAAAGCTGTAAAGTGTAACTGATAGAAGTGCAGAATATGCCTCTTAACTGCTTTGAAATATGCTCAGCTTCAGGGGGTTACTGTCCCCCCGACTTTCCAGTACTGGTGCTGCTTCGATATCTCACATCAGTCAAGGTGGCTTCTGGACCCCTGCTCCATTTCAGTTTTTTGAAAATCTTGAGGTTAAATGGAAGAGAGATAACTTGAAAAAATCTAGATGTATGCCACTGTTTGTAAAACAGTCCTACACTTCAGTAACTGTTTATAATATTTAGGAAATCCCCACATCTGGAAAATCCCTACTATATCAAGACATTGTGAATTTTTGTCTCAGTGAGTGTTTAAGGCTTGTGATTTCAGTGAAGTGTGAATTTATGTCTTAAGAATTGGACTGCGAATGAAAATGAAACTATGCTAATTATTCGTATACATATGGATGTAGATATTTTATTGTAATTCTTTATTGCTTCTTTAACATTGTATGTCTTATGGTTTGCTTCATCAGAGTGGCCAGGTTGACATGTATTTGCTTTATGTATGTCTGCTTCTGGCACTCATGCTTTGTGAAGCACTTAGGGCTTTTGTGAGATGAGGAACTGTACAGTTAGTTATTGTTAATATTTAAATAATGATATTATTATATTCTGACCAATGTAAGTCAACATTGTTCTGGTTGCTGTTTAAGATCTCAAGATTAGCCCAAAGCTCACAACCAGAAAGAAGATGACTGTTGTCAGATAGAAAATGTCTGTGTTGTATTTTGAATTTTCAGTTCTTTTTGTCACAGTGGATTAACTGTGTGAAGTATGGGCTGGTTTTACAGGGAAGAGTGCATTGTTAGACTGCAGCGTCACCCTTCCACTTTTTTTTTGTATCCATGCATTTTTGTTTACAGATTTAGGTGAAATTTTCTATGTAATTCTGCCAGGGACAGCGTTTTCATTGCTGTTGGTTTGTTTACCTATGCTAAATGCATGCTGTTCATATGACATTGGTTTATCGTCTAGTCCAAAAGACCATTTAAAGTAAAAATATGACCACGTCTTACAAATAGAAATGCATAGGCTCAGCAGCTGCGAAAGAGCATATTAATTGCAAAATATTATACCAGTTAGTGGAGAAAACAGTGAAAATATGCCCACCATTAGGTGTCACTACTGTGTTCTACCCCACTCAGCTACCTGTTTCTGGTGTGGGTGGCTATCTTCCTTTTTGACTTGGTACCTCAATTTGTTTAAGACAGTACGCTGTGGTGTATTATTTCATTCGAAAAATTTTTTAACCGACTTTTTTTGAGGTAGGAGTTTCCCATGACCTTGTACGCTAAAACTACTGTAACTTCCATATTTTTGGTAATCTTTGTGTGAAATTACACATAATGATGCTCTAGGCATAACAAGTTCTATTTTCAGATGACTTGTTTAATGATTTCATGAAATAATATTTTGTGAATATTCTCACCAAAAACATCTCACAAGTGCTCACCAAGAAACCAAATGAAAGGAGATATGGCCCTCCTGACAAATGAATTTTAACATTCTGTGAATGATCACTATGGGCAGATCAATGATTGGTGTGCTAAGAATAGAGCCTATTAGTAGTGTGCTGAATAGCTTGACTGCAGCAAAGACTGCACTTCGCGGGACACTGCTGGTGTAGCAAAGAAGAACTGGTGGGGGATGTTCTACTATGGAGACCCAGCCATGGCAAACAAAGACCAGGATGTCCAAAGAAGACCTTCATTGACCAACTGATGGATGATATGGGCTGTCAGTATGATGAACTACCTACTGCAATGTCTGACAGAGAAGGATGGAAGAAACATGTTATGGATAGCATAGCAAGCTCGACATGATGATGATGATGATGGGTCATGCCTCTCCCCTGCCACAACCCCACTGTCACTGTGTTCCTCTGCTTCCCACTTGAAATACTATCTGCCTGTCAGTTTTTACTTGTCTAGACTGTACATCACACAATGTGATGTTGGCTGGTTGCCAGAACTGAAAATGTCCACAAACCCTCCATGAATAGACTGTGTGCAGATTGATTGTCAGTGTCTGCTCTGTATGATGCATGTTTCTCTGCAACAGCAGATAATTATCACTGTTGTCAGTTTCTTCTTCATCAGAATTGTCTTCTGAATCATTGTACAATCAGTTGTAATTTGTTCAAGCACTTCAAATGCTGTCAGACATGGAAACATGCACAGCTGCAATACAATCCTGTCGTCACCATTTTGGTAAAATCCAGTTTCAATTCTTGGAAAAGTAAAATCAATAATGTTGAGATTTGAAGAGGCCACTGAGTCATATGGGGGAATCAAAACATTTTATGAACGTTTTTTGAGACTGACAATATCAGTCAGTGGTTCTGTCTCCCATCCACATTATGATGATACATCTGACAAGTTACCTCTGTTATATCTATGTTTGTATGTGTCACAGAAAGTTTTGTGAGGTCCATAGTTTTTATGCTGATGGCAGTCAAAAGATTAACGTGAAAATATGTATAATATTGTTCATGATAGAGTCTGGAAACAATTTTTGTAATGCTTTGAGTAAAAATGTTGTTTTCAGCGGGAATACTATGCCACCCACCAGTATTTCCTGTCTCCTCGTTCCCTGTACCTGGTGATGTGGAACCTCATAGAAGGGGAGCGAGGTGTGGAGGGGCTACAGCAGTGGCTCATCAATATACAAGTAATGTACAGCTCACTGGAATTCCATTTAATTCATATGTCAGCTCATGTTTTTTCATAACATTTTGAAATTATGGGAGACAGTGGTTATAGTATGGTCACGTACATTAAGAAAGCAAGTTGAGGTAAAAAGGGAGATTAGGGGAGGGAGAGAGAGAGACAGAGAGGAAGGACAGAGATGTTGGTGACTATTACGCAGAGGCAAGAAGAATTATCTTTAGCTCCATTTTACCTTATTTGTATGTCATGTGTTCACTGTGTTTTGTCAAGATAGGAATGGAAAGTTTAAAAATTAGTGTTTTAGGACTAGGAGTGGTGACATGGAAGAGAGAAGCTTGATAACATTGGGCAAACATGGAAATATATTCTGGAGGAGACACACATGAAAAGGGGGTAGGCATCATAATGGACAATGACAAGTCAGAATTGTTAAAGGATAATGGGCCATATCAGAGTGTGTTCTGCTATTTAGACTGCAGGGCAATCCATCTGATACCAACATTGTCCAAGTATATGCACCAACATCCATAGTGTGATGACTCAAGGTTTGTTTGCAAACATATGATTTTAAGTGCCCAAGGCATTAAAGACTTTCCAAGATGTAAGAAGAGAGCCATATATGGAGGGCCATGATCACCAGTGTCATGCGGCAGTGCATATAATGATGATTTTGATAACAGAGGGTTCATAATGGACTTGATCTTCATTAACAGTTTTAATTAATATATTGTAAATGATGTATAATTATGTACGATGTGTTGTAAAAGAAGCAGAAGTTTCTTCCCTCCCCCCCCCCCACCCTTTTATTTTCCATTTGAGCATGGTTACATCTCAGATAGTCAGATTAGTGGTCTAAGAGAAAGCTGTGCTTTTCATCAAGTTGTCTTTATTGTCCCAGAGCTGCTGCAGAATTTTCAAATGAAAAGAGGAAAAAAGGCATGCAGTCCGTTACAATGTTTCAGTAAAGAACACAAAAATAAGTATGATGTGAAGTTTGTTGCAGCTGAACTGTATAGCTTTTATGCAAGATGATGTAATGGAAAAAATATGATCTGTGTAACTTACCAGTGTTAACTGTCATCAGGCTCGAGCTCCAGGAGCTCCAGTCATCATCGTTGGCACACACCTGGATGTATTGCGGGATAGAGCAACAAAGCGGAACTTTCCCGCTGACTTTGAGGAGGCAATGACAGGCATGGTGCAGAAGTTGTTCCTGAGCAACAGTGAGCCTGACAAGTGTGGTTTACCCAACATCCTGGATACCATCAACATCAGCTGCAAGACTGGCGAGAATGTCCGCAGGCTGGTGGACATGATCAAGAACACTGTCTTTGAATTGAAGCATGCCAGTAAGCTGTGTTTCATCTCTTTCAGTATGAATAGTATCCCCACCATCTGGAAATTATGTGCTAGAAGTGTCCTCTTTTCTATCGGTCTTTTTGTTTCTACCTTGTTCCTTTGCTTTCTGTCATCTCTTCTATCATTTTCTGCCTTGCTGGTCCATTCACCTGTACATGTCCTATAAAAACTTATATACTATTAGGATTGATGAGTTGGTACATGTATTACTTGTATTTTTGGCTGTAAGGAAATGTGATGTACAGCAGCAATTTCAGGTAATTCAGGCCGTTTTTATATATGTTTCAGTGTCCTTAGTTATGTTTATACATTTGTATTCAGATATATTGTTTTTTAACCCCCTATTGATCAGTAGTCTATGTCAGGGGCATACCCTTGGATTATTCACAAGAATGCATTGAAAGGTGTACTGAATTTTCTCTTCCAGTTTTTTTTCTCCGGGTCACCAAGGTGTTTTGTGTGTCTTGAGATTGTTATAGCCCTGATGTGCCTGCGCAGTCAGCTGGGATTTCAACGTTAATGATAATGGTAATAATAATTCATTTCAGTGTTGCACTGACTGTATGCCCCCGTGTTTTATCCAAAAATACAGGTAAGGTAATACTTATATCACTTTTTTGTGCCTTTCATCTGTGTTGGTGTTAAAATGGTTAAAGTATAACTTAAGCATAAAATATATTTTGTATGCAGAATTAAAACCAAATTCACATCTAAAACACACAAACAAAGAAACACAATTAAGTGAAGAAACAGTAAACAAAACTAGTAAAGATCTCTTAAGCATTAAGGAATCTACAGAATGAAATAATAATGTGATGTCATAATTTTATCAGAATCAAAGACGGTGAAGCTGTTGGGCCAGAAAATCCCACGTAAATACCTGCTGCTGCAGACTGTGGTAAGAGAACTGGCCAAGGAACGCATCAGTGACTTCAAAGATCCTGTACTCATCAGATCCAACTACATGTAAGTCCAGATAAGAGTGTGTTTGTATTAGTTTTTATTTCTTGATGTTTACAAAAGGGGCCATATCCTCAGTTTGGTTTGAGCTGGATTTGATTGTGGTCAAATGATGGATTGATGGTGGTCAAAATGAGCTGGATTTGATGTGTGGGTCAAAATGAGCTGGATTTGATGTGTGGTCAAAATGAGCTGGATTTGATGTGTGGGACAAAATGAGCTGGATTTGATGTGTTGGACAAAATGAGCTGGATTTGATGTGTGGGTCAAAATGAGCTGGATTTGATGTGGGTCAAAATGAGCTGGATTTGATGTGTGGGTCAAAATGAGCTGGATTTGATGTGTGGGTCAAAATGAGCTGGATTTGATGTGTTGGACAAAATGAGCTGGATTTGATGTGTGGGTCAAAATGAGCTGGATTTGATGTGTGGGTCAAAATGAGCTGGATTTGATGTGGTGGACAGATTGAGCTGGATTTGATGTGTTGGTCAAAGTGAGCTGGATTTGATGTGTGGGACAAAATGAGCTGGATTAGATGTGTGGGTCAAAATGAGCTGGATTTGATGTGGTGGAGAAAATGAGCTGGATTTGATGTGTTGGACAAATTGAGCTGGATTAGATGTGTGGGTCAAAATGAGCTGGATTTGATGTGGTGGAGAAAATGAGCTGGATTTGATGTGTTGGACAAATTGAGCTGGATTAGATGTGTGGGTCAAAATGAGCTGGATTTGATGTGGTGGAGAAATGAGCTGGATTTGATGTGTGGGACAAAATGAGCTGGATTTGATGTGTTGGACAAATTGAGCTGGATTTGATGTGTGGGTCAAAATGAGCTGGATTTGATGTGTGGGACAAAATGAGCTGGATTTGATGTGTGGGACAAAATGAGCTGGATTTGATGTGTTGGACAAAATGAGCTGGATTTGATGTGTGGGTCAAAATGAGCTGGATTTGATGTGTGGGACAAAATGAGCTGGATTTGATGTGTTGGACAAAATGAGCTGGATTTGATGTGTTGGACAAAATGAGCTGGATTTGATGTGGGACAAAATTGAGAATTTTTTTTATCTTCTTAGCCCCACTGTTTTATGCAGTGGAAGGTCCTCTTACTAGATGATAGTCCTGAGGGTGTTGTAACTTCAGCACATCTTGGTGAGGTTCTTTATCTGGTTGCCCAAGCATCATGAATACAGGATGGAGGGGACCAGCTTCAGTCTTGTTGCCACATTTTTTTTGTTAAGTCTTGAATGCTTGTTTTGATGATGATGATGGTGATAACGATGATGGACTCATGTGTTGATCCGACTTATGAGTGGGCATATCTTTCCTCATTGCCTGGGGAATGTAAGACCAGCCTTCGAAGTATACGTTCTTCCACTGGCCTTGCATAGGACAGAGTTCTGCCACCTTTGTCTGTGTTTCTGCCAGTCCATCTTCTGCAGGTGCTCTCCTCTGTTAAATGTGATTGTGCCCTGTGTGCACTGCTGACTCATTGTTCTGTCTTGCCTGACAAACACAGGAATTTATTTTAAAGTGTGGAGGATGCGTGCAATCCTCTCCCCACTCTCTTGCCTGTTAATGCTTGTAGTTGCAGGTGCAGTAATTACCATGTGTACAATGGCTTCAGCAGGTTTAGCTTGTTTTATCCATAAACCCTCTGAGACCGTATTTTTGGGTCGTCAGCAATTTCTAGCTTGACTCTCAGTCGAATTCCAGGCATATTGAGGATAGACACTTGCAGATAATCATGTTTTGTTCTGGAGCTCAGGCCTGGAGACATCTTAGCTCCTTTGGGTCAGGAGAACTTTTACTGAGCTGACTGTCACTGTTGATAGATCTGCTCAAGGTTCGTCTCAGCTTGTAGTTATTTGTACTGGCTGTTTACTACCTATCATAATCAGTTTGGTTATGTCATGTTAGTAACTTATGTATAATCTATGTCTTATCCAGTATCTGTTTAAAATCTTAGTTTTGTCCGCTGTCTGTTTGAAGATATTGTCCATGTGTTGTGATTTTTTAATAAGGCAGCAATTATTGCCATAAAATTGTACTTGAATTGAAAATGACTTTGATAGAGAACGGACCGTCTTCCGTGGAAAGAATAGCCCACGTTAGTCAGTTTTTGAGTTTTAGTCTGAGAGCTCAGTTGTTATACTTCTTTCAGTTTTTACATTTAAATGGTTGCTATTTGAATCATTGTGTGTGTGTGTGTGTGTGTGTGTGTGTGTGTGTGTGTGTGTGTGTGTGTGTGTGTGTGTGTGTGTGTGTGTGTGTGTGTGTGTGGGTGTAGGTTGTGTGTATCAGAAAAGATGATGAACAAAGGCTACACCACCTTCAGGGATGTGGAGGAGTTGGAACAAGCTACCAGATTCCTCCATGAAAATGGTATGCAGGGATTTGAATTTGTCGTCATGTGTTTGGTTGTTTTGTTTCGTTTTGTGTGATAGTATTCTTTTATATCAGAACTGAATTTAGAAGATGTTTAGTTAGGTTTATTAGTATTTATTGGTGGAGATTAACAATCTTTTCAGTTTGTTTTTTGTTCAGTCTTGTTCATTTTGTAATTTTTAAGAATTTTCTCTTAGTCATTTTTATATATTCTATTATTTAATAGATTTTTTTGATTTGTGATTCACAGTCTATATTTTCCTGTAGCAAAAAAATGAAGAGTAGAATGGGAATTCAGATGACATTGTGATTGACAATTTGTTTTACTTATTCATATTGTGATGGACAATTTTTTTTTTATGTGAAAACTTCATGAGACACCAATATATTTGAATGGAAAAAGCCTTCACGTTTCAGAAGCTCTTTCTTCATCCAGTGTGTTTTGTATGTCTGTCACTGATGAATTGTATGAGTGTCATATGTAAGCAAATGTGGAAACGAGATTTTGTTTTTGTGGATTCTGGTGGTAGTCATGGTGTGTTTGTGTCATGTGCATGTATTATACCCATGCGCGAACGTGTGTGTGTGTGTGTGTGTGTGTGTAGTGTGTGTGTGTGTGTGTGTGTGTGTGTGTGTGTGTGTGTGTGTGTGTGTGTGTGTGTGTGTGTGTGTGTGTGTGTGTGTGTGTAAAGGCATATGTATATGTGGTGCATGTATTTGCATAATTTGTATCTTTATTTGTGTGTGTGGTGTGTGTGTGTGTGTGTGTGTGTGTGTGTGTGTGTGTGGTGTGTGTGTGTGTGTGTGTGTGTGTGTGTGTGTGTGTGTGTTTTATGCATATGTTTTAACAGCTTATCAGTTTTAACCCAGCAATGACCAAAATCATAAATGTAATATTTTCAAGTGGTCTGGTCTGTCTTCTGATAGGCAAGGTAATGTAGTAGGTGAATGTCAGACTTCCTGCTGAAAGGTCCTGGGTTTGATCTGCCCAGATATCTCTCTCTGTGGGTAAAGGGTGCAGATTTGTTGCATGTTGCAGACTTGCCATTATTTAAACTTCTTTCGTACATATATGTATGCAGAATATGAAATATACACATTAAAGAACCTGTAAGTCATGTCAGTGTCTGGCTTATGGAAACATGAAAACACATTGTGCACATCCACCAAAGATGCAGACTATACAACAACGTAGTGGAATGAGTTCAGTCATCTAACAGCCTGAGTTCTCCATGATTCACTAAAAAGTCTTATTATATGTAAATATGCAGTGAGTGCGGTTGAGTTTGAAGAGTAGCACTATAGAAGAAGGATTTTTCTAAAATTTTTCTCAGATGTTCTTTTAATATCATTTTGTTTATTGTTATAGAACTGATTTCCTTCAAGAATTATGTTTGGTATAGTTGCAGGGCTCCCATCTTCCAGTCTAACTGCATATGTTTCAGGTTGAGTCCGTTAGCTCTGATTGGACACCTTGACACCTGTTCATGTTTGAGGAAAGTAAAGCAGTGATGGAGAAGGGATGGGCACTGCCCTCATAATGTTTGTACTGAAAAAAGTTGTGGTCTGTACCAGCTCAGGTTACTGTGAACTCAGGTTATGAGACAACCTGTAGCTGATTGGGTAGACCACAGCAGCGACACTAAGGTTTTCTCAACCAACTGGTTGAATATTTTGCAGTTAATATGGTCTCTCACAGCTGCAGAGGATGTGCACTTATACGATGTGGTAAGTATGTTTATTAAAAGGGGATTTGCAATAAAACTCCCTGTGTATGTATTCCAGCAGAAGCTGCACATGAATGTGTGCCATATATATGTTTATCCAGGTGTTCTGTTTCACTGGGATGACCATGCTCTCAAGGATCTGTACTTTCTGGACCCTCAGTGGCTGTGTGACCAATTGGCTAAAGTTATCACTGTCAGAGAGATCAACAGCTTTGCCCAGAGAGGTCAGAGTGTAATACCATTTTTACAGTGTTGTGTTTCATTTGATTGCATGTGCTTGCTTGGGTCAAATAGATGAGAGAGAGAGGGGGGGGGGGAGGATGTAGGTGAATATTTGTGCTTTTGTTTTCAGTAAACAGTTTTGTGTTTTTATGAACAGTTAACGACAGATTACTTTTCTTAATTAATGTGTGTGTGGTTTTTTTTTCTTGATTTGTTAAATCTTAATTTGTTTCTGGTTGTTTAATTTTGTATTTTGTTTGTTGTGGAGGAGAGGGAAGGGAGGGGTCTCAATCATTGTTAATTTGTATATGTTTGAACAGCTTTTTTCCAAGATATCACAAGACAGTTGATGTCCTGCTTCTATATTTTCAGGTGTGATGCGCATCAGCAACCTGGAGTTCTTATTCCGCAGTTCGACATTCCAGCCAGAGAATGTTCAGCAATACATCACATCCTTGCTGGCCAAGTTTGAGGTGGCCTTGCAGTTTGATGAAGACCATCTGATCCTGCCTTCCCTCTTACCTGTCAGGCTGGAGCCAGGTAGCAAGAGGCAGGGGGATACCAAGGTGAGTTTCTTAAGATATTGAATTGATTTTTTTTTTCACAACGGGATTTTTCTATGTGAGATATAGGTTGCTTTCCCCAAGGAAAGCATGTTGCCACAGTAGAGTACAATTTTTTTCATGAGTGAATGTAAATTCACAAACACAAACACACACACACAAACACACACACACACACATACACGAACACACACACAAACACACATACACACACACACACACTACACACACACACACACACACACACACACACACACACACAACACATACACACACACACACACACACACACACACACACACACACACACACACACACACACACACACACACACACACACACACACACACACACACACACATACACACACATATCTATCAATCTATATCTCTCTATCTCTCTATGTGTATATATACACACATACACACAACACACACACACACACACACACACACACACCACACACACACACACACCACACACACACAACAACAATATATATATATATATATATATATATATATATATATATATATATATGTATATGTATGTATGTATGTATGTATGTATGTATGTGTGTGTGTGTGTGTGTGTGTGTGTGTGTGTGTGTGTGTGTGTGTGTGTATTGCTTTTTTATGTTAATCTAATAAAGTTGTTTTTTTCTGCTGAATTTTTAAAAAGGACAACATTTTTGTTGTCATGTGATTTTTGTATGTGCTAAATGGACAACAAATATAGGACTTTGGTTTATCATCTCATCCAAAGTATTAGGACTTAAATTACCACTCAGGATCCTGTGGAGGGTGTAGAAAATGCCTGTCAGATCAAGGTTCAAATCGATAATCTCTCTCTTCCCAGAAAGGTGCTTTTGCCATCTCTGAGTAGAGGGTGTGGAAGACGAAGGGGAGGAGAAATTGCCAGTATGTGTCTTTTGGTGTGTGTTGGGAGGGGGGAAAGGGGAGGGAGTTACTGAGGAAAGCTTCTTGTGTTTGGATAGGAACAGAAGCTTTAGAAGAGGGAAAGAGAAGTTGCCAGTGAGCCTTTGTGTGTGTGTGTGTGTGTGTGTGGTGTGTGTGTGTGTGTGTGGTGTGTGTGTGTGTGTGTGTGTGTGTGTGTGTGTGTGTGTGTGTGTGTGTGTGCACGTGCGTTGTGTGTGCGTGTGCGTGTGTGTATGTGTGTGTGTGTGTGAAGAGGGGGAGAGAGAGAGAGAGAGAGAGAGAGATATCGCATTTTGTGTTTATTGACATAGTGTCATTGCTCATTATCATCTGCATGTAGATTTTTCTCTGCTTATGTTTTTTTTT
>CM060305.1:49128819-49171319 GCA_030674185.1 Monoplex corrugatus
TGTCTACATTCGTTACTTCATAACTTTGGGGGATGGTGTTCATTTTTTTGTCTGTCCAAATTGTGGTTCAAAGAAACACACAAGGGGATTCATTCTATACTCCACTTGGTCTTCTTTCACTGATGGCACTCAGTCTTGTCACAGCGTTCACAAAACGGTGAACACACACACAGGTGAGGAAAAAAAAATGCACTGTAGAATGGAAAACTAAGAACACAAAAACAAAAGCACAAAAAAGCAGAAGAAAATGAAATATATATAACTGAGGGGAAAAAAAAAACTAACACAGAACACCCTACTGCCAATACACAAACTTGGTGTGGTAGTCCTTGAAACATTGGCCTAAGCACAATCCAGGCTTGGATGGGCAGGAGGGGCAGTAGTAGCGGGATTCCTTCCGCACTTTTATTTTCTTCGTGCAGACCCGACACGGCTTGGTGGGGTTAGACTTGTTTGGTGTTGGTGGCAGTGGAAATAAAAAGTGGTGTGCACCCACCCTCACCTCGTCATCTGTTTTTCCCTCTTCCACAGCTGGCACCTGATCTGGCCAAATCCAAGAGGTGATGACACTCTCCAAAAAACTTAGGAAAGTGTTACAGGAGTCATCACCTCTTGACTTTTGCAAGATGAATGCATTGCAGGCTGCAACCTGCAGAAAATGGAAAAACAGTTTTTTTGTCCATTTCATCGACTTACGTGAGCAGTCATATGGGTGAAGCAGCTGATCTTGTTTGTCAACTCCACCCATATTCCTGTTGTAATTCGATGAAACAGACGGACGCATGTTGACACCCCGTCGTCCCCGGTGTGGAATGGGTGCCTCAGTGTGGCCATGCACAGAGGACAGCAGGTGCACCACTTTTGTGCTGTGGTACTTTGTGGCGACGATCTTGTTGTCACCACAAAGAGCAGCTGATGATCCGGGGTCCAGCTTCACTCCACGTAGCTCCTCTGGAATACCCCGGTTCTCCCGGACGGTGCCGCAGGCCAAGGTGTTCCTTTCCAGGAGGTAGAGGTACAGCCGCAGACTACTGTACCAGTTGTCCGTGTAGACATGGTAGCCCTTTTCCAGGAGAGGGGCTACCAAGTACAGCACCATCTTCTCGCTGGCCGAGAGAGTTGGGTTGTCTGCATTTACGGACTCTAGGACAGGCTGCACCTCATTGACGGGGTCCTCCTTTCCAGCATACACCTTGAAGCGGTAGCAGTAGCCACCACTTCCCTTGACACCGCCGTCAGACTCACAGCACAGGTATATTTTGATGCCAAACCGGGCACGTTTCAACGGTATGTATTGACGAAATATCAGTCTACCCTTCCAAAGAAGTAGACTTTCATCAACACATACCGCTTGCCGGGGCTCATACACCTCCTGGAACCTCTCATGCAGATGATCCAGAATAGGACGGATCTTGTAGAGCCGGTCGTACGCTGGATCACCTGGCACTGGCATGGCTGCATTGTTGTTGAAGTGCAGAAACTGAAGAAGAATCTGAAATACAGAGTAAACTTTCAAGATAAGTAAGCAGACCCACAACTGGGCACACACACACACACACACACACACACACACACACACACACACACACACACACACACACACACACACACACACACACACACACACACACACAGCCTACACACACACACACACACACACATACACACACACACACACACAGCCTACACACACACAGCCTACACACACACCCACTACACAAGCACACACTGACAGTATCACACACACTTGAATATATAAAAACACCACACTGGTATAAAAAAGTGCTTTTGTCTTTTACAAAATGAATAAACTTGCATGGAAAACTTACACACAGAAAATAAATAATGCTTATGCACACACGCGCGCGCGCACACACACACACACACACACACACACACACACACACACACACACACACACACACACACACACACACACACACACACACATACACACACACACACATTCACACAAGCACACACTGACAGTATCACACACACATGAATATAAAAACACCACACTGGTGTACCAAAAAAGTGCTTTTGTGTTTTACAAAATCAGCAAACTTGTATGGAAAACTTGCAAACAGAAATAAATAATGCGTATGTACACATGTGCACTCACACACACACACACGCACATGCACACACACACACACACACACACACACACACACACACACGCACACACACACACAGCCTACACATACACACACACACACACACACACACACACACACATTTACACAAGCACACACTGACAGTATCACACACACTTGAATATATAAAACCACACACACACACACACACACACACACACACACACACACACACACACACACACACACACACACACACACACACACACACAAAATGAATAGTGGAGGGATGAAGAATCAAGTAGTGAAAAAAAGAAAAGAAAAAAAAATAGAGCTACTTGCCTGGAACCGGTTTCTTGTCATGATGGAGCTGAAGACTGGAATTCTGTACAGCACCTTCTTAGACCAGTACAGTTCAATTGAAGGTAGCCGCACAATGCCCATCAGCAGAACCAGGCCCAGAAACTTCCTCATTTCTGCACAGTCGACTTTCTCCCACTTGTTGGCCCTGGAAAACTGTGGAAGATTGGGGTGTGCCTCGAGAAACTGGTCAGCATACAGGTTTGTCTGAATGACGAGATGGTTGACTAGGTCAGAAAAAAATAATTCCAAATAGTCAACCGGCCTAAAATTAGCACAGCTGACCTTCAACCCCGGATTTCCAGTGAAAACTACACCAGGGTTGGGGTGCTGTGCATCAGCTTCTCGCCATTCTCTCACTAGCTGTTGCTGACCACGCCTCACGCCACGCCCCCTGCCGCTTCCACGGGGCCCTCGCCGTCGTCCAGACCCCCTACCACGTCCACGACCCCGTCCCCTCCTGACAGGAGGGGGTGCAGTGCTTGTTGATGGTAGAGGATCCCCCATTTCCTCTTCTTCACCCTCGCTAGCACTGGTTTCCCCACTGCTTTCACTGGGAGCGAACGAAGGATCCACGTCATCACCAGCACCTATCTCCGATAAAAGTGGATGGTGCTGGTTCCCATCCGTCTCCTCCTCATCACTGATGTCAGGATCCGATCCTCCCATGTCTTCTTCTCCACTGTCTTGATCGTTGAATATCTCGTCCAACACATCAAGCGCAGTGTACCGCTTGAAAACAGGTCGAGCCGACGACGTACTAGGTCTCGCTGCCATCTTGAATTCGCTAATCACTGTAACCTCTCAACTCGCGATTTGCATATCCTGTGGTCAGTTACTGGTGACGTGAAGGATATGGGGCTCTTCGCTGATATCAGCAACAGAGTTGGAAACATTTTGCGCAGTCATTTCTTGTGTAGATTTGCTCGCTTTCCGTGACGAGTTTACTACGAGTGGCACTCGTATACGGGCGTGGTGAATTTCGATTTTACTACGAGCGTTACTCGTACCAAGCAGAGAAGAGGTTAACAGCTCATCAAATTTTCTTGGAAGAGATTATGGAGTTGATTTTGTTGCCTGTTCAGAGATGTGCGTATTTGTTTTTCTGCTCCTTCATTTATTGTATTTTGTTTTTTCTGTCTTTTTATGGTATGTAACAATTCTTCTCTGTAGTTCTAAAATCTGTTTGCTTCATGATTTTTGTTGCAGCATAGTCAGGAAGTGCAAGTCCATTGAATACTTAATTAGTATATTCCCAGAGTGAAAAGACTTATGTGGCAGTGAAATGTTATTTATTTCAGCTCAGTTCAGTGCACAGTAGTACTGAACAACATAGCACAGTGCAGTACTGCATATACTGTGTGATACATTAATATTTGTGACCACTTTTCACAAAGGGGACATAGTCCATTTCTGGAGATAGTAAGTTATTGGTACGAGGGTCATCATCGAATAGCAAGACTGTGTAACAACTAAGTAATTATCCCAGTGCTCACACACACACACACACCACGCACGCCGACGCACGCACGCACGCACGCACGCACGCACACACCACCATTTTTTTTTTTTTACATTTTCATAAACATTCTTACCATTTATTGAACGACCCGTGTCATAATGTTGAAAAGAGCCTGAAATTTCTAGCTCATTAATGTATGCATCAGTTTGTTGGGACAAAAATTGTAGGGGTTGTGAACAATTCCAATGTCATTTTTCACAATTGAAATGTCATATGTACCTATTCCTTATCTTGAGAAAACAGAAAAAATGTTGAGAATATTCACTTTTGGTTTTCCATAGAGACCATATTGAATGCTGTCTTGTGAATTCTGATTGGGTGACACTGAATCATTCTGTGCTGTGCTGGGAGTTGACATAAATTTTAAAATGATGTACAGAATGTTAGGTTCTGTAAGGGGTTGAGTTGTGGTGATGGAGTGAAAATTTCTAATTTCAGGTGACTTCAAGAGAGCATTGGGGAGGGATATCACCATAGTTATTTAATTTCATTGCTTTTTTAGGTTGAGTTACATTGTGAAACTTACGTACACCTAAAGAAAAGCCCAAAGAACAAGTTGCAAGTAGTATCTCAATTTTAATCGGAGAGACTCTCACCAACTGTCTTAATCTTTTGACTCCTGCGCCCTGTCCACCAGCGTTCTGCATTATCAACCATGCTAGCAAAGCAAAAACTTAACCATTTGACTCTCTCACCCTATCTGCCAGCTTCCCTCAGGAAGCTGGTGGATAGGGTGAGGGAGTCAAAGGTTAAGTTTTTGTAGATGGCGGATAGTGTTCAAGAGTCAAAGGGTTACAATATATCTCAGCTTGCTCTTGTACGACTTATGTCCATGTTCGTGAGAATGGGTAATCTTTGATAGAACTGTGATCTCACCTGTTAATGGGTAATCTTTGATAGAACTGTGATCTCACCTGTTAATGGGTAATCTTTGATAGAACTGTGACCTCACCTGTCAATGGGTAATCTCTGACAGAACTGTGATCTCACCTGTTGAAGCATCATCTGCTTCAGGTCCCTATCTGAAGGACAGGCTTTTATTTACAATCATGAAAATGGCTTGGAGAACAATGAGGGTGTGATCTTCTCTTACCTGGTTGAGCGTTGCATGCTGGACGTCATGCAAGGGGTGGACACATTGTGTCCAGTCCATGGCAGCATCTCCCCTCAACATCTGCTGGATCAGGCTGGAGTCAGTCATCCCTACTACATTGCACCTGATGTGGTGAGTTGATGTGATTGTTCTTGTAGAAGTGATGCAGTGATACAGAAATAATGTGATGATAATAATATTAGAACAGTTTTTAGAGTGCTCACCTCTATTAGTATCGGAACTCAGAGTACTGTGCAATTTAAATTGACAGAAGTATATAACATACACTCAAAGGAATATAACATGAACAGAATGTGCGTGCATGCAAGCACATACACACACAAACACACACATGCATGCTTGCACGCAAGCATGCACACACATGCACACAGACACAGACACACTGAACGACACACAGAGACACAGACACACAGACACACACACATCACACTCACACTCACTCACACACACTCACATTCACACTCACACTCACTCACACACACACACACACACACACACACAACACACACACACACCCCACTCACACTCACACTCACACTCACATTCACACACACACACACACACACACACAAACTCACATTCCACACACACACACACACACACACACACACACACACACACACACACACACACACACAACACACACACACACACACACACACACACACACACACACACACATTGATATAAATTCCATGAGCACACCCACTATTAGCCAACATTTGAAAGTTATTATAAAATATGAGTGCTAAAGTAGAGCATATGCGTTAAGTCTCTCTGTACGACGGAACGCTATCGCGTTCGTGACGTAAGGCACAGTTTCGTACGAGGAACGTGATAGCAGTTTCGATAATTAAAGATTTTTTTACACTTCCCTCGTGACGTGGCATGCCCATTGAAGCTACACTGGTCACTGCAAAGTGTCAAGGGTCAAGTGGAAAGTTACTTTGTGAGATTCCATCGCAATACACTCATCGGGAAACAATTGACTTCGGCACCCCACATGACTTGCTAATCTGCATTCATGTCAAAAATGGCGTTGCAGGCAAGTACGAGTTTTGGAGCAAAGTAGATCGTGATGACGGCGTTTTACTGCTGCTGAAGTGATTGAAGTGCTTCAGACTGAAGGATTGGACATTGAGAAGTATGATGAAGATGATGGTGAAAGTGTTTCAAGTGATGGAAGCTGCCAGCAAGAAGGTACTGACAGTGACCCAGTTTCAGACGACAGTGAAGTGGGAGAGGGAGGTGGACATACACGTCACGAGAGGAGAGTGCTCAGTGGGCTATTATAGTGAGTCACATGTCTGATGAAGATTTCTTTGACTTTCTTATGCATGACTGGCACGAAGATTTTAGTTTTTCCCCCATTTTGCCTCCGTTCTCTGGCTCTTGTGGCCTGCATCCCAGCTGAGTGCCATGCCCCCATTGATTTCTTCAGTCAGTTTGTGACAGAAGACTTTCTAAATTCTATTGTCATAAACAGATATGCATAAGAGAACTGAGTGGCGAGCAGAATGAGCACTTCTCCTGCCCTCTGCCACCCTTCCCCAGCAGCAGGAAGAACTATTGGAAGTGCCATGTGTGTAGTGCTGGCAGCAGGAGATACCGGAGGTTCAACTGCGGCAAACCCCCAACTGGTGTAAAAAGTGTGGGGTTGCCCTCTGTGACAAACTATGCTAGCCCAACAAGACCATCACCTGCTTCCAACTGTATCACTCAGTGCAGAACTACAGTGATTATTAGAAAAACAGTGCATAGGGCTGAAGCATCCGGTGTGCTCCTTTTTTCCCAAATTCCCCTGTGTAACAATTTGTAACATTTATTTATATAATGTCACTAATAATTCATTTTTATTTTACCCTGAGCAAAGTCTACTTTATTCATGTTATTCTGTACATACAAAGACCTTCTCACCTTTGACTGTGTGTTCATGGAGCTGATCAAAGTATGTGACTGTCCGGTGATCTTGACCACAAAATTTGGGGTATTTTCAGCATGGCACATGAAGAAGAAATATTCAAGGGAGAACTTCAATATTTTGGCATGAACTAACCCAGCATGTAAATATTCAGATCTGAAAGTTTCATTTTGTTCTTTATGTTTTGTGATTTTTTCCCTAACCCTTCAAAATGGGCCATCTGTGGGGAAAAGCAAGGGGAAAAACTCTCTGTCCCGAGTGAGTTAAGTATATCTGACACATCTGGAAAGAAAAGCACCATTTAATGCAGAGTTATGTGAAGATATGTAACATGATTTTCTTCTCATGGCAGTTTGTTTGATTGGCCTACATGATAGATGGGGAAAAAGTAGAGAAACTGGTAGTTTGTAAAGCCTATACATATACTGTGAAATGATAAAAATGGTCTTCAAATGTAATAATCAGATGGTAGCAGTTCCATTACCTTTCATACGTTTGTACTGTCACTCTAAGCTTTTGTGCTTATATACACGTAGGTACGCATCTGATCTCTTTTTTGTTTTTTGTCTCCTGAAATGAGTTGATTTGGCATCACTTTCTTTCATTATCAGAGCCAAAAGTAATGATTTGTCTTGAGAGTTTTAAACTATTCACATTTGTGCAGTTGGTAGAAAAACTTGAAATTTATTTGAAAATAGCTGTACATTATTGACAGTCCCAAAAACTGTGATGTATACCTTTTCATATTGGATTGCAGAAATGGCAGAGATTTCTTCTTTGAGTATGACAGTAAGAGCAAGTATTTGCTGTGTAATGTCTTAACTGAAGCCATGTAATTTCTTTAACCCACTCATACTGTTTTTCTGGCATATCAGTAATAGACAGTAGTGGGAATACCCAGTTTTGTTGTGGAGCTTAGGCCAGGAAACAATTCAGCTTCCTTGGGTCAGGGTTGACAAAATTGATGTTTTGTATGTTTGCCTCCTAACGTTAATTCCCATTTATTGCAGCAACTCATGCATGTGTGCATGCATGCATGCTTGCGTGTGCTTGTGTGCTTGTGTGTGTGTGTGTGTGTGTGTGTGTGTGTGTGTGTGTGTGTGTGTGTGTGTGTGTGTGTGTGTGTGTGTGTGTAAAGGTGTTCAGTGACCTGGACCATGATGTTCGCCTCTCGAGCACAGACCAGCTGGAAGTAGGACGATGTCTTGGTGAGGGCAACTTTGGCAAAGTCTATGAAGGCAGTCTCTACAGAAGGGTAAGTTTAACCTTTTGTCAAAATGATTAACAATCTGTATAGAAGAATAAGTCTAAAACCTTTTGTCAAAATGATTAATAGTCTGTACAAAAGGTTAAGTCTGACTGTTGTCAAAATGATTAACAGTCTGTACAGAAGGTTAAGTCTGACCCTCTGTCAAAATGATTAAGTCTGTACAGACGGTTAAGTCTAACCTTCTGTTAAAATGATTAACAGTCTATACAAAAGGTTAAGTCTAACCCTCTGTTAAAACGATTAACAGCCTGTACAAAAGGTTAAGTCTAACCCTGTGTTAAAAGATTAACAGTCTGTACAAAAAGTTAAGTCTAACCCTGTGTTAAAATGATTAACAGTCTGTACAAAAAGTTAAGTCTAACCCTGTGTTAAAATGATTAACAGTCTGTACAAAAAGTTAAGTCTAACCCTGTGTTAAAATGATTAACAGTCTGTACAAAAAGTTAAGTCTAACCCTGTGTTAAAATGATTAACAGTCTGTACAAAAGGTTAAGTCTAACCCTGTGTTAAAATGATTAACAGTCTGTACAAAAGGTTAAGTCTAACCCTGTGTTAAAATGATTAACAGTCTGTACAAAAGGTTAAGTCTAACCCTGTGTTAAAATGATTAACAGTCTGTACAAAAGGTTAAGTCTAACCCTCTGTTGAAATGATCAACAGTCTGTACAGACGGGTGAGTCTAACCTTCTGTTAAAATGATTAACAGTCTGTACTCATCATCATCATCATCATGTGCCATATTGCATGGCATTGGATAATAATAAGGAATATGTATTGGGAACAAACAGCAGCAGTGAGAATAGAAATCCAACCCCTTACCTTTACTTTCTGTTTCTAGTATATTCACAAGGTTTTGTTGGTCCTTTTCATTTTCTGCAATTAGCACGGTGTCATCTGCATATTGAATGTTGTTTATCACTTTTCCTCCAACCTTTAATCTAGGTTTCTCATGATGTTTTTCGCTGTAAAGTGAAAACAGATTTGATGACAAAACACAACCTGTCTGACTCCTCTTTTGATGTTTTGGAAAGAGCTTATATCATTTTGTATATTCATTGCAGCTGTTTGTTCCCAATACATATTTCTGATCATTCATAGATCTTTTTCATCAATATTGAGTCTTTCTAGTTGGTTGATCATTTCTTCATGTCTTACCCTATTGAAAGCCTTGGTATAATCAACAAAGCATAAATATAGATCCTTATTCATCGCGACTGACCTCTCTATGATAGTTCTTAGGATGTATATGGCATATATAGTTCCTTTCCCTTCCGCAAATCCACACTTTTCATCTGCTATTTCTCTTTTGGTTCTATTCCTTGTCCTCATGATTATTCTGAATAAGATTTTTGTTACATGACTCATCAAACTGATTGAGCGATGGAGTTTGCATTCTTTAACCCCTGTCTTCTTTGGAAGTGCAATGAAAATTGATTTTGACATATCTTTGGGGATCCAAAACAAGTGTGACTGCCCACGCCCAAGCAAACAGGAACCAGAAGAACAAGAAAACCATTATAAGCGCGTATCCAACAAAACAAAACAAAACAAGCACAAATTTTCGGCCAACTAGCCTTTGTCAAGCGTGAACGCACGGTCACAAACACCAAACAATGGATAATAAAAACGGGACTAAAAACTTCCCTGCCGCCTCATCCAGTGTGTAAGAAATGAATATAAGCGCGTATCCAACAAAACAAAACAAAACGAGCGCAAATTTTCGGCCATCTAGCCTTTGTCAAGCGCGAATGCACGGTCACAAACACCAAACAATGGATAATAAAAACTTCCCTGCCGCCTCGTCCAGTGAGTAAGAAATGGCATTCATTTCTTACTCACTGGACGAGGCGGCAGGGAAGTTTTTAGTCCTGTTTTTATTATCCATTGTTTGGTGTTTGTGACCGTGCGTTTGCGCTTGACAAAGGCTAGTTGGCCGAAAATTTGCGCTTGTTTTGTTTTGTTTTGTTGGATACGCTCTTATACCCAGCTCA
The DNA here is from genome assembly GCA_030674185.1 of Monoplex corrugatus. Classification (NCBI taxonomy): domain Eukaryota; kingdom Metazoa; phylum Mollusca; class Gastropoda; order Littorinimorpha; family Ranellidae; genus Monoplex; species Monoplex corrugatus. Next base: position 49,139,097 of record CM060305.1, read on the forward strand.
ATCATACTGATTCTCCTTCTAACTACGATCATCTAGTTCAGTCTCTTCAGAACTGCGTTTCTGAAGTAAAATCCTGGATGTATGAAAATCGACTTAAGTTGAATGATGACAAGACTGAAGCCCTTCGTGTTTCTCCATTGCCTGCAGATCTTTCTTCTCTGCCTTCCACTATTACTGTCGGTAATACCGCTATTGCTTTTTCTGATTGCGTTCGTGACCTCGGTTTTGTCTTTGACCATAATCTCTCCATGCACCAGCACATCATCAAAACATGTCAGGCTGCATACATCGAACTTAGACGCATTAATTCTATTAGACACTACCTTACATTAGACGCAACCAAGACGTTAGTTACTGCATGCATTCTGTCTAGGTTAGATTATTGCAATTCACTCCTTGCGGGTTGCCCTCAGAAACATCTCAAACATTTGCAACAAGTTCAGAACTCTGCAGCTAAACTCATCTTCAAGGCACGTAGGTCACAGCACTGCACACCCCTGTTTCAGACACTGCACTGGCTCCCGGTTGAACAAAGAATAAAATACAAGATTTGCTGCCTTTGTTATCACATCATTTCTGGAACTGCTCCTGACTATCTCTCTGAACTCTTGACTGTCTACGTACCTTCTCGATCACTCCGCTCTTCTGTGGATGACAAGAAGTTTCGTGTGCCAAAATATAACAGAGAAACTCACGGTGGTAGAGCCTTTGCAGTTTTTGCTGTTCAGACATGGAACTTGTTGCCTCAGTCCGTCCGCCATTCTAAAACTCTACCATCTTTCAAAACAAGTTTAAAAACTTACTTCTTTAAACAGTGTTTTTCCTGATTTTGGCTAGTGGGTTGATCCTGCTTGACATTCTGGATGAAATTGTGCACAATGGGGTGTATGCCAGTGTGTGTGTGTGTGTTGTGTGTGTGTGTGTGTGTGTGTGTGTGTGTGTGTGTGTGTGTGTGTGTGTGTGTGTGTGTGTGTGTGTGTGTGTGTGTGTGTGTGTGTGTGTGTGTGTGTGATGTGTGGCTGTGTGTGTGTGGGTGTTGTGTGTGTGTGTTTGAAAATGGGGGGAGAGGGGTGGGGCGGGGAGGGGGTGAGAGGGAGAGAGATTATTTGGTGTGTCTGTGTGGTTGTTGATTTCCTGTGGATAGTTTTTGATGAGTTTGTTTGTATTGTAGCCTGTTATTTGGTTTATATATGTATGGTTTACTGATGTAAAGCGCTTTGAGGTTTCGGAAAGCGCTCTATAAATGCACTATTATTATTATTATTATATTGGTTTTCTTGTTCTTCTGGTTCTTATATCTTTGGGGATTTTTCCAGTGTCATAAATTTCATTTAGGAGGATTGTTATTTTTTCAATACCAGATTCCTCCAGGGCTTTAAACGTCTCTATAGTAATGTTTCATATCTGTAGTAATGTTTTACATATAGGAGGCTTTTTATATGCTTCATCATATGTGCAAATAAAACACAGTCATTTTTTTTTATCATATTTAATGTTCAGGCATTTCACATATACAGCATGAAACATGTAGTTGTCAGATGTGGTGGATGCCTTTGCTTTTGTGAGAAAAAAAAAGAAAATGATTATGCAACAAGAAAATATGACTTTTAGTGCTACTTATAACAGTAACAGTATTAAGTTTTTTTCTTGGAGTATAGCACCTTTTTGTCATGGTGTGTTTGCTTTTGCTTTCAGTGGATTGTCATAAAGCTGGCCCAGAAACATGTGAGGTATCTACCATGTCATTCTCCATGATTTTGTGATAATTTTGTTCCTCCTCTCCACTTAAATGTACGTTTGAAGGCGGAAGATTTCATAAATCAGAGAGAAACCAACATCCTTCTTGTTAGTTATGAATTTACTGCCCATTATGCCATTGGTGTTCAGGGCAACAGCAAAGGTTCACCACTTGTGCCTGTTCTTGGCCAGCTTTTGTATGGTATCCCAGATGTGTTTAGAGGCCATGAGTTCTTCTTTTACTGTTTATTGCCAGGTGTTCTTGAGAATTATGGCCATGTGTTTTTGGCTCTTCCTCTCTTGTGTCTTCCTTCTGATATCAAGTGAAGGGCAGTGTTATCATGCTGTCTGTGATACAGTCCTGGTATTGATGGACACCTCATTTTCATCATAGTTAAGACTACCATCCTCTATTTTATGGTAAACCAGAACCTGTGATGAATTTCACAGTTGTTTTGATCCCTTGAGATACCACGCTGGGATGGTAGAGAGGATGAGCTCTCACTGCCTGTAAAATATCCCAGATTTAAGCACATAGCATATTGCCTGTACTATTCAGAACATCTAAGTGCCCTTATGGCCTTCATGTGATTGGGGTGTTTCTACTTGTTGTAGGTTTGTATGGTGCATTATGAAAGTCATACTATCCTGCATGTGGTAATTGTCTGTTGCAGGGTGGTCCACCTGAACCAGTGGCATTGAAAATCCTGTTTGAGGCGGAACGTGGACGTAGAACCACAAACATCCAGGTAAAATTGCTGGGGTGTCATTCTCATTTGCTGCCTTGTGTTTGTTTGTTTTCTTGAAGCAAGAAGAAATCACTCTGGAGAAAAAGGAAAGAAGGCTGTGGGTTTTTTGATTGTCTATTTTGTGTTTGAGCAGTGTTTTCTTGACTGCATGTATGCATATTATTTTGCCCACACTGTGCAGCTGTAGTGTTGCTGCAGTCTCTGTATTCTGTCTTCTGTGGGCATGCATGCTGGAAGTTTTTGTGTGTCCTTAAGCTGTCAAACTGTGACATGGGTTATAATATCTTTAATACATGTAATTGGTGTTTTGCATGCTTGTACACATGAAGGAGCTTTACATGATAGGAGATTGGCACACAAACAAAATGTTTAACTGGGAGATTGGAAAAACAGCAGCCCACCAGACAGTGCCGAGACAGGATCAACTCAGACCTTCTGATTGAAAGTCTGACATCCTAACCAGTTGATTGTTTCATCCATCGATGCTGTGCATTTTGTCATTTCACAGACCAGTTGATTCTTTTGATAGAGTTATGGACTTAAGATCTGATATCTTGAGTTCAGTACCAGTCCCCAACATTAAAAATTGGCCTGGAGCTGGCCATCTTAATGTTTCTATTATTTTGTATTTTGTTGGTGACAGGTGAGTGCTTGATATGTTCTTTCTCCTTCCTTCCTCATTTGAAAACTTTGCCAGGTTTTTATACAGGCTCAGAGTGCCTGGCACGTAATTGTTAGCAGATTTGAATGGAATGCATATGGAATTCTTTTAGTGCGATGAATCCTTCTTGAACAAACTCCAAACTATCACTCATGTTTTTATCTGAAGGATTTGTTTTGTAAACATATAATTCTGTCCATGTTCTATCTGTACTAATTTTTCACATTGTGTTGTTCATACATGTGTTGCAATACACATACATATCTGCCTTCATGTTCACTACAGGGATTTCAGATGCGACTGGAAACAGCGTGCAGTGCTTATCTGACAGCTCGTCAAGAAGTGTCCATACTGAACCAGTTGTCTCATGATCACATTGTGCCTTTCCTTGGTCTGGCTCTGCAGCCTCTGTCTCTGGTGCTGGGTCTAGCTCCACATGGGGCTTTGAACACTGTCCTGAAGAAGTTGCATGAAGCTGGTACCCACCTGTCTCTTTTTGTTGTACGGAAGGTGATCATTCAGGTACGCTGCTGTTTGTCTTTCTGTTGTGAGTGAAATAGAATTAGAAATGGAATACTTGTGATGATTTTTGTTGTTGCAATATTATCATTAGAGTGTGTGTGTACATGAAACCTTTGGAAAGATATTCTTTGATAGCTTAATGATAATGATGATAATAATCCTTGGGCTCCTGGATCGGTTCGCTCCTGCCTGTGGCCGCCTTGTTTCCAAGAGGCCACCATCACCTTGGTTCTCCTCCATTGGGCCTCAGCTGCAAGCGGCCAAGTGTGAAAGGCGCAGAGCCGAGAGACAGTGGCTCAAGTCTAGTCTGACTGTTCATAAGCAAATTTTTCAAACTGCCAACAAAATTGTCAATAGCCTCGTAGATGCCTCTAAATCAGCCTATTACAATGCTAAAATTCTTGCCTGTTCCACTTCCAAACAACTGCATAATATAACTAATACTCTTCTTGGCAAAACTGGCTCTTCTCCTCTTCCATCTCACCTGCCACCTTCTGATCTTCCACAGGCTTTCTCTGACTATTTTTTCAACAAGATTGCTAACCTCAGGCTTTCTCTCGATTCCACGACGAACACTCATGCTACATTTCCTGAACCCCCTTTCTCTGGAATCCCCCTTACTTTCTTCCAACCCGTTTCTGAGGACTTTGTTAAGAAAATCATCATGAAATCTGGCATTAAAACCTGTGAACTCGACCCATTGCCAGCTTCTTTTCTCACCCATTGTCTCGATACTCTTCTCCCTCACATCACCAATATCATTAACCATTCCCTCTCAACTGGCTCCTTTCCTTCTTCTTTCAAGTCAGCAATTGTAAGACCTCTTCTAAAAAAGACGACTCTTGACCCTGAGAATTTGAAAAACTATAGACCTGTGTCAAATCTTCCTTTTCTCTCCAAGGTCTTAGAGAAAGTTGTTCTTGACCAGCTGTTAAACCACCTTCATTCCAATAATCTTGTCTATTCCCTTCAGTCTGCTTACCGTTCTGGACATAGTACCGAAACTGCTCTTCTCAAAATCTGCAACGACTTACTGACTACTCTCGACTCTAACAACGTATCACTTTTGACTCTCTTGGACCTATCTGCTGCCTTTGACACTATTGACCACTCTATCCTTCTCTCCCGTCTACATCACTCTTTTGGGCTCCATGATACTGTCTTGAACTGGTTTCATTCTTACATCACCAATCGTCTGCAAGTAGTTTCTGTCAATGGTCTTTCTTCTAATCCTTCCTGTCTGACTTACGGAGTGCCACAAGGATCTGTTCTGGGCCCCCTACTTTTCATTCTCTACACCTACCCTGTCTCCTCTATTGTCCAAGAACACCTGCTTCAGCATCATTCTTTCTCGGATGACAATCAGCTGTATGTCTCTGGGCCTCTCCCTGACCTTCCCATCATGATCCAGAAAACCCAATCTTGTGTAGCTGACCTGAAGGATTGGATGACTGATAACAAACTGAAATTAAATGAAGAGAAATCCGAATTGATCTTGATCACCCCACCCAAACTCCAAAATCACCCCTCTCTTCCAACCTCTGTCACACTTGTTGACTCATCTATCCCTCTCTCCCATTTTGCCCGTAACCTTGGTGTAACTCTTGATCAAACCCTGTCCTTCCACCAGCATGTGAGCAACGTCTGTCGGACTTGTTTTCTTGAACTCCGCCGAATTGCTTCTATCCGCCACCTCCTCTCAGAAGACACGACAAAGGCTCTTGTCTGTGCATTTGTTCTATCCCGTCTCGATTACTGTAATGCTCTTTTTTCTGGTTCCCCCTCTCATCTCATTAACAAACTTCAGAAAGTTCAAAATCATGCTGCCCGTCTCATCTTCCGCTCTTCAAAATTTAACCATGTTACGCCATTGCTCTGTTCTCTCCACTGGCTCCCTGTTCAGCAAAGAATATCCTACAAGAGAGGACGAAGATGGCGAGAACGCCATCGAAAGCTACGGAACTGTGAGTAGCGATTTTTACACTGTTGGGAGACCTTGTTCTTCAAAATTGGTAGCATTATAATATCCTACAAGATTGCCTGCCTCTGCTTCAAATCTATTGAGTCTTCCTGTCCTGAGTATCTCACCCATCTGTTACATCTCTACACGCCATCTCGAGCTTTGCGGTCCTCATCTGATACCCGTCTCTATAGTATCCCCATAGTCCGCACTAAAAGGTTTGGGCAGCGTTCTTTTTCCTATCAAGCTCCAACCATCTGGAATCAGTTACCTCGCTCTCTTAGATACTCACCCTCTCTGTCCACATTCAAACGCTCCCTCAAAACTCACCTGTTTCCCAAAACTGGTAATCTCTGCCCCCTTCCCCCCATGTAATGTAATGGTGACATTATAGTGTCTTAGTGTCAATGTGTCATTGTATTTGCATGTCATGCTGTGTGTGTGTTTGTGTGTGTGTGTGTGTGTTTGTGTGTGCGTGGGTGCTTCTGTGGGCGTGTGTGTGTGTGCTTGTGATTCTGGTTATATGTTTTGCCATTGTAAACGCCTAGGGCATTAATTTGATTAGGCGTACTAAATGTTCATAATAATAATAATAATAATAATAACAAAAATAAGAACAACATTATTAACAACAATGAAGGCTGCGGCAGCGATGACGATGACAATGACAGTGACAATGATAATAATGCCACTGCCACTGCCACTGCCGCTGCTGCTGCTGTTCTTGATAAATTATAATAATTAGAATGATGATTGTAAAAATAGTGATATTCATAAGGAGCTGAATGTTGATGTATAAATCAAATCATGCACACTCTCTCATTGTTCACTCAGACATTCACTTAGTATGACACACACAACTTAAGGATGAAAGGCACAAGCATACTGGAAGAGAGAGGACTGGAGGGGAGTTGGACAAAGAGGGGTGAGGTTGGGGTGAGGTTGAAGGGGAAAATCACTGCTGGACAAAAATAATGTCTTAAAGTTAGATATAAATGAAGTCAGAGTTTGAAACTGTGGAAGAGACAAGGGAAACTCATCTAACTTATATGGCCAGAGAATGAGCGGTGAGAAACTGTGGTGTCTGTCTTGAGGAATTAGGAAACAAATAATTGAGAAGCAGAACAGAGAGACCAGACAGGGTGTACATTTAAAAGTAGTTGCAGAGATAAATGCAGTTGCTAAACCATTAATACTTGTGTGTAAGAACATATTAATCTTGGCAGGGAAGAGAATCAGTCTGCTTTTTTTTAATAATGTATTGAATAATAACAGTCACTGGGACTTCCAAGAACTTTTTTGTTTGATTGTTAGATCTATCATTACTTTGATACTCAGCCCTCAAAAAGAACTCATGAATTCACTTAAAATGTCTCTGGAAGAAAAAATTATTTTGAGTGTAAGTTGTCATGAATGTTTAATCTTCTATTGTTTGTTTTGTATGTGTCTATTGTATATATTTTCACATTGTGCACAGGTTGCCAAATCTTTGGCCTACCTGCACAACCATAACATCATCTACAGAGACCTGAAATCTGAGAACGTCTTAGTGTGGGATTTGCCTCTGTCACCTGATGTCAACCCCAATGCGCCTGTGCACATCAAGATTGCAGACTACGGCATCAGTCGCACTGTGCTTCCCACTGGGGCAAAAGGCTTTGGGGGCACCCCTGCTTTTATTGCCCCTGAAATTCTGCAACATGCTGGCAAGGGCACATACACTGAAAAGGTGATTTCCCGATTTTGTTTCATGATTTTTTTGTTTTTGTTTTTGAGTGTTTAGAAGATGGTGGTATGAGTTTGTATTCAAATGCTTGTTTATTCCACTGTACTTGTTAAGTAGATTTATTAAATTACATATACTTTTCTGTGTCTAACTGATGCAGTAGCTGGCAGTGGTTGGCTTTCCTCCTTGTACCAGTACTCATCTGTCTAATGCAGAAATCACAAATCTGTAGGCACATATCACATGTCCTGTGACTTTCTGTCTTCTGATGTTGCTGGCTGTTGCATCAGTAAGACACAGCATGTTTGTTTATTAAATATAATTTGAAGAAAAAAAGTGTTATATTTCAAGATTATTTGTGGTAAACTTATTCATTATAGTCTAAATTGTCAGGGATATCCATTCAGTTAATAGTAGCTGATCATGGTTTAATGGGGACTTTATAATGATTGATCGTTGAAGCTAATCCAGTTAGTTCAAACACAGAATGTAGTTAATCCTTTTTAATATATGAGATTAAAATAAAACATAATTAATGCTTAATACATATGGGATAAAAACATAGTTCACCAGCTCAGAAATATAGTTTAAAATAGTCAGTTCCAAGATAATTCCTCAAAGCATTTTGAAGTTACAGCAGGTGAGATTGAAAAAGCACTATACTTGTGGTTTGTTGTACTGAACATAAATAATTCTGTGCACTGTATTTTTTTGTTTTGGTGTATAGGTGGATATTTTCTCCCTTGGGATGTTCATCTTTGAATTGATAACCTGTCGATTTCCCTTTCTGGACATTGGCAATCCTAACACTCTGGTGTGCCAAGGAGGACGGCCCAGTCTTACTACACAGGTAGGTGTAACTGTAAGATAGTCAGAAACATTACAGTGTAAATACGAAACTAGTAGAAACATCATAGCATGTAGATTGCTTCTTATCTTGCCATTAAACACAGTGAAGGTTTTTTTATAACCTTCAAGATTTCCATGTTTGTTGATGCTATTGTGGTAGTGAAAGTTTTAAAAAAATCACTGGTTAAATAAATACACCATGTGGAGTGATCTTGGTGATATATGTAAATACACACAGTAAGTATGTTTATTAAATATAATTTTGATCGGGTAGTTGGTCAATTCATTTATTGCCATTAACTGAATAAATTGTAACTTTTGAACTGTGTTGTGTTGTGTTCATGGGGTTGTCTGTGTTGATTAGATCTACCAGCAGTTGTTCAATTTTAAATTCAGTTCCGGCAGATTATGTAATTGTACAAAATGTGAATGGTCATAATATCTTTACATAGTCCTGATGAAACTAAATTCCTTTCATTGAGCTGTTACTTACATTCTCGCTCAGTTCTAGTGCTTTTATTTTGAGTACATTCTCAGGCACCTAATTTTTCATTCTCACTCAGTTCTAGTGCTTCTGTTTTGATTACATTCTCATTCACCTCCTTAAAGAGCTGTTACTTCTGACGGCAGGAGGTGGAGCGAAGTCCTACCTACTTATTGGACTTGCTTAGTGTATGCTGGAGACAAGAGCCTGCTGATCGTCCTTCCGCCGCCAGTGTGGTGACCATGGTGACCTCACCCCAATTTTGCCATTTGTGTGACACCCTGACCCTTGGTCCAGATGTGGGGATATTGTGTGGGGTGGCAGTTCCTTCCACTGAGATGCTGATTGGTACGTGTTGTGGACTTATTTTTGGGAGCTCCTTGGGGAGCACAATATGTGTCTATGTCTGTCAGTTTAATTACACATACTGTATCGTGGCTCACTGATGCAATAAGCGGCAGCGATTTGCCATTCCTGCCTCATAAACAATAAAGTCCGAAGGGACCATAACTCTGAGAGTATCCATGTCTTGTGCATGCGCATGTGCTCTTCCTCTTTTCTCGGCAGCCATCTTCCACCTCGCCTCGTACTCTCTGAGCAGCTAAGTATTTTTCGATTTCGCTACGCGATCGATCGATTCTCGTTGCTGTTTTTGTGTCTTGCCTATGTTTTCGTTTAAGGGAGAAACTTATGTGAAGCGATTGGGTGGCAAAGCGAGGGTTAAGAAGATTTCGTCCGCCGAATTCTCCAACCCACAGACCGGTGGTTCGACCAGCGCACCAAAACCCGCTCTCTCTTCATCTTTGTCTCTCCTTTACGTCTCTCTCTCTCACCTCTGGTGTCTCTCCTTCTAGTTTCTCTCTCTCACTCTCTCGAGTCATCGCAACTCAGCTACGGTTCTGTTGCGGTGACCACGAGCCCTCAACTCGGCTGCGGCTCAGTTGACTTTTCGTCATTTTGCGGCCTTCACACTGCCCATCACAGTTATCGACTTAACTGCGGTTCTGTCGATTCTGTGCTCGCCCCCTTCGTACAGCTCAACTCCGGTTCTGCTGATACTGTTTCAGCCCCTATGGCTGAAGGGCGACTTGGGTATGGGTCTCCTTCGGGAGGCAGGAAGGCCAGCACTTTGACTGAAATTGGCTCACCCCCTGGTTCGCCAGGCGGGACACCCCCTGGTTCGCCAGGTGGGCCAAGGGAGACAACCCCCCTATTACGGGCGTCAGATCGTCGATCCGCCCCGGTTGCCTCCCTTCCCCGCAACCTGCTGCTGCCCCCGCCCTAACCTCTGTCCCATTCCGGACAGAGCACTTGGGCCCTTGGCAAATACCAAGCGACCCACGGCGGGCTGGCACCTCTCTGTCCCATTCCGGACAGAGCACTTGGCCGCCTTGGCAAATGCCAAGCGGCCCCCAGCAGGCTGGCCCTTTGGGCACTGGGGAACCCCCGACCCACGGGGACCATTACCCGCGGGCGTAGACCATAGGTCTGCCCCGGCTGGTCATCACAACTCAACTACGGTTCTGTTGCCATGACCACGAGCCCTCAACTCAGCTGCGCTCTGTTGACTTCTTGTCATTTTGCGGCCTTCACACTGCCCCTCACGGTAATCGACTCGGCTGCGGCTCTGTCGATTCCGTACTCGCCCTCTCAGTACAGCTCAACCCCGGTTCAGCTGCTACTGTTTCAGCCCCTATGGCTGAAGGGCGACACGGGTATGGGTCTCCTTTGGGAGGCAGGAAGGCCAGCACCTTGACAGAAAATGGCTCACCCCCTGGTTCGCCAGGCGGGACGCCCCCTAGTTCGCCAGGCGGGCCAAGGGAGACAACCCCCCTATTATGGGCGTCAGATCATAGATCCGCCCAGGTTGTCTCCCTCCCTGCAACCTGCTTGTGCCCTCAACGCAGCTGCGGCTCTGAAAAAGGCTCACCCCCTACTTAGCCAGGTGGGCCATGGATGACAACACCCCTGAGCGGGCGTCAGACTGAGGTCCGCCCCGGCTTGGTCATCACAACTCAACTACGGTTCTGTTGCCATGACCATGAGCCCTCAACTCAGCTTCGGCTCTGTTGACGTTTTGTTATTTTGCGGCCTTCACACTGCCCCTCACGGTAATCGACTCAGCTGCGGTTCTGTCGATTCCGTACTCGCCCCCTCCGTACAGCTCAACCCCGGTTCAGCTGCTACTGCTTCAGTCCCTATGGCTGAAGGGCGACATGGGTATGGGTCTCCTTCGGGAGGCAGGAAGGCCAGCACTTGGGCAGAAAATGGCTCATCCCCTGGTTCACCAGGCGGGCCAAGGGAGACAACCCCCCCTATTACGGGCGTCAGATCGTAGATCCGCCCAGGTTGTCTCCTTTCCTCCCCTGCAGCCTGCTTGTGCCCCCGCTCCAACCTCTTTGTCCCATCCGGACAGAGTGCTTGGTCGCCTTGGCAAATGCCAAGCGACTCACTGCGGGCTGGCACATCTCTGTCCCATTGTGGACAGAGCGCTTAGTCGTCTTGGCAAATGACAACCGACCCCCAGCAGGCTGGCCCCTTGGGCACTGGGGATCCGGGGACTCCATCGGCTCAGCCCATGACGCCTCCCATGGCACCGTACATGGCGCCATGGCAGCACTTCCCATCTATGGGATTTCCCCTTGCCTCGTTCGCAGGGTATACTTGGTGGCCCTGCTTTATGCCCGGCGCCCCACCCACGCAGGCGTCTGCCTTGACAAGCCCTCTGGATCCCCCCCCCCCTCCCCAGGTCGGATTCCTCCCCAAGGGGGCCTCCCCGGGGCTTCTGACCCCAGTCCGTTTGGAGTTTGCCCACACTTGGGCACTCCACAGTCCATCGCCTCCTCTGTAGGCGGGCCGGGGGTACACTGACTCCACAGCCCCAGCCTCCCCTTTCTTAAAAGAGTCAGGCTTGGTGGCTGACTCGGTGAGGAGGGCCCATAGCAAGGTGAGGGGCACTGAGGCACAGGACATCCTTCCAGGCTCTGTGCCCGACTTCCTTGGAGCTCTGGCTTACGGGAAATTCCTGAGGCCAGAGAAACTCCCTTTCCACAGAGTGGTCCTCACGGTCCATGAGGACATTCCAGAGTCGCCACTCTCCCTCACACAGGATAACCTCCTCTTAGCGCAAGAGAGGTCTCAGGCCCAGCAGCGGCATATCTCCCTCTCGCAGCGCTGCCTGGCAAACTGGGAGGAGACTGCCAGGAGGGGTCTGGAAGTGGATCCAGTGGTGGATTCCTTCTTGGGTGTGCTCTGGTGTCCGCTCTTCAGGACCCAGACTACGAGCCCGCTTCTCTCCGTCAGTCACCTGTCTCTCCCGCAATGGTTGCTTCCATTCACTCCATGGCGGAAAGACCTCAAGCACTCAACTAATGCCCTTCGCTAGATTGTACCTCAATTCAGTCCTGTCAAGGCCAAATGAAGTACTCTTACCATCTTTGGTCACCCGCTCTTCATCTGCCAGAGCTTCCTCGAGAGCTGTGCCACTTAGGTCTAGTTCCCTCTTCGGGACCCATGTGCAGGCCACTATCAAGAGTCAGGACGAAATCAGGAGGGACCTCGCCCTTCACTCTGGTCCCGCTTGCCCCGCGGCAAAGCGCCCTGCTCGGCGGCTCCCCCACCTTCCAGGGGCCTCCACAGGAGACGTTTTGTGCCTCCTTCAGCCCCAAAGGGGCTAGGGCAAGCACCCCCCCCCCCCCCCACACGCGATCCAGTGGGCAGTCTGTCCCGACACATAGACACTTTCAGATGGAAACCCCTAGGTCCATCTGTGATGCCTTGCTCCCGGACGACTGGGGGATTTCCATTGATCTCAGAGATGCGTATTCCCATCTCTTTATTCACCCAAGGGACAAGACGTACCTCCAATTCGTTTCAAGGAACCGATTCTTCCAGTTCAGGGCTTTTCCCCAGGGTTGCTTGGGACCAATCATCAGTGAGCAAATGGCACTCCCGGTCCCGGTTAGCCCAGGGAGTCCATATCACACACCCCCCTCCTCAGCGGACTTGTTCACGGATGCATCCTAATCCGGGTGGGGGGCCTATGTGGGCCTGCTAACAGCAGCAGGTCAATGGTCACAAGACCTCCCTTCCTGTCACATCAACATTCTGGAACTGGAGGCAGTTTTTTCAAGCCCCCAGAGACTTTCTCCCCTTTCTTAAGGGAAAACATGTTCGCATCGACACGGACAACACTACTATGGCTTGTTACATCAACAAGCAAAGGGGCGCTCGCTCCCACTCCTTGTCTTGGAGAGCGGAACAGCTTCCACTCTGGTGTGTAGAACAATCCTTTCAGATCTCAGCGATGCATGTCCCGGGAAAGATGAACATACTTGCGGCCTCCGTCCGCAGCTCCCACAGGATTCTTCCCTTAGAACAGGCACTGGTCTGTGCAGTTCTGCAGCCAGTGTGGGCAGCGTGGTCCAATTCACAAGTGGACCTGTTTGCCACCAGATTCCACCGCCGCCTTCATCTGTAGGTCTTTCCAGTCCCAGATCCTTTGGCTTGGCCCGTGGAATGCTCCGTCCATCCCACGGTCAGTCCTGTGGGCTAAGCCTTCCCTCCGTTCCCCTAACTGGGAAAGTTCTGCGGAAGGTGCGGGCAGACTCTGCCATGATGGTTCTCGTGGCGCCTCGATGGCCTGCCCAAACATGGTTTCCGGAACTGCTGCACCTGTTCCATGTGCCTCCAATAAAACACACTGTCACAGGCCGGTCCTTGCTTCAACCAAGGTCACGCATTCTGCACAGCAACCCGGAGGCTCTAAACCTTCCTGCTTGACTGCTGTGCAGGCCTCAATGTCTCCATTAGGCTTGTCCCTGGCAGTGATCGGCCCTGTGGTGCAAGCACACAGACCGGACACTCAGGGAACGTATAGTGCCCACTGACACAGTTGGCCTTCTGGGTGCTCCTCAACCTTCCAGTCACCCCCGCGTTCGCAGTGGGCCAACTACCACGGCCTTCTTCGTCGGGGAAAAACCTTTTGTCCTCCTCAGTGAAGGGATGCAGGGCAGCCATCTGCAATACCATCAGCCAGTCGGGTAGTCCTTCATTCGCGGACAACCCTGTCCTGCTGGATATTGTCCGTAGGGCTTCCCTTTGGGAAGCCTGACCCCCCGCGGCACCCGGCCGGGGATCTCCTTCTCGTCGTCTCCTCCCTGGGACTTTCGCCTTAACGAGCCCATCAGGGAGTGTTCTCCCAACTTCCTCTCATTTCGGACGGCCTTTCTACTCACTGTAGCGAAGTGCACGCTCTTGGCGGACTCCCCGGGAATGTTGCTTTTGAACCGGAGGGCTCAATGTCTCTCCGCCTACTCCCGGACTTCTTGGACAAGAACCAGTCGCCAGGTTCTCCTACTCTGTCTATCTCCATCCCCTGACGTCTATCCTTGCTCCGGATGACGAAATCTTCTCGCCAGAAGCAGCACCACCTGTTTCTCTCTTACAACGAAAGCTATAAGAAGGCCATTAGCCACGCATCCCCCTCTCATGGCTGTGAACAGTCATCAAGGATGCGTATGCCAGGCCGGGCTCAGATTCGGCTGTCTTCTCTCTGAGGCCCCATGAGATTAGAGCATGGGCCTTGTCACTGGCGTTCACTCAGGGCCAGCCCCCTGAGTGTCCTGGACATCACGCATTGGCGTTCTCTGGGCACGTTCATTCCATCCTACCGGCGCGATGTATACCGTCTGCGCGACGATGGATCTAGGGGTATCGCTTCCACTGTGGTGGCTCAACACCCCATCTCTGCTGCACGCCCTGACTTGTCTCATTCCTCCAGGCGTTAACCAGGTAAGTCCTCCTTCTGGGTAGCGCTATTCTGCATCAGTGAGCCACGGTGCAGTATGTGTAATTAAAAGGAAATTTTCCTTCTAAAATTACGTTTAATCTAACATACTTACCGTGGCTCACGCAGAGTCCCTCCCGTCCTCCCCGCCTTCCTGGTTCCTTCCGTTCACAGTCAGGGTCTTGGTTTCCTCGAAAAGAGGAAGAGCACATGCGCATGCGCAAGACATGGATACTCTCAGAGTTATGGTCCCTTCGGACTTTATTGTTTATGAGGCAGGAATGGCAAATCGCTGCCGCTTATTGCATCAGTGAGCCACAGTAAGTATGTTAGATTAAACGTAATTTTAGAAGGAAAATTTCCTTTTGTCTGTCAGTCTGTCAGTCTGTCTGTCTGTCTGTCTGTCTATCTGTCTACGCACACACACATATATTCGTGCCATATATACATGCATATATACATTCATTCATACATACATACATACATACATACATACATACACATACATACATACATACATACATACATACATACATACATACATACATACATACATACATACATACATCTACATGCATGCATGTATAAATGTTCATAATGAAAGCATGTGATCATCTTAAATTATTCAGTCGATTGTACATTAAAGAATCATGTATGAATATCCTAGATTTCTCCAAAGATTCTACATTAACGAAGCTCTTCGTCATGGTCATAATCAGCATTATCATATCAGTAATCAACATTATCATAATCATAATGATGAATGATTCATGTTTAACTTAGTACATGTTCTTATTCAACTACCTTAATACAAACCTGATCTAATCCATTTATATTGTAACATGCTAATAGTTATATTACCAATGATACATAATAATTCCATGATGTTTCATACTTATTCTAAGCCATGTTAACTAATGAAATATGTATATCATGTGCATATTTCAGATAATGTTTGAATGAAGGAAACTGTGGTACACTTTTTTTGCAATGTTGTATTTATAAATCGAGAATTTTGTAACAAACTAATCATTTTAAACATATTTGGACTTGAAAGTAACCTCATAATCAAAAAGAAAATGTTTTTATTCAATTCATGTTAATTTGTTGCCAGAAATATCTTATATGTGGGTATTACCAGGAAATGCATTCATTGCTGTCACGTTCTTCATCGAAGAAAGAACATTCATATCTACTTTCAACACCCATGTTCATTAAGACCATATTAGTTGTTACAGTGCTATGAATGATTTTGATTTTCAACTACTTCAATTTGATTTTTTCACATTTCTGCGTTTATGTAGTGGATTTATAGGACTGGGTTGTTGGCCCCATGCTGAGCCGCCCCCTACCTGGAACATCAGAGAACATTTTTTAGCCCAGTGCTTTTTGATAGAGGAACAAAAATACATGTTTAAAGGAGAAAATAAAAAAAACGTCATGATTTATGGATGCGGAGCCTGGACTCGGAGAAAAACTGATTGCAGAAGAATTGAGGCAGCAGAGATGTAGTTTTATCGGAGACTACTACGTGTCAAATGGACAGATAGAAGAATTAATGCAAGTGTCCTGGAAGAACTTGATACCACCAGAAAACTACTAGCAGACATCAACAAGAGAAGATTAAAATACATTGGCCATTTGTCATGCTGCAAGAACATGGACCTCATGGCAACCATCTTTCAAGGAAAAACAGAGACAAAAAGGAAGAAAGGCAGACCTCCAATCTCATACCTTGAGAACATAACCAGCATCAGTGGCCTAAGTATTCAAGAAATTGTCCACAAAAGTCAAGACAAAGCAGCCTGGAGGGAGATGGTGGTGTCCAAGTGTGCAGCAGCTAACACCGAACCTAGTTATACCGACATGTGAGACAGAAAAAAAAAGAAAAAAGAAGCAAAAATTGGGGCGGGGATGTCGTCAAGAGTGGCATTATACATTGGTGATGTGCTTTCCCCGAGCAGAGCAACCTGTGCCCTTATGGTAAAATTCTGTGGTGAACAGAGAGTAAAAACAGAAATAGATAGTATGTTAATAAGATGAAAAAAAAATGTTCAGGTGCAGAGCCAGGATTCAGCAGCTCTACATCATCTGAAGTGTGCAGTCATGTGAGACCATGTCAGGTGTGGTTCAGCTCCTGCACAGGCAACAAGTGTGCTCTGGAGATGTTTTCTTTTGATAAACGTTACAACACTGTCATTGAGTACAAGGTGAGAAGGTCAAACTGTTGTTGTAGTTGCTTGTGAGTGGCAGAATGAGTGAGTGTGCGTGCATACATGCAGGTGTAAAAGTGTGTGTGTGTGTGTGTGTGTGTTTGTGTGTGTGTGTTTCTTTGTGTATGCATGTGCATGTATATGCAAACATGCTTGTGTGTGTATGTTTGTGACATTTACCTTTGAGTGACATATCACTGATTGCTATATCCGCTTTTAACAGGAAAAAACCCAAATAGCTGTTACAAATTTCACTCGCTATCACAGGACATATCTGAAGAAAATGCTGTCTTTAGCAGTGTGTTGGTCAACAGTTTTTTTGGTAAGATTTATAAGGACTTTTGACTGGAGGAAAAAAACTGAAGTAATATTTCTAACAGTCATTAATAATTTGAACTATTTGACAAATAACATGATTAATTTTATGACGGTGGGCCAGAAATGTCAGAGATAGAGAAGGAAACAAGTATGATTTTTTAGATTGAAGGCTACTTTTTTTTAGAGTGAGGGCCAGATAACTCAACTAACTAGATAATTTTGTGATGGAGGGCCAGAATAGAGAATTAGGGTTGATTTTGTGATGGATGAACAAATAATGTCAGAAAGAGAGAGCAGTGACATGATTAATTTTTGATAAAGGGCTAGATATTTTAGAGGATAGAAATAAGGTTGATTTTGTGAGGGGACCAGAGATAGGACTAGATATATCAGAACTAGAGAGGGAAAATGACAAGATTAATTTTGTAATTGAGGGCTAGATATATCAGAGATAGATAAATGATTGATTTAGCGATGGAGGAGAAGAGATAGACAAAATGTGTCATAATTACAGAGAAAAATGGTGTGATTAATTTTATGACAGAGGGCCAGATATATCAGAGATGGAGAATTATGATTGACTTAGCTCTGGAGTACCATATATATCAGAGATAGAGAAATGACCAGATTCATTTTATGATGGAGGACTAGATATATCGGAGATAGAGAAATGCCCTGGACGGGGATGCCAGGGGCTCTTTCAGTATAAGTAGTATCCCCACCTTCCAGAAATTCTGTGCTAGAAATTTCCTCATTTCTGTCACTTTCTTTGTTTCTGCCTTGCTTCTTTGCTTTCTGTCATCTCTTCCTATCATTTTTTTCCTTGCTGGTCCATTCACCTTTATTTCTTTAAAGCTTTACACACTTTCTCGTAGGATTGATAATTGGATACATGTATTAAGTGCATTTTTGGCTGTAAGGAAATGTCATGTGCAGAAACAGTTTTAGGTAATTTCGGGCAGTTTCTGTGTATGTCTTGGCACTCTTAGTTGTGTTCATATTTGTTTTTTTAAACCCTTTGGTGATAAATTGGGTGGAATGGTTAACGCCAGAGACATATCTTTAGATTATGTGCGTGGATGCATTGATAAGTGTACTTGGTTTTCTTTTCTAGATCTTCATTTAATTCATTGGGTTGTTGTGTACATGTTTAAATGGTTATCGCCCTGATATAGTTCTGCGCTGTCAGCTGGGCTTGAAACAACAACAGTAACAGTAACCCTTTGACTCCCGCACCCTGTCCATCAACTGCAAAAACTTAACCCATTGACTCCCTCACCCTATTCAGCAGTTTCCTCCAGGAAGCTGGAGGACTGTGTGAGGGAGTCATAGGGTTAAGTTTTTGTTTTGGTAGCATGGTTGACAATGCAGGATGCTGGTGTACAGAGTGCGGGAGTCAAAGGGTTAACAATACAGATAGAGAAATGGTGTAATTAATTTTGTAATAGAGGTCCATATGTTTCATCAGAGATAGAGGTATATGCAATAGATTGTGTCTGCCTTCAGTACCTTGGCTGATTTTTTGCAGACGTTACGTCTGAGTGACATGTCGGTGATTGCCATGTGTGTTGTGGACAATGCTGTATGGTGTGCTAATGAGGAGGGGGTCCTTCATATCTATGAGTGAGTTCATTTTGATCAGAGCTTTGTTCTTAATTCTCGCAGAATAAAAGTTGGGTATTTTTTGGTTTATACCTGAAAAATGAATTTAACAAGCAATCTTCCACCCATGCACAGTTAGAAGATAGAAAAAAATTATACAGACTGTCTGCTTTTTACTTTTATTGTGTTAGTGATAAGAGATTTTGTAGTATATTACTTGCAGATGTTTCAAGTACAGTATCTTTTAAAGTGTCTCTCCTGCACTTTCTTTTAATTGAGTAATAAGAGTATGCTTAATAATGATGTGTATTTATAGAATATAACCCATTATTACATGACTTACTTAGTTAAAAAAACAGAACAGCATTAAATCCTTACAACTTGTATGGTTCAACTGTCTTGTTTAATTTAATAAATTTTTCTGAAAACAAAGTTCAGTATGTTGACTCTGGGGTTGCAGCATTGACACGCTGGCCGTCACCCATCAGCTCTGCCTGCCTGTTGAGTCCCCCATCAATATACTGTCCCTTCATGCTCTTCCTGGCACCCAGAAGGTGGTGGTGGTAGCCTCCGACAGGGACAACAGTATCATCTTTGTTTGTCGACAACCCCATCTTGGGGGTGTGGTGGGAGAAGCTGTGGCTGAACAGTTCCGAGTGTTCAAGTGTTACTGCTCAGCCCTTGTCCATTCTGCTGACAGGTGAGAAGATGGAAGCCACCTGTGCAGACTGGGTGTACTTAGAGCTGAGTTATATTATTATTTGTTGATATCATTGTAGCATCATATTATTATGTATGTATATGTTTATGACCAATGTAATTGTATATGTATGATTGTACATTGTAATATTAGTTTATATTCATTTTTGTATGTGTATTACAATATAATTACTGATATGTGAGTGTGTGTGTGTGTGGTATGTTGGTGCTTCTGGGTGTATTAAACTTTTAGCTTCTCTTGTAAAGTGTATCATGTGTAGTGAATCCAAATGAGTTTGAAACTAGCATGATACAGTAGTTATCATCTATTCATCTTCTTCTTCTTCTTCTTCTTCTAACATTTGGATAACATATGTGTAGAACTCTTTGTTTTCCAATCTGACTGTGGATTTGAGTTTGGCTCAGGAAAAAGTTTGTGAGTGCTAATTTAAGTCCTTCTAGTGTGTGTGTGTGTGTGTGTGTGTGTGTGTGTGTGTGTGTGTGTGTGTGTGTGTGTGTGTGTGTGTGTGTGTGTGTGTGTGTGTGTGTGTGTGTGTGTGTGTGTGTGTGTGTGTGTGTGAAATAAAAACATCACCCCCTCAAATCATCAGCAACAACAATGAAACCCCACAACCACAAAGAAACTGTAACTACATTAATGTTCTTGTGAAAAAAAACAACCTGTAATATTAATTCTGTTTCTGCAGGTGTGAGCTGTGGTTAGGCCAGGGTTCAGGAGGCATTTTAGTGTGGGATATAACAACACAGACCTCCACTCACTGCCTGTATCACTCAGTAGACAGGATGGCCCCATCTACTTGCTGCATTTTTCTCATCTCCTCTCGCCCTGCAGGATCTGATCAGTCTTCACCCTATGTATGGTCATACAACTTTCCAGGTACGTATGTGATTTGAATGTTGAGTACTGCTGGTGCATGTGATACTTGATTTTGGTAAATAACCTGTCAAGGGGGTGAAGTGATGAGCGCGGTGGATTACTGACAGGGAGGATATGGATTAAAGTCCCCCCCCCCCATCCTCCATCCTCTGATCATTCCAAAACATGCTTGTACGAGTTGTCAGCCCCAGCGGGCTCCAATCCAGAATTGTGAGTGCTTTAGTCTGTTGAGAAGACTGGGATCACACAGTGAGTCTCATCTACTTTGCAGATGTGCACTGAGACTGTTACATTTTCAGTTTCAGTTTCTGAAAATAAATTCCATGTGCACTTAGTTCAGACTTGATGACCACAGGTGTGTGCACCTCTTGGACCTTGTTGACGCCAGGATGTATAATGAAAGTCAGTGTAGGGTACAGCCATATCACACAGTCTTGATCCAGAATGGACCTCTATAGAATCATCACTATCATCCCCATTGTTATCATCTTGGCATTGTAAAGAATTTATCCCAGATTTTGTGGCTGTTCATGCTTTGCTCTTATGGTGGCTCAGTTTGTTTGGAGGTGTGTTAGAGAGCCAAAATGAGCGGCCAATGATAACAATATAGATGATAGGTTAAAAGACAAAAAAATTTAATGTGTAAAAGTGAACATACTCTTGGTCAGTCTGTGCACCACATGTGGTCATACAACTTTCCAGGTAAGTATACTGCCTGAATCAAGACTGTCCGTGCTTTTTAAACATTTGAAAATGATGAAAGTGAATTTTGGTTTTAAACAGTCTTTGCTCTATGTGTGGTAGCAAAACTTTTCCAGCAAGCATGTCTTCATTTTCATTCCATTTTTATCATACAACTTCCCAGGTAGGTACATAATCTGAATCTAGATGGTTGTTGATGCTTGGAAAACAATAGTCAATAAAGTGTCAAAGTGAACAATGGTTTGAATTGCCCTTGCCCTGTTTGTGGTCATGCTGCTTTCAAGATAAGCACATTATGTGAATGTAGGGGATTGTTAGTATTGGCAAAACGAGAATTTGGAAAACATTTTCGAAGTGGTGGCATGTGTGTGTGTGTGTGTGTGTGTGTGTGTGGGTGTGTGTGTGTGTGTGTGTGTGTGGTGTTGTGTGTGTGTGTGTGTGTGTGTGTGTGTGATGTATGTGTGTTTGTGTGTGTGTACGCGTTTTTCAGCATTTCATTTTTTGCATTTTGTGTGTGTGTGTGTGTTTCAGCATTTCATTATTTGCATTTTGTGGTGTGTGTATGTATATGCTTGTATGTAAATTTATGCATGCTGACATACCCACATATATTTCTTGATCAATTATATTATTACCTTTTGGTCTGTTTGAAGTTGTTCATAGCTTTGTGCAATTTTCAGGCACTGTGGTATACTGCTGGGACACAGAGAAACATTGTATTTTGGAAAGACTGGATTGTTCGGCCATCTACTCCACAGCAGACACCATCTCACTTGGCTCTCCTCAGCGCATGGAAGGTACAGTTTGTCTTTTAAGGCAGCTTCTTTGAAGAAATAATCATACGTAAAAGTCTTTCTTTGACTACTAAGAGACATTGTTTCTAGGACATGTGATTTGGAATTTGTGGTCACTGATATCCAGTGTTACTCTGAGTGTTTGTATTGTCACCTAGAATGAGTTTTTTTGAAGTTTTCAATGTAATTTAAAAAAAAGTAATTAAAAAATTCTGAATAGTAAATTTGATTATTAGTTAACAGAAATGCAATAGAGTATTGAGACAGCAGAATGATAGAAAATTATGTGCATTGCCTTGTATTTTTTAGTGTTTGCGCACAAATATTATGCACACATTTCACTAAAATTTAAAATATTTGCAAGTATTATCATTATGACTCTTATTGAACTTTCAGCGGCGCAAGTGACAGTGCTGAATGTGTTAATGATTATATAAATATAATGCGCACATTTCACTGTAATTTAAACTATTTGCGAGTGTTTTCATGAATGATTCTTATTGAACTTTCAGCGGCACAAGTGACAGTGTTGAATGTGGTCAACGATTACCTTTACATTGGCAACACCAGAGGACGTATCATCATTGCTGATGCTGTGAGCATGAAACCCCTCTGTGCCTTTCCTGCTCACTCCCCACGAGAGTTCTATGTCAAGTGCATCCTGCCGATACTAGGGCGTCAGGACTACGAGTGTGAAGACAGGGGGTTGATGGGCCAGTGTCAGGGAGTGGTGTCGGTTGGTCGAGGTTATGTTGACCTTCTGAGTCAGGGGGTAGACAATCCTGCCAGAAAGGGAAATCATGCTGAAGTAAGGGACAAAACTCCAATAACACCCACAGATGGTTATGCCCATCACACGTTCTTGCTGTCATGGTCTGCGGATGATTGGGAATTTTATTGAAATAGGACTTGCTCAGGGTGCCTGGTTTGTCTGGATGTTTTATGTACCTGAATTTATTTCCTGTCCTTTTATTTTTATTTCATTTTTAATTTTTATATTTTTTTTATTTTAGTATATTGATTATGGCAAAGAAAGGTAATCAAGGGCCCTTTGTCTTTCATCATCTTATGAAGAATGGGAAATATCCATTTATTTAAACTGATTCACTCAGTATTTTATGTACCTTACCATTCAGTTTTGCATCATGTTTTGCAGTCTGATTGTCTTTCCATTTTCTTGGCATTAAAAAAAAAAGACATGGTCTCATTGCAGTAGATATTTTGTGATTAGCGTAAGATTTTTCAGATATATCAATACTTTGAGTTTTTTGGACTTGTTTGATTCAGATGATTGTATGGCAGATGGATCTCCTTAAGTTTTTTAACCCCTTGAGTGCCGTCAACGTAAAACTTACGGTGCTCTCGGAGCTTTCCGCGGTGCTTACGCACATAAAATTTACAGAGGTAGGTTGACACACATTTCAGTCTGATGTAAATGAGAGAAAAGCACTGGCTGATGTTGTCTGTCTCAGAGAGGGTTCAAAAAAGTGACTAGCTTTCCCTGACATGACTTTTTGACCTATGCAACCCTCACCAGATTGGTTTTATTTGTCTGAAAAGAGAAACTGGTTTTCAGCAAAATGCTGACACCAGGACTGTCTTGTAATGATGCATGTTTTCAGCTTTGAAAGCATGCGAGTTGAGTCAAGAACTTACAAATCACTGTAGGGTGTTTTTTTCATTTAGTTTTGTACCTTACCACATGCAGAAAGATATAGAGAAATGACTGCACCTTGTCTTCATAACCTTAAACTTAAAGCATTGCTTCTCACTAATTTTTTTGTTTTGTTTTAAGAGTCATTGTTTTTAATAGTTCATGGTTCATTGATATTTAAGATTTGTAATAGTTTGGTATGCACATGTAAGATTTTAATCCCGTGATAAAACAGTTTTTATACTATGATTGAATTAAATGTATAGATGTATATTTGTACGTATGTTATGAATGATTGTAGATTGCATGTCAAAATATAATAGGACATAAAAACCGTTCAGTTTTATGTTGCTTGTCCGAGTTTGTAGTAATTTCTCTGGCAGTGTATAGTTGTACACACTTTATGGACGGTTGTAAATCTGTGTATAGTTGATGGACAGTTGTAAACATGTATATTTATAGAACATAACAGGTATTCAATTGCATGTTGTTTACCTGCTTTTGCTGTATTTCGTATGAAGGGCAAGCTGTTGCATTCTACATCATATACAGGACAATTGAGATTACAAACACTTGATTGATTGTTGTTTCAGAAATAAGAGAGAGTGATTGGGGGAAGAGAGAGGGGAATGAGACTGAGATAAGTGTGAGAGACATTGGGAGGAGATGGGTTTGAACCCCCTTGTCTGTCCAAAAGAAAAAAAATTGTGGAATTTTTTAGTCTAGACTGGCTCCTAGCCAACCCAGAAATGATTGACCTTTGGGCTCATTGGGAAGACAGGCACCACTCAAATGAATCTTCTCCACTTTACTGATTCATGACTAGAAGTGGTGTTCAGATTTTCTGACCAACACCACAGGTGTCTGCTTCTTTCGGATATAGTATTATAGTAAGTATAGAGTACAGTCCTTGTTACAGTCTCAATCCTAGATGGAATTCCATAGCATCACGACCATCATCCCATTATCATGAAATGGTCAGTCATCATGGCATCATGACAGTGTCCCATGTTCTGTATATTTTTTGATGTCCTTATCTTGTTGTAACTTCAGTTTCGGTTTCTTCTTTCACTTTCCTGCCTGTTTGGATCTTTAGTGTCAGTGGTTCATGGGGGCTGTCCTTAGAGGGGAGTGTTTGTGGTCACCTTACCATTGTTCCCTCACTCAGTCTAGCTCTGCGATTGAGTGATTACTGTTGTTAGTTGGGGACTTAGTAGGCAAGTCCTTAGTAAGGTGGATCAGCACAGGCACTGTTGAACTTCACCAAAGTCACCTGGCAACAATGCAGAATCTACTCTGGTGGATAGAACCATAGTTGATTGATATCACTGGCTCCCATGGGCTTTCTTGGCGCTGGGACTTCCCCTGAATAAATGGGGAGTTGCTTGTTTGCTGAGGAGTTGGATTGAATGGTTGGGGTCAACACCACTTTGGGCAGTGCAAAAAAAAAAAAACAGCTAAAAACTGAAATAAAAAAAAACAGCAACCCCCCCCCCAAAAAAAAAAAGAAAAAAGAAAATGGAAATCGTGAGAGAGGTTGGGGAAAGAGAAGGGAAATATAAGGTATGATACAAATTACAAATATCTATGAATATCATTTATTAGCTGATGGCAAACATTGCACTGTTTTGAACTGCATCATTATCCTTATGATCTGTAATACTAAAGGTAACACTACGTTATTCTTCACTGAATTTTGACTCTTGTGTTAGATCATAGATGTGTGTTGTGTCTGTAATTGTAAAAGCTGTAAGACAGCATATGTGCAAGAGCACACAGGCTTACTCATCGTATGGTTCACTCATTGTCAAACAACATGCGCAGAAAAGCATATTGTGAAGTTTGAGCTTGTTTGTGCTGTGTTTCATTGATTGCAAAAAAAAAACTAAAAAAAAAACTTAGGTTTTAGTTTTTCTCAGATATTACATTGTAGTAAGACTGAAATTATTCATTTGAAATATTCTCACATTTGTCAAATGTTATTCAGAATCATATTGTTTTGGTGGATTTCTGTGTGAAGTTTCATTAGTGAAGTGTCCTGTCTGGAGTATGAAATATAGATTAGAATAATTTATTTTGTGAACAACGTTGACATGCATTTATTTGTTTGTTTATTGTCTTTTTGTTTGTTTGTTGTCTACTTGGATTAAAATTATTGGATTTATGACTAATATCCACATATGTATACTTGTTTGTAAATTTCTGTCTAGATAAAAGTTGTTGGATTTGTGATTAATATCTACGCATGTAGGTTTATTTGTTAATTTCTGTATAGATTCGAATTCTTGGCTTTGTGACTAATATCATCATGCATGTGTTTGTTAATTGCTTGCATGCATTATGTTGTGTGGTATAAGTAGTTGGTGTTCTATGTCTGCAAACATGGCATCAAGATTATATTGTATTACACCTCCACCTTAACAAAACTGGTTAAGTTGGTTGGTTCAGCTCACCGCTACACATTTGTGATAGGTCTTACCTGTGTTTATATTATCAGAAATATCTTTATATATATCTTGAAGAAATATGTTAACATACAGATTTGTGTGTGCTGTCATAGTCATGTTTGTTGTTGTATTTTGCTCATTGTAACAGGCAACGAACATTGAAGAATAAGTAAAGAATCTTGTCTTCCTTCTTTCACAATGTACAGATTTGGATTAAGGTTTAATTTATGTGCACATGTGTGTGTGAGTGTGTGTGTGTGTGTGTGTGTGTGTGTGTGTGTGTGTGTGTGTGTGTGTGTGTGTGTGTGTGTGTGTGGCATGTTCACGTGCATTTGTGTCAGTGAAGAATTCAGAACACATTTATTTGCCATAAGAACCCAAGATATGCCATAAGATGCAGAATGATTGTAATCAACGATTTTGAGGTAGGCCTACTGCTTTCATGTTATCAGATCGTCATCCTCATCATCAGTGGGAATATAAATATATGAGTGACTAGCAGTTTTCCCAAATAGACATATTTTGTCACAAGTATTTGCAAATCTTCTTCCTCAAGTAAGTCGCATAGATTTAGTATAATTGATTTAGAGCTGTCAGTTGTCGAATGTCTATGTTTTTCCTTGTACTTTTTCATCAGTTTCAGTGTTGTTGTTTTATATCTAATACATTTATCCGTGAAATGAAGTCCGTCTTTGCATTTTGTGTCTTTTTCTGGAATATTTGTTTCTGCCTCGTTCAGTTTGCGCAATATAAGTAAAATTATTACTACTATTATTACTTGTAGGTCATGTGCACTGAAAGGAAGTCTGCATAATGCTTTTCTTTGGTCAGATTTTTTTTAGTGTCTGTTAGACGGTGTTCCAAGAGATAGTTGTTATGTTATTATAAAAAAATAATCTTTGATGTGTTCTTACTTTTTTTTTGTTGATTTCAGAAACAGATATATTCTAAGTTTTTCATTGTATATTTCAGTTTATGTTTATTCAAGTTGATATTTTGTTCCATACAGGATTCATTCCAATACCATGGATAATCTTTTGTATAAAATCAAACCAGATTTTTGTGTGCATATTTCTGTTTTGTAACATTTCATTATGTCTGCTTGGCATAAGAAGTATTGTTTGATTCTAATATGTATAACCAGAATCCTAGTCCTTGACATAGTGCTTACTGATAGGGAATCCTCCTAGTTCATCTAGTATTGGTAGATTCTTAGCTTGTTTGCTTACTCCAAGTAATTGCTTATAAAAATGTATGTATTTATAGGGGTATCATATTTCAGTGCTGAAATTTCATATAAGAGTGATAATTGAGTGATGTAGATGTGTCAATATATCTGGTCTCAATTCTGATTCTTTAGTAGATCTTTTCAGGACATGGATTGTTTTGTTGGTTTGGTTTGTTTTTCTAGGTGTTTTGATGCATGTATAAAAGTTGCTAGTTTGGACAGTAACTCACAGGTATTTATACTGGTCTGTGTTTGGAATGGTATGAGAGGTGCTTGTGAATAAAAAAGGTCTTTTGGAATCTGTTTTAATAAAGATAATTGCATTAGTTTTTGTCTTGATTGAAATCTAGTCCCCATTTCTTGCATTAGTTTGTCCATTTAAGTTTGCAATTCTGTTTTTCGAGTTGAAAGCATCTGCATGTAACAGATATGGGAGTTTTAAAATTTTTTTTTCTTTTTAAGTATATGTATATATTACATAGGTAGATAGATAAATAGAGATAGATAGATATAGATAAATATAATAAATATATGTATATATACAGGTATTAAACAGATACATTAAAAGATATTGGGCTCAGTGTGTTTTCTAAAATTTTTTTTTTTTTTAGATGTTGTTTGAAACTTTCCAGATTTCTATTAATGTGATGGGAAGTCCCGATAAGGTTGTGAAGGTTCCTGAGTTTATTTTGGTTAGTTTTTTTTGTAACTTTTAAAGTGGTCTGTAGGTCAGTAGTTGTGTCTCCATTGATGAAATCTTCTAAGTGGTTCATCCATTTTGTTGAACTGATGGGTTTCTATTCTTTTTGTTTTTTGTGTCCTCATGTAGTAATTTTAGTATTTTCCAGACTTTGTCTGGGTCTTTTATATAGGCACTGAGGTTAGCTGCTTGGTTTTGTTTGTGTATTTTCTTTTTTCTTTTTCAGTAGTTCATTGTAAGTTTTGCAAATTTGAAAATATAGTTCTTTTATGCTGTGTTTTTCTGTGTGCCTGTTGATTGCATTCCTTAAGGAGTTATGATCCCGTGTTTGACTATTGCATTCCTGATCAAAGCATTTCTTACTGGTTTTCTTTTCCTTACATCTTTTTCTAACTGATTTCCTTGCATCTTTTTCTAATTGATCTATGGCATAATGCTGATTTTGATGCTTTTTTAACAATAGTATGAATTTGTTAGTAGTTTGGTTGATCTGTTTATTTGTTTTGGGGATTGATGTGTCTTGAAGATAAATTCTGGGTCCTTCAAAACAGTTTCAGCTCCTGAGGTTTTGAGTGCTTGCTTATTTTTTCAGTGCATCCTTCAGCCCAGTTATGTATCGTTCAATCGTATGTAGAATTGTTCCCTTTTTGGCAGTTTTTGGTGTGATTGATAGACATTTACTTCTTTATGTTTATTGCATAACATTGGTACTTACTTATTCAAATGTAATGGACAGTGCTCAGAATATGCTGTAAATGGACAGTGCTCAAGAGTTTGCTATAAATTGTCTACTCGCATTAATATCAATCTCTATCATTTGTCCATGATCGCCAATGCCATGCGGCATCGCTTCCTGCTCTTTTATTTGTGTATGTGTGTGTGTGTGTGTGTGTGTGTGTGTGTGTGTGTGTGTGTGTGTGTGTGTGTGTGTGTGTGTTTTGTGTGTGTGTGTGTGTG
Source organism: Monoplex corrugatus (assembly GCA_030674185.1). NCBI lineage: Eukaryota > Metazoa > Mollusca > Gastropoda > Littorinimorpha > Ranellidae > Monoplex > Monoplex corrugatus. Next base: position 49,167,785 of record CM060305.1, read on the forward strand.
CGCATGTGTTGTGTGTGTGTGTGTGTGTGTGTGTGTGTGTGTGTGTGTGTGTGTGTGTGTGTTCTGCGGGTTGGTAGAATGATGTTGATGATCATCATCATTTGTTGGGAGCATAGTCAATAACACCACTACCCAATTGGGTGTGGCATGTATTTTTCCAAGTTTTCTTCCATTTAAGATAAGTAAGGTGTTGTCTATGCACATACTGATCAGTCTGTATCTTGGTATGTGAAAAGTAATATCTGTTGAATATCTTTCAGAGATATAGCCATGTGAATGTGAGGAAGGGAATAATATGTAATGATTATTTTCAGATTCAAATTGTGCATAATGTAATCCAGCATCGCTTCCTGCTCTTTTTTTATGTGTGTGTGTGTGTGTGTGTGTGTGTGTGTGTGTGTGTGTGTGTGTGTGTGTGTGTGTGTGTGTGTGTGTGTGTTGTGTGTGTGTGCGCATGTGTGTGTGTGTGTGTGTGTGTGTGTGTGTGTGTGTGTGTGTGTGTGTGTGTGTGTGTGTTCTGCGGGTTGGTAGAAGTAAACATTTAAGATAGTAGGTTGTAGCATCCATTCATATGAAGTAGCGTTATGGTATTTAAATAGAATTTTTTAAACTTTCATAATTCTGTTTGTGCAGTCATACAGTTTTATATCTTTCATTATCACAGATGTACATAGCGTTTTTTTGTGTGTGTTATCTCGTTAGAGTGGGTAATTCTTTTAGCTTTAATGATATGTTGCCAAATGATAATATGGACACAGTTATTCATCATTTACAGCAAATGCTTCAATTTTTTTAAACACTCTTTTTCAAAGACTCATTCATATATGCATACATAAACATGTGTATATTGTACACAGGAGTATTATATAATGTTTGGCAAAGTTGTATATGTACTGCAACTGTTTGATAGTCTGTTTTACATGCACACAGACATACACATGCACCAACTATGAAATCTTGTGCAAATTTGTGTATACACTATAAATCTGTTTCAACACCACACACACACACACACACACACAACACACACACAACACACACACACACACACACACACACACACACACACACACACAACACACACACACACACCACACACACATGTTCCAGAAATTTATGTAGGTATCAAAGCTTCTTGATATTCTTTGATGAAGGAAAGACCTAATGCAGGATGCTAGGTTTGAAAGACGCCAAAGCTGTTCAGACAAAGTTTTCAGCATTGTTTCCCATGTAAATTACTATCTGATAGCTTTGTAGTAGAAGAGTGGCAGAATGGTTAAGACGCTCACCTTCCAGTAACTAAACTCAAGGTTCTAGCATTTGTTTCCCGTAGAGATCCTGACTTTTCTCCTCAGTTTGATAGGAAAATCAAATTGAACACCTAGTCCTTTCAGAAGAGGATGAAAAACAAGTCAAACTCGTGTGCCTTCTGGCCTGCACATGCTAAAAATCCCATGGCAGTTGAAAATAAATCATCAGGAGCAGGGCATTTGCTTGGCTGCCTTGGCAAAAAAGCTATTGGAGAGATAGGTTCATTTTCCAGATCACTCCCCTTGAGTGTCTCAGTTAACCTTCTGCCTTTTTGAAGTCTTGGTCGAAAAACAAAAAACAAAACCAGAAAGAGAAAAAGAGTGAATATGTGTGTATGACAGAGGAGATGACAACTTGGGTCAAGGGGTCATTTGTCAAACAGGCTTGAGTGTACTCTTGCTCAGCATCTTCTGTGTGTGTGTGTGTGTGTGTGTGTGTGTGTGTGTGTGTGTGTGTGTGTGTGTGTGTGTGTGTGTGTGTGTGTGAGAGAGAGAGAGAGAGAGAGAGAGAGAAGAGAGAGAGAGAGAGAGGAGAGGATGGCTTGGGTCAGGGGTCACACTCCTTACTTCCCTCCTGTCTTCTTCCCCTTGCCAGTTTGCATGTGCTTCGTGCCCTGAAGATTTGGTCGTTGTTGGTGATTGCTTTGGTGAATGATGGGAGTGTGCGCCTTGGTTTGATTCTTGAATCAAGATCTGGCACTTTATAAATAATTATTATTAGTAGTAGTATTAATAATAGGAGCAGTAATAATAGCTGCAATTCTTGCTAGTCTTCTTGTTTACACAGCTTTATAGCAATACCTACAATTCTTGCTAGTCTTCTTGTTAACACAGTTGTGACTGGTAATTCTGTTTATTCTGTCATTTTAACATCCTTTCACAACTCCCCTTTTGATAATTAATGATTGAAAATGAATTCTACAATTTGAAGGTCCTTACCTGTGAGGTTTAAGTTGAATTTCACTATCTTGTGTGAAAACACAGGAGATCATGCAAGAGCATGTGCACACTTCTGTCATCAAGCCTTTGTCTTATAATTGTACTACTGTAGCGCGCTTCAGTGAAATGAGCAGTTTAAAAGAAATGTGTAATTATATCAGAAGAGACAATGAATCCTGATAAACATTTAAAATGAATGCTCTCAAGATTTAGATTAACTAGTCACTGTGGTGTCGTGGTTAGCACAACAGATTTCTGACTGGAAGGTTGTGGCTTTGAATCCCTATCATTTCCTTTGAAAATCATTGTGGAATTTTTTGGCTCTAAATGGCTCCTACCCAGATTTTGGCATGCTATGGGCTCATTGGAAAGGCTGGGAGCAGTTGAATCACAGATGCATCATTGAGGGTGCTGCTTAAATTTCTGACCAGCACTGCATGTGTCTGTATCTCTCAGGCCTGGTTGATGCCGGGATATATTATGATAGTAAGTGTAGAGTACAGCCCTGTCATGGAGTCTCAGTCCTAGATGGAACTCCATTGCATCATGAAGATTATCCTCATTGACATCCTAGTCATTGCATTGTAAAAAAACTGTTCCGGCATCTGTAGCCATTAAGGTGGTGTAGAAACTGGAAAAAAGGTGAGCACAACAGTAATCTCTTTGAGTGCAATGATCATTTAAAAAAAAAAAAGATTAAATACTGAAGACATGAGATTGTCCCACGAGGGTACAGTAAGTTGCTAGATGCTGAAACCACTTTGGGAATGTGAAGATCTGTTGGCCCCTAGTGATTTTCAGTTTTGTGTGTTTACATTTTCCACTTCTGTAATAGTTGCGTGACCATATCTCAAAGTACATAGGCTTGTTTCAATCAACTGATATGTTGAATGTACCGTTTTATACAACTACTTAACTAGATATGAAAATACGTTCACTCATTTCAGACGAGTTTCTCAAAATTGCCATTTGCCGATTTGAAACTATTGTAACCTGCATTTTAAGTATCCTTCAACAAACTTTCTTGCACTGTTTCAGAGCTTGATTCCTCTAGTTTTTAACAATACCAATAACTCAAAATCTTCAGAAAAATACTTAATGTACTTCATAGGACCTCACGTTGTTCTCTGTTATTGTCACACATGATCATGTGCTTAAAGTTTTCTGTGTCTGTTATGTCAAGAAGTGCAGGAAGATGAAATTCACTTTATACTTTTGTGTTCAGAGTTAAAAGACGGTAAGAGCAGAAATACTGTACAAATCCCTGTTCAAGCTTGCCTAATTAA
>CM060305.1:49173819-49226319 GCA_030674185.1 Monoplex corrugatus
TGCCCTTTAACTGCTGTTACTCTGTTTAAGTCTTGTAATCCATTCCAAAACAGATTTTTGAGTGTAGAAAGCAAACGGCTGGGTAGATTGCAGATCACTGCTGTGGTCTTATGACTCATTTGATTGCATTTTTAACGGAATTATTTGCGTTATTTTGTTTATGCATATCTCACTTTTGATGTTTGCTTTAGGTTTTGTTTGTTTTTGCTGTGATGTTTGTGTCAGGTTTTGTTTTGTTTTTGGTGTTTTTGCTGAGGAAGAGGAGGAAGGGAAAGCATATTTTAGTCAATTGGCATTTTATGATTTTGTGTGGTATTCCAGTTTTCAGTTTGCTTAAAGAATTTTCATAGTATGGTGCGTTAATCTGCTGCACTATATATACTCATTTACATTGGTATTTTACTTTAATTTTTTTCTTTGCACTCCTTCTCCCCAGTTTCCTCCTTTCCTCCTGAAAAGTTGGTAAAGTTGTATTTTATTGATTTGATGAGAGAATAACTTTTTGACTGTCTGCAATGCAGGAATAAATTGTGTGAAATGGCACATATAATAAAAACATGAGATAGAAATGTACTAGGTTGATTTGAATCATTTTTATCATTTTAAAGGAAAATTAGAAATGATTATCAATGGAAATTGTAGTAGGAATGTGTTCAGTTAATGTGTATTTTTTGGTCAAAATTTCGATTGAGATATTGATATAGATTGCATAGAACAAAACAGAAACATTCTCAAAGTAACATGGGCATAACATTTTGTTGCAGCATGAACATATCTGTCTTATCATTTTATCACATCATGTTTTCCTTTTTATAGTTTTTGATTTGCATTAAAAAAAACATTTTTCATGTGTGCTTTTTTAGTACAGTTTTTGATGTGCATAAAAAAAAAGAAAAAGAGAAAAGAATGAAAAGAAAATAGATACACAAACAAAATACAAACATAACAATTTATTCATTATATTCTTTTCTCATATATTAAAGATTCTATCACAGGAAAGGAGTTGTCCTTGTTAAGATTCTTTAGAAAAATCCACTTTCATAGTTAAAAAAGAAATACATGTCTATTGAAAAAAATGTTTTTAAAGGGTGGTGCTTGAATGTACCGATGCCACTCTCAGGCAAATGGCCTGAATTGCTTGTAAAGAAAACAAAGTACAGTTGGTTTCAGCTGTTGTTAAATGTTTGTACCTTCTTGTTATGACTTTGGTAATGATGATCATCATAGTGATGACACGTATCATGAGTTTAGATGATTATGTCTGTACCGTCTTATTATGACTTTGGTAATGTTGATGATCATAATGATGATTATTATCATGACTATAGGCCATCGTCTATAAAGTTGGCCTTAATCCTGAACAGCTTTCGGATTTCGATTGGTTGATTTCGTTTGCTGTCTCATGACTTTTGTTTTATTCCAGTGTGTTCTCTTTGACTTTTTTTTTTTTTTTTTTTTTCATTGTTTTAACGTGAAGCTGCGGGTGTTAAAAATACTAGAGAAGCTGGGACATTTTAACAAGTCTGGTGACTGAGTCAAATCTTTTTCAAATTATTATTATTCTTTTGGGAGATTAACGTGTTTGGGACAGAAAGATACTGTTTGTCAGAAGTTGACTGCATGGTTGTAGGCTTTTGCTTCAATCACAGTTTTAAAACAGAACTGAAAAACCAGTTCAGGCAAGTGGAAAATACTCCTGAGTGGTTTTAAAAGGTCTGTGATGTATGGATTGAACAATTTCCTTCATGGATGGTTTGAACACTTTCCCTCAACTAATAGCCGTAGTGTAAGGGACGTGTCTGAATTTTGATAAAATATGATGACATGCATCCACACACACACACACACACACACACACACACACACACACACACACACACACACACACCACACTCACACTCACATCACACACACACACACTCTCACACATAAACACACACACACACACACACACACACACACGCGCGTGCACACACACAGATATATAGACACACGTGAGAGTGTCCAGGGACGCTTATGAAGACTGTATTTGGTGATGGATCCATGAAATTACTGATGAGAAGTAGTTCACTCTTTTTGTAGCCTACTTTTAAGCTTGCAGTTTGTTCTCTCTCATTCCAAGTGTGATGCATGAAAAACCATAAAGATATCTCATAACGTTAATCTCATTCTCATCGAGTGTTTTTTTTTTCCCTCTGCAGTTATCATGGTCGAAAACACGTTTTCTATTTAGAAAGAGTCTTACGAACGAGTTTTCTTGCATTTGCAAGTTGTGTATGCTATTGTTAAGTTCTGTTTATAGTTCCAGGCGTATGAATTTTAGCATGGATCGCAACTTTTCAGGTTGTTGGGAAACCTTAAGTGTTTATTAATATCAATTATTTCAGTCTTCTTGTAAAAAATCCAACAATTGATATCTGATTTACTGATTTATGTCTTCAGGGTTGTTTACGAAATCCAAAACAAGTGTGATTGCCCACGTTCAAGCAAACAGAAACCAGAAAAAAATACAAAAAAAGAATCAGAACGCGTATTTAATACAACCGGACAAGACAGGCGCAAATTTTCGGCCAATGGCCTTTGTCAAGCATAAGATCACAAACGAACAAACACCAAATACAGATTTTATATTTTGATGTTTGTTTGTTTGTGATCTTACTCCTTTCGAAAATTTGCGCCTGTCTTGTCTGGTTGTATTAAATATGCGTTCAGATTTTGTGTGTGTGTTTTTTTCTGGTTCTTGAGGGTTGCTTGCCGCAGTTCATACAGTTGATAATGATAACGATAAGGCATTAAATCTTGATGCATAAATCAAATCAAATGCCACACTCTCGTCTTTCACTCAGAATCGTGGACTTCGGATATAATGCTTCAAGTTCAGCTGCAGCGTGCGTAGCTTGGGTGTCAGTTTTATCCATCATAATGCATGCATAAATCATCGCAATGACATCACTCTATTGTTTATATCTAAGTTCTGTCCCCCCTAACCCCACCGACCCCCTGCCTAGTAGCTTTCTGCATCATCACATGACAACAGAGCAAGAACTTTACATTTCACTCCCACGTTCAGCAGTTTCGGTGGATAATTTGAAGGTGTGAAAGAGGTCAGGTTTTTATAGCTTGTGAACAGGGTGAGTGGTCTCAAGGAGTTAAGTTCTGTCTACCACCCATTTGGAAGTCTTGCTTGGATGGAGTGAAGGAGTCCATGACGTGATTGTTGACAGGTGTAGGTGGAGCATATATGGACCTGTCAGAGCGTTGTGAATTCCACTTATTTCCTAAATTTCAGTTTCTCAAATAATAACAAGAGCAGTGTGGTTTAAGTCAACTTAATTTAACAGAAAAGAATAGTGTGGTTTATTAAAATGATATTATTGAGGGATTGTCTGTTTATGGAAATTTTTTGTTTTGATTATTCAACAGTACTTGCCACAGATGCAGGTTATCTAATGTGCTTGTTGTCAAGAAAAACATCGTTTATCGTACAAGGACAGATACAGGTTTTAGCTTATTTTTATGTTAAATATGATTACAGTCATTTTACAGGGCTCCGTTATAAGAGGAGAATGAATAAAAATGTTAAGCCCTGTTTTTGACATCATGGAGAGAAAGTACCAAAACGTTTTGGAATCATAGATCCAGATATTCATGTGTTCTTTTTATGTTGCAGCTGTAAAAGTATAGAGCTCTTTCAAAAGGAGAAAATAATACAGGAGAAAATAATACATGGTATTTGACGGATTTTTTGAAAATAAAATTTAAATGTCGAAAAATTGTGCTGGTATAATGTAACAGGATGACCTCACATTTCTGTATGAACAAGTCATAGACTGATCTGTCTCCGTTTTGTACCTTTGTTAAGAATGAAATAAAATACCTTTCACTGTGTTTTTGTGTGTCATTGTGCATATGTGTGCTGGTGTGCTTGGGAATGTTTACGTTCTTGTGTACTTGAGTGCGTCAGTTTGTGTGTGTGTGTGTGTGTGGTGTGTGTGTGTGTGTGTGTGTGTGTGCGTGCGTTTGTGTGTGTGTGTGTGTGTTGGCTTTTCAGTTTTTTTTCTTTTCAACTGTCAGCTATATATATTTCCGTGATAAATCTGCTAAGTCTTCTTTTTTTCAAAATTTCTTTTCGATCATTTTCAACAAGATGCAAAGAGGAACAATATTTGCAGAGCAGAATAATTTGTATCAAAGATATTTAAGTCCAAAACACACACAAGACATCCATTTCTTCAAGAAAGTGTCTATGTGCATGAAGTACAGTAACTGTCAACAATGTACAAAATAAATATATAAGCATATACAGTTAGATTACAGACAAAACATGTATATATATATTTGTCGCAAACAAAATGTCATTAAACTTTATCAGAAGCTAGGACAGATATGTCAGCTGTTTTTCTCTAAAAGTGTTTATGAGCCACCTCAGTCTTGCACTCTATTCTTCTGATATGTTGTAATAAGACGTAATAAAAGAAATGGTGTTTGGTAAATTGTTTTCGAGTTTGCTTTTGTAAGTGTACATTTCTCCTAGAAGGATTATAAGATTAAATACTGAACCTCCGCACACACTTTCATCAACATCAAGTAGGATCAAATTTTCAATTAATGCGACGCTTGCACAAGTGATACATTTTGACTTTAACAATTCATCAGATCTCCGAATTTTTTTTTGGGCTGTAAGGGGCCTAGACGGGAGATGCATCGGCTCCCCCCCCCCCCCCCACGTGGGGGTGATGGGGGCTCTCTCAGTATAAATAGTATCCCCACCTTCTGGAAATTCTGTGCTAGAAATTTCCTCTTTTCTGTCACTCTCTTTGTTTCTACCTTCCTCCTTTACTTTGTGTCATTTCTTATACTTTTCTGCCTTGCTGGTCCATTGACCTGTATGTGTTCGATAAAGTCTTACGTATTTTTCCTTAGGATTGATGATTGGGTATATGTATTAAATGCATTTTTGGCTATAGGGAGGTGAGATGTGCGGAAAGAATTTTAGGTAATTTAGGCCTGTTTTTATATATGTTTTGGTGTCCTTAGGTATGCTGAAATTTGAATTCAGGTGTGTTTTTGAAATCCCCTGTGCAATAAACTGGACGGAGTAGTCAACGCCAGGGGCACGTCTTTAGATTATGTACCCGAATGCATTGATATGTGTACTTACTTTTCTTTTCTTTCTTTTTTTCCCCCCTTGTTGAAGTTTTGTATGTTTTGAGCAGTTGTAGCCCTGACGGCTCTACGCAGTCGGCTGGACTTTAAACAAAAATAACAATAACAATAACTCGGCTTTCCATGAATATGCGGTAGACACAATCTCCACGATCGTTGCGCCAAAGAGCTATCTTCTGAAATGTGAATGGCTGTGGTGTCCAGATGTGAAGTGGTTTGCAACAGGTGTCTTTGTTGGTGAGGACATTGGTCCCGTACGTTTCACCAATAATATGTGTATGTTGACGAGACGAACAGGACCTTGAATGATTGTGTGCTGATGGTTGTCTGTATGTGTGTGACCATATGTCGGCGCACGTGAGCGTGTGTGTTAGTGTGTTAGTGTGTGTGTGTGTGTGTGTGTGTGTGTGTGTGTGTGTGTGTGTGTGTGTGTCAGGGCGAGTATCTGGAGGGGTGTATTCTGAGATACATTGAGATAGGGTCAAACATGCATATTAACGAGAAAAACGTTTTGACGGATGTTCATTGCACACGACGCGTTTGATTGATTGATTGATTTGATTCAGTTTTTATGTCGGTACCCACCTCAGGTGCTATGGCCGACAGGCATAACCATCCCAAGAAAGTGGGGGAAGGGGGACTTACCTAATCCTATGCTTACATCACCAGAACAACAATGATGTTAAGATGGGACAGTGAGAAGGCCAGTTTTAATGTAGTGCACCCCGGGATTTGAACCCACAACCATTAGGGTGATGCGTACTTTTGAATTCTATTTTACCAGTATAATGTCATGTACTATGGGTGATTTAGATGATTTGCATTTGTGCACCAATGTACAGCATGACTGTTACTGTTATTGTTGTTTAAAGCCCACCCGACTGCATAGAGCCATGTCAGGGCTAAAACAAACAAACCTACTTTGTACAGAAGGAAACTAAACAAAATTTAACAAAATAATGCAAAACAAAATAAAAGAAAGTATTATCATATTTAGCTCTTTGACTCCCGCACCCTGTCCATTAGCTTCCTGCAAGAAACTGGTAGATAGAGTGAGGCTGTCAAAGAGTTGACCCTTTGCAGTTGATGGATAGGGTGTGGGAGTCAAAGGGTTAGACATGCGTACAATTTGTCGTATACTTTACTCCTGTTGATAATATAGAAAAACGGAAAACAATGATAGAAAGGTAGATGTTTGGCGAACATTGTTGACGAGTTTAGATATGAACCGGTCATTTAAGTTTTTGGATGAAGCTTATGCCTGGTTTTACACAGAAGTGTTGCAATAATGGAAACATGAAATAAATTCCTGGGGAATAGAGAGGAAAAAAAATCACTTCCACAAGAGTTCTATCCCTTTGTTTCCTACCAGAGTTATCTCCCATCGGTTCCTTCCTGAGATTCTTTCCATTCGTTCCCCGATCTTATCCATCACATGGAATCTGTGACGTCAGTGCGTATGAAATTTATTACGAGCGTGGAGACACCGTCTTGAAAAATTTAACTAAAACCGAAACACCCCAAGTTTCTTCCCTTTGGTTCCCCCACCCGTAGTTCACTCACAAGTCCCCATTCTCCTTTGTATACCCAACTGAATTTGCTCTGAAGTCCCTCCCTTGATTTCCTCTTGGAAGAACCTCTGAAATTCCTTCCCTGCTCCCTCTCCCCCGAAGTTCCATTCCACTTGTACACCCCCCTTCAACCCCTCTTCAACCTCCACATTTCCTTTCCATTGGTCTCCACTCTGAGACCGCTTCCATTCGTTTTTCAAAAGTTCCCTCCCTTTGGTTTGTGTTCCCTCCATTTGGTTCTATATGGTTCCTATAGTCTGAATTCCATCCTTTTGGTTCCCATATTCTCAGTTCCCTCTATTTGGAATCTTTTAATTCCCACACCCTGAGTTCCTTCCATTTGGTTACCATTGGTTTCCCACAATATGAGTTCCCTCCATGTGGTTCCCTTCGGTTCCCACACCCTGAATTCTGTTTAGTTCCCGCACCCTGACTTCCCTCTGTTTGTTCTCTTTGGTTCCCAGAACCTGAATTCCCTCCATTTAGTTCCCTTTGGTTCCCACACCCTGAATTCCCTCCATTTGGTTTCCCCTTTGGTTCTGATAGTCCTAATTTCCTCCTTTTGGTTCCCACACTCTGGGTCCCCCCTCCCCTACCTTTAGTTCCATTTGGTTCCCAGACTCTGAGTCCCCTTGGTTCCTTTTGATTCCCACACTCTGAGCCCCCCCCCCCCTTTGGTTCCCACACTCTTGAGTTCCCTCTGTTTGGTTCTCTTTGGTTCCCATACCCTGAGTTTCCTCCATTTGGTGTCCTTTTGGTTCTCACAATCTGGGTTCCCTCCATTTGTTTCCCTTTGGTCCCACACCTTGAATTCCATGCATTTGGTTTACTCCCGATTCTCCAGCCTTCCTTATTTACCCACCCGAAGTTCCTTTTAAGTTCCCTCCCTTAATTTCCGATCAGAGGGCCTCCTGGAGTTTCCTCCCCATACCCCCCTGAAGTTCCCTTCCACTCATCCCCCTTCCCTCCACCTCTAACCAACATCACATTTCGTTCCATTAGTTTCCCTAAAATCTCCCTCCCATTGGTTCCCCAAGTGTTCCCCATCCTTGGTTGCTCTTTCTTGAAATTCTGCCCAAAATGTATCCGTTTGGTATAGCTCTCTTGAAATTGTCTCCTCTCAGTTCTCCTTTCCAAAATTTCTCTCCAACGTTATCTCCCCTGGGTACCTCTCTCCTATGTACCCTCCCACATGTTCCCCCTTCCCTTCCACTATGACACCCCTCTCAAAATTTCCTTTCATTGGAGGGGGCCCCAGTAGCTCAGTTGGTTTGAGCGTCGGATTCACATGCCAATGGTTGTGGGTTCGACTCTCGGGGTGTGCTACATTAACACTGGCCTTCTCACTGTCCCATTTTAACATCATTGTTGTTCTGGTGGTGTCAGTATAGGATTAGATAAGACCCACTTTCCCCACTTCCCTGGGATGGTTATCCCCGTCGGCCGTATCACCTGAGGTGAGTGTCGACCTAAGAACTGAACCAAATCATTAATCAATCCTCTCATTGGTTCCCTACTCCCTCCCACTGATCTTCCTCCCATTGGCTTTCCCAGAGTTCCCTTTTCATGGCTCTCCTTTCCGGAAGTTCTCTCAAAATTCGCTCCCCTCGGTACTCCCCACAGTTTTGTCTCATTGGCTTCGCCAGATAGCTCTCCCACTGGTTCCCCAACCATGAGTTTCCTCACTTTACTTTAAGTCTTCTATCTTGTTCTGTCTGTATTTGTTCCTGTTCTTTTTCTTGGTGTTTTTTTTTGACAGGTTGGTTGGTTTTCTTCTTGATCTTCGTTTTTTCGTAGTTTGTTTTCTAACTTTTTTCTTGTTGACGTTCATATTGTTCTTGCTGTTGTGTTCGTGTTTTTTGTTTTCGCTCTCTTTTTTTCTTTCTGTCTTACTTTCTTTTTTTTTCCTCCTGTGTAGCATTGTTTATCCCTGACCTCGTCGGTGTTTTTGATGTCGTGGTTCTGGCATTTGTTGATAATGTCCTTTTACTCTTGGTGTTATCGTTTTGCTCTTCCATTTTTGTTTCATGTACTTCTCTTCTTGTTGTCGTTGACTTTCTTGCTGTTCGTTTGTCTGTTTTTGGTTGTTGTATAATTTTCTTTTTTGTTCTGTATGTTCTTGTTGCTCTTGCTGTTTTATATTTCGTTTGTTTCTTTATTGCTTTTGTCCTGTTTTTGCTCTGTTTTCTCGGTTTTATTTCAATTTTTGTGCTTTTGGTACTCTTGGTGGTGTAATGTTGACATCCTTAGAAAATATTCTCACACTCCTGCTATTGTTGTTTGTTTACTTCTATTCTTTTTTGTTTTTTTTGTTTTTGTTTTGGTAGTTGTTCCTCTTTTTGTTCTTGCTGCTGTTAATGTTGTTTTTTCGTTTGCTTGTTTGATTTCTTGTTGCCTTTGAGTTTGTTCTTGGTTTTGTTTTGCTGCTGTTGTCGTGTTTGTTTTTGTTCTGATTATTTCTACTTCTCGTTGCTCTTCCTGTTGTGTGTGTTTCTGTTCTTGTTGCTGCTGGTGATATCTTTTTGTTTGCTTATTTGACTTCTTCTTGTTTTTGGTCTTGTTCTTGATTTTGTTTTGTTGTTGTGTATGTGTGTATCTTTCCTTTGTTCTTGTTCTTATTGCTTTTCCTGTTGTGTGTGTTTGCGGTTATGTTTTTCTTTTAATTTTCCCTTTTTGTTTGTTTGTTTGTTTGTTTTTGGCTTGTTGTTTTTGATATGCTCATGAGTTCTTTTTCATATTTATTATTTAAAGTTTCTAGGTCGCTGCAAGTAGCAGTTTCACTCGTCAATCACACTCACTCTGAAGGCTGGCTGTTGATTCGCACTGAGTCAGTCTCCTGTCATCCCATTTGACGTGTCTGGCAGAAGAAGAATCCAGAACAAACACCGTCACATAAGTGCTTTGTTTATTTTCCAAATGATAATTTTGATGAGGCAGAGATTTTCCTTCCCCCTCCACTAGACCTTGAGCGGTGGTCAGGGTGCTTATCTTTCAGATGACAGAATAAACTCAGATGTTATGTGCAGCATGTTAAAGAACTTACGGCAACAAAAGAATTTTTTGCTGATAGAATTCTGCAGAAAAATCCATTCTCACACGTAATTTTTCCTGATAAAAATCCACTCTCACACGTAAAGAAAAATATACGCATACAGAAAAATATGAAACGATGTCATGTATTCTCTTTAGGTGCAGCAGCAACCACAATGTTCCGCCTGCTGATTGGACATTGCCGTCCACTCCAAGATCATCTGCTGAGTAGGGGTGGTAGTAAGAAAAACTCTGGGGACAGCCAGACGGCAGGTCCTCAAAGGAGAAACCCCCCATCAAGCGAGTGTTTCGGCCCTCAACTCCTGACACTTTAAGAGGGCCAGGATGCATTCTGGTTATTATCCCTGGATGCCCTTCTGCTGGACATCCAGAGTGGAGATGTGTAATACAGGCGAATGCCCATGCCAGGCAGGACAAGTCTCCACGGTACGTTCTGCAGCTTTGCCCCCCCCGTGTTCATAAACGAAGAACCGAGCAATGGCCTCGCGGGAAACAGGCAGAACAGGTTTCCACAACAACGAATACTCTTTCAAAAACCACGTCCTTTAACCTGATCACCGCACTGACCACCGAGGCCGATTATGGTGGATTGGACTGGACATGATTAGATCCCATATTTTGGTCACAATGGAATTTTTCCTTTGAAAACAGGTTGCTCTCCCTGATGAAAACACATCGCCAGAATGGAGCACCATACTTTTCCCTTTTTATCCCCTTTTTTGGTTTGTATGCGTATATTTCGTTTACCTGTCACAGTGGATTTTCTGTGGAATTCTGCTTGAGACAGCTTCTTTGTAACTGATGGTTCTTTTATGTGCGCTTAACAAAAGCTGTACAGAGAACCATAAGACTAGCATCCAGACCACCACGCCAGGTTTAATGAATGGGGAAAGGGAAATCTTTTTTTAATTGGTTTCTCTCGTTTCCAAGATAGGCGACTTATCCATGTGCCACCATTGCACTGTTCCTTGCTTCAACACAGATTTTTTTCTGCTTCATCATTTGCACCTCTCTGGTGTCACTGTCCCCATCGTCCGCTTATTTCGGTTCTTCAACATATCTCCAAACCCACCGAAACATGAGAGCAGGGCATGAAGACTTTCAGAAGCTGGGACAACATTTAACAATGTTATGATGACGAGAAGGGGGACGATATGACGATACTGTGGAGATATGTATCAGACTAAAGCTGCGTGACAGTGTTGTACAACGCCGTTACTGTCATAATATATCTTGACGTCAATCAGGCCCGAGAGATACACATACGTGCGGTGTTGGTGAAAAAAAAAATTTGAGCAACAACCTCAATGACGCATCGCTACATGTAAAGTGGAGGAGGCTCGAGTTTGTGGTCCCACCTTTCATAACGAGCCCATAACAGGCTCAGCTGCGGAAAAGCACCCGTCAGGATGGACAAGTCACACATTATTATTTGGACCGATGGGTTTCAAACTCACGATCTCCCAATCTGTAGTCCATTGTGATCACTGATTCCCCACATTGACTGGTCTCGAACGCAGAACATGATCATCCCCTGTTGACAGAAGTCAGTTCAATGGTGGAAGATTGAAGAAAATGCCAAAGAAGTCATGTGACCTTGACCCTATCCCTGCCTCTATCCTATTTGATTGTCTAGATGAAATTACTCCAATTGTCACGTATATTATGAATAAGTCCTTGTCATCTGGTGTTGTGCCTCAGTGCTTTAAGCACGCTCTTGTCAAGCCCCTTCTGAAGAAGGCAAATCTCGACCCAGACTGCTTGAAGAATTATCGTCCAGTTTCCAATCTACCATTCCTATCAAAGGTGTTGGAACGTATTGTACTAGAACAGATTCTGCAGCATCTGGAATCTCACAACCTGCTAGAGCCATTCCAGTCAGCCTACCGTAAGTGCCATAGCACAGAAACCGCTCTATTGCGTGTGGTCAATGACCTCCTTCAGGCTTCAGACAATGGGAGTGTGTCTATCTTGTCACTGCTTGACTTGTCAGCAGCATTTGACACCATAGACCATAGCATCATCATAACGCGGTTGCGTACCACTTTTGGCTGTTCTGGAACGGTTCTGGACTGGTTTACCTCCTATTTGACTGGCCGTACCCAGTCGGTTGTCATTGGCCACAAATCAAATCCATCTGTGCTGAAATGTGGTGTCCCACAAGGTTCTGTCTTGGGACCTGTCCTGTTCACTATGTATACACAACCTCTCAGCGCTATCATTCATCAGTCAGGTCACTCATACCACTTCTTTGCGGATGACTCACAGCTGCATAGCTCCTCTGCCCCATCAGATTTTGACGCTCTTGCGTGCAGTCTGAGAGATTGTATAGAGGATGTCTCCAAGTGGATGAGTGAAAACAAGCTGAAGATGAATGATGATAAAACTGAGCTTATTGTTACTGGTACTAAGTCAAAGGTCAATCAGGTTACTCATGCCCCCATGTCTATCTCTGGTTGTGATGTATCTTTCTCACAAACTGTTAGAAACCTTGGCTTCTATCTGGATGAAACACTGTCTATGGAAGCCCATGTCAAACAGTTGTGCCGTACTCTGTACTATCAGCTACGCAGAATTGGTAAGATTCGCTCCTTCCTTTCCACTGATGCTACCAACAAGCTTGCTGTCTCTTTCATACTATCTAGACTGGACTATTGTAACTCTCTATTCGCAGGTCTCCATGACAATCAACTATCTAAACTTCAGCGCATACAGAACTACGCGGCTCGCCTTGTTCTCCGCAAGCCCAGGCGTGAGAGTGCAAAATCTCTGCTTAGAACACTTCATTGGCTCCCGGTAAAGGCTAGGATTCAATATAAAGTTGCCTGTCTCTGCTTTCAGTGTATCTATCACGAGAACATGCCATCCTATCTTGCCAACCTCCTGCAGGGTTACAAACCTTCTCGAACGCTCCGCTCTTCTGACACCTCACTGTTGACTGTTCCTCGCTTCTCTCTAGACACCTTTGGTAAAAAATCTTTCTCTGTCTTTGGCCCAAATGTATGGAACTCTCTACCACTGTCTCTCAGAAAAACTAAGTGTTTCTCAACCTTCAAACGGCACCTGAAAACCCACCTCTTTCAAACTCATCTAACCTGAAGAGCCTTAGTTTGCAAGTCTGTCATCAGACTAATCTCTCCTGCCTGTATAACAGTATTTTGTATAAGGGCCTATAGAGCAAGGTGTGTGTGTGCGTGCATGTGTGTATGTGTGTGTGTGTGTGGTGTGTGTGTGTGTGTGTGTGTGTGTGTGTGTGTGTGTGTGTGTGTGTGTGGGGTGTGCTTGAGTGAGCATGTGTGTGTATCACTGTATGTGTACAGCTGAGGAAGGGATAGGGGAGAAATTGAGTGGGAAAGAGACTGAAATACTTTAAGAAACTTTTTCAAATCTTTGTTTGTATGTAAATTGTGATGTATGATATGCGAATAGTTCATAATTTGTGAGGAATTTTGATTGTCAAGGTATTAATGCTGTAATACTGAAGTTGTAATGTTTTTCCTGTATATGGATTAGAATTTTTCTGTTTTTATCTTCATTCAAAATATTGATTATAATTTTATGTACAACTATTGCATGCATAAATACACACACACGCATGCAAACATAGCACACGCACACACACACACACACACTCTCTCTCTCTCTCACACACACACACACACACACACACATTCTTACAAACACACGCGCACAGCAACGCACACGCACGCACACACACATGTACACACACACGTACGCAAGCACACACACGCAGCAATATATAAACACAGTATGCCTCTTTATTCATATGAAAAATCTGTTAATCTTTCTTCATTACATAAGTCAGTGTTTAAATTTTAATATTCTGTGGTTTCTTATGTGTCTTCTTACTTGTATAGCTTTAATGTTTGTTGTTATCTTATTGTGTATGTAATTGTGAACATTTTTTATCACCTTTTGCCTTTCTTGCGAAATGTAAAGCGCTGGTGAGCATGTTTTTATATGGAATATGCGCTATACAAATAAACATTATTATTAAGTGTGTGCAATACTGTGTATGGTGGACGGCTGAATGTCAGACGTGGTGGGGGGCTTGTCAGGTGATCCCCAGCCAAACATGTGGCGCACAGGTCGGAACAGCCCGAAGAAGCGATGTCTGAAGCTGGCGCACAGTATCAGGTAAGACATAATCAACACAATGTCACAAGCTTGCTGCAACAGATGACAGAAAAGACAGTCAGTTGGTTTAGATCAGTTTTGTTCAGTGAAACTATGGAGTAACTTTGTATGATATGCATTGAGCAACAACAACCATAGCTCATGACGTGCTGGGGAAACATATACAGGCATTTCAACTTATCGGTAAAGGAAGCAACTCTCTGGCCCTCACACACAATGTACTGTAACAAATATAACCATTGTACAGCCCATTGTTCATAATTCAAAATGTAAGAATTGCTCTATTTTGTTTTCGTCTGGCATGAGTTCACCAAAGCAATGTGATAACTCGCCAGTATGCAATCTGGGGAACGCTATCTCAACGTGGTAGCTGGACGATCATCTACAATCCAGTGGGTCACATGGCGGATGGCGAATGGCCTTCAGATGCAGAGTCTAGCAGCGAAGTAAATCAGGTTTGCCCGGATGAATAAGGAGTCCCGGACTGCCTGGCGATGGTTTCTATCAGGGTTGCTTAAAACCGTAGCCCCGCATTTCACAGGGTAGGTCTTTTGGCCATGAGCTAAGTACAGGGTAAACTGTACAGAAAACCTTCAGGGCTGAAGTCAGAGGTACCAGGCCTGCAGGCACTTTCTAACAAAGCACGATACTGTGCAATATAACGTAAATATCTACACGGTCGTCTATGGCACGATGACAATGGTGCTCGCTTACTGCACCAAACATCCCCTATGGTCTTCCGATGGCAGCCAGCAGGAACTGGAAAAAAACCCTGGCCACATTCACTGCCAGATGTGGCTTGAAGTGCATGACGGCAAACGAAAGAATAAGTTGAAGCCAGCATTGTAATTATAGAAAAAATGACCTGCGAGGGCAGAAGAGGATGAAGTGCTGTGGTCTTCGGGTCTGCTTCCACCGCTTCCTCTTCTGTTGAATAGTGATTGTTCTGCGCTGTTCAGATGTATTTGTGCGTTGTATGCACTGCTATCGCCAGCTAGCTCTTTCATGGGCAATGTCTTCCCAGTCAGTGGTGTTGGTGCCGCAGCTGATGAAGTTGGCATTCAGCATTGTCTTGTCATTGTCCTTGTGTCGTTTTAATGGTCTTCCCTGGTGACGATGTCCTTTCCTTCAGCTGTCCACATAGAAGCATCAGTATGGGATGCGGTTGTCTTCCGTACGGACAACGTGTCCTGTTCAACGATGCCGGCATTTGATGAGTAGAACTTCTTATGTAGCAAAGCACACTTAGAAAGTCATGATTTAGTAAGAAGACCTTAACTGAATTATGCAAGTGAGAGTAGTATTATTTCAAGTATACTTGTTATTGTATTTGTTATTGGTGTTTAAAGCCCAGCTGACTGCATAGAGCCACATCAGGGCTACAACCGTTTCAACACATACAAAACTTCAGCAGGAAAGAAAAAAGAAATGAAAATTTGGTACACATATCAGTGCATTCGCGCACATAATCTAAGGATATGCCCCTGGCGTTGACCACTCCGTCCAATTTATCGCACAGGGAATTTAAAAAACACACCTGAATTCAAATTTGAGCATACCTAAGGACACCAAAACATATATAAAAACAGGTCTAAATTACCTAAAATTCTTTCCTTATATCTCACCTCCCTAGAGCCAAAAATGCACTTAATACATGTACCTAATTAACAACCCTAAGAAAAAGTATTAAGACTTTATCGAACACATACAGGTGAATGGACCAGCCAGTCAGAAAATGATAGGAAGAAATGACAGAAAGCAAAGAAACAAGGCAGAAACAGACAGAGAGAGTGACAGAAAAGAGGAAATTTCTAGCACAGAATTTCCAAAAGGTGGGGATTCTATTTATACCGAAAGATCCCCCGGCATCCCCACGGGAAGATTAAGTATACTTAACATGCCACATGTCTTCAGAACTTGAAGATTGGACGGTTGATCTTGCCACGTGATGCTGCCGATCTTATACTGATACCTTTAGTGGAGCCATTCCAGCTGCTGAATGCACTACCAGTACGTTAGCCCAGACCTGGCATATGTACAGGAAGCCTGGTTCACAAAGAAACTCAATCCCTTGACCCCAAAATGTCTCGCATTATCAGTTTCAGTTTCTCAAAATGCCGTCTCCGCGCTCGGAACGAATTCCATATGTACTAACATCACAGGGTGCCATGTGTATGGTGATCATGCCACAAGCCTTAAGCCTGCACATAAATCCATGAGCTGGCCAGGTCCTGAGGCCATACCTAGACTGTGTTTTACCTAGTCTATATTTTTACAGTTTTTTTTGTCAGCCTACCGCTGGAATAATCTTGGTTACATGTAAATGACATGTGTATGTGTGTATCTGACCTTCAAAAAAGGAATATACATATATGTAAATAATCAAATGCCTGAATCACAACACAACTGGCTATTCTGTATAAACTCGTCTCACATGACAGAGCCACCCCCGCTCCTAAGTCAATGCCCAAATGCTCAGCTGTCTATCATATCAGTTAGGTGAATATACGTCGGCCACCTCCATTTTTGTCTCCTTACCGTAACGATAGAGAAAGCGCTGCGCATAACGATGTAGAGGTAGTGGTCTTGTTTGACCATTCCGTAATGGTCTGAGTACATGGACACCGCTTCGTTGATGTTGATGGGGGTGTTGAGGAAGACCATCAGGAAGGTGGAGCCCAGGATTGTCACTGTCATCTGACCTTCTATCTGTCACACACAGAAATTAAATTCGGGTTAAGGACGATTTTTATGGCTATCTTTTTTATATATTTAGAAAGTTGTATATGGATCGCCACTGCCATCTGACCTTCCATCTGCCACACACAGAAATTCAGTTCGGGTTAAGGACGATTTTTATGGCTATTTTTTATATTTAGAAAGTTGTATATGGATCGCCACTGCCATCTGACCTTCCATCTGTCACACACAGAAATCAAGATTCGGTTTAAGGATGATTTTTATGGTTATTTTTTTAATGTTAAATAGTTAAGACTCACGTTTCTTCGATTGTTTTTCTCCAGTCATTTCTTGAAATTTTCATTGTTATGCATATTGGTCGTGTTTCCTCTATACTCTTCCCAAAAACTGAAATAAAAAAGAATAAAATGTTCGTTGTTCATTACTGAACGAATGTAGACTGAACTTACTATATAAGGAGACACCAGAAATGTATAGCAGTGCAGACAGAACTTCAGTGGGCAAAATGAAACAAATATTGGCAGTAGTAGTAGTTATGTACATACGCTAGAGAGAGAGAGAGAGAGAGAGAGAGAGAGAGAGAGAGAGAGAGAGGAGAGAGAGAGAGAGAGAGAGAGAGAGAAAGAGAGAGAGAGAGAGAGAGAGAGAGAGAGAGAGAGAGAGAGAGAGAGAGAGAGAGAGAGAACTAGTCTTTGTGCTTTCCATTCAATGCACGAAGTGGTGTTCTAAAGTGGCCTGATAATGCGGTGATCGTGGGTTCGAGCCTCAGAGGGATCACTGTTAATTTTTTCTCTGCAGGTTCGTTGGCTCTGTTGATAGCGCCGTGCACTCAAGATCTGATGTCTAGCGTTTAATCGTGTAAAAGATGTTCTAATTTTTTCATTGATAATAGTGTTGTGTCCGACATTTCTGATGCATATAATGCCACTGGTTTGATCTGGGCATCAAATATCGAGAAAAACGAAACATCAACAAAGAAAGAAAGAAAGAAAGAAGCAAGCAAGCAAGCAAACTAGCAAGCAAGCAAAACAAACAAACAAACAAACAAACAAACAACAAACAAACAAAACAAACAAGCAACAGAATTGTGCCAATGTTTCAAGTGACTAGGTAGTTTTCATTTGGTCAACGACCTCACCCTTCTTCGAGATGCAGACACCTGCCAGTTTTATGTTAACAGTGTTGCCCAGATGTTTGCAGTGTTGACTGCTTCTATTTCATTTCCTTGTCAGTTCCGTTTTTACTACTAAAGAGATGTGACCTCCCCTCTAATCATCATCATTTTTATCTTGTCATGAATTACTATTACGCCCGAGATTCTTAAACTTTATTCTAAATTGTCAGTTTGGTTTTGAAGGCCAGATGGGGTAGGAGACATCAAAGCAAAAGCATCAACAAAAAGTACAGAGAAATATCTTCCGAGCCTTGAATATAGTGTTATTCTATGTCTTCCAGATTCTCTAAAAAAGTTGACAACTTCAGCCATAAGCAGAAAAAATACGACAGAGAGGTGGAGGGGGAGGGGGGTGAGGAAAGGGGTGTGGGACGACAGAGTGAGAGGAAGAGAGAGAAAGGGAGAGAGAGAGATAGACAGAGAGAAAGAGAGAGAGAAAAGAGAGGGAGGGAGGGGAAGAGAGAGAAAAAGAGAGAAAAGAAATGGAGGGAGAGAGAGAGAGAGAGAGAGAGAGAGAGAGAGAGAGAGAGAGAGAGAGAGAGAGAGAGAGGCAGAATCAGAGACAGAGAGGCATACAAAGAAGCGTATATCAGGGCACCATCTGGACATGGTTACCTTATCTGACACACATGCCCAAATAAGGATATTTTTTAAGTCTTCAAAGCATTACCAAACCAACTATTTGGAAGAGATCAGCGAACAGTTTTATCAGCACTGAAAAAAATTATAAACGCTAAAAAAAACGCATTATTGTAAAAAAAAAAAAATCAGTTTCAGCCAGTGAATTATGATATAATGGATAATAACTTCTGGCTCAAGACTGTGCCGCAACAGCATCAGGCAGTAAGTGTGGCTACATTGCCGAGCGTCATGGTGGCCTATTTTCAGAAAAAGCATGTTCCATGTCAAAACGCCGTATGTTAACACCCTATCGGTATTCTCTTCCCTATCGGTTTATTTCGTTGAAAACAGCAAACACAACAATATGTACGTAAATCTAAAGTTTAACGTTTCAACATATTGCTTCGGAAGATAATAAATGTGGTCATAATGAAAATTAAAAGTACACGATTAAGTTAGAAATGCGCTTGTTTGATTTCACTATCCCGACCTACTTCAGATTTCGTCTGCATTTACAGTGAACGGTAAGACATTTTTTTTTGCACCCCAACAACTTATTCAAAGCCATATCATCATTTCGGTAGACAGCCCTATTTTGAACTAATGTATACTAAAGAAAATATCTTTTTAATTCATTCTACATGAACAAGTTTGTGATGTTTCTTAAACGGAAGGAACGTACATGAGACATAAAGCAGAAAGCAGACATTTTTGCGCGGTTATGTGCACTGAACACCGGCGCTAGTGATGAGGTACATGTAACAGACCTGGTTGCCAGTGCAAACTGCTCCTGGAGAGGAGTTGGTAGTCGGGATGTGTGGGATAGAAAACACCTGCTTCCATACCGATAGGGCGGAGTATATCGATAGGGCTGGGTATACTGATAGGGCTGAGTACACCGCTAGGGATGAGTACACCGCTAGGGCTGAGTATACTGCTAGGACTGAGTATACAGATAAGGCTGAGTATACCCTAGGGCTGAGTACACCGCCAGGACTGAGTACACCGCTAGGACTGAGTATACCGCTAGGGGTGTGCACCCATAGGGTTGAGTGTACCCGTAGGGCTGAGTATACCGATAGGACTGAGTATACCGATAGGGCTGAGTATAGCGATATGGCTGAGCATGCCGATAGGGCGTTAACAGCCGTGCGCAGAAAATGCCCTTGTTCCGATTTGTATGAACAAGCGCGCCACTCGTATCCCCACTGACCTTGTTCTTGGACATGTCTGTCGACACAGCAGCGTTGTTGACCTTCCTGAGATGCTTTTTGTGCCTAGTGAAGGCGATGACCAGCAGACAGTTGGAGATGAGGCAGATCAGCAGGGCAGGTAATTGGCCAGGTACTTAGCCACGTCGGCAGCCACCAGGAAGGCGTTCTTGTGTTCCTTGAACAGGCTGGAGAACCCTTGCGTCCACATGTTATCTTGCCCATCTGCAAGTAGATTATTTGTTTGTTTATTTATTTATTTATTTTAGGATAATGGCATTCCGGGAGGTTACCTTTGCGCTCACCTTGTTTTCTTTTTCATCCCATTTTCTGCACCACCATTATGGCCACGGAAATTTTTTTAGGATCATTGCACTCTGGGAGGTTACCTTTGCGCTCACCTTGTTGTTTTTTTTTCGTCCCCTTTTCTGGGCTACCTTAATGGCCACAGAAGCTAGCACGCCTTTTTTTTTTTTTTTTTTTACAATGCAATGATGATGATGTCGATGAGGATGATAATCATGATGCTATGGAGTTCCATCTAGGATTGAGACTGCGTGATAGGGCTGTACTCTACGCTTACTATCATAATATGTCCTGGCGTCAACCAGGCCCGAGAGATACAGATACCTGCGGTGCTGGTCAGAAGATTTAAGCAACACCCTCAATGACACATCTGTGAAGTGGATGAGACTCGACTGTGTGGTCCTAGTCTTCGAAATGAGCCCATAGCACGCCCAACTCTGGGTAGGAGCCGGTTAGAGCCGAAAAATCCCACAATGATTTTTGAAGGGACTGAAGGGGATTCGAACCCACAACCTTCCAGTCGGTGGTCTGTTGCGTTAACCACTACACCACGGCCATGAGTGCAGATTATCTATTTACGTTCTTATTTATTTATGTCTTTACGTCTTTATGTCTTTATGTTTTTATTTATTTATTTATTTATTTATGTATTTATCTATCAGCCTTTGAAACTAGGAAGAAGTGATGACAACCGTCTCTCCCGTCGATCCGATGGACGGGTAGGCATACTGGTCTTCATCGGCTGGTGTGGGTCTTCATGTGGGACACAAGACCATCGATAGAGGTACTGCAATGTGTGGGTTTTTATCGGCTCTGACCGGCTCCTACGCAGAGCTGAACGTGCTATCGGCTCGTTGGGAAAACAGACCGGGCCCACACAGTCCAGTCTCATCCATTTTACGGGTGCGTCATTTGAGGGTGTTGCTAAAATTTGATGACTAACACCATATGTCTCTATCTGTTTGACGTCAGGGTATATATATTATGACAGTAAGCGTAGATCACAGCCTTGTCACACGCAGTCTCAAATCGAACAGAGAGAGGAGAGAGAGAGAGAGAGAGAGAGAGAGAGAGAGAGAGAGAGAGAGAGAGAGAGAGAGAGAGAGAGAGAGAGAGAGAGAGAGAGAGAGAATAACAAAACAAACAATAAAACAAAAACCCAACAAAACAAAATCTATGTTATATTACCGTACAACGTATCATACCCATTCCATTCTACCACTGTTTTTACGCTCTATATTATCCACTGGGCTGTTTGAACTAAAACACACCTCCAGTCCACCACGCGGACGTACTCTGCATAACACTTACTACACCGCACATGATCTGACATCACACATTATTCAGCAATTGTGCTTTTTCACTAAGAATGTCCTTCAATGGTCCTACAAGTAGGTAAAAGTAGTCTCGTAACTCTAGAGACCGTAGGGGTGTGATGTGGTAGTGATCTCCAGGGGCCAACTTAATGAAAGAGGTGCTTATCTCCTCTCACTTGATCCTGTAATTTCCTCAACCACAAAAAGTCTAAATCGTCGATGATGATGATGATGATGATGGTGGTGGTGGTGATGGTAGTCGTGGTGGTGGTGGTGTGGTGATGATGATGGTGATAATAATGATGATGGTGGCGTTGATGATAGTGGTGGTGGTGGTGATGATAATGATGACGATGATAGTGGTGGTGATGATGATGATGATGATGATGATGATGACGATGACGACGATGATGGTAGTCGTGGTGCATGGAAGTCGTGATGATGATGGTGATAATGATGATGATGATGGTAGTGATGATAGTGGTGGTGGTGGTGATGATAATGGTGATAATGATGATGATGATGGTGGTGATGATAGTGTGGTGTGATGATAGGGGGTGGTGGTATGGTGGTGTGTGGTGATGATGATGATGATGATGACGACGACCATGACGACGATGGAATCTGCCGTCTATTGAACGAACGAGCAAGCACACTGGTTTTCAGTGCTTGCAAATATTGGCAGTGGCGGGCTTCTGCCCAAATTATACTGACCTGAGAAATGGAAAAAGTCACCATCTTTTATACACCTGTTGGAGATATCCGGGCAGATCGAATCAAGCATCTTCTGATTGGATGTATTGATGAGACGTTCATTCATGTTAAGGTAATGGTGAATTCAGAAAATACAACTTAAACACCCAACCAACCAACCAACCAACCAACCAACCAACCAACCAACCAACCAACCAACCAACCAACCAACCAACCAACCACCCACTTACCCATTCACCACCACCATCACCACCACCTACCACCACCACCACCACGCCACCACCACCACCAGCATCAACGGCAACACTAAAAGAGTACAAGAGATTATATAAGCAGACGAAGAACAACCAGTATTTCAGATAATAAAATACATATGTAAAGCCTTAAAAAAAAACTGGCAGTAATCGATGGAACTAGCATATCACAAAATGAAAACAGGAAGAAAGCTTACAGCTGTCTGAAAAGATTTATGATTCAATATAATTATGTGTATGCACAATACGTTGTCTTTGCTAATTAGAAAACAAAATCCACAAAAATAATTTTATGTTGCTTTCCATGTCTATGCTATGTGACTGTACATATGTTTATTGATTTCTGTTCCCTTTGAAATGAACCTATGTTTCTTTGATTCATTGATTCATTCACATGTTCAGTCACTGATTCATTCATTGATTCATTCATTGATTCATTCATTGATTCATTGATTGATTGATTGATTGATTGATTCATTCATTTACTTATTCATTCATTCATTCATTCATACATTCATTCATCCATCCATCCATCCATCCATCCATCCATCCATCATTCATTCATTCATTCATCCATCCATCCACCCACCCACCCACCCACCCACCAATCCATCCATCCATCCATCCATTCATTCATTCATTCATTCATTCATTCATTCATTCATATATTCATTCATTCATTCATTCATTCATTCATATATTCATTCATTCATTCATTCATTCTTACCATTGAGGAGGACAGGGGTGTATTGTAGAGGTCGGTACAGATGCAGCAAACAGCAGAAGATGAACACCACCACCAGCGGTAAGCATGGACGTTGAAGCAGGCGGAAAGTGCGAGCCTGACAAACATAGTTTACATACATACATACATACATATATATATATATATATATATATATATATATTATATATATATATATATTATATATTATATATATAGGCTATAATATATATATATATATATATATATATATATATATATATATATATAGGCTATATATATATATATATAACTCTACCATCAGGACTAAAGGTTATCAGGTTAACATTTTCCCGTTTCCTTTATCAATGTGTGTGTTAAGTGTGTGTGGTTGTGTGTGTGTGTGTGTGTGTGTGTGTGTGTGTGTGTGTGTGTGTGTGTGTGTGTGTTGTGTGTGTCTGTATGTGTATGTATGTATGTGTGCGTGTGTGTGTATGCGTGTGTATGTGCGTAGGTACCTGTGTACGTGAGAGAAAGAGAGAATAACAGGAGAGAGAGAGAGAGAGAGAGAGAAGAGAGAGAGAGAGAGAGAGAGAGAGAGAGAGAGAGAGAGAGAAGAAGAAGAGAGAGAGAAGAGAGAAGAGAGAGAGCAAGAGAGAGAGAGCAAGAGAGAGAGAAGAGAGAGAGAGAGAGAGAGAGAGAGAGAGAGAGAGAGAGAGAGAGAGAGAGAGAGAGAGAGAGAGAGAGAGAGAGGAGGAGGAGAGAGAGAGAGGAGAGAGAGAGAGAGGATATATTCAGTCATTGCCTGTCGAGGTAATTTTTGTCACAATCAGACGGTGGATACGTCAATGGTTTTTCCAGACTTATCCAGACGAAGGGTTCATTTTCTTGGTATGTCCAGTGACATCTACATCTTGTCGTTAATTCATTATCTCGTCCATTGTCCAAATGCTGCTTTTAGCTGATCACCGATCGTGTTGCTTACATTGTCAGTACGCAAATGTCGTGATTATCACATTCACATACATTTCTTGCACTTTGGGCTCTCTGTCCCTGTTAAGTACACCCGTCTGGTTTTTCTGCTGTAGTGCGTTTCGGGTTTTTGTTTGTTTGATGATGATGATGATGATGATGGTGAAGATGATGATGATGATGATGATGATGATGATGATGACTTATTCTTATATTGTTTAATTACTATTATTATTATTATTGTTGCTGTTGTTATTGTTGTTATCATCATCATAGTAGTAGTAGTAGTAGCAGTAGAATTGTTGTTGATGTTTGTTGTTGTTGTTGTTGTTGTTGTCCCATTTCTTACACGACGTTAATGGCCACAGAATATTCGACGAATTTTCGCAATGCTATGATGATAATGTGTACCAAGGCCATAAGGTCCAACTATATCCTCCACCCTATCCTGTCCCACTTTAGCATTAAAATCCCCCATTATGGCACACAAAATGAAAGGGGAGGGAAACTTGTAGAATGGACACAGATGAATGAGTTCATAGTAGGAAACACCTGGTTTGAGCAGCCTAATAGAAGAAAATGGACTTGGAGGAGTCCAGGAGATAATACCAAAATTCAGATTGACTACATCCTGATCAACAAAAGATTTAGAAATTCTTTACTGTCAGCAAAAACACTACTAGGCGCAGACTGCAACAATGACCACAATCCTGTAGTGGGAAGGCTTAGGCTGAAATTAAGGAAAAGGAAACAGACCAAAAGCAACATCAAACTAAACTCTTGAAAACAGATGAAGTGATACGTCAAAAATTTAATGTACATGTTCAAAACAAATTCAGTGCTCTGGAAGACGTTAGTGGCAGTGAGGAACAATGGACAAAGTTGAGAAATTTGATAAATGAAGCTTGTGAAGAAATCCCTAAGGCAGATAGAAAAGCAAAAAAAGAACTGGATGACTACTTGATGGAGGAGAGGAGGAAGGCAAAGAGAAACGAAGAGATATACAGGAAGATAAACAAAGAAATCAGTAATAGGTGCATTAAAGCTAAGGAAGCTTGGTTGAAAACGACGTGCAAAGAAATAGAAGACCGACACAAAACGGATACTCAGGGTATGTACAGACGAATTGAAGAAATTGTCCACAGGAAAAATACATGCACATCAACTGGTTGCTTAAAATCGAAAGATGGCACGCTTATCATGGAAAAAGACAAAATATTAGACAGATGGGGAGAGTACATTAAAGACCTTTTTGAGGATGACAGAAACGAAGAACACATAAAAAAGAACTTTGAAGGACCACCCATAATGAAAGATGAAGTTAGAGCAGCACTGAAAAAGATGAAACCAGGAAAAGCCCCAGGACCAGACAACATTACTACAGAGATGATTGAAGCCCTGGAGGAATTTGGCATAGAAAAAATAACAGTCTTCCTAAATGAAATTTACTACACTGGAAAAATCCCCAAAGATATGTCAAAATCAATTTTCATTGCACTTCCAAAGAAGACAGGGGCTATAGAATGCGAACTCCATCGCACAATCAGTTTGATGAGTCATGTAACAAAAATCCTGTTAAGAATAATCATGACGAGAACAAGGAATAGAACCAAAAGAGAAATAGCAGAAGAACAGTGTGGATTTGTGGAAGGGAAAGGAACTATTAATGCCATATACATCCTAAGAACTATCATAGAGAGGTCAAATGAGATGAATAAGGATTTGTATTTATGCTTCGTTGACTATACCAAGGCTTTCGATTTGGTAAGACATGATGAATTGATCAACCAACTGGAGAGACTCAGTGTTGATGGAAAAGATCTACGAATAATCAGAAACATGTACTGGGAACAAACAACTGCAATGAGAATAGAAAACAATATAAGCTCTTTCCAAAACATCAAAAGAGGAGTCAGACAGGGTTGTGTTTTGTCACCAGATCTGTTTTCACTTTACAGCGAAAACATCATGAGAAACCTAGAGGAAGACCCTGGATTAAAGGTTGGAGGGGAAAATGATAAACAACATTCGATACGCAGATGACACCGTGCTAATTGCAGAAAGTGAAAGGGACGTACAAAATCTTTTGAATATACTAGAAATAGAAAGCAAAGATAAGGGGTTGGAACTAAACAGCAGGAAGACTGAAGTCATGGTGATCAGTAAAAAACATGAAATCTCCTCATGCAAAATAACAGCAAATGGCACAACCTTGATACAGGTTAATAAGTTTGAATACCTGGGAACGATCATTTCATCAGACGGCAGATGCACATCAGAAATAACCAGCAGAATCGGCCGAGCCAAAACAGCATTCAAGAAGATGACAAGCATTCTTACCAACAAATGCCTATCAATTAACACCAGGAAGAGAGTTCTTGAATGTTATATAGAACCAATACTGTTGTACGGATGTAAGGCGTGGACAGTCAACAAGCATAACCAGAACAGGATTGAGGCAGCCGAGATGTGGTTTCTAAGAAGAATGTTGAGAGTTCCATGGACAGCAAAGAAAACAAACGAGACAGTGTTGATGGAGGCAGACACAAGTAGATCATTCATAAGGAAGATTAGGAAAAGACAGGCAACATTTATAGGCCATCTTATGAGGAAGGGGGATTTGGAGAACCTGGTCACAACGGGAAAGCTGGAGGGAAAGAAAGAGAGCACCAGGTAGACCCAGGGAGAAAATGCTAGACGGACTTGCGGAGTGGCAACGAGAGATAGAGACAGATGGAAATCCATGATCGCCAACGGCATGCGGCAGGGCACCTGATGATGATGATGATGATGATGATATGATGATGATGATGACGACGACGACAACGATGATGTGATGATGACGACGACGACGATGATGATGATGACGACGATGATGATGATGACGACGACTGGGAATGATAATCTGGACTGAGACCGCGTGATAGGGCTGTACTCTACGCTTACTTTCATAATAATATATCATGGCTCGCGTCAACCAGGCCCGAGAGATACACACAAGTGCTGTATTGGTCAGGAGATCTCGGCAACACTCACAATGACGCATCTGTTAAGTGGACAAGACTCTCTCAAATCTGGGTAGGAGCCGGTTAGGTGGAACAATTCTACAGTGAGTGCCACAAGACCAATGGGATTCGAACTCCCATCTTTCCAGGCAATTGTCCGTTGTACTGCCTTCTACAGTTTTGTGTTCAGTTTGTGCTTCAGACCGTGTCAAACTTCAACGCAGCTTGTTGACAAATTCGTCTTCAGAGAGAGAGAGAGAGAGAGAGGAGAGAGGAGGAGAGAGAGAGGAGAGAGAGAGAGAGAGAAGAGAGAGAGAGAGAGAGAGAGAGAAAAGAGAAAGAGGGAGAGAGAGAGAAAGAGGGAGAGACAGAGAGAGAGAGAGAAAGAGCGAGAGAGCGACAGAGACAGAGACAGAGAGACAGACAGAGAGACAGACAGAAAGACAGAGATACAGAGACAGAAAGACAGAGAGAGAGACAGACAGAGAGAGAGAGAGAGACAGACAGACAGACAGACAGACTGACAGGAGAAGGAGACGCAGACAGACAGACACGCACACAAAAGGACAGAGACAATGACGGAGATACATGATTATTTTCCGAAAGTAGAAGCTATCAGCTAAAAGCTATTTATCAAACAAATAAGACAGAGAGTCACAGAGAGAGAGAGAGAGAAGAGAAAGAGTGAGAGAATGAGAGAATGAGAGAGAAAGAGAGAGAGAGAAAGAAGAGAAAGAGAGAGAGAGAAAGAGAAAATGAGAGAGAATGAGAAAGAGAGAGAGGTAAGGAAATGGTAATTAATGTGTATGTATGTGAATGTGCGAGTGTGTGTGCGTGAGTATATCTGTGTGTGTGTGTGTGTGTGTGTGTGTGTGTGTGTGTGTGTGAGAGAGAGAGAGAGAGAGAGGAAGAGAGAGAGAGAGAGAGAGAGAGAGAGAGAGAGAGAGAGAGAGAGAGAGAGAGAGAGATTTGAAATTTGTTCAAGAGGAAAATTCATTGCACACGGCCGAATCGATATGCACTACACCGAAATCTGTCAACAATTATCTGGCTGGCAAGATCTTGAAATAAGGGTGTGTGGGGAGGAAGGGGAGAGGCCTATGAAACGTTACGCTGACTCCACAAGAATGATGGAAACATTTAAGATGGAACGTGTGTTTGCCACAGAGAGAGAAGGGGGGGAGAGGGAAGAGAGAGAGAGAGAGGGAAAGAGAGAGAGGGAAAGAGAGAGAGGGAGAGAGAGAGAGAAAGGAAGGGAGGGAAAGAGAGACAGAGAGAGGAGAGAGGGGAAGA
Organism: Monoplex corrugatus; assembly: GCA_030674185.1. Classification (NCBI taxonomy): domain Eukaryota; kingdom Metazoa; phylum Mollusca; class Gastropoda; order Littorinimorpha; family Ranellidae; genus Monoplex; species Monoplex corrugatus. The sequence continues at coordinate 49,202,035 of CM060305.1, forward strand.
GAAAGAGAGGGGAGAGAGGAGAGAGAGAGAGAGAGATAAAGGAAGGAGAGAGAGAAGAGAGAGAGAGAGAGAGAGAGAGAGAGAGAGAGAAGAGAGAGAGAGAGAGAGAGAGAGAGAGAGGAGAGAGAGAGGAGAGGGAGGGGAGTGCTTGTTTTCGCCTCAGGCATATACTCCCGGAAAAAGCACGCATATTGAAGTTAAACTGTTGTTTTGTTTTCCATCAAACTGAATGCCTGCAAAGAAAAAGGATAACCTTCTAAAGTCTGGCATGAAATACGGGTCTTTGGACTGTTGTTCACCTGTGTTTTGGTACTAGCCTTCAAACTTCAACCGCCAAAGAGAACCAGAAAAACAACGATCACAGTATGTCGATGATTTCAGTGTTAAAATAATGTTTTGCTTTGTTTTGTCTGTTGCTAAATATTGGATATATACCAAAGAGATATTAGTATATTACCACTACCACCCAAATATATGTATATATATATATATATATATATACATATATACATATAGATAGATAGATAGATATCAATCAACAACTCCCACCCCCATCCCCCTGACTGGGAAGACTAGGGCTACAGAGACGTGTTATCATCCACTTTACGGATGCGTCATTGAGTGTTGCTAAAATTTCCTGACCAAAATCGCAATGCATAGTTCGCTATTGGGCTACATTTATACATGTAAAAAAAGAAAAAGATCGTATTTACATAGATAATTGTAGATAATCTATATAATTATGTTACCATTAACCCGTTTAGCTTTCAAAGTGATTATCAAGAGGAAAAACTATGGTGAAAACCCATACATGGGAGTTCAATTCATCTAAAAAGGCAGCCGTTCGTGGTTACAGGCCTGCCAATATGAGGAAGACACACCAGTTCTAAACAGAAAGTGCACATGTTTGTATAATAAAGCTTTCAAGTTTTCCTTAATTTAAAGAAGATCACGTGTGGATAGAAGTTGCTACAAATATACCAGAATTGAAGAGAAAGAGTGTTGCGTGCTCATGCCAATACAAGCCAGTCACGCAAACTTCACATCACAGATGTATAATTTTACAGGGTTCCTTCTTCAAAACTTTTCAAAAGTATGTCAGCCGTCAAGGAAAAAATCGATAGCGACAGACTGCTAGACACACACGTATCAAATAAGACAGGGACACGCTATCTTCAAATTAAGGGCAATACGTGTAGCCTACATTATCATTAGGCCAAAAATCATATGAGTCTGGCTTCAGAATACTGTTAGAGTTATATCTTCAGTTAAAAAGATGAAAATAGCGTGGTGATAAATAGAGCATGTAAGATCCTTAACAGTAACAATGAACACTTCAAAAACTCTTTGTTCATGAAAACAACGGTTGACTGGAACCGCTTTGAAGACGAATCAATAACAACACTACACGTAGACTGCTCCCGCATATGGGTCAGAACCTCCTAAACCATGAGCATATCTACTGCGCAGTGTCGTATTCTGTCGAATCTATGCCAGCTATGGTTTCTGCGACGCATTAGCAAGATCAAATCGCTGGAAAGACATCGGTACTGTGGAAATAATCACACTCGTCATGCACTACAGAATTGTTGTAAAATTTTGTAATCAAATGTTAAAGTTCCGTCACAAATAGACGATGTAATATGTTTGTCTTTAAAACAATGCCTAACTTACCTTCAGTGGGAAAGCGATGGCGACAAAACGCTGGAAAGAGACGAGGCCATTGAGAATATAGACACAACGGCGGGCACACATGCCTGTGTAGGACACACTCCAGATAGACAGCCACACGTACTGCCGGCTGCCCCCACACTGCCGCTGACGTGAACACATCTGTACATTCCGGATCATACACACAGTAACACACTTACTACATACACACCTGTACAATTTCAATACATTTCTTCTTCTTCTAATCCCCTAACCAGCGTGGCTGTTAGAGGGAGGGATTGATAGGACAGGTGGACTCATGGGACGCAGCAGCAGACGGGGTCCTTTATCTGTATTTCTGGAATATTCCTGACATTACTTCGATAGTCCAGCTGATTTTCAGATCCCCTGTTGGTAGACTGTTATGAAAAGTTAATTAATTATTGTGTTATAATTTGACACTGGTACTTCATCGTTCTAAGTTGTCAATTGTAACTGTTCCCCTTCTTACATTCAGACTCCCATTCCCCTCCCTCTCCCCCTTCCCTTTTTTCTTCCATTTTCTTTTCTTTTTTCTTTTGTGGTGTGTGTGTGTGTGTGTGTGTGTGTGTGTGTGTGTGTGTGTGTGTGTTGTGTGTGTGTGTGTGTGTGTAAAATCACTATTGTGAACAGACATTAAATAAAAGATTCCTTCCTTCCTTCTGGAATGCAGCAATGAGCTGTTCAGGCATACCGCGGTTGGTCTCGTGTTTGATATTCGCCACCTAGCTTTTCCTCTGTGGACTTTGGTGATGGCCTTCTTCTTGAGTACACTCAAGGATGGTTTTAGACAGTGTGTTAGGACAGGTGATGTGATTAACCTACACAGACTTGCGTCGTTTCAAAGTTGCCTGAAGCAGTTCCTGTATACCCTCAAGACATTAATCTTGTTTTAGAGATGTCTTTATAGTGGTTATAAAGCTTGTACAGTGTCAATTTTGTAATACCTATAATACCTACATGTCGCGTACACAGCGTATGTCATACACATGCTGCTTACATACAGTACATTCTGTGTCAGTACTTATCTCTTCTTCTTCTTCGCAATTCTTCTTCTTCGCAATTCTTCTTCTTCTTCTTCTTCTTAATTCTTCTTCTTCTTCTTCGCAATTCTTCTTCGCGATTCTTCTTCGCAGTTCTTCTTCTTCTTCTTCGCAATTCTTCTTCGCAATTTTTCTTCTTCTTCTTCGCAATTCTTCTTCTTCTTCGCAATTCTTCGTCTTCTTCTTCTTCGCAATTCTTCTTCTTCTTCGCAACTCTTCTTCTTCTCTCCTTTAACTTCGTTAAGAGTCATACGTATCTGAGTATCTTTCTTTAATTTAACGTCTTTTACTGTAAGTTATATTAGACGGGTATTTGAGTATGCGTATTTGTGCGTGCGTGTGTAATGTACATTTGTGTGTATTTGTGCATGCATGAGTGTGAATGTGCGTGTAGACTTGTGTTAGTTGATTGCACATGTCTGTGAGCGTAAGTTTGTACTTTAGTTCGTGTGCGTGTGTGTTAGTGTGTGCGTGTATGTGTATATACATGGGCACATGCATGTGCAAATTTGTGTTTGTGCGCATGCGCGCATGCGTTAGTGTGTGTGTGAGTGTGTGTGCGCGCGTGTCCGCACACGTAATGTTTCTATGTCTGTGTATCTGTGTGTATGTGAGTGAATCTTTTTGCTGAAGAAACATGTCAACAAAGCTTTTCCCATCCAAGAAGAGTTTTACAGATAGTTGTATCGCAGTCCAACTTCAGAAAACACGGTTGTTACCCATAAAAAGGGAAATGTTCCCGGATGGAAGTGGCAACAACCTTGTGAGTGTCTAGACAAAAATAATCTAAAAGGGGAAAGTGTCATTTTGTTCAACAACAAACCCCCATTCCTGACATTCACTGCATGAATCGATCAATGACACAGACAGAAATAGATTGTAGTTACTCCCCATCCCCACTCCACCCCACCCCACCTCACCCATCCTCTTCTGCACCACTCCTGTGTCTCTATTCTCATGTCGCTCAGTTCGATTGCACCTATTTATATTTGTGACCGCCTCCGAATGTACACCCTGCCGACCTCTCCGTTCAGCTTCTGATACTTCTTCTTCTTTCAGCCATCGAAAGTCCGTTGTTGGACGTAGGCCTTCTCCAGCTGCGTCCATTCACTTCGTTCCAGCTCTTTTCCTCTCCAGTTCTTGCCAAATCCGTCTAGATCGTCTCTCCATCTACTGCGAGTGCCGTCTCTTGGTATACAGAACGTGGTTTTTGTTGCCCAACGATTGTCATTCTCCGGGTGAGATGTCCTGCCCAATACCATTTCAGTTTTGTTGATGGTTTCCAGGATATCTCGCACTTTTGTTCTTTCTCAGATCCACTGAGCTGTTTTGCGATCTTTCCAGGTGATTCTACTTGTTTACAAAATCCTCGATATAGATGTTCCACAGTCGGTCGCCGCTCATTTTCTGTCTTGTCTATACAACTGGAACGAGTTTCCCCTGTCTTTTAGACAGCAGCATATTCTGTCTTCCTTCAAGTCTAGCTTTTGAAGACGAAGACATTTTTTTGTCCATCAGATATTTCCCTCTCTATGTGCCTGCCCTTTCGTCCTTATCCCTCCTGTCCTCCCCCTTCCGGTTTGCGTGTGCTTTGTATCCTCGGGTTTTGGTCAATGCGAGTCAATGCTTTGGTAAATGCTGAGAGTGCGTGCTCTGATTTGATTTGTGTATCAATATTTGCCGCATCATCATCATCATCATCATCATCATCATCATCATCATCATCATCATCATCATCATCATCATCATCATCATCATCATCATCATCATCATCATCATCATCATCATCATCATCATCATTATCATCAAAAGAATTAGAATTAGTATCATATCTGTTACAGGTATTTATTACAGGTATCTATTACAGGTATTTATTACAGGTATATATTACAAGTATCTTTACAGGTATCATAACAAATATCTTGGAAATGAAATTCATCTTCAATCACGTTAGAAACTGCACTTTTTGTCCTCTCTTGATATGTCAGTAATTTGATTCTTTCAACTTGTAGGTCACGCCCCTTTACTGTCTGTGGTCAGAGGCGTTTAGCATGAGTAAGTGACTGAATGAAATACAGATGAGAGATATCTAGCTGTCTGTCTACCCACCTACCTACCTACGTATCTACCTACCTACCTACCTATCTATATATCTGTCTATCTATCTGTCTGTCTGTCTATCTGTCTGTCTGTCTTTCTATCTATCTATCTGTCTGTCTATGTATGTATGTATATATGTATGTATGTATGTATGTATGTATGTATGTTTGTATCTATCTGTCTGTCTGTCTATCTATCTATATATCTATATCTCTCTGTATCAATCTGTCTGTCTGACTATCCATGTGATCATTACATTTCATTGTAAGTTTATCTTGTGGAAGACCAGAAGGCCGAAAATATAGAAATGCACACCCGCGTGTGCGCGCACATACACACATATCCACCAACACATTTATGTACAAAGGGAGAGAAAAGTATATCAGATGGAGGTTGAAGAGCATTACATCTCCTGCCCCCCCCCCTCACACACACACATACATACACAAGCACAGGGAGAGGGGAGTGACAGAGAGAGATAGAGAGAGAGAGAGAGAGAGAGAGAGAGACAGAGAGACAGAGAGACAAAGAGACAGAGACAGAGACAGAGACACAGTCAGAGACATAGGCAGAGAGTCAAAGACAGAGACAGAGGCAGATAAACAGAGGAGAGAGAGAGAGAGAGAGAGAGAGAGAGAGAGAGAGAGAGAGAGAGAGAGAGAGAGAGACAGACAGACAGACAGACAGAGACAGAGACAGATAAACAGAGAGAGAGACAGAGAGAGAGAGAGAGAGAGAGAGAGACAGAGACAGAGACAGAGAGGGGGAGGGAGAGATTTTGGTTGGTAGTAAATACTGACATAGTGGCAGAAGAGCATCAGCAAGTACCAAGACTCAAAGAGACAGATGGCAGCCAGGTAGACGTTGCAAGGAGAGTGACGATCGTGTAGGAAAGCTATGGCACTCAGAACCAACAGCACCAGGACTATAGGCTCCAATACCAGAACTACCAAGAGCTGTTTCTCCCTGATCTCCCTGAATTCTGAAAAGAAAACGAAAACAGATAGATAGATAGATAGATAGATGGACAGACAGACTGACAGACAGACAGACATATACATAGACAGACAGACAGACAGACAGACAGATAGATAAATAGATAGATAGATAGATAGATAGTAGATAGATAGATAGATAGATAGACAGACAGATAGATAGATAGATGGATGGATCATCATCAGCAGGTGCCCTGCCGCATGGCATTGGCGATCATGGACTTCCATCTGTCTCTATCTCTCGTTGCCCCTAGCATCTCTCCCACCCCCTCGTCCCCAGCCACTCTGCAAGTCCGTCCAGCATTTTCTCCCTGGGTCTACCCGGTGCTCTCTTTCCTTCCAGCTTTCCCGTTGTGACCAGGTGCTCCAAATCCCCCTTCCTCATAAAATGGCCTATAAATATTGCCTGCCTTTTCCTAATCTTCCTTATGAGTGATCTACTTGTGTCTGCCTCCATCAAGACTGTCTCGTTTGTTTTCTTTGCTGTCCATGGAACTCTCAACATTCTTCTTAGAAACCACATTTGGGCTGCCTCAATCTTGTTCTGGCTTTTTTTGTTGACTGTCCACGCCTCACATCCCTACAACAGTATTGGTTCTATATAACATTCAAGAACTCTCTTCCTGATGTTAATTGATAGGCATTTGTTGGTAAGAATGCCTGTCATCTTCTTGAATGCTGTTTTGGCTTGGTCGATTCTGCCGGCTATTTCTGATGTGCATCTGCCGTCATGATTATTCTTAACAGGATTTTTGTTACATGACTCATCAAACTGATTGTGCGATGGAGTTCGCATCCTATAGCCCCTGTCTTCTTTGGAAGTGCAATGAAAATTGATTTTGACATATCTTTGGGGATTTTTCCAGTGTAGTAAATTTCATTTAGGAGGACTGTTATTTTTTCTATGGCAAATTCCTCCAGGGTTTCAATCATCTCTGTAGTAATGTTGTCTGGTCCTGGGGCTTTTCCTGGTTTCATCTTTTTCAGTGCTGCTCTAACTTCATCTTTCATTATGGGTGGTCCTTCAAAGTTCTTTTTTATAATGTGTTCTTCGTTTCTGTCATCCTCAAAAAGATCTTTAATGTACTCTCCCCATCTATCTAATATTTTGTCCTTTTCCATCTTTCGATTTCAAGCACCCAGTTGATGTGCATGTATTTTTTCCTGTGGACAATTTCTTCAATTCGTCTGTACATACCCTGAGGATCCGTTTTGTGTCGGTCTTCCATTTCTTTGCACTTTGTTTTCAACCAAGCTTCCTTAGCTTCATTGAACCTATTCCTGATCTCCTTGTTTATCTTCCTGTAGATCTCTTCGTTTCTCTTTGCCTTCCTCCTTTCCTCCATCAAGCCCAAAATTTCATTAGTCATCCAGCTCTTTTTTGCTTTTCTATCTACCCTAGGGATTTCCTCACAAGCTTCATTTATCGAATTTCTCAACTTTGTCCATTGTTCCTCACCGTCACGAGCGTCTTCCAGAGCACTGAATTTGTTTTGAACATGTACATTAAATTTTTTACGTATCACTTCATCTGTCTTTAAGAGTCCAAGGTTTAATTTGTTGTTGTTTTTGGTCTGTTTCCTTTTCCTCAATTTCAATCTAAATCTTCCCACCACAGGATTGTGGTCATTGTTGCAAACTGCGCCTGGTAGTGTTTTTGCTGACAGTAAAGAATTTCTAAATCTTTTGTTGATCAGGATGTAGTCAATCTGATTTTTGGTATTGTCTCCTGGACTCCTCCAAGTCCATTTTCTTCTGTTTGGTTGCTCAAACCAGATGTTTCCTACTATGAACTCATTCATCTGTGCTCATTCTACAAGTTTCTCACCCCTTTCATTTTGCGTACCAAGGCCATGAGGTCCTACTATATCCTCCACCCTATCCTGTCCCACTTTAGCATAAAAATCTCCCATTATTACAGTAACTTATTGTGATTTACATTGGACTTTGGCCATCTCTAATACTTCGTAGAAGTTGTCGATGTCTTCCTGAGTACTTGCGGATGTTGGTGCATACACCTGGATGGATGGATAGATGGATAAATAGAAAGATGGGACAGTCAGGCAGACAGACAGACAGACAGATAGATAGATAGATAGATCGTAAGATAGATAGATAGATAGATAGATAGATAGATAGGTAGATGAATGGATGGATGGATGGATGGATGGATGGACGGGGAATGAGAGTGATAGATAACTAACCAACCAACCAGCCAACCAATCAAACAACTAAGTAATTAACTAACTGACGTAAAATAGCGCTAAAATAGCGCTAATTTCTTTGTTTCTCAGACGTTGTCATTATTATAAGTATACTCTTTTCTAGCAACTAGGACCTTGAAGTTTGTCAAAATCTGTTTGAAATCACAGTCACAAACATTCCTTGTAAGCTCGAACTAGAATTTTTGTTTACAGACACTGACACATATACATTCACACATTCACGTACATTTTTGTTTCGTCAATGTGAGACCCATACAAATGTACACACACTCTTTGTTTAAAATTTCTGGTGGTTAATTGATTTTTTGCAAGAGAAAAATGGATACAGTTTCAATTTCAGTTTCTCAAGATAAGATCTCCGTGCTCCATATGCAATAATGCCACTGATGCCCTTGCGATGGAGAAGATCCGAACTGATCTCGGCATAAGACTTAAGCGTGCACATAAGCCGTACATAATTGGTAAGATCTAGCAAATGGAGAAATTAACACAAATAAACCTTCTTTTTCTTCTGCTCCGTTAATTCCATGAAGAATTGCTGGGGCGGGGAACTAAAGAACTGCTCATCAAATTCCTCCAGCTATGTCAGTTGTGTACCAAAGCCTGGGTCTCTGCATATGGGTCCTCTGTCCATTTTTCAATGTTGTTAGTCCATTGTTTTTGTCAGTCTTCGTCTTTGTCTTTCTCTCTCAACAGTTCCTTGGAGGACTGATTAGGCAAAGTTACTGGACCTTGATACATGGCCATATCGACGTACTTTTCTTTTCTCAACTATTGTCAGGAAATATTCGTGTTGGTCCAGTGTGCTGCTTGATGGTTTGGCGCACATGTTCACTGGTGATATGATCAGTGTTTCTGATGTTTAATATCTTCCGATAGTTTGTCATTTCCATGGTTTGGATTTGTCTTTCCAAATCTGGAGTGAGGATCCATGTCTCATAATTGTACGTGAAGATGGATTATACCAGCACAGGTAAGAGCCTTGTGCTTCATGGAGTTCTTGTCCTTCCGTTGAGGTTTCGGGCTGAATCGTGCAGATGTTGACTTTGCTTTCCATGATAAGATTTCTGGATGTGATCCCTCATTGCTTATAATCTTTTGAATAAACTATTTTTTATTCATCTTTTGCTTCACCACACACACCCCAAAACACACACACACACACACACACACACACACACACACACACACACACACACACACACACACACACACACACACACACACACACACACACACACACACACACAATGGACATCAAACGCACAATGTGGCGACAAATAATGACAAAAAAAGAGAAAAAAACCCAACAACCTTATACAGATATGAAAAGACATTGTTGACATATAAACTCAATATCTCACTGCTTATAATGAATCCCACCTAAGTGAATTGCTTATAATGAATCCCACCTAAGTGAATTGTCCAGCCCATGGACAGTTACTTCAGTAGCGATGATGGTGCTATAGCTGGCCATCACTTTTGTGTTCTTGGCGCTGATTTCCATGCTGTATCTTGTCGATGTTTCATCTAGTCTTTAAATAAACTCGGCAAGTTCTTGCTCATTGCATGCCAGACCATCGATGTCATCAGCAAAGTGAAGGTTTGTGATGGTTCTTCGTCCACTGCTTACTATTCTGACACGGTCTTCAAGAGTGTCGGTCATGGTGCGTTCTACGAATATGATGAAAGGCGTGGAGGAGAGAAGGCAACCCTGACAAACTCCAATCGAAACACGAAACCACTGTTCAATAGCACTCTGTGGAAGTACTACAATGGTTGCTTTGGTGTATAGGTGTATAGGGAAGAAGATTGGCAGAATGGTTCAGACGTTTGCCTGCCAATACATTGTAACTAACTTGAGGTTCCAGGGTTCTCTCCCCGTGGAGACCTCTACTTTTCTCCTCAGTTTGATCGGAAAATCAAACTGAACGTCTAGTCCTTCGGAAGGGGACGAAAAACGAGTCGGACCCGAGTGCCTTCTGGCTGCACACGTTTAAGATCCCACGGCAGTTGAAAATCATGAAGAGAAGTGCATTGACCGGCTGCCTTGGTAAAAAACATTGGAGAGATAGGTCGATTTTCCAGGCCACACCCCTTGAAGACCAATTATCCTTCATGCCTTTCTGAAGTCTTGGTGTATAGTCGGTGATACAGTTGCTCAGTCTGAGGTTAATACTGTACACATACTACTATTCTGTTGTGGGGCGTCAACCAAACATGATGGCGACAGCAGCGCATGCAGGACATAATCACATCTGAACAGCGCAAAACGGCTGTTTTTCAGTAGTACTGGACCCCCAGAAAAAGAACCAGGGCCACGTGACTTCTTCTAAACGATAGAACACAAGCCTTCAAGACTGGTCTTCTAGCCTGCATGAGGACCCACACTAGGCGCTGAAATACAGTAAGCCTACTTATCTATCGGACTGACAGGAAAGTTCATCATACTATTACTTATCAGCTAGAAGCTCACAGCAATATTCTACAAATACCAAATAAGCAGTTTATAAAAAGTATGGTAACTACCAGCAGCAGACAAGACACCGGTGCTGTAGATTGGTGGAGGTGCTGGCGGCACCGTGACAGGCTCTGTCCTGGAGTGGTTACCAGCACTGGAGACAGCTGTAACGTTGTCGTTGTCATTTCTCTCCTCAGACACACCACCCCATGTCTGCACATACAAGTCATGGAATGATTAGTTTTAAGACACGTTGGATTAGTTTTAAGACACGTGTAAACGTCAGGTAAAGGACACACCATTTTAGTGTTATTGTTGTTTAAAGCCCAGCCGACTGCACATAGCCATATCAGGGCTAAGGATACACCATAATCCTGAAGTCGTATGGGAGTGATATGGTAGGGACCACAGCTTTTTTTCGACGATAGCGTTACGACTGGAGTGTTCATCTCCTCTCCCTTGCTGATTTACCTTGGTCAGCCCTGAACAGCGCTAGCATCCAGTCACAGCTGGGTTGGGTAGAGATTGCAAGCATTAAGGGTTTCTCGAGCCAGGTTCAAACCCGTGCACTCAGACTGGAAGGCGGGAGCTTTACCACTACATGAGCAGGCATACATGTACTGGGAAAGAAAATGCATACATTCTTTGAACCAGTCGTTTATCTACTGTTCCAGAAAGTTGTTCGTTTGTTTACCTTTTCGTTTGTTTGTTTTGTCCTGTTCTGTTTGTACATTTTGTCTCTGTGTCTAAATCCCACAGTGTGAATGCGGTATTTAGATTTTTAATCGTCTGTTTAGCTTGAAGTTATGTCGAATTCTACAACATTCATGAAGACCTATTCTAAAACGATAATATAACAGTGACGTAAAGATAGGCTTTATGGTAATTTTGACAACATCATGAAACATGACAAAGTTCTAAATTTTGGTCTGATATTGTTGAGTAATCATTCCTCTTTTGACGACAGTTGGTCTTATGTGTCTAATACATATATGCATACATACCCATGAACACACACGCACACACACATATATATTCATTTGTCTATCTATCTATCTATCTATCTATCAATCTATCTATCTATCTATCTATCTATCTATCTATCTATTTATCTAAGTATCTATCTATCCATTTATCTATCTATCTATCCATACATCTACCTATGTACCTATACATTCAGATATATGTACATATGAGTTGTAACATAGATGCAGCTCTCTCTCTCGCTCTCTATCTGTCTGTATGTCTGTTTGTTTCTCTGTCTGTCTCGGTGTGTGCGTGCGTGCGTGCGTGCGCGCGCGCGCGCGTGTGTGTGTGTGTGTGTGTACGAGCGCGTGCCGCTTGTGTGAGTCAGTTTTTGAAGAATATTGTTCATTTGTGTGCTTCATTTTATAACGTTTATAATTAACATTTCTGCAATGCGTAAGATAACATACCATGAAAAGCATAAAATAGCATACCATGAAAACGTAACGTATAATAAATATAATATATATAATATAATATAATATAATATAATATAATATAATATAATATAATATAATATAATATAATATAATATAATATAATATAATATAATATAATATAATATAATATAATATAATATAATATAATATAAATATAATATAATATAATATAATATAATATATATATAATATAATAATATTATATAATATAATATATATAATATAATAATATAATATAATATAATATATGCTGTACTCTACTCTACTCTATTCTACTCTACTCTTCTCTCGTGAAAGGAAGGACATCGTCACGACGAGAATCACGTCCCAGTGTCCATGATAACGAACATCACTTTGGGCAAATCACGTGGTACCCAGCAACAAACGGTATATTAAAAACTCAGAGTTTTGCAGGACTGACGGTCATGAGAAATCCAAGAACAACAGGGCGTGCGAGCTGTGCATAGAGAATAGCGAAGAGGAAATAAATCGTGGTTGGTTGGAGGTTGTTCAAGAGAGATCATCCGACTCGGACAATTCTATATGTGCTCAACACAAATCTACGAACAATTATCTGTCTGGCAAACTCCGTAAGCCTGCGCAAAACCCTATGCGCTGGCAAGGTCTTGAGATTAGGAGTGGGGGGGGGGGGGAGAAGGGACTTTTGAAACACTAAACTGACACCACCAGAATGATGGAAACATTAAGATGGGCAGCAAACAGGCCAGGTTTTAGTGTTGCAGGCTGGGGTTGAACTCGAGATATCAGATCTTGAGTCCACGGCTCTATCATATGAACCAACCACCTGCAATTAAAACTGCATCGAGCGGGAAACGAACCCGGGTCACCCGCTTTGCAGGCGAGTATTCTACAACTAGATGACCAGTGCTTCACAAAAACAATGAGTTGAACTCGTGGTGAAAGCTATGACTGCGTGCTGCTTCATTTGCTCTGTAGAGATGGGTCTGTTCGATAACCACGATCCCTATCTGTCTGTCTTCGTGAGTGGGTTTTTCCACAGGTCATCGTCTTCGATGTGATTTCTCTAATGTACATGTACAGGACAAACACAGACGTCTTTAAGGGATTAAAGAGCGAGATTTACATGTATACGTAAGCCGCTTATTTCGGTTCCTCCAAACACACACTCTGTTCAGTTGATATTATTGATAGCCCAGACGACTACAACTGCTACAAGGGTTAACACCGCGTTAAAAACAATTCAAAGTTTATAACACAAATACATGTACACAACGCACACGCACAACGCACAACACGCACACCACACAACACACACACACACACACACACACACACACACACACACACACACACACACACACGGGCATGCACGCACGCACGCACACACACACACACACACACACCGCGCGCGCATGCACACACACACATTTGCAACAAAGGAGATTGTTGCAGTGGCTCAAATAAACATCTCGTTTCTCTTTGTATTGCTCTTCACAGAGCGGATACGAATACGAATACGAATACGAATACGAATACGAATGATTTAATGTATTAGGCTTTTAAACCATTTCACAAAGAGAAAAGGAGGGACTGGGTGGCTTCATGAAATGGCAACCAGATCATGGTAATAAGAGAAATTAAAAACGTTCATGTAAACTGTATCATTACTCTCCCCTTGGGGATGCCGGGGGACCTTTCAGTATAAATAGTACCCCCATCTTCTGAAATTCTCTGCTAGAAATTTCCTCTTTTCTGTCACTTTCTTTGTTTCTTTCTTCCTGCTTTGCTTTCTGGCATTTCTTTCTATCATTTCCTGCCTTGCTGGTCTATTCACCTGTATGTGTTCAATAAGGTCGAAAGTACTTTCTCTTAGGATTGATAATCGGGTACCTCTATTATATCCATTTTTGGCTCAAGGGAAATGAGATATATGGAAGCAATTTTAACTAATTTAGGCCTGTTTTTATATATTTTTTGTGTCCTCAATTATATTTAAATTTGTATTCAGGTATAATTTTTGAATTCCCTGTGCGATACATTGGACGAAGTGATCAACGCCCGGGGCGTCTCCTTAGATTGCGTGTGCGAATGCATTGATGTGTGTACTTAATTTTCTTTGCCCCCCCCCCTTTTTTTTCTATCCTGTTGAAATATTGTGTATGTTTTAAAACGGTTATAGCTCTGATATGGCTCTACGCAGTCGGCTGGGCATTAAACAAAACTAACAAATGAAATAACAATATCATTACTAGAGTACAGTTAATGATCGTGTTCACAATGCCATATGATGGAGTGACTGATGTATACTGTAGATTTCACGATGTTTCAGATGTTTCCTCTCTCACCAGTATTGTCTCTGAAATAATTATTGTCTTCCGTTACTGGTCTTGATATATCGCGAAATCTGCCCATTTCTCTGCGTGTTTCCTCCATGCATGCCGTTCTGTCAGCAATCCTGGATTATCACCGTAGTCATCGGGTTTTTCGGGCAAATCAGAACTACTTTTGTCATCTTCCCCGCCTCTCACAAGCGAGCAAGCAAGAGAGAGAGAGAGAGAGAGAGAGAGAGAGAGAGAGAGAGAGAGAGAGAGAGAGAGAGAGAGAGAGAGAGAGACAGAGACAGAGAGAGACAGAGAGAGAGAGAGAGAAAGAGAGAGAGCGCAACACAAAGAAAAACAAAATGTTAATTTATTAAAGTTTTAATAAGCTTCATTGTTGCTAACTTTCAATTAAACATTTAATGCAATATTTCTGTTGAAACTAAATCAACTAATTGCAATTAAGTTTTCAGCAACGAGTTCAGAAAAGCATTAAACATAAGATCTAGGACTCGAATTTGATCTAAATCAGTGTGCGAATAGCCCAAGAGAATAGGTATTTGATACATGTCAAGTTTATATTTGACATAATTTTTATATCAAGTTTATACTTGACATATATCAAGTTCATTCAGACCGTAGGCACCTAGAACTATGCGCCTTTTTTCTTTTCTTCTTGTTCTTTTTTCTTTTAAAAATTTATGTTTTTTACTCATTTTTCCTGTCCCATCTTTTGTGCCTATTTATTGGCGTTGATCGTAAGCCGCTCATTGAGGCTTCTCAACACTACCAAATCCAAGTTCACTCAGTCCCATTTTCAGTTCTATAAAGCCTACGGGAAACGCTTTGAAGCCATCCCACCAGAGAAGACTCTGTACTGCTGCCGGGTCATTTTAGCTTGTTCTGACTGATTCAGTTTACTAAGGACGCTAAGCCCCCTAAAACTGATAGGAATCACTCTATCGCGGCTATGCATCATTCTTCATTTGAATCGAAACTGCAGCCTTGGCACGATTGCATCACCGATCTTAGATTTCGAGTTTAGGTATGTTTGTTCCCCCCGTGGAGAAGTAGGGGTCTCTTTCAGTATAAATAGTATCCCCACCTTCTGGAAATTCTGTGCCAAAAATTTCCTCTTTTCTGTCATTCTCTTTGTTTCTGTCTAACTCCTTTGGTTTCTGTCATTTTTTCCTATCAGTTTCTGCCTTGTTGGTCAATTCACCTGTATGTGTTCAATGAAGTCTTACATACTATCTCTTAGGACTGATAGTTAGGTACATATATTAAGTGCATTTTTTGGATCTAGGGAAATGAGATATACGGAAGCAATTTCAACTAATTTAGGCCTGTTTTTATGTATGTTTTAGTGTCCTTAGTTTTGTTTAAATTTGTATTCAGGTATGTGTTTTTTAAATCCCCTGTGTGATAAACTGGATAATGTGGTCAACGCCAGGCGCATCTCCCTAAATTATGTGCACAGATGCATAGATATGTGTACTTAATTTTCTGTTCCTTATTTTTCCTGTTGAAGTACTATGTGTGTACTGAAACGGTTATAGCCCTGATATGGCTCAACGCAGTCGGCTGGGCTTTAAGCAGCAATAAGAATAAAGTAAATTTGCTTTCGGCCCAGGCAAAGTTAGAAAAGACGAGCTTTGTGCTTGTAAATTCAGAAGACAAGCAAGTCTATGCAAACCGATTTTTTCTCTTTGTGAATTTTTTTGCTGATAAACGCATTTAAGGCGCCTTTAGATCCACTGTGCAGTCATGCCCTGGACAAAATCCATGAGGATATGGTCACGACTTTTGACACAAATGCACAAACACATAGTGCGCATGCATGACCCTAACCTTTGACCAATCTCAATGAACGTGTAGGAATAAATAGTTGTAGAGCTTGTTCAATTAAAATAAAAGCCTTTCTTACGTACAACTAAAACAAGTTCAGATGGGTATTTTCACGTTTAGAATCGCCACAACACAAATAATGGATCATCCTGGTTCATCTTTGCGGATTCAGAACTACTTTTTCAAAGTAACCAATAGTCCATATTTGGTGAATATCGACCTATTCCAAAAACTGAGAAATCTGTGATGATATGTTTTGTTTACAGACTGACACATTCACTCTTCCTCGGGCCAGTAAGAAACAGTCTCATTTTTCAGCGAGATTACATACAGAGAACTCTCTCTCTCTTCCTCTCTCTCTATCTTTCTCTCTCCTCTCTCACATACAACACACACTACACACATACACACACAACACACACACACACACACACACAACACACACACACACACAACCAACACAACACACACACACACACAGTAATACTCATACATCAGAGTCCATTAACACGAGCGTTGTAGCACATGTCTGACCGCCTTCATTAAACACCAGAACGACAGTGTTTTACAGACCGTACAGACAATGTACGAGTCCATCAAGGCTCATCAACGGAAACCAGAAACATGGACAGAGAGATCGGCAACTGCACGACTTGGCTGATAATCACTATCCCGCTTGATTGTTGTAAACAGTCAGTCTGTGTGCGTACAATATTTTCAGAGGTACAACAATCTGCGGTTTGCAGTGACTTGATGCAGAAGTTATGTCATGATTGCAACAGCAGTGACCAGACTGAACAGAATTTGGATAAGCACACCATCAGTTTCATCATCAAATCACTCGTAGTCTTTATCTCCTTCTATGGGTGTGACACTTGGGACATGCCTACTGACTAAGGTGTTTGAGGCCAGGTGCCTGAAGAAAATGCTTCACATATGCCTCAAACGTAAGACTTAGGCTTAGTTGTTCCCACGTTGTGCAACACATGAGACTGTCAACGTGCTCCACTGTGCACGTCCTCAGCCATTCAGCCAGTGTCGTTCCGTCTTCTGTTAACCAGTCAGAGGTCCATATCCATTGTCTGTCGCCAGCTCATACTGGGCCGCTCTCTCTTTGTGTGGCCTGCTGGCGTCCATTTCATGGGTTGACTTGCAGGTCTTGTCATAAGGAGCATCAAGACATGGAAACGCAGTCTGACAATGGTGATTTTTGACAAGGGGAGTTGTGATCTGTCCCCGTCCTCTTCATTTGACACAGTCATTCCGTCCGATGCCCTGGAATTTACGTTACATCTGACGTCAAAGGCGTCTAAATGTTTTTTCTTCTTCCTTTTTTATGGTCTAAGATACCAGGTATCCCAGCTGTAAAGCAGCGTTGATATCAAGTTTTAACTGTAGATCCTCAATTTATTTTGAAGGGAAGTTTTCCTGCTTTTCCTTACTTTGCTCAGCTGGATGAATGGTTTTGTTGCCTTTCCAATCCGTAGCGGTCAAGGTCGTCAGTGTTGATGATAGAGCCACCGAGGTACACAAAGTTCTCTACCTTCCGTACCTTCTTATGGCCAGTAAAGACATATGTTGGCACCTGATGTTTATCGTTCAACATGTTCTTGGTCTTTTCGGCACTGATGATAAGGTCAGTCTTTCCTGCATAGCTGCTGATGTCAGCCATAAGCAACTGAAGATCTTGAGTGTTACTCGTCACGGCAGCTATGTCGTCAGTAATGGTATAAATCAGAAACATTCTCTTTTTCAGTTCGCTGGATTTCCTTTCCCTTGGTTGCATTTATAGACATTTTATGAGGAAAGGGGAATTGGAGCACATGGTCATAACGGGAAAGCTGGAGGGAAAGAGGACACCAGGTAGAACCAGAGAGAAAATATTGGAAGGACTTGCAGGGTGGCTGAGGACAGAGAGGGTGGGAGATGTAATTGCAATGACAAGGGATAGATTCGTACGGAGGGCCGTGATCGCCAACACCATGCGGCAGGGCACATGATGATGATGATGATGAATTGCATGCCTCAGCACCAAGTCAATGGCAATTGTGACGAAGAGAGGGGAAAGCATACCCTTATCTGACACTACCCTCATACGACTTTGAAGCAGTCGTTGTAGCCGTCTTCTGTCATGATCCGACACTAATTTAACATTCTCTGGAATGCCGTTGGATTTCAGGACCTTCCAAAAAGATGGACTGAGGGCCTTGTCGAAATCTGGTTAAATCAAAGACGCTGATGGAGAGCGGAATTTAATATTGTTCATATGTCAATTACCTGTCAGCAGGTAAAGATCCGTTCTATGAGAATGTGTATAGAACAAAAGCCTACTTGCTTGTCTCGCACTTCGTCTATCGTGGACAAACAACAATGTTGCTGCACTGTCTGTATATTACGACTCAGGTGGGTAGGAGAGAGAGACAAGATGAAACAAGACGAGACGAAGCAAGACAAAATTTTGTATTTCGGAAGGTTTTAGAACAAGTAACACTTGCTTTTAATTTACTTCCAGCTTTTGCCCTAAAATGGAGAAAAATGCTAAGGAAAAATATGCCATTGTTAACAGTCAAACGAGTCGAGCCTCTGAGAAACGAATTAAAAATATACATAACAAAAGACAGGAAGACAGAAAATGTGCACAAACATTTTTTTGAAAACGTACAGTTCAATGGACCGGCAAGGCAGGGAAACTGAAAAGAAGAGGGGATAGGAAAAAAAAGAGAGAAGAAGAAACGAAAAAACAACAAACTAAAGCAACAAAACAAAGCAAACAAAACAAAACAAAACAAAACAAAACAAAAAAGCTTAAAGAAAGAAAGTACCAGAAAAAAGAAACTTCTAACACAGAATTCCCTGAATGTGGGAATGTTATTCATACTAAAAGAACCATGACATCCCCATAGGGGAAATGGGGATGTTTCTTGTGAAAATGCTCTCGTCAACCCCACAAAGATGGACGGGTTACAAGTCTGTCTGGATACTCCAAAGTCTGCGTCCGACTGAGGCCTATAAAAAGAGATTTACCGATCCCTCTTTTCCCCCCTCTCTCCCTTTCCTTCTTTCTCTCTCTCTCTCCCTCTCTCCCCTCTCTGTCCCTCTCCTTCTCTCTCTCTCTCTCTCGGTCTTTGATAATATTCTTCCATCTAACTTAAGATTCCACCAAAACATGACAACGTTCATAACAGACCTTCTATTACATTCCATTAACACATTAAAACGAAGTGCTATATATGTACACAGTATCAAATTTTATATAAGAACAGGTATGTATTATGTATGTATGTATGTATGTATGTTATGTATGTATGTATGTATGTATGTATGTATGTATGTATGTATGTATGTATGCATGCATGTATGTATGTATGTATGTATGTATGTATGAATGTATGTATGTAGTATGTATGTATGTATGTATGTTTGTATGTATGTATATATGTATGTATGTATGTATGTATGTATGTATGTATGTATGTATGTATGCATGTATGCATGTATCTATCTATTAATCCGTCTGTTTGTCTGTCTGTCTGTCTGTCCATCTACCTACCTACCTACCTACCTATCTATTTATCTATCTGTCTATCTATCTATCTATCTATCTGTCAGTCTGTCTGTCTGTCTATCTATCTATCTGTCTGTCTGTCTTTCTGTCTGTCTGTCAGTCTGTCTTTCTTTCAAAACAAATTCAGTGCCCGGGAAATGTATTGAGGACTGTGAAGAATAATGGACAATTTAGGAAAAAAATGGATAAATAAAGCTTCCGAAGAAATCCCTGGAGTTGAAAGAAAGGAAAAAAGAATTGGTTGACAAAAGAAATTTTAGACATGATGGTTGAACGTAAGAGAGTAAAAGGAAAATAAAAAAAAATAAAAAGATAGATAAGGAAATCAGAAGTCAGTACTACGAAGCTAAAGGAGCTTGACTAGAAAGAAAGTGCAAAGAAATAGAAGACCGACGCAAAAAAGACCCTAAGTTTATGTACAGAAATACTAAAGAATTGCTCACAGAGAAGACATGCACATCAACTGGTTGCTTAAAATCAAAAGATGGTATGATTATTATGAAAAAAGATAAAATATTTGGTAGATGGGGAGTATCAGGTAGACCTAAGGAGAAAATACTATACAGTTTTGCAGAGTGGATGGAGATAAGGGTAGGAAATGCGTGTGCTGCGACAAGATAGATTCGTATCGAGGGTCATGACCGCCAAGGTCATGCGGCGAGGCACGTGATTATGATCATGACCTTCTACCTTTTCTGTCCCTACCCGCTCTGCAAAATTGTCTAATATTTTCTGCCTGGGTCTATCTGGTGCTATTTTTCCTCTAACTTTCTTGTTGTGACTAGGTGCTCAAATTTCTCTAGCCTCTAAAATTTCCTATAAATGTTACTTGTCATTTCTTTATCTCCTTAATTAATGTTCCTTTTGTGTTTGCTTCTTGCTTCTTTCAACACCGTCTCGTTTGTTTTCTTTGCTGTCCATGGAACTCTTGACATTCTTCTCAGAAGAAAATAAGAGGGAAGCAGGGAGAATTTAAAATATCAACTAAGTAACATAACTCTTGAGAGTCACGGAGTTATCTCCCATGTACAATTTCTCAAACCCAACACAGTTTGCGCTACCCATTCAGCTAGCATAGACGCAGCCACAAAGCACAAAGTGGTAAGCTCAGAACATTCTCAAAAAACATATTTGAGCTGCCTCAATCTTATTCTCATTTCGCTTGTTGATTGTCCTGTCTGTCTGTCTGTAAGACCACATCTCTCTCTGTCTCTCACTGTGTCTCTCTCTGTCTCTCTGTCTGTCTCTGTTTGTCTGTCTGTCTGTCTGTCTGTCTGTCTGTCTCTCTCTCGCTGTGCATTGCAAAAGGCATACAGCATCTAATGAAGATGCTTTGACGAGTAAATTGTGCAATTGTGCCATCATCAAAGATGAAGTACATTTTTGAGGCTGTTCTGCCTTAGATGATATAAGAAAAACACTTCTTCCTCAAATATTGGAACATGCCTAGGAAGATAAAGCTAATTCAGCTTCTCATAACAGGAATGAAAAAATAGTGGAAAAATTTGGCGATATTTCTGCATCAGTCTCTCAAAAGGATAATAGATGTCCCGTAGACTTTATTTGTCTAATGCTTGTTTTATTACTAGGTTATGTGTTATTACAAGAGAGAACGTTTTTTCCGAAGGTGGTGGTATAAGCAGAACGATGCTTTTTTCCCATATCATCCATCTCCTGTGGATGGATTGAATTAATAATTGTATGTAACCTCGTTGAAAATAGAATGAATACTTAAAAGTATACAAATTTTGAGTGTCAATAGTATTACACGAGAGAGAGAGAGAGAGAGAGAGAGAGAGAGAGAGAGAGAGAGAGAGAGAGAGAGAAGAGAGAGAGAGAGGAGAGAGAGAGAGATAACCATGACCACTATCATTACATTTTATTCTGTTATTGGTGCACAGGTTATATACTCCAATATACAAATTCTAGCATTGAAGAATAATCATCAACTAATACAAGAGACAGTTATTCCATAAACATTGATCATTTAGCAGTATTTCAGAGTAAATTTGCGTTTTTTAACGGATTTTATGTGCATGCACGCCTTGAAGACCCCCTTTTTTGCCTTTTCTTATTTCGTTTTATAGATTGAATCAGTAAAACTGTATACAGAGTCTTACATCATCATCATCATCAGGTGCCTTGCCACATAGCGTTGGCGATCATGGCCTTCCATTTGCTTCTATCTCTTGTTGCCTCAAACACCTCTTCCACCCTCCCTGTCTTCTGCCGCTCTGCAAGTCCGTCCAACATTTCTCCCTAGGTCTACCTGGTGCTCTCTTTCCATCCAGCTTTCCGTTGTGACCAGGTGCTCTAATTCCCCTTTCCTCATAAAATGGCTTATAAATGTTGCCTGTCTTTTCCTAATCTTCCTTATCAATGATCTTCTTGTGTCTATCTCCATCAAGACTGTCTCTTTTGTTTTCTTTCCTGTCCATGGAACCCTCAAATTCTTCTTAGAAACCACATCTCTGTTGCCTCAATCTTGTTCTGGCTTTGCTTGTTGACCGTCCACGCCCCAGAACCGGATAACACTATCGGTTGTATATAACATTCAAGGACTCTGTTCCTGATGTGAATTGATAGACATTTGTTGGCAAGAATGCTTTTCATCTTCTTGAATGCTGTTTTGGCTCGGCCGATTCTGCTGGGTGTTTCTGATGTGCATCTGCCGTCTGGTGAAATGATCGTTCCCAGATATTTAAACTTATCAACCTGTCTCAAGGTTGTGCCGTTTGCTGTTATTTTGCATGGGGAGATTTCATGTTTTTTATTGATCACCATGACTTTAGTCTTTCTGCTGTTTAGTTCCAACCCTTTACCTTTGCTTTCTATTTCTAGTATATTCACAAGGTTTTGTAGGTCCCTTTCATTTTCTGCAATTAGCACGGTGTCATCTGCGTATCGAATGTTGTTTATCATTTTTCCTCCAATCTTTAATCCAGGGTCTTCCTCTAGGTTTCTCATGATCTGGTGACAAAACACAATCTTGTCTGACTCCTCACACTGTTCATCTGCTATTTCTCTTTTGATTGTATTCCTTGTCCTCATCGTAATTATTCTTAATAGGATTTTTGTTACATGACTCATCAAGCTGATTGTGCGATGGAGTTCGCATCCTATAGCCCCTGTCTTCTTTGGAAATGCAATGAAAACTGATTTTGACATATCTTTGGGGATTTTTCCAGTGTCATAAATTTCATTTAGGAAGACTGTTATTTTTTTAATACCAAATTCTTCCAGGGTTTCAATCATCTCTGTAATAATGTTGTCTGGTCCTGGGGCTTTTCCTGGTTTCATCTTTTTCAGTGCTGCTCTAACTTCGTCTTTCATTATGAGTGTTCCTTCAGCGTTCTTTCTTATAATGTGTTCTTTGTTTCTGTCATCTTCAAAAAGGTCTTTAATGTACTCTCCCCGTCTGTCTATTATTTTGTCTTTTTACATGAGAAGCGTACCATCTTTCGATTTTAAGCAATCAGTTGATGTGCATGTATTTTTTCTGTGAACAATTTCTTCAATTCGTCTGTACATACCATGAGGATCCGTTCTGTGACGGTCTTCTATTTCTTTGCATTTTGTTTTCAGCCAAGCTTCCTTAGCTTCATTGCACCTATTCCTGATTTCTTTGTTTATCTTTCTGTATAGTTCTTCGTTCCTTTTTGCCGTCCTCCGTTCCTCCATCAAGCGTAAAATTCCTTTTGTCATCCAGTTCTTTTTTTGTTTTTTATCTACTTCAGGGATTTCTTCACAAGCTTCATTTATCGAATTTCTCCACTTTGTCCATTGTTCCTCACTGTCACTAACGTCTTCCAGAGCACTGAATTTGTTTTGAAAATGTACGTTAAATTTTTTCATCCGTCTTTAAGAGTCCAAGATTTAGTTTGATGTTGCTTTTGGTCTGTTTCCTTTTCCTTAATTTCAGCCTAAATCTTCCCACCTCGGGATTGTGGTCACTGTTGCAGTCTGCGCCTGGTAGTGTTTTTGCTGACAGTAAAGAATTTCTTTTTTTTTTAATCCGGATGTAGTCAATCTGATTTTTGGCATTATCTCCTGGACTCACCCGAGTCCAGTTTCTTCTATTAGGCTGCTCAAACCAGGTGTTTCCTACTATGAACTCATTCATCTGTGCCCATTCTACAAGTTTCCCTCCCCTTTCATGTTGTGTACCAAGGCCATGAGGTCCAACTATATCCTCCACCCTATCCTGTCCCACTTTAGCATTAAAATCTCCCCTTATTACTGTAACTTCTTGTGATTTACATTGGGCCTTGGCCATCTCTAATACTTCGTAGAAGTTGTCGATGTCTTCCTGAGTACTTGCGGATGTTGGTAAATACACCTGAATGATGTTGATATCAAATGGCCCGCCTCGCAATTTAACCAGCAAAACTCTGTCGGACACAGCCCAGTATCCCCTAACTGCTTTTGATTTGTCCCTATCCATTACTATGCCAACTCCTCTTTCGTATGAGTTTCCACCAGAATATATTACTGTATATTCTCCTGATGTTATCATGCCTGCCCCCTTCCATCTCACTTCCCTTATTCCTAAAATACTAATGTTAAGCCTTTCCATCTCCATTTTGATATTGT
>CM060305.1:49231319-49243819 GCA_030674185.1 Monoplex corrugatus
TAGACAGTGGCAATGAGTGCGTTATGAGACTGGACAGCGATGTACCTGTTGTAGCACACAGCACCAAGACTCGGGGTCGTGCTGCTAACACAGAGACCTCTGTACCAAAGCTTTGGTCTGCACATGTTTGCCGTCACTTCACAGCCAGCTCCTTTCACTGGCTGTAACGAGATGACGGGGCGGTGATCTGGTCGGATCAATTGTTTTGATCAATATGCAGATCAATGTTCAAGTTGTGGGTTCGGCCCTAAGGCGGTCAAGAGGGTTTTTTTGTGGTAGTGATACGGGGGTGGGGTCAGGGATGGGGGAAGAGTTCCTTTCGCTCAGTAGTAAAAGCGCCGTACTCTTAATGCAGAGAATTGTGGGTTCAACCCTAAGGCGGGCCACAGGGGCTTTTTTATGGTGGTATAGGGGGAGGTAAAGTTTAAATATCTGGGAACAGTCATCTCAGCAGACGGCAGATGCACATCAGAAATAGCCAGCAGGATCGGCCAAGCTGAAACAGCATTTATGAAAATGAAAAGCGCTCTTACCAACAAAAGCCAATCAATTAACATCAGGAAGAAAGTTGTTGAATGTCATATAGAACCGATACTGTTCTAGGGTTGTGAAGCGTGGACAGTTAACACACAAAGTCAGAACAAAATTCAGGAAGAATGTTGAGAGTTCCGTGGACAAAAGAAAAAAAAAGAGTCTTGAAGGAGGCAGACACGAGAAGATCATTAATAAAGAAGATTAGGAAAAGACAAAGCAACATTTATTGGACATGTTATGAGGAAAGGGGAATCAGAACACCTGATCACAACAGGAAAGATGGAGGGAAAGAGAACACCAGGTAGACTGTTTTGCAGGGCCAACGCCATGCGACAGGGCACATGATGATAATGATGATGGGGGGAGTCCCTTTCGCTCAGTGGTGAAATCGCCCTACTCTTAATGCAGGGATTGTGGGTTTAGCCCTCGATCAGTGGTCCATTCGTTCAGTGGTTAGAAAGCCGTGCTTATAATGCAGTGAGAAGAGTAGCAGAATAGTTCAGACGTTCGCCTGTCAGTAACTGAACTCGAGGTTCCAGGGTTCACTCCCTGTGGAGGCCTCGACTTTTCTTCTCAGTTTGACAGGAAAATCGGACTGAACGTCTAGTCCTTCGAAAGGGGACGAAAAAACGAGTCGGACCCGTGTGCCTTTGGTTGAGCGCGCAAAAGTTACCACGGCAGTTGAAAATCGTGAAGAGCAGGGCATTGCCCGGCTGCCTTGATATAAAAATCTGAAGAGATAGGTTGATTTCCCAGGTCCCACCCCTTGAAAACCAATTAGCCTTTCTGAAGTCTTGGTAAAAAAATTGTGAACATTACATGTAGCAATAATTTGAAGCAAGGGAGAGGGGATGGGCGCCGCCCTCGTGGTGCTTGCCTCAGGGTTATGGAACTATCTAGATAGGACCTCAGGACTTGGCCAACTCTTTGGTTTATGCGCGAGCTTAAGGCGTGTGCCATGATCATTCTGGATTTTCTCCATCACATGGTACCTGTGATGGTAGTGCATATGGAATTCATTCCGAGCGCGGAGACATCGTCTTGAGAAATTGAAACTGAAGCTTATAATGCAGGGTTCGTGTGTTCAACCCTTGGGCAAACCGCAGTTCTTTTCCCATGCGAACTGCTTGGCTCCTTTGATAAACGCTGCAGATTTAAGATCTCAGTGTCTTGAGTTCAATCCCAGTCCACAACATAAAGGCTGACCTGTTCGCTGCTAATTTTCAATGCTTCATGGTGATGTCAGCTTCATAGGTCTCTTTTCTACTCCCACCCCTTCTCCACTTCAGGACCTAGACAATTCATAGGATTTGGTGCAGGCTCAAGGAATCTGCCAGACAATTATTGGCTGATGGTGGAGCGCATATGGAATTGTCCGAGTGGGATGAAAATCTCTGGACCAAACTCCAAACTCAAGGAAGATGAGAGGCAGTGATAGTAGTAAGGAGACTGGGGAGTGTAAGAAGACATTTCCAGGTTTAAAAGGAATAGTGTGATCCTAACATTTATCGACGTGACATCGTCATTGCTCCTATCTTGTGGTTTCTCGGTTACTTTTTTTTTAAGACTGGCTGGTTCTATTGATAGAGCTGCGGAATCCAGAGTTGATATTGTGAGTTTAACCCTTTCACTCCCGTACCTTATCCACCAACTGCAAAAACTGAACCCTTTAACTCCAAGGGTTCAGGTTTTGACTTCTAGCATGGTTGACAACGCAGGATGTTGATGGACAGGATGCCGGTGTCAAAGGGTTAATTCCAGCCTACAACATTAAAACTGGTCTGTTCGCTGTTTATCTGTTTTTTTTTTCTTAAGGATCAATGCACCCAGGGAGGTTACTTTTGTACTCACCTTTTATTTCGTCCCATTTTCTACTCCTCCTTAATGGCCACAGAAGCTGGAACAATTTTTACAATGCGATGATGACGATATTGATGAGGATGATAATCATGATGTTATGGAGTTCCATCTAGGATTGAGACTGCGTGACGGGGCTGTACTCTACACTTACTATCATAATATATCCTCGAGTCAGCCAGGCCCGAGAGATACAGACACCTGCGGTACTGGTCAGAAGATTTGAGCAACGCCCTCAATGACGCATCCGTGAAGCAAAGCCTAGTTATATTTATATCACAAAGTCAAAAGTTCGACGTATGTGAAAGTCATTAGTACTTTTTACAAAAGATGTGCACACATTTAGAAAATGCGATCATTTAACAAAGGACATACACATTACAAGACAGTAGGACAACAGACATTTTTAATGTTACAGGTGCATGAGATCACGTCAAATCTCAGTTCCATCAATTGTAAGTATGACAGTCATTTTCCCTCAAAGGTGTTCAAACTTCATGTCAGTTTTGCATTATATTCTTCTTTGTTGTATTTTGTGATAAAATATTTTACAAACAAAAAATTTGCATTTGGAAGATATTTTTTCGAATTTGCATATATACAGACACATTTCTCCTGGGGGGATTATACAGCGAATTTGTATATATAGATACACATTTTCCCCACAGGGATTATTAAATGGAATTTGCATATATAGATACAGATATACATTTTCCCTAGAGGGATTATTAAGTCAAATATTGGATCTGTGTACACAGTTGCATCAGCATCAAGCAGCACTGTGTTTTCAGCTAACCTGATAGTTGCCCAAGTGACACATTTTGAATTCTAACAAATCTTCTACCATACCATAGAATCTTTTGATGTACAAACATTTCCAAAATATATGGTCTATACTGTCTTTTGTTTCCAAACAGAGGTCACAATAAATCTTATTCACGAGTCACATTTCTTTTAACATGACACTAGTTCCCAGAATTCTGCATACAGTACTTAATTAACTGCAACCATCTTAACTTCACCTCTTGTATTTTATGAATGTTCATAAATATCTTTGCCCCAGTTTTTGTAACCATTGAATTAATTTCATACTTAATTGTCAATTGTATAACCACATCAGAAAAACTTACATTCTAGATGTCATCGTAGGCGATGGTTTGAAAACCACTCTAGCTAGAATAATAGGTTGTGAAATACCAAGAAGAATCGTTAATATGACCAAATTTCTCGTTGCTGCATTTAAGGTAAGAGAAAATAACATTGTCAATATAGAAGTATGAAGCGGTTGATAATTTTTGTGTACCACTCGAGACACCGCGCTATGTGTGTGTGCGCGTGTGTGAGCGTGCGCGCGTGCGCACGAGTGTGTATTCATAAGAAGGTAGATAGCGCAACCACCAAGAATCCTTTGTCTCTTTCACTCTCTGTGTCTGTCTCTGTCTCCGTCAGTCTGTCTGTCTGTCTCTCCCTCTCTCTCTGTTTCCCCCTCTCTCTCTGCTTATGTGTGAGACAGATGAATGAGACAATGATAATTCCAAAAATATTTTATTTTCCAGCAGTTGAAGTTATTAGCTAGAGTTCATTTTCAAATTTATCTTTACTAATGTATGCATCTAACTAAAATTAAGCATTCTGATGGAGCACACCAACAAATCAATCATGTACGACGCGATGCAAAAAGAAACCAAAGAGCGACAGAGATGCTGTCGTTTAAGAATTAGAAGCAAAAGACGTAGACAAGAAAAATGTATGGTGCGTATGGGCGCGTGGGTGTATGTGTGTATGTGCGTGCGTGTGTGTGTGTGTGTGTGTGTTTGTGCGTGTGTGTGTGTGTGTGTGTGTGTGTGTGTGTGTGTGTGTGTGTGTGTGTGTGTGTGTGTGTGTGTGTAAGAGAGTGTGTGTATGTGTGTGTGTGTATGTGAAGAGAGAGAGGGAGAGAGAGAGAGAGAAAGAGAGACAGACAGACACAGACAGAAAGACAGAAGACAGAGAGAGACAGAGAGAGGGAGAGGAGAGAGAGAGAGTAAGAGAGAGAATGAGAGAGAGAAAGAGACAGAGACAGAGACAGAGAGACAGAAAGACAGAAGAGACAGAGAGACAAGAAAGACAGAGACAGAGACAAAGAGAGAGACAGAGAGAGTAAGAGAGAGAGACAGATACAGAGAGAGAGAGAGAGAGAGAGAGAGAGAGAGAGAGAGAGAGAGAGAGAGAGAGAGAGAGAGAGAGAGAGGAACAGCAGAAAAAAATAATGCTCACATGACCTGTCTCTTCCTTATTTGTTCATTATGATAAAAAAACAAACAAAGAAACAAACAAAAAACCGTCTGTTTACGGATTAATTGACTGACTGATTATTTGATCAATTCATTGATTTGTTGTATTGATTGATTTGTCAATTTGTTGGTTGCTTGTTTGTTTGTTAATTTGGTTCATTAGTTGTTATTGTTGTTGTTGTTTTATTTTGTAGGAAATGTTCAGTGCACAACAGTCCCAACAAAGAGAACTGAAAAGTTTTGAATAAGAGAGGATGATTGTATTCTGTGCACAGGATTGGCTGCAAATGGACAAAGGAGCCTGTTCGATCAAGTTGTTCGTTTTGATGAAGCATGATTTCTTTTTCATCTGTATCGATCTCTTTTTTCCCCCCTCCCATTTCACCCTTCTGTACTCCCCTTTCAACAGCACTAATGCTACACGTATGCGTGCCCTCAAACTCACATAAACAGACGCACGTACGCCTGCATACACACACATGCACATACAAGCAACACACGCACACACACACACACACACACACACACACACACACACACACACACACATACATACACATACACATACATACATTATCTCTCCCTCACACCTACACACTCACACACACACACACACACACACACTCTCTCTCTCTCTTTCTGTCTCTCTCTCTCTCACACACACACAGACACACACATACATACAAACAGTCACAGAAACACATTCACTCTCTCTGTGTCCGTCTCTCTGTCTGTCTGTCTCTCTGTCTGTCTTTCTGTCTGTCTATCTGTCTGTCTCTCTCTCACAATTACATGTGACTCGGGGTGCTAGTTGAATAGTTAAGACACTGACATACTGCAGCGATATTGTCTCTATCAAATGGAGCAAAAAGAGACATGGCCGACAACTCCTCCATCACCAAGCTCCGTGTCAGAGGAGGTACGAAACTTTAAAAAAAAAAGAAAAAAAAAAAGAAAAAGCACATTATAGATGTGGCTTCATCATGTCAGACGGCGAATGAGAGAAGAAGAAGAACTTAGGACAATTGCATTTCAATGGGAAGGTCTGAGTTCGAACCTATTTGACTACCGTCTGGTGGTACAGGATAAACACTTTTCCCATCACCCAGGCCAACATGTGTGCAGACTTGTTTTGTATTGAATGCTCCCGTCGTATGTATACGCATGTAGAACATGGAACATGCATGTCCAGTTAAAGACACTGAAATCTATGTGAGTGTAAAATTGTGGCTTATGGAAACAAGACAACAAAAACTATACACAGCATGGTTCTTTAATGATGGTGTCAAAAGACCGGTCATAACACAAAAGCCCACACGCGTATTCAAGTGCATGTCGGAATTGCAGAGTACGAAAACAAAACAGAAGAAAACAAAACAAAAACAACCAAAGAGAAAATCCCCTCAGATTCAAACAAACCAAACAAGAAAAAAAAAGAGAAAAACCCGCACAACGCAAATCAAATCAAAAAAAAAACACACAAAAGAACACCCCAAAAACAACAAAAAAGACTGCAACACTATTCGTTCGTTCGAGTGCACATAGGAATTACATTCTAAAAACGGGGGAGGGAGGGGATAACCTAATCAAAAAGCCAACAAAGAAAGAAAGAAAGAAAGAAACAAAACCAACCAACCAACCCAACCAACCAACCAACCAACCACCAACCAACCAACCAACCAAACCAAACCAAACCAAACCAAACCAAACCAAACCAAACCAAACCAAACCAAAAACAAACACAACTTATGCCAGCTAAATTAAAAAGACAATGTTATTATGACTGAGGCGAAAACAGCGGAAATGCGTGTTACGGCACTAAACGGACAACCAGAATTTGAACGGTAAATATTATTTAATTAGAATTACGCACACGATCTCATTGATGAATCACGATGCACTGATTACTCCCCGCTGCTGACACCTCAGAGTGACTTTGCCCTCGCGGTGTAGTTGAATTACGAACAGCAGGAAAGACTGAATGGTAATTAATTAGGGCCAAAGACTCATCATCATCATCATCAGGTGCCCTGCCGCATGGCGTTGGCGACCATGGACTTCCAACCATCTCTATCTTTCGTTGCCCCCAGCATCTCCCCAACCCTCCTCATCCCCAGCCACTCTGCAAGTCCGTCCAGCATTCTCTCCCTGGGTCTACCCGGTGCTCTCTTTCCCTCCAGCTTTCCCGTTGTGACCAGGTGCTCCAAATCCCCCTTCCTCATAAAATGGCCTATAAATGTTGCTTGTCTTTTCCTAATCTTCCTTATGAGTGATCTACTTGTGTCTGCCTCCATCAAGACTGTCTCGTTTGTTTTCTTTGCTGTCCATGGAACTCTCAACATTCTTCTGAGAAACCACATCTCGGCTGCCTCAATCTTGCTCTGGCTTTGCTTGCTGACTGTCCACGCTTCGCATCCGTACAACAGTATTGGTTCCATATAACATTCAAGGACTCTCTTTCTGATGTTAATTGATAGGCATTTGTTGGTAAGAAAGCTTGTCATCTTCTTGAATGCTGTTTTGGCTTGGCCGATTCTGTCAGCTATTTCCGATGTGCATCTGCCGTCTGATGAAATGACCGTTCCCAGGTATTTGAATTTATCAACCTGTGTCAAGGTCGTGCCGTTTGCTGTTATTTTGCATGAGGGGATTTCATGTTTTTTACTGATCACCATGACTTCAGTCTTCCTGCTGTTTAGTTCCAACCCCTTACCTTTGCTTTCTATTTCTAATATATTCACAAGGTTTTGTAGGTCCCTTTCATTTTCTGCAATTAGCACGGTGTCATCTACGTACCGAATGTTGTTTATCATTTTCCCTCCAACCTTTAATCCGGGGTCTTCTTCTAGGTTTCTCATGATGTTTTCGCTATATAGTGAAAACAGATCTGGTGACAAAACACAACCCTGTCTGACTCCTCTTTTGATGTTTTGGAAAGAGCTTATATTGTTTTCTATTCTCATTGCAGCTGTTTGTTCCCAGTACATATTCCTGATTATTCGTAGATCTTTTCCATCAACATTGAGTCTCTCCAGTTGGTTGATCAATTCATCATGTCGTACCCGATCGAAAGCCTTGGTATAGTCAACAGAGCATAAATACAAAATACTTATTCATCTCAATTGACCTCTCTATGATAGTTCTTAGGATGTACATGACATTAATAGTTCCTTTCCCTTCCACAAATCCACACTGTTCTTCTGCTATTTCTCTTTTGATTCTATTCCTTGTCCTCATCATGATTATTCTTAACAGGACTTTTGTTACATGACTCATCAAACTGATTGTGCGATGGAGTTCGCATTCTATAGCCCCTGTCTTCTTTGGAAGTGCAATAAAAATTGATTTTGACATATATTTGGGGATTTTTCCAGTGTTATAGATTTTATTTAGGAGGACTGTTATTTTTTCTATGCCAAATTCCTCCAGGGATTCAATCATCTCTGTAGTAATGTTGTCTGGTCCTGGGGCTTTTCCTGGTTTCATATTTTACAGTGCTGCTCTGACTTCATCTTTCATTATGGGTGGTCCTTCAATGTTCTTTTTTATAATGTGTTCTTCGTTTCTTTTATCCTCAAAAAGGTCCTTAATATACTCTCCCCATCTGTCCAGTATTTTGTCTTTTTCCATGATAAGCGTGCCATCTTTCGATTTTACATGTAAGCAACCAGTTGATGTGCATGTATTTTTCCTGTGGACAATTTCTTCAATTCGTCTGTACATACCCTGAGGATCCATTTTGTGTCGTTCTTCTGTCTCTTTGCATTTTGTGTTCAGCCAAGCTTCCTTAGCTTCATTGCACCTATACCTGATTTCTTTGTTTATCTTCCTGTATATCTCCTCGTTTCTCTTTGCCCTCCTCCTTTCCTCCATCAAGCCCCAAATTTCATTAGTCATCCAGCTCTCTTTTGCTTTTCTATTTGCCTTAGGGATTTTTTCACAAGCTTCATTTATCGAACTTCTCAACTTTGTCCATTGTTCCTCACTGTCACCAACGTCTTCCAGAGCACTGATTTTGTTTTTAACATGTATATTAAATTTTTGACGTATCATTTCATCTGTCTTTAAGAGTCCAAGGTTTATTTTGATGTTGCTTTTGGTCTGTTTCCTTTTCCTCAATTTCAGCCTAAACCTTCCCACTACAGGATTGTGGTCACTGTTGCAGTCTGCGCCTGGCAGTTTTTTTTGCTGACAGTAAAGAATTTCTAAATCTTTTGTTGATCTGGATATAGTCAATCTGATTTTTGGTAAAGTCTCAGCGTTTGTAAACCCCGAGTGAAAACGAGGGAATGATTGATTGAATGATTGCTCGCTTGCTTGCTTGATTTATTGATTGATTGAGTGGTTGATGTTTAGTTTCTAACTGTTCGATACTGGTACACTACAACAGCATTTGATCAATTTTTCATGTCTGCCGTTGCTAAAAACTACTTGATAAAGCTGACGTGAAATATATGTAAGAGTAGTAAATACTAACAACAACAAAACGCGAAGATACTAAGTTTAGGTGTTTAAAACAAACGAACATGTACATATCAAAACCAAAGACAGAAAACACAAGTCTACATATGATCATTACTTACTGAACATAAACTTTTCATGTAAAGATAATTTTGATTACACATATACACTAGAGATACACATATTTATAGACAATCTCTGCTTCGCTAAACAAGACATTTTATGAATAAAATATTGGCATGGTTATGTATTAAAGAATATATACATACATATGTTCTTTATGTATATATACATACTCTCTCTCTCTCTCGAGAGAGAGGGGGCGAGAGAGGGTGAGAGAGAAAGAGAGAAAGAAAGAAAGAGAGAGAGAGACAGACAGACAGACAGAGAGACAGAGACAGAGACGGAGCATGACAGAGAGAGAGAGGGGAGAGAGAGAGAGAGAGAGACAGAGAGAGAGAGAGAGAGAGAGGACAGAGAGAGAGAGAGAGAAACAGAGAGAGACAGAGAGAGAGACACACACACACACACACACACGCAGACAGAAACAGAGAGAGAGAGACAGAGACTGAGACAGAGACAGAGAGACACAGAGAGAGACAAGAGACAGAAAGACAGAGAGAGCCGATGAGCGGGCGATCACATATTTTTTCGAGAAGCCCAAGTACGGCCATGAGGTTTACGTCACTAAAACGTGACCCTGGAAGATTGTATATTATTTCCAAAACTCAGTGCACTTAGAGGCATGATCCATTTAAGATAGTTTGCATAAGCATAGGTACCAGTAAAACAGAAGCTTCCTCTTTTGAGAAGCTCGCGGATGCTAGCTAATATCACGGCATCAAACAATGCTCAGCCTTCTGCTTCCGCTGGATTTAGTGGCATTGATCATTCATTAAGTTTGTTTTGCGGTCCAACCGACCGAAAAGTAAATCCCAGAGCCGAGGCATTGTGCGCTTTCTATGTCATCTCTGTTATATCTTTTCTTGAAACGAAAACGGCGCGCTGCATCTAAGCTGTATGCATGCGTGATTTCTATAGCTCGAGTTATGATAGGGTTGCCGGCTTTTCGTTTGGATATTTCTTTCAACGTTTATTCCCATAAGATCAGTTAGACAATAGCCCCGGTGCGTGTCAGCATATGCGATTGCAGAAAGGATCTCCCACCCCCCCCCCCGCCCCCTCTAGCCTTCCTCTCCCATCTAAAGAATATATATATATATTTTTTTTTTAAGGATCATTGCACTCAGGGAGGTTACCTTCGTGCTCACCTTTTTTTCTTTTTCGTCCCATTTTCTACGCCATCTTAATGGCCGCAGAAGCTGGCATAGATTTTTTTTTTACAATGTGATGATGATGATGTCGATGATGATGATAATCATGATGCTATGGAGTTCCATCTAGGATTGAGACTGTGTGACAGGGTTGTACTCTGCGCTTACTATCATAATATATCCTGGCGTCAACCAGACCCGAGAGATACAGGCACCTGCGGTGCTGGTCAGAAAATTTGAGCAACACCCTCAATGACGCGTCTGTGAAGTGGATGAGACTCGATTGTGTGGTCCCAGTCTTCTCAATGAGCCCATAGCACGCCCAACTCTGGGTAGGAGCCAGTTAGAGTCGAAAAATCACACAATGACATATTTTTGAAGGGACTGATGGGGATTCAAACCCACAACCTTGCAGTCGGTAGTCCGTTGCGTTAACCACTACACCACGGCGACTGGTAAGAATCTCTTGACTGTTCAGGGGTTATCATTTGTTGTTGTTTGGTTTTTGTGTTGGTTCTCCCACTAACCCCTTACCCACACACCCACCCCATACAAACGCACTTCGCCTGTTTGTGGACCGCAACTTTCATAATGTGCATTTCGTGTGGAAATGTGTGTGTGTGTGTGTGTGTGTGTGTGTGTGTGTGTGTGTGTGTGTGTGTGTGTGTGTGTGTGTGTGTGTGTGTGTGAGTGTGTGTGTGTGTGCAATTGTGCGTGCGTGCGTGTGTGCGTGCGTGCATGCGTACGCACGCGCGCGTGTGTGTTAACTCTGCCAATATAGACAGTCGTACTCCGTTTTCGGAGGTGTGCATGATGTTAGATGTTTTCGTCTTTCTATAAGCCACCGAACACCCACATAGTTTAAATTATTAATCTTTGTGTGTAAATTGTGTTTGTGTGTGCGTGCGTGTGTGTGTGTGTGTGTGTGTGTGTGCGTGCGTGCGCGTGTGTATTATTGTGTGTGTGTGTGTGTATGTGTGAGAGAGAGAGAGAGTGAGAAAGAAAGAAAGAAAGAAAGAGAGAGAGAGAGAGGAGAGAGAGAGAGAGAGAGAGAGAGAGAGAGAGAGAGAGAGAGAGAGAGAGAGAGAGAGAGGAGCAGGAACAGCTTTATAACTTGTTTGGGAAAAACTTTTCTGGCTTGGAGTTGTTTTGCTGCAAGCAGCCAGCCGCTCCACAGGGGAAAGACCAAGAATGCCACAACTCCGTCAACATACCATCCCTACCATTGCCAGGCCTTCAGAGTAGGACATCTACATGTACATCCCATCATAGTAAAAAAAATTTCCAAGCTTACACCTCTCCATCTCACCCAAAAATCCGACTGACATATGAAGCATACATCATTGTATATATAATTACATAAAATAAACTTAACCCTTTGACTCCCTCATTCTATCCACCAGCTTCTAGTTAAGTTTTTGCAGTCGGTGGATAAGGTGCGGGAGTCAATGGGTTAAAATCTAGAAACGAATGAAAAAAAATTCAGTTAAGAAATGTGGTATTCTTTGTGTTCATTGTTGTTGAAGTGACGTCTGTTCATGTTGTTTGTGATTTTTTTTCTAGTTTTCTTTGTGTGTTGTCATTCACTGACAACAATAAATTTAAAAAATGTACATTTGTCACGAATTCAGTTTAAAAGATGCGTCTAATTGCAATTTTCTGGAGTAACTGAAATTTTCCTGACGCTTTTTGTGGTTTTTCTGCGGTATTGTTTGTTGATTGACTGGTTTTGTTGTTTTGATGTTGTTGTTTTTCCTGCTGAATGTGTGTGTATGCGTATGTGTGTGTGTGTGTGTGTGTGTGTGTGTGTGTGTGTGTGTGTGTGTGTGTGTGTGTGTATGTGTGTGTGTATGTGTGTGTGTGCGTATGTGTGTGTGTATATGTGAGTGTGTGTGTGCGTGCGTGCGAGCGTGCGTGCGTGTGCGTGTGCGTGTGTCTGTGTGTGTGTGTGTGTGTGTGTGAGTGCGTGTGCGTGTGCGTGTGTGTGTGTGTGTGTGTGTGTGTGTGTGTGTGTGATCTAAATGAACTACTGTTAGGTTTCATGATGGATATTTTCTAATTAGCGTGAATATCAATATGATTTTTTTTCAATACACTGATT
>CM060305.1:49248819-49261319 GCA_030674185.1 Monoplex corrugatus
TTTAGGAATTCTGAGCGGGGGGTCGTCGCTGAGGGCTATTAGAAGTTCGAGATGATGGAGGCTTTTCATACAGTATAAAATATCTCCACCTTCTGGAAATACTGTAGGAAACTTTCTTGTCTGTCACTCTCTTTAAGAGTCTTTCTTTTCACTGCTTCCTTTTTTCTGTTTTTTTTTCCCCGCCTTATTGATGTAATCGCGTGTAATGTTACCAGAAATTCATGCACGTCTCTGTTTCTCTGTCTCTGTCTGTCTGCCTCTCTCTCTTTCTTTCTCTCTCTCCTCTCTCTCTGTCTGTATGTCTGTGTGTCTGTGTGTCTGTGTGTCTGTCTGTCTGTCTGTCTGTCTCTCTCTCTCTCTCT
The DNA here is from genome assembly GCA_030674185.1 of Monoplex corrugatus. Classification (NCBI taxonomy): domain Eukaryota; kingdom Metazoa; phylum Mollusca; class Gastropoda; order Littorinimorpha; family Ranellidae; genus Monoplex; species Monoplex corrugatus. The sequence goes on from CM060305.1 coordinate 49,249,182, forward strand.
CTCTCTCTCTCTCACACACACACACACACACACACACACACACACACACACACACACAGTAAAGCGTAGCCCACCAGAAAAAACGGCATATCCGCATCCTCGTCAACATGCACATGCCTCAGAAAAACAGACAGATCACTTGAGACATGACCTGGATTGAATATAGCAGAAGCAGGAATGACTCAAATGTTTATTACTGTGATATCATACGAAGACAGCAACAGATGGAGAGCATCCGGAGGGAGAAAAGGAAGCTTAAAAAGCGAATGAAAACTGCCTCAGAATTCGAGAAGCAAGGGCTCCTGGAACTCTGGAAAGATCTGAAGGCCAAACACAATGCTCTCAGCAAAGTGGAATCAGCAAGGCGAAGAAAGAGCAAAAAGAAGAAGACTCAAGATCGTTTCTTCAAAGATCCCTTTGACTTTGCAAGAAAGCTGTTTGAACAACCCAAATCAGGGACTCTCACAGTGGGCAAGGAAACCCTAGAGCAGCATCTCAGGGAAACATATTCCGATTCTCAGCGCGAGGCACCACTTGAAATCCAAAATCTGGTTTGGCCTGCAGCGCCAGAAGGAAAATTCAATAACAAACCACCAACACTGGATGAAGTGAAGAACGTAGTAAAGAAAGCCAGAGCCAAGTCAGCACCTGGACCAAACGGAATACCATACCTGCTCTACAAGAAATGCCCAAAAGTGCTCGAGTGGCTCCACAAGATGATTCGATCAGCATGGAGGAACCAGAAGATCAGCGACCAATGGATGAGAGCTGAAGGAGTGTACATTCCGAAGGAGCAGAACTCCAGCAGCATCAATCAGTTCAGGCCAATATCACTTCTGAACGTCGAGGGGAAAATCTTCTTCTCTGTTATGGCAGCAAGATTGACAAAATACCTGACTGAAAACAAGTATCTGGATATGTCAGTCCAAAAGGGAGGCATACCAGGAATGCCTGGATGCTTGGAACATGCCACGTTGATTTGGGATGCCATCCAAAAAGCAAGAACAGAGAAGAGAGACATTGACGTAGTTTGGCTTGATCTGGCGAATGCATATGGATCAGTTCCACACGATATGATCCAGCTGGCTCTTGAAATGTATCACATCCCAGAAAACATCCGAACAATGCTGAGGAAGTATTTCCAAGGGTTCTCAATGCGGTTCTCTACCAAAGAATACACCACGGACTGGATAGACCTAGAGGTGGGCATTGCAATGGGCTGTGCAATCTCTCCCATACTGTTCGTGTTGGCAATGGAAGTCATCTTGAAAGCTGCAATGAAGAGTTCAGGTCCAGTGAATCTGGGAGATGGATACCAGATGCCTCCTCTGAAAGCTTTCATGGATGACACAACAGTCTTGTCCACGGATGAGGAAGAGACACACCAAATCTTAAAGCAGCTGGATGAGCTGGTGGCCTCTTCAAGAATGAGGTTCAAACCTAAGAAATCCCGAAGTCTCTCACTGCGAAAAGGAAAAGTGGCAGATTCAGTCAAATTCATGGTAGCCAACCAAGCCATCCCCACTGTCACAGAAGAGCCAGTAAAATGTCTCGGAAGATGGTATGATGACTCCCTGAAAGACACACAAAGGGGATGTGAAACCAAGCAAACAGCAGAAGAAGGCCTGAAGAAAATAGATAACTGCGGACTGCCAGGCAAATACAAAGTCTGGTGTCTACAGTTCATGCTGATACCAAAGCTGCTGTGGCCACTGCTAATCTATGACATTTGCACCAGCACAGTCGAAGCAATGGAAGCCAAAATCAACAAATACACAAGAAAATGGCTCGGTGTCCCACCTGGTCTCACTGATGTTGCATTCTACTGTCGTCAAGCAATGCTGAAGCTACCTCTGAAATCCATAGTGGAGGAATACAAAGTTGGAAAAGCAAGACTGTTGAGCATGCTGGAGGAATCGGAGGACAATATCGTGAGAGCAGTTCATCCAAAGCTGAGAACTGGCAGAAAGTGGAAAGTCCAAGAGGCTGTAAACAATGCCAAGAGAAACCTCAGCATCAAAGAAATAATTGGACACACGCAAACCAACAGACAGGGACTGGGAGCAACAAAAATGCAGTGGTGGTCCAAAGCCAAAGGGAAGGAAAAAAGAGACATGATCATACAGGAGTTGAAGGAAGAAGAAGATGTCAAAAGAGTGCAGAAGGCAGTCCAGCAAGGTCAACAGGGGCAATGGACAACATGGGACAGTGCACTCCAAAGAAGTCTCAGCTGGAACGATATGTGGCACATGGCTCCTCTAAGGATAAGCTTCCTCCTCAGATCTGTATATGACCTGCTCCCCTCGAATGCAAACTTAGTGAAATGGGGGAAAGCAGACGACCCAGCATGTCCGCTCTGTCAGAAGAAACAAACAGTGGAACATGTCCTAAGCTCTTGCAAAGTAGCGCTAGCCCAAGGAAGGTATACATGGAGGCACAACCAAGTTCTGAAAGTGATCACAGATGTGGTTAGCGAAAAAACCATGACCCCAAACGCACCAATTGCTATGACAACGTTCTACAAAGCAGGAGGGAAACAGGTCTGGCCCGAAAGGGCTATGACAACCAGCACATTGCCAAAGGGTCTTCTGGATGGAGCAGTCGACTGGGAGTGTACAGCAGACCTCCCAGAGTGGAGAAATTACCCAGATGTCATCAGCAAGACAGGCATGAGACCAGACATCGCTCTCCACTCTGACTCCTCGAAACAAGTGATTCTGATAGAACTCACTGTGCCATACGAAAGCAGAATGGAAGAAGCACATATCTACAAGACCGAAAAATACGCCGGTCTTGCCAGCACCCTGAAGAAAGCAGGTCTGCGGGTCAAAATCTTCGCCATAGAGGTCGGGGCAAGAGGGTTTGTGGGCACCTCCGCTTATGATCTCATGAAACAACTCGCCATTTCTGGGAAGAAGAGGACTTAGAGCCCTTAAAGCGATGGCAGAGGCAGCAGAAAGGAGCTCAAGCTGGATCTGGGCAAGGAGGAACCAAAAAAGTGAACTTCATAAGGATTAAATTCCCTACAGATGATGTGTGCCCCGTTAGCACATTGGTAAAACCGCGTACCGCAGTTCTGAAGCGCAGAATCGCCCAGGTTCGATCCCCGGCGTGGGAAAAAAAAAAAAAATAATAGACAACAGCAGAAGGGCATCCAGGAGTCATGACCTGGATGTGGCCCGGCCCCCGAGAGTGTAAGGAATTCAGGGCCGAAACACTTGTCTAAAGGGGGTTACTTCTCTGAAGACCTTCTGTTGTCTAGCTCTCCCTAGAGTTTCTTTCTACCCGATGTGACAAAACATGCAAAACTCGTCATTGACAGCAAGACGGACGAGTCAAGAGAGAGATCGACTCCAAAATCCAGAGAGCAAACGAAGACACTTTTCAACTTTCCCTATTCCTGAAACACTTCCAACACTCCTATTAGAACAGAAGCCAAGCTTACCAATTCTATTTTCATCCCCAGTATGACAAACCACTTCCTGACCCCCTGACGAAGCCCTTAGCGCATAACATTACTGGCTGTGAAGTGTGCTGATGGAGAAGAACTGTCAGCAAGACCTCACAAGGCGACCATATTTTGGTTCAACCTTTTCACTTCTTTCCCTTCTACTCTTAAGCTACGACAAAACAGGGATGTTCTGCTGCCCCCCCCCCCCCTCCCATAAGTTTCGTTGTTTTTGTTCTTATGTTGTATTTTGTATACGCTAGACAAAGGCCAGTTGGCCGAAAATTTGCCCCTGTCTTGTCTTGTTGTATCAAATACGTGTTCTGATTGTATTTGTGTTGTTGTTTTTTTTTTGTAACGTAATTGAACGTGGACAGTCACTTTTCTCTTGGGATTTCACGCCACTCTTACGCCACGCCTGACATATGTCATCAGTGATATCATCACCGCAACAATAAACTGATGAGGAAGCTTGCCTTTGTCACTCTCTTTCCTGTCGTTTTGTTACCTCCGGAAATGAGGGTGGGTCTGCACAATGACAGGCCGATCCCACTTCAGATCGTAAGTAGGCCTACGTCTGTACGTAACAACCTAACTCCAGCACTGCTCACGCTTACACATTGTGACGAAAAGGGAGAATACCCACACATTACATTTTCCAGAAAGCGCTTTGTCTCTGATATATGGGCGGTTAAATTTTCTCAAATATCACGAAGACCCGTGTGTATTTAAATGTCAAAATTCTACACAAAGGCCCATGCATGGTTAAAGTTTGTTAGGGATGCATGTAAAGATAACTATGTGGCAAAATGTTGTCAAAACTTTGAGAACAAAGACACATACAAAAAGTTAGCTTTTATGAAACGTATATACAAAGTTACTCACATCGTTCAATTTTGTGAAAGTTCTCTACAAAGACACATCAATCTATTTAAAGACACACGGTAATGATGACGATATGATGATGATGATGATGATGATGATGATGATGATGGACTCTCCTGTCGATTAGACGGATGAGTAGGCATAATGCTCTACACCGCCTGATACGGATCATCATGTGAGACATAGAAAAGATTTTGGAAGCACATGTTCTTCCAAAAACACTGCATGGGAAAGAGTCCTTCGACCTTGGGTTCTGACTCACCCAATCCTTCTTCTGTTAAATGGGGACTGTTTTGCGCTGTTCAAATGTTAGTGTACCCTGCATGCATTCTGCCGCCAGAATTCTCTGCTGGAGACAATATCCTCCCATTTGTTGGTGTTGATGCCGCAGCTCATGAGGTTGGCGTTCAGAATATTCCTGTGTCGCTTTAGTGGTCTTTCCTGATCACAGTGTCGTTGCTTCAGATCTCCGTACAGAAACATCTTTGGGATGCGGCTCTTCTATACAAACAACGAATCCTGTCCTGTTTAGCTGGTGTCTGGTGAGGACATTCTCTCCTTGGCAAAAGACTGGACACACGATCACATGATGTTGCAGATCTTGCACACACATCTTTTGTGGAATCGTTCTGGGTTTATAATGTGCGAGAAAATAAAAACACGAAAAAAGAATAAAAACGCGTATTCATACAATCGGACAAGACAGACGCAAATTTTCGTGTTGTCAAGAATAAGATCCCAAACAAACAACACCAGATACAAAAATTAGGAGAAAAAGAGCAACAGGGAAGTTTCAGTCTTTTTCTCCTGATTTTTTGTATCTGGTGTTTGTTTGTTTGTGATCTAACGTTTGACGAGGGCCACTTGGCCGAAAGTTTGAGCCTGTCTAGTCTGGTTGTATTAAATACTCGTTCTTATTCTTTTTTAGTGGTTTTTCTTCTGGTTCCTGTTTGCTTGAACGCGGGCAGTCACACTTGTTTTGGATTTTTAATGTACCGTCGGTAGGTAGTCCAGGTCTCGCAGCAGTAAATGAGATTGCTCAGGACTATTGTTCTGTACAGAGCAATCTTTGTAGCGAGCCTGACACTTTGATCTTGCCATCATCTCTTGGTTAGAATTCCAAAGGTAGACTAAGCCTTGCTGAATCGCTGCAACATCTCAGTACCAAGAGACCATTGCTGTTCGCTGTATCACCCATCAAGGACGCATTTGTTGTCACGTTTTATGAACATTCTAAACAAAAACACATGCATTGTTAAAGTTCGTCAAAGCCGTGCACAAAGACACTAAGTTACATTTTGTGAAAACTGTGTACGGTACCTATACCATGCAAATGGTTGAAATGTCTACATACAGCAAATTTAAAGTTAACATTTACAACCCTGGCGAAGTGGTTAGCGCAACAAACTGATAATTGAGAGGTTGGTGGTTTGAATCCCCACCAGTTTGAATAATCGCGAGACGTTTAAACCCCAACCTCCTACCCAGAGTTGAATTTACTGTGAACTGAATGAAAAGGTTTTAGAATACACGGTGGAATGCATCACTGAGAGCGTTAATCACATTTACCGACCAACAACGCAGACATTCGTATCTCCCGGGCCTGGCTGACACCAGGTTATATTATGACAGCAAGCATAGAGTACAGTCCTGTCACGCAATCTCAATCAGAAAAGGACCTCTATAGCATCATCACCATCATCATCCTTGTCATGCGCAATCTGATTATGGTTTTAACTCTTTGACTCTGGCCCCTGGTGGATAGGGTGAGGGAATCAAAGGGTTATGTTTTTGCTTTGCTAGCATGGTTGGTAATATAGAATGCCTGTGACCAGGGTGCGGGAGTCAAAGAGTTAAAAATGTCCCGAGTCTGTGGCCCTATAAGCCCTGCTCTCAGTGTCACACCAGTTTCAGTGGGTTTGGAGGGTTGCTGGAGAGCCGAATAAGCGACGCATTGACAATGAACACAGAGGCGGATTAGGAAATTTGGGGCGAAAACATAAAGTATTTGAAACTATATAAAAGGCCTGCATTACTAAACTATGTCAGAATTTTATGAACAAATACGGAAAAAACATAAAATATTTGAAACTTTGTAAAAGGCACGCACTACTAAACTATGTCAGAACTTTATACACAAACACGTGCAGTGAAATGGACTGACTTGACTGAAAAGGTTCATATTTTTGAGTCTGGAGACTTTAAATTGAAACAAAGACAGAAACACAAAATACAAATGCAAATAACATTAAACGTTTACATTCCTTTTCTCACATTGAATACAGCAGCAGGGAAGTTTCAGTCTTTTTCTCAAAATTTTTGTATCTAGTGTTTGTTTGTTTGTAATCTTACGCTTGACAAAGGCCAGTTGGCCGAAAATTTGCGCCTGTCTTGTCTTGTTGTATTAAATACGCGTTCGTGTTCTTCTTTCGTGTTTTTTTCTGGTTCCTGTTTACAAGCTTTGTTTCTTTTTCTTCTTTTTCTTCTTCTTCTTCTTCTAATCCTGCCAGTTTTTCTGGGATTGGTACATGCATTTTATTCAGGCAGTATTTTGATGTGTTGCAGCATAACCTACATACTCCGCTATCGGTCACAGATGGGCATGCTTGCCAAGTGTCTTCTATTTTCCATAATCCACCAGACGTGGGCATGATTTACAGAGTCTCTGATGTTCCGTAAATACAAATAACATAAAACGTTAACAGGCTGTGTTTCTTGTTCGTGTCCTTGTTCTTGTTCTTCTTTCTCTTCTTTTTTCTTTCTTGTCTAATCCTTCCAGTATTTCTGGCATGCATGCACGCACTTTTCACGTGGTATATTGATATGCTGCAGCACAACCTACATACTCCGTTATCGGTCATAGATGGGCATACCTGCCAAGTGTCTTCTAATTCCATAATCCACCAGATGTGGACGTACATCATTTACAGAGTCTTTAACGTTCCGCACTTGATGTTCTGTGTGCGTATAACAGTTCGGGGGTTTAGGCACTGACAAGTCTGCACACGTGTTGAACTGGGAGACAGGAAGAATCTCCATCCTTTATCCATCAGACAGGTAGTGCCTTGGCAGGATCGAATCCCTGACTTTCCGATGGAAGTCTGACGTCTTACCTACTGGACTACCCACCGATTCTGTCGTTCAGAACTTGATGAAGAAGAAGCATCATTGCAATAATGTTGAAGCGGCAAACCTAGCGTATTATAAACTACCTATACAAAGAGACCCAGACTCCAAGTTTATAAATAACCAGCTAGAAACAACACCAAAAAATCACTGCACAACACACACACACACACACACACACACACTTACACACACACACACACACACACACACACACACACACACACACACACACACACCACACACACACACACTCACACACACACCACACACTTACACACACACACACTCACACACACACACACACACACACACACACACACACACACACACACACACACACTCACTCACTCACTCTCACACACACATACATACACACACACACACACACACCCAAAGAAACGAACAAACTAAGATTAGATCCCTCATGATTACAAACTTTTAAGAAAAAGAAATAAGCATCATAAATGAATATAGCGGATATTTTCTGAACCTGCAATCAATTATTTTTTGTTAAGAAAATAATGACAGTAAATGACCACCAGTCGTTCACCATGTGTTATCCTTCACACTCACAGTGAACTCAGCAAACACAGGTTCGGGAAGTTTATCGGGAGGTAATTAGAACGGAAAAAAAAAAGTATGAAAAAAAAATACTGACAAGGGTTGCGTGCTAACCCTTTTATTCTCTCATCTATCCACCAATGTAGAAAGCTGGTGGAAGCTGGTGGATTGGGTAAAAGATGAAAGGGTTAATGATGGTAAAAAGAAGTGAAGCTATTTCACCTGTCAAAATTGAACAGACCACTTTTTTATATACATTTTGTGAGCAATGTCCCTTGAAAACGTTGACAGCTCTCTTGATTATTAAAGCACTAGGTAAGGAGGCCAATATGAAAATTGCTACTTGGAACGTAAGAACATTACTGCGAAAAGCAAATGAGAAAATGTCAGAACAGAGATGGAAAGACTAAACATCAATAGTTTAGGACTAAGGGAGGTGAGATGGAACGGGGTAGGCATGAAATATATAACATCAGGCAAGCATACAATTATGTATTCTGGTGGAGACACACATGAACAAGAAGTAGGCATCATAATGGGCAGTGACAAGTCGAAGTCTATCAACGAATACCGGGCTAAATCAGACCCAGTTTTATTAGTTAAATTGGATGGCAAACCCATTTGAAATCAACATCATCCCATTATATGCACCAGCATCCGCAAATACCGAGGACGAGATTGACAACTTTTATGAAAAATTAGAGACAGCCAACGCTCAGTGTAAATCACAGGACATTATAATAACAATGGGAGCTTAAGTGGGACAGGAAAGAGTGGATGACATAATTGACCTCATGGCTTTGGCATACAAAATGAAAGGGGAGAGAAACTTAATGAGTGGGCACACACACACACACACACACACACACACACACACACACACACACACACACACACACACACACACACACACACACACACACACACACACACACACACACACACTCACACACACAAATGAAGTCATAATAGGAAATACTTGGTTTGAGCAACCTAACAGAAAAAATGGACATGGATGAATCTAGGAGACAAGACAAGATATCAAATTGATCACATCCTCATAAATAAAAGATTTAGTAATTCTTTACTGATAGCAAAAACAACCAGGCACAGTTTGCAACAGTGATCACAATCCTGTCATAGGAAGATTTAGGCTGAAATTAAACAGAAGAAAACGAAACAAAAATAACATCGAACTAAATCTTGGACGCTTAAAGACTGATGAAACGACTCGTGAAAAATGTAACATACATGTTCAAAACAAATTCGGTGCTTTGGGGGACGTTGGTGACAGTGAGGAACAATTGACAAAATTGAGAAACTGGATAAATGAAGCTTGTGAAGAAATCCTTAGTGTTGAAAAATAAGCAAAGAAGAACTGGATGACAAAAGAAAATTCCGGCTTGATGGAAGAATGGAGGAGGGCATAAGGAAAAGAGAAAGAGAACAAAAAAATACAAAAGGAAACCAGGAATAAGTGCAATGAAGCTAAAGAAGCTTGGCTGGAAACAAAGTGCAAAGAAACAGAAGACTGACTCAAAACAAATCCTAAACTTAGGTACAGAAACATTATAGAAATTGCCCAATGGAAAATGACGTGCACATCAGCTGGTTGCTCAAAGTCTAAAGATGGTACGATTATTATGGAAAAGACAAAATATTAGATAGATGGGGAGAGCACATTAAAGACCTTTTTGACGATGAGAAAGAACGTTAAAAGGACCACCCATAATGAAAGATGAAGTTAGAGCAGCGATGAATTAGATGAAACCGGGAAAAGCCCCAGGACCAGACAATATTACAACAGAAATGATCGAGGCTCTAGATGAATTTGGTATTGGAAAAAAAGTCCTCTTAAATGAAATTCATGACACCGAAAAAATCCCCAAAGATATCTCAAAATAAAAAAGTTGTTCACTGCTCTTCTTCTAAAGAATGCAGGGGCCATAGAATGTGATGAGTCATGTAACATAGATTCTATTAAGAATAATAATGTTGAGGACAAAAGGAGATATAGCAGAAGAACAATGTAGATTTGTCGGAGGGAAAGGAACTATTAATGCCATATACATATTAAGAACTCTCATAGAAAGATCAATTGAGTTGAATAAGGTCTATAATTATGCTTAATTGATTACACCAAGGCTTTCGATTGGGTAAGACACAAAGAATAGATCAACCAACTAGAAATGCTCAATGTTGATGGAAGGATCTAAGAATAATAAGGAATATGTATTGGGAACAAACAGCAGTAATGAGATTAGAAAACAATATAAGCTCTTTCAAAAATATCAAAAGAGGGGCAAGGCAGGGATGGGTTCTGTCACCAGATTTGTTTTCACTTTACAGCGAAACCATCTTGAGAAACCTAGAAGAATGCCCTGGGATAAAAGTTGAAGGAAAAATGGTAAACAATCTTCATGATGCAGATGACATTGTTCTAACTGTAGAAAATGAAAAAGACCTACAAAATCTTGTGAGCATAATAGAAATAGAAAGCAGAAACAAAGGGCTGGAGCTAAATAGCAAGGAGACCGAAGTCTTGGTAATCAGTAAAAACAAAAAATAAAAACAAAAACAAAAACAAACAAAACAAACAAACAATCAAACAAAAAACCACAAGAAATCTCCCCGTGCAAAATAACCGCAAATCGCACAACATTGAGACAGGTTGATAAGTTTAAATATCTGTGAACGGTCATCTCATCAGACAGCAGATGCACATCAGAAATAGCCTGCAGAATCATCCAAGCTAAAACAACATTCAAGAAAATGAAAAGCGTTCTAACCAACAAACACCTATCAATTAACACGAGGAAGAGAGTTCTTCAGTGTTATATAGAACCAATCCTGTTGTACAGGTGTGAAGCATGGACAGTCAACACGCAAAGTCAGAACAAGACTGAGGCAGATGAAATATGGTTTCTAAGAAGAATGTTAAGAGTTCCATGTCCAGCAAAGGAAGCAATGAGATAGTCTTGAAGGAGGCAGACACAAAAAGAACATTAATGAAGCAGATAAGGAAAAGACAAGCAACATTTTGAGGACATTTTATAATGCAAGAGAGGTTGGAGCAGCTAATCACAACAGGAAAGCTGGAGGGAAAAAGAACACTAGGTAGGCCCAGGGAGAAAGTATTGGAGGTGGTCGGCTCGTCTTACTGATTAAATTCTCCATGCCCCATAAAAGTCAGATACGTGTAATGCAAGGTGAGCCCAAATGAGTTTGTAGATTAATGCTATACAAGAACCATTTATAATGACAACTGTCATGAAGTTCAAATCTGACGTCTCTGATTCCCTTCCCCCTCCCCCGGCCTAATAAAATCACAAGTCAAGAAGAAAAAGTGGATCAGTGAAAATTATGGAGGGCAGTCTGTCAATAAATACAGATAGTGTATTTGAACTTCCTGCCATCATATGACCGCCATTTACCCAGCAAAGACAGTGCTAACCACCCGGCCAGCACTCGTCTTTCGTCTTGAGGAAGATCTCGAAAGAGATTAAGACATCAAATCGACAGTAAATGAATACCGATCAGGATCATTTCATAATTCGAATAGTTCATTTTTTCTTTTCTTTTCTTCTTCTTTTTCTATTTTCTTTTCTTTTCTTTTTGTTGTTGTTGTTGTTGTTGTTGATAGCAGCCAGCAGTATTTTCAGTATAAGTATTATAAATGGATCGACTCACAGAGAGGTGAGGGAGGGAATTTTTGTTAGTTTTGTTTTGTTTGGTTTTCCTGTTTATGGCGGGTTGTTTTGTTAATATTTAATGTTCTGTAAATACGAAAATGAAAATTTTGAAATGTTTGCGCTTAAGCTTGATTTTCTGATGTTGTAGTTTAAGCCAAACAACAAAACACGTTGGTCTATGCTCATGTCGTTTATTTGAGATCATACTAAATTATTCAAGACGGCTCAGAATAAACATACACAAAAATTATGCTCATATCATCTATCAACTCAAAGTAAACATGTAAAAAAGTACGCACATGAAATATGTTCATGGCGTCTTTGTTGTTGTTTTTTTGTATTTTTTTGTACTGTACAAAATCATTCATGGCGGTTGAAATAAAACCCGTAATTTTGAAGTGATTATACACTGAAGGCAAAATA
>CM060305.1:49266319-49271319 GCA_030674185.1 Monoplex corrugatus
AGGCGTTGTCACTGGCAAACTTCTATAGCAACATTCACTTTCAAAGCTAAACCATAATACACGCATACAGAAAAAAAAACAACAAAAAAAAAAAACATGGGTGATGTTGCACAGCGGCAACGAGATCTCGCGGAGGACAGTAGAAATTCACATGGTAAATCTTTTGTGATAAAAGATTACGTTCACTACAATTCATACAATATAATAACGTTCATTACAATTCATACAATATAATAACGTTCACTACAATTCATACAATATAATAACGTTCACTACAATTCATACAATATAATAACGTTCACTACAATTCATACAATATAATAACGTTCACTACAATTCATACAATATAATAACGTTCACTACAATTCATACAATATAATAACGTTCACTACAATTCATGCAATATAATAACGTTCACTACAATTCATACAATATAATAACGTTCACTACAATTCATACAATACAATATCACAGTGCTGAAATATTACAAAAATAATCTTAAAAGCATGATGGCTTCTGGAGGCTGAAAGCTCGTGGCTGCGTCAACGACACCCCGACCCTGTTGATGATTTCCCTAGTGAATTTTTATGGTAATATGAGAAATAATCTTCATGCCATGATGTGTTTATCGAGTATGAATTTGAACAGTGCTGATGACATTCGGGCAGTAATTGAAAAAATGATTAAATGGGGAAAAGATAGCGATTTGCTTCCCCGTGGCCCTATGCCTTCACTTTAGTAACTTTACTTTTTTGTACGCTTGTACCGACAGGTGTCGCCAGGATATGAAGCTGCCAGACTATCACTAAACGGGAACCTGGATCACAAGCATCTGGTGGTGTGGCTGGAAGAGCTGGATGGTTGGCTGGCATCCTTGGATATGTGGCCCAACTGCTTGATATGCTAATGTGCAGTATTTAAGTTGATAGGTGTTATTCCAACCATCTCTCAGATCTCTTTGTATCTAATTATGTCTCTTCCGCTCTTGCTTTCTGCTCTTCTGATATCTCAACTCACAGATTGTGTGATCTTTCTTTCAAGGGTTTTGTTTCTAAAGAAGTCCGAGTCTGGCATTGGTAAGTTAGTGTGGGTACAAAGATTCTACTGATAAGTCTGACTTTTGTTTCCACAGGAATACATGGGCGTTTCAGCATAAGGCAAAAAGTAAATGGCAATTTTTTTTCCACAATAACTGGGTCAATCCATGTGGATCGATGAGCTAAACTTTCAATTTCTCTTGGGTCCAGCATTACGAAATTGATCTTAATCTCCTCTCCCCCGCTGCTTTACCTTCAACGTCCGTAAACGGGGCAGCAATACCCATTTATAGCAGAGTAGACAGAGGCACTGTTCAACTCTAAGCCAGTACACAAGGAACAAGCTTTATCATTTATTTCTTTGGCAACCACGCTCGATCATGTTTTACATCGGCTTGCAAAAGTAATGTTTTAAACGATACAATACACTGTCCTGCTCTGTGAAAGACACGTTGATTATTTAGTACTTCTTTGTTAATTTCTTATTTAAAATAAGTAGGCTGTGGATATCCTAGCGTTTCTCAGTTAGTGTGTGCACGCAGGTGTATGTGTGCGCACATGCGCGTTTCTCTGAATATTCGACAGAGATACGTCGGGTTAGTAACGCGGCCAACCGGTTTGATATTTCATGTTTAATACAAGTATCTTTTGGATGTAACATAACATTATTTCAACTGTTTGATTTCATATTAACCAATCTTATTGCTGACTGATTACGGAAATAATATAAACGTACTGTTCAAATAATATAAATGTACTGTTCATGAAGCCCTCCATGACTTCCACTCCACTGTCTCCATCGGAGGAAGAACCATCAACAACCTGAGGTTCGCAGATGACATCGACCTGATGGGAGGCAGCAACGAAGAACTACAAGACCTGACCATGAGACTGGAAGAAAGTGCAGGTGCACACGGAATGGAAGTGAGCACAGAAAAAAGCAAAGTCCTGGTCAACAGCACAACCAACACCCATGCTGAAATCTACATGAACGGGCAACAGCTTGAAGAAGTGGACGCTTTCAAATACCTTGGCGCCACTCTCACCAAAGACGGTCGCTCTACAACAGAAATCAAGACCAGACTAGCGATCGCAACAGCAGCAATGGTAAAGCTAAACAAGATCTGGAAGAGCAGAGAGATCGGCTTTCCATCGAAGATGAAGCTGTACAAGTCCCTGGTGCTCCCCATCCTGCTGTATGGATGCGAGAGCTGGACCATGACAGCAGAGACCACCAAGAGAATCCAGACGTTTGAAACTAAATGCTTCAGGCGCTTGCTCGGGATCTCTTGGCAAGATCGGAAGACAAACGACTTTGTGTGGAGCCAAATAACAACACTCGCAGGCCCACAAGAACCCCTCCTGGCAACAGTCAAGAACAGGAAGCTGTCGTGGTTCGGGCATGTCACACGCCACAACTCACTGCCCAAAACGGTCCTCCAGGGTACACTGGGAGGCGGCAGACGAAGGGGACGACAAGCCAAATGCTGGATGGACAACATCAAAGAATGGACCAGGTTGGATGGCCCCACGCTGGTGCGACAGGCGGAGGACAGGACCGGTTGGCGACGGCTGGCTTCAAGAGTGTCTCTCATCTCTCCTCTACGCCCATCACGGGCAGGAGAATGATGATGATGATGATGATGACTGTTCAAACAGTATTTGAAGAGTGCATTACGTGCTTGCAATCTGACAGTACCGAATGATTTGGTTGTTGGCATCACCTTGAGACCTTGACGGCACACGTATGTTCTTACCTTCAGGTTTTCCAGCTCGCTGTACTAATTGACCGTCAACTCTTTCCCCCCGCAACACCCACATGGTATGATCGGACACACCAAAGAAAAGACAAAGAAAACAGCCATTCGTCTTTGCTGATTGAATCTAGTCACCCAGCTGTAAGATATGTAGGCCTACACAAGAAAAGCAGGACGACGAATCTCGTTATGTGATTTCGTCACCCATAAGTTAGTCATCCATATCTAAAAACCGTAGTTACCACGAAACCACGCACGCAAGATCATATATATGTGAAGGTTATTTGTCACTCGTCAAAATTTCTCACATCACTTTCATACAAGGAAAATTGCTCAGCTATTGACTGTTTGCCAAACATAGCATTGCTTAAACTTTAGTCTACTACCTACCACTTAATTCAGAAAGGCAGACTTCATTTTGAAGACTGAAATACCTCACAAAACTACAAATCATTTTAATGACAAATTTCGTCTATGTGACAAAACCGCTTTTCTTCCGCAATTTTAGATTAACAATTCGATATTCAAATTATTCTGCAACAATTTGAGAAATCTGAATCAGAGTGGTTGGCAGTGTTGAAAAAACAACAACAACAACAACAAAAAGACTAGTAACACATGAACAAGGAATGAGAATGTATGGTTAATTGATCAAACGAGACAGGCGCAAGTTTTCGATCAACTAGCCTTTGTCAAGATAACAAAGAAACAAATTCACTAGATTTAGAGCAATTAAACGATAGATCAGCTAACTTCCCTAAGTTGGAGAAATATTATCTCGTTGATGAAAACCCGCTGTATCAGACAATGCAGGATAAGTGGAAACAAAGCGACAGAGTCAGAAAAAGGAGGGAGACGATGAGGTGGTAGAGAAGAGAAGAGAGAGAGAGAGAGAGAGAGAGAGAGAGAGAGAGAGAGAGAGAGAGAGAGAGAGAGAGAGACGGGGAGAAAGGGGGAAGAAGTAGAGGGGCGGTCTCGTTCAAAATTCAGCGACTTGTTATTTCCACAAATACGTACACACTAGTATAGTTTTATTTCAATGATGCGGCTGGGTTTTCCATTGTGCCCAGGCATATCATCACAAGATAAGATCAATTTTTACTTCGAAGGGTAACAAATAAACGCTATACGTATTTCTTTTAATATAGCACTTATCCCATACAGGGCCTTAAACATCTAACATAAATAACTAATTAAAACATCCTACTTGTGCATGCGTCATTAAACACAAACATATGTTCACAAAACATGATAAAATATTTAATTCCAACACGAGTAGAAGAACGTGCTGAGCACGTTATAATAACGTTAAATAGTTAACTGAAAATAATGTGGAGAGAGACAGAGAGACAAGGGAGAGGAGGGGGAGAGAATCAGACTAAGTAATTAATTATAAATGCCAAAGCCCCATGTGAAGTGTTGTGAACATTCAACAAACATTTGAAAATAAGAATCAAACAACACAACGAATCACTCAGCTCACTGCATACATGTAGTCAACTCTTAACATTTCAATACGAAATGTTCATGACAAATTTTTGAAAATAAAACTCTGTCTCGCTTGTTTTCTTTGCTGTCCATGGAACTTTCAACATTCTTGTTAGAAACCACATGAGAGGGTGTACTGATCTTTTATTGCCTGGTATGATAAGGGTCTTCATGTGGGATTCAAGACTGTTATCTGGAGTCACTTGTTCTTTCACAGCCACTGGAGCCTTGGGTTGTGCTTCCTCTAGTCTCTTTTCCGTTGAATAGCAGATGTTCTACACTGTTCAGATGTGATTGTGGTGTTTGTGCACTGCTGTTGCCAAACACTGTGGGCAATGTCTTCCAAAATGGTAGATTTGATCCCACAGCTCATGAGGTTGGCCGTCAGAGTATCCTTGTATCGTTCAAGTGGTATTTACTGGTAACGGTGTCCTTGTTTCAGCTCTCCCTACAACATATTTGAGTTGCGGTTGTATTCTCTACCACGAAGCTGGCAACTGATGAGACAAAACTTTTTATATTTAGCAAGCCACCATGGTATCATTTAGTACATGTTACAAGACCTTAAATGACCTATGCAAACGAGGGTGGCATTATTTCAAATGTTGACACCGACCAGCCATACTAATGTAACAGAAACCCGTCACGATAACATCACTTAGCGATACGACCTCAACTAACTTATGGTAATGAGGGTAATATCATTTAACAGTGTTAA
>CM060305.1:49273819-49411319 GCA_030674185.1 Monoplex corrugatus
AAACAAACTCGTTGCCAAAGATTTAATCAATACGCAGAATTCAAAATCAATCTGAGCAATAAGTAAATGAAATGTAGTAGTGTGTTTAGTAACCTTTCTTTATAATAGTGTATGCATAAGAGGGAAACTCTCGAAAATGCACGTTTGTAGGGCTGGGTTCTCACGATAACATCGAGTTTTCAAAATGGCTTGTATGATTCATGGAAAAAGATTGTAATACTTTATTTGGAGCAAGTCTTTCCTTTTTTGTGCATCGTTATTTCTTTTCTGTACTCAAGTCTTCTGCAAACCGTTAAAATCTGTCTGGTCCGATTTTTGCTTCCTTGTATTTTTCAACAGAACGAGCTTAAGAACTCATCCATGAAAATTCATTGGAAGTCTGAGAATGTTAGTATTGGTTAAATCTTGTTTCTTCTTTTTCTCGTTCACCATCAGACTTGGAGTTTAATTTCGAGGTAAAAAAGGTCATCTTCTGTAAGGCTCCCACAGGCCTGTACAGCTTCTCCCGCATGCTCGAGGGTGTCGGCCAGATCTCCTCCCTCCTCATCTGGTAGTTATCACAGTCCTGGAGGATGTGTTCTGCTGTCTGATGAACTCCTTGCATGATTACCAGAAGGAGGCACAAATCAGAAGTGGTTGTTCTGGTGGTGGTTCAGTCTTTTGTACCCAGTCCTATGGCAGAGGATAATGACTTGCTCTTGCTGGGATAGCTAGTTGGTAACTGATGATGGTTTACCTCTTAAGTGCTGTCAACGTAAAATTTAAAGGAGCTCTCAGAACCTTCTCTAGTGCCTACATACGTAAAATTTACGGAGGTAGTTTGACGCACGTTTCAGCCTAATGTAAATGGGAGAGAAGCACTGATTGATGTTGTCAGTCTCAGAGAGGGTTCATAAAAGTGACTGGCTTTCCTTACATGACTTTTTGATCTATGCAACCTTCACGAGATTGTTTTATTTATCTGAAAAGAGAAACTGGTTTTCAGCAAAATGTTGACACCAGGACTGTCTTGCAATGCTGCCTGTTTTCAGACTTTGAAAGCGTGTGAGTTGAGTCAAGAACTTATAAATGACTGTAAAATGATCCAGAAGACAATTCTGACACAAGAAGAGGCTGAAAACAGCAGTAGTTACTGGCTGTTGGTATGAAATGTGCAGCAGACAGACCCAACGCGAAAAGTATTGATTTTCTGAGCAGTGACACAAAGGGGTTGTGGCCACAGGCAATACTGGCAGCCAGCCAACTCTTTACACTGTACTGATAGTCAGGACCACATTGTAGAATTATATAAGCCACACTGTCAGTGAGTAGTATTAGAAGTGGCAAGGGGAAAACTAGGGTGATGGAGTGAGGTGGGGGTGGGGCGTGCAGGGGAAGCCCAGTAGGGGACGACTTAATCTGGTCAAACCACCCAGTGCACTAGCACACTGTGGCTCTTTGTAGCTCATCAGCTGTCAGTGATCTGTCAGTAGGAGGCCAGCCAAAGTCTGAATATTTTTAGATTTCATCTGGAGAGTCATATCTTCTATTTTTTTCCTTTGTTTTTTTGGTTTCTGTCATGAGCGGTTATGAGTTTTTTTTATAGGAATTTCCACAAAATATTACAAATATGTAGTAATTTCTTGAAATTACTACATAAATCATCTGAAAATACATTTAGTCATGCCTAATGCACCATTCTGTGTAATTTCATGCATAGATTCCCATAAATATGGAAGCAACAGTTGTTTTAATGTACACGGTAGTGATGCAACGTTTTCTCTGGCACATGGAAAACACTTTATGTCAAAAACACGTTGGCACTCAAGGGGTTTTAAAATCTATTTTGCAGTGCTTTTTGCAGATGAGGCAGTATGCT
This sequence comes from Monoplex corrugatus, assembly GCA_030674185.1. NCBI lineage: Eukaryota > Metazoa > Mollusca > Gastropoda > Littorinimorpha > Ranellidae > Monoplex > Monoplex corrugatus. Next base: position 49,275,678 of record CM060305.1, read on the forward strand.
CAGGGAGGATTTCCAGGACTGACATAGCATCTGCCAGAAAGATTATTTGTCTGTCATGGTCAGCTGCATCATATATGGTGTTTGCTGCGTAGACCAGGGCCTCTACTTTGGCTCTGTATTTCGTGCACTGAAGATCAATTGGTGTTACTTCAGCCTGCCATTGTCTAAGAACTGGATGTGTATCCCAGGACCTTCATTTTTAACTGCACCCATGGCAGATCCACCTGAGTTATCTTCCCATTCTTCCTGGGAGTACTTTTCTTCTAACATGGACAGAGTCATGGCTCTCTTGATCACATCACTGTGCTTGTCTTTTGTAGTGAGATGAGGAACTGAGGTGCAGATAGTAACGTTCTTCAGCATGTCTTGCCAGAGTGAATAACAAATGCTGGCTTGCAGGATCTTTACTTTTGCTGATAGTTGTTTTCAGAGACTTCTGTGCAGCACTCTGGCATCTCTCATGAAGTTTAATCTTTTTCAGTCTTCCTGAGCTGAGTTCTTTTGTTCTGTTGTGCACCAGGTGATCTTCTTTGGCTTTAACCTCCGTGTACTAAATCAAGTCTTTGCATGTCCATCTCTTCGTCAGTGAAGGTATGTCATTGACGTGTTCCATATTCTCAATCGGTGTGGATCTCATTGCAACCGTGATGATGCACAGTACTTGGTTTTGGACTCTGCTGTGACCAGGCTGCTGTCATCCATGAACAAGAACAGTAAGCAAGGTGTGGCGACACTTTACATGGATAGGCGTTCTTGAGGATCTTCTCTTTGGTACCTCAATGTTTTCCTGCTATTTTTGTCATGATGTTCAACTGTCTTTTTACCTTGGGTTTCTGTATTCTGATGTATTGCTTTCATGTGATATGCTTATAGAATGTGACTCCCTGGTGCGTCCACAGGTCTACATATTGTAGTGTCGTGTCTTCTTTAGTCAGGTTCCAGGTTGTGCTTTGGTGGAGAAAGAGAAAAGTGAGATCAACGATTTTTCTTTTGTTGATGGTCACACACCAGGTGTTGCTCCAGGCTGAGAATCTTCCAGGGCTAGCGGTGTGTGGTGCGTGATGATTGTTTTATTGAACTATCTGGGTAGGATTTCAGGCCAGCACTTGGGTTTATGTGCAGGCTTAAGGCATGTACCGTGATCAATCTGGATTTTCTCCATCACATGGCAACTGTGTCGATAATGCATATGGAATTCATTCCAAGCGTGGAGACGTCATCTTAAGAAACTGAAACTGTTGTACACTCTTCAGCACACTAAAGTACTATGTTGTCCATGCAGAGGGCTGAATGTATTTCTTGGGGTGGCTCTGGCACGAAGTCGTTCATTGAAAGTGTGAACAGAGTTAGTGAACAAAAAACCTGGGCTAATCCCTGGAGCAACAGCATTTCGTGTCCATAGTGTCCATCTTTAAGTATGGGGCTTTATGATCGCACAGGTATGACTTGGTTCACTAGTTCATGTTGGCCCGTGTAAGTTTCAAAAAGGGGGCCGTCTTTCCACACCTTGTTGAAGGCTCTTGCAGAGCGATGAGGGCAGCTAGCATCACATCCTGGGTTTTAAAGGCATCTTCCATGATTTGAGCAGGATGTGTCATCTGGTCTTCTGTGTTCTGGCATAATGATGTTCTCTGACTCGAGGTGACAAAGCGCTCCATCGTTTTGCAGATGCGGCTTCCCAGACTGATGGGAAAGTAGTCCAGACCCTTCACACACATGCAACACACACACACACACACACACACACACACACACACACACACGCACGCACGCACGCACGCACCGCACACACACACACACACACACACACACACACACACGCAGAATCACTTATAGTAACACATTTACTCACACGCACATACACGCAAACACGCATTCGCACAAGCACACGTACCCACTCTCACACAAACAAACACACACACACACACACACACACACACACACACACACACACACACACACACACACCACACACGCACACACACACACACACACTCGCATGTACTCAAACAACTGAACTATTGACGCCTGCATGTGAAATACACACACACACACACACACACACACACACACACACACACACACACACACACACACACACACACAGCACACAACCGAGACAGACAGACAGACAGAAGTCATCTTTATTTTAGAGGGTGGTGGGATAACCACATTAATGATTTTTTTTACATCCAGCCTTTGTCCATGAAGTATCACACTGATGTAAATATACTCAAATGCTTATAAAAATTCATATTAATGAGAATGAGAGAGAAAGAGCAAGAAAGGGAGAGATAGAGAGGGAGAGAGGGGGAGGCAAATCAACAGACGAGACACAAAAGTCGATAACAAGAGAAAAGTGTAAATAATCCTCCTGGCTACAGTCCACTTAATGATGCTAGCTGAAGACTTTTTACCAAAGAGTGATAGACAGACTGACAGCCTCCAGCGAATCACACAATGATGACATTCATAAGGCACCAAATCTTGATACAAGAATCAAAGCAAAGCGCGCACTCTCATCATTCACCAAAGCAAATCACCCAACAACGAGCAAAACTCCAGGGCTCGAAGCACAAGCAAACTGGGAGGAGGAAGACAGGAAGGGTGAGGGGCAAAAGAGTAAAGACGAAGAGGGAAAAATCACTGCTGGACAAAAAGGTCTGTCTTCAGGCTAGACTTGAAGGAAAACAGAGTTTGTGACTGTCTGATTGACGGGGGAAGATCGTTCCAGTTATATGGACCAAACGCAGAAAAAGAGCGGCAACCGACTATGATACATTGTATCGAGGAATTTGTAGGCAACTAGTATCAGAAGCAGAATGGAGTGGTCGTGTAGGGGTGTACATTCAGAGGTGGTCACGAAGATAGGTTCAGTACTTTGATGCACTTCTAGCATAATATATTGATTTTGTATGAAATTCTTTGAGAAACATGCAGTCAGTGGAGAAAGCAAAGCAAGGTCGTGACATGATATACCTCTTTTTACGAAGGGCAAGACGGGCTGTAGAATTCTGAATACGCTGGAGGCATACAACACAAGAAGCAGGCAAGTCAGAGAGCAGAAAGGTACAATAATTGATGCGAGACAAGATCAGAAGTTTAGATGCTTTTGAAAGTTGAAAGATAACGACGAACAGAACTGAAACGTCGCAGCTGACAGTAACAAGACTGACAGGTTTGAGCGACGAATGTCTGCGTAATGGGTAGAGGATCAAGAACAAAGCCTAAGTTTTCCATGGTATACCAAAAAAATCTGATCATGTGTTATGTGCAGTGAATCCTAATGGGTTTGGAGAATAGCGCTGTATAAGAATAATTTATTCTGAAAATCTGTTTATCTTTTGCAAACAGAAGACAAATAGCACATCTCTGTTTACTAATCCTGGTAGGCAGCCCACGAAACTGGCATGTATATACATAAAATGAGTAGGAAAAAAATCAATATGACCAGATGAAATTAGTCTCAAGATTTTGAAATTGTCTCATCCTTACGTTCTGTTGTTGTTGTTGTTGTTTTTATTAACGTATATTAACAACATTAGCATGGAACAAAACGTCTTTTCATCCGCTCCAAAAGAGGCCAAAATAATTCCCTTACTAAGAAGGAAAGACGTTTCAGGCAAGTCTTTCATCTGTCTGTCATATTAAAACCTTTAGAAAGATCTGTTCATAAACATTTACTAAACTATCTGGAAAGGAAAAAAAATCTTTTTCGTTCTCTTTAATAGGACTTCCGTTAGAAATACTTGCCACACACCTATAACACAACCAGCAGGAACTGGCTGTTGGTAAAGACTACGTGCCAACCAATAGGAATAGTTTCTTTACGGGAGGGCTTTCAGAAAGCTTCCGATCTTGTAAACAACAATACTCAACAAACTAAAGTACATACTTATCTTGTCAACCACGCAGCGGTTTCACTCTTCAGATCTTATCTCAATAAACGAAGAGGAAGTTTATTCTCAATGGATTATAATATTCTCCTCATGGTCATGTAAATTATGGTGTACACCACGGCTCAGTCTTAGAAACTGCTCTTATTTCTATATCCATAAAGGACCCGCTACTTCATACATCTAATCCTACAGCTTTCTATATGTTTGTGGATGATGGTACTATCCATACACAAGAAAACAATCTTGCGAACATCGACTGACGTTTACAAAAAGCCTCAGTTACATCTCTGAGTAGTGTACTAACAATGCCACGATTTTAACCCATTCATAATATGTTAAGGAAGTTTAGGCACTAATAAGTCTGGGCCATAGGGAAAAAATCTCCACCTTTCACCTACCAGGAAGTAAGTTGCCAAACAGGATTGAACCCACACCTTCCCATTGAGAGTCTGACGTCTTACCCATTGGACTACCGCAGCCATCCAAGATCTTACGGCTAAAGAGTAGTTATTCCTAGCTAAAGTCTGTAGATAAATGAACTTTCCGTAGGTAAGAAATTACGACGACGACGAGACAACAACAACAACAAAAACAACAACAACAACACAGCTGGACGAAGCAGCAGTGAAATTAATCTTTTTCTTCTAATTTTTGTATTTGGTGTTTGTTCGTTTGTGATCTTAAATTCTTGGCCGAAAATTTGCGCCTGCCTTGTCTGGATGTATTAAATACGCGTTCTGGTTCTGTTTTCGTGTTTTCTGGTTCCTGTTTGCTTGAACGCGGGCAGTCACACTTGTTTTGAACAACTACAACGACAAAACATCAAAACAAAAATTACACACACACAGGAAAAAAAATTGTACAGCACTGTGGCAGAGACATTCGTTCCTCAGGGAAAGCGGTTAGCATCTCATGCAGACAAATTCCATTGCGACAAAGGACAAAAGAAAACAACATAAAAGTGCAATCCAATATGTATGGTTGTGAAATAATGTGTGTTTAGGATAGGGTGTGGTCTAATATATCCAAAAAGAGCGTTGTCGGGAATATGATTATGTCACATGTAATGTTGGGGAAGTTGGGACAACGACTAAACGAAAAAAAAAAATGCTGGTGTGTATCAGTGGTGTTTGTTTATGTGTGTGTGTGTGTGTGAGTGTGTGTGTGTGTGTGTGTGTGTGTGTGTGTGTGTGTGTGTGTGTGGTGTGTGTGTGTGTGTGTGTGTGTGTATTTGTGTGTGTGTGTGTGTTCGTGTGTGTATGTGTGTGTGTGTATTCGTGTGTGTGTGTGAGTGTCCGTGTGTGTGTGTGAGTGTGTACACATGCGTGAGGGTTTAACCATACTTATTTCCTTTGATAGTATATCTGACGTTGTTTAAGTATTGTGTATTGCTGTGAAATAAATTTCCTTGTAAGAGAATGAGTCATGTTTTAACATCTGCCTGCTCGCCTGCCTACTTCTGAGTGTGTGAATGAGTGAATGTGTGTGCGTGCGTGCGTGCGTGTGTGTGTGTGTGTGTGTGTGTGTGTGTGTGTGTGTGTGTGTGTGTGTGCGTGCGTGCGTGCGTGGGGTGTGTGTGTGTGTGTGTGTGTGTGTGTGTGAGTACATGTGTGTGTATGCGTGTGTGTATATATATATGTGTGTGTATATGTGTGTGTGTGCGTGTGTGTGTATGTGTGTGTGTGTGTGTGTGTGTGTGTGTGTGTGTGTGTGAGAGAGAGAGAGAGAGAGAGAGAGAGAGAGAGAGAGAGAGAGCCAAGAACTCAGTACCCATTATTTGCCATAAGAACCCCAGATAATGCTATAAGGCACATTAATTGTGCAAAAACTGATATACCAGTCAATGATTTCAACAGTTACTGATTTCACGTTGCACGTTAACATCATCATTATGAATGGAATATAAATGTATGGATGACTAAAAGTGTTTCACTTTTCCCACATGCTGGCAGTCATAGATATACTCTGCAACACGTATTCGCAAATTATCTTCGTTTAGAAAGTACTTGGGTTTACCATAATAGATTTACAGCAATGAATTGTTCAAAGTATGTAATGTTTTGAAAAAATCTTAAATCTATTTATGTCTGTCTGTTGTTTTGTATCTAAAATGAATTTTTTTTCTGTATGTTTGTCATTACTTTTAATGTTGTTGTTTTATGTCCAGTTAACTTAATCGTGATACGAAGTTCATTTCAATCACACCACAAGATTGTACATTTTCTGTTTTCTCTTGGGATGTTTGTATAGCTACATTTTGTAGTTGCGTGCAATGACTCAAAATCTGCATGATGCTTTACTGTAGTCGGATTATTTTGATGTCGATTAGATAAGGTATCAAACGAAAATTGGGCGTAAGTTGATAATATATGTAAAAGTAATCTTGATGTATTCGGATTTTTCTGTTGGTGGTGGTGGTATATCTTGTTTCTTGCTTGTTTTGTTTTTGTTTGGTTGTTTTTATTTTTTATCCTCAAACAGATATACTTGGATTCCAATTTTGTTTTTGACTGCATACATCAATTTATATTCATTCAAGGTTGATTAATTGATTGGTGTGTGTGTGTGTGTGTGTGTGTGTGTGTGTGTGTGTGTGTGTGTGTGTGTGTGTGTGTGTGTTGTGTATGTGTGTGTGTGTGTTGAGTGTGTGTGTGTGTGTGTGTGTGTGTGTGTGTGTGTGTGTGTGTGTGTGTTGTGTGTGTGTGTTTGTTTGAGAGGGAGTGGGTAGTGTGGGTTTAACTATGTGTGTGAGCATGATTTCTCTTGCACATTGAGATACCCACATGCGTGCATGCGGGTCCCTTCCACTAGTCTCTGTTGTGCTAGTATTGAGCAGTGAACGATCAAAGGGCGAGTGCTGATGCTATCTGATGTCTTCCTGACTGTCCACAGATCATTATCCATTTCCTACACAGCTTTTCTTTCCTGTCACAAGGCCGTGCCTGGTGTGTGTCGTCCTCGTTTTTCATTGCCTCGTTACCCCAGTGGGTAGTGGGTTACAGAGCCACGCTCACAACGCGGGGATTGTGGGTTCGACTCCCGGGGGCAATTATTTTCTTTTTTCTCTTCTGTTCTTTTTTCTTTTCTGTTTCTTTATTTATCTATTTATTTATTTATTTCTGTGTTTATCTATTTATCTATCTATTTATTTATCTGTATACTTATTTATTTTATTTGTGGCTCTGTTAGCTCAGTAGGTTACGGGTGGCAGGCTAATAACGCAGTAATAAGAAATCCAAAACAAGTGTGACTGCCCGCGTTCAAGCAAAAAGAAACCAGAAAAACAAAACAAAACACGAAACAAAATCAGAACGAGTATTTAATTCATCCAGACAAAACAGGCGCAAATTTTCGGCCAACTGGCGTTTGTCAAGAGTAGACGTAAGATCACAAATAAACAAACACCAAATACAAAATTTAGGAGAAAAAGACTGAAACTTCCCTGTTGCTTCATCCAGTGACAGAAAAGGACTAAGTTGGTCGTGAATTTGCGCCTGTCTTGTGTGGTTATATTAAATACGTGTTCTGATTTTTTTTCGAGGTTTTTTTGTTTCTGGTTTCTGATAATGCAGTGGTCGTGGATTTGACCTCAGGCTGGCTACGGTTTATTTCATGCGGGCTGTCTGTGTCTTTTAAAGAGCCATGGATTCAAGATCTCAAGTCTCGGGTTCAATCCCACCCTGCAGCATAGGAGTTGATTTGTTCGCCGCCTATCGCAATGCTTTAATCATTCTGGTGGTGTCAGTAGTCAGTCTGTTCCACAGGTTCAGTTCTCCTCCCCATTCCAAGGTCTTACCAGCGTATAGGGGTTTAACGCAGGCTTAAGGAGTCTGCCCATACAAATGCTGGTAGATTTGGATGGAGCGCAAATGGGACTGTCCAAGCGCGAGGAATTCCTCTTGACCAAACTTCAGAATGCAGAGATGATCATCCATCTACTGCACTGCTTTCCTTTCCCTCCATTCACACTGCTGTGTGTGTAGTGATCGTTCTGTGTCGTTTGCTTCTTTAGTGACGTCTAAAACCACTAATTGTTGCAAAGCATGGACAGTCAATCCACACAAAGTCAGAACAAGAATGAGGCAGCTGAAATGTGCTTTCTAAGTAGAATGCTACGAGTTCCATGGACAGCAAAGAAAACAAGCGAGACAGTTTTGAAAGAGGCAAACACAAAAAGCACATTATTGAAGAAGATTAGGAAAAGGCAACCAATATTTGTAGTACAAATGTAAAGTACATTTTATGAGGCAAAACAAAAAGCTGGAATGAAAAAGAGCACCCGGTAAACCAGGGGAGAAAATACTGGACGGATTTTCGGAGTAGATGAAGGCAGAAAGCGTGGGTGATGTACCTGCAGCGACAAAAGACAGATTGGTATGGCGGGCCATGATCGCCAAAGCCTGCGGCAAGGCGCATGATGATGGTGAAAACACGACACGGAAGAAGATCAACCGGGGCATGATGATGGTGAAAACACGAACCGGAAGAAGAATCAACGCAGGGCGCATGATGATGGTGAAAACACGAACACGGAAGAAAGAATCAACGCAGGCGCATGATGAGTGAACACGAACGGAAGAAGAATCAACGCAGGGCGCATGATGATGGTGAAAACCACGAACACGGAAGAAAGAATCAACGCAGGGCGCATGATGATGGTGAAAACCACGAACACTGGAAGAAAGAATCAACGCAGGGCGCATGATGATGGTGAAAACCACGAACACTGGAAGAAAGAATCAACGCAGGGCGCATGATGATGGTGAAAACCACGAACACTGGAAGAAAGAATCATAACACATTAATCTTTCGACTGACAAAACTAGAAAGGTTCTTGTTTTGTTACGTCATATTCAGCTCATGTCTGGTGTCGTCAATTCAGTACTCTTTCTCTGTCTGTTTGTCTGTCTGTCTGTCTATCTCTCTCTCTCTCTCTCTCTCTGTGCGCGCGCACGATTCTGTATGTCTGTGTACATGAGCATTAACATTGAAGAATCACATATTGTGTATAACACACAGAAAGTGACTTAATTTTCAATGTTCGCCTCTACTGCCCTCATCTTAAGATTTATTTCGATATTCCGGAATAAAGATGAGTTTGGTTTAAACCCGGAAATTTCTGACTAAATTTTCTTTAAGAAAACAACAACAACAACAACAACAAAACAAACAAACAAACAAACAGGGACGCCATCAGAATGATTGAAGCAATAAGATGAGCCGCGGCTAGGCCAGTTTTTGCATTGTGTGCTGGAACTGAACTTGAGACATTTTTTGTCTTTTGTTTTTGTTTTGAGTCCACGGCTGTAATCAACTGAGCCAGAGAGCCTACTAAAACGAATGAGTGAGATGGGCACCCGACAGAGTTAATGAGGAACGCGTTTTTTTAGCAGTGTAGACAGAGATAGGATCTGTAACTGATCGCCAGTTTTACTAACGAAGAACTGCGAATGGCTGGCCACATGATCGTGTCTCTTTGTTAAGTAAGCGTGTTTTGTAGAGCATAGTGACTGTTCATCGTGGTGTGTGTGTGTGTGTGTGTGTGTGTGTGTGTGTGTGTGTGTGTGTGTTGTGGTGTGTGTGTGTGTGTGTGTGTGTGTGTTGTGCAATATCAGTGACCTGTATTTCTGTTGTGCCACGTTCAATTGATAAACACATCTTTAGATCTCTCTCTCCCTGTCTCTCTCTTTCTCTGATCTCTCTCTCTGTCTCTCTGTCTCAGTCTCTCTGGCTCAGTCTCTTTGTCGGTCTGTTTGTGTGTGTGTCTCTCTCTCCATCTGTCTCTCTCTTCCCTCCCCTCTCTCTCCCTCCCTCTCTCTCCCTCCCCCTCTCTCTCTTTGGTCGGTGATATGTCTCTCTATTATGCTGTTCTCTGTCTTTGTCTCTCCTTGTCTCTTTCTTTCCCCGTCTGTATGTGTGTATGTGTGTATGCGAGCGTGAGTGTACGCTCTGTGTGCGCGAGAGCACACGTACGTGTACATGTGAATGAATCGGGCGGAGAGAGGAGATACATTATTTTTTAGTTTTTGTAGCAGTAGACTCAGTCGCAGGATGTCTAACATCCATTTCCCAGAGAGAGATCTGAAGTCCAATAGTTATTGTACAGCAGCCTTTGGCCCTTAGCAAACAAAGAAGGGGTGTGGGGTGTAGGGATGATGAGCATTTCATGTTGCACCAAAGCATATTTTTATGTTGCACCAAATCATAAAAGTATTGGATTGCATATACATTTACAATAATCACATTGGACGATGTGCGTTCAAGACCTTATAGCTTAATGTGCGCGCACACACACACACACACCACACACGCACGCACGCACGCACGCACGCACGCACGCACGCACATTCACTCATGCATGACACACACATACACATACACACACACGCACGCACACACACACACGCTCGCGCGAGCACGCACACACTCAAAACACCGAACACGCGCACACACACACCCGCGCGCACGTGCACACACACACACATACACACACACACACACATTCACACACATACACACACACACTTACACACACACGCGCGCACGTGCACACACCACACACACACACACACACACACACACACACACACACACACATACACACACACACACAAAGATGTTGGCAACAGTCAATGCACACACTGGACATTATTAATACTGATCAGTCTTAGCAAAGGATCAGTTAGACTTATAATTACATCTTTTCATTTAACTAAAAGATGCAGGAAATCAAGTTGCTAACTCTTCCAGAAATCTACTGAAATAAACATGGTATACTTTGATCTCGCTTTGATTTGCTACAAAATGTAAATTGTGGCTGGTCATTAATTGTTAGGTCATAATATTCATTCATTTCTTTAGTCAGAGACAAGCAACCATAGTACTTTTCATGGCATGTTTCCTCAGAGGGAAGAGAAAGAGAGGGAATTGAGAGAGACAAGAGAGAGAGAGGGTGAGAGAGAGAGAGAGAAAGGAACAAACAGATAGACAGACAGAGACAGGGAAGGAAACAGAGAGAGAGAGGGGGTTAGAGAGATAGAGAAGAAGAAGAAGAAGAAGAAGAAGAAGAGAGAGAGAGGCAGTCAGACAGGACAGAAGACAGACAGAGAGAGACAGGGAAAGAGAGAGAGAGAGAGAGAGAGACAGACAAAGAGGAAGATAGAGAAAGAGAGAGAGACAGACAGACAGAGAGAGACAGGAAAAAAGACAGAGAGACAGACAGAGAAGAAGAGAGAGAGAGAGAGAGAGAGAAAGGGAAGGGAGAGAGAGAGAGAGGGAAGAGCAAGAGAGAGAGAGGGAGAGAGAGAGATACACAGACAGGCAGACAGACAGAAAAACAGAGACAGACAGAGACAGAGACAGACAGAGAAAATGTGTATGGAATGGAGGCGGATGGAGGGGGGGTGGGATTCTTTTTTTCTTCATCTGCATAAGTAGATCAGTCTTCCAGACAATCCTACGGTATCTAACGTCCGTGTACATACACACAGACTGTCACGAGCTGCGACACTGACCCTGAGCACCAGGTTTGACCCCATGACCTTAGTGTACCAGAGCAACAAACGTGACTCCACTCCCTTGTGCTGTGGTACAGGAAGGATACATCCTTCCACCACACCAAGTCATCCTGTGTTCTGTTAAAGGTCGTATGCCACTTGACATGTCGACACTTGTATGTGTAATGAAACTTGAATCAAAGTAACTCAGTGGTCAGGCAAACACAAACCAGAAACATTATGACAACAGAACAAGAACGCGTAGTAGTTTTAACTTGCCAAAAGTATACAATGTGGAAACATATGACACAGAACAAGAACGCGTAGTAGTTTTAACTTGCCAAAAGTATACAATGTGGAAACATTATGACAACAGAACAAGAACGCGTAGTAGTTTTAACTTGCCAAAAGTATACAATGTGGAAACATTATGACAACAGAACAAGAACGCGTAGTAGATTTAACCTGCCAAAAGTATACAATGTGGAAACATTATGACAACAGAACAAGAACGCGTAATAGATTTAACCTGCCAAAAGTATACAATGTGGAAACATTATGACAACAGAACAAGAACGCGTAGTGGTTTTAATTTGCCAAAAGTATACAATGTGGAAACATTATGACAACAGAACAAGAACGCGTAGTAGATTTAACCTGCCAAAAGTATACAATGTGGAAACATTATGACAACAGAACAAGAACGCGTAGTAGTTTTAACTTGCCAAAAGTATACAATGTAGAAACATTATGACAACAGAATAAGGACGCGTAGTGGTTTTAATTTGCCAAAAGTATACAATGTGGAAACATTATGACAACAGAATGAGAACAAGAAGTAGTTTTAAATTTGCCAAAAGTATACAATGTGGAAACATTATGACGACAGAACAAGAACGCGTAGTGGTTTTAATTTGCCAAAAGTATACAATGTGGAAACAATATGACAACAGAATAAGAACACGAAGTAGGTTTTAACTTGCCAAAAGTATACAATGTGGAAACAATATGACAACAGAACAAGAACGCGTAGTGGTTTTAACTTGCCAAAAGTATAAAATGTGGAAACATTATGACAACAGAATAAGGACGCGTAGTAGTTTTAACTTGCCAAAAGTATAAAATGTGGAAACATTATGACAACAGAGTAAGAACGCGTAGTAGTTTTTAACCTGCCAAAAGTATACAATGTGAAAACATTATGACAACAAAATGAGAACACGTAGTAGTTTTAACCTGCCAAAAGTATACAATGTGAAAACATTATGACAACAAAATGAGAACACGTAGTAGTTTTAACCTGCCAAAAGTATACAATGTGAAAACATTATGGCAACAGAGTAAGAACGCGTAGTAGTTTTAACCTGCCAAAAGTAAACAAGGTGGAAACTTTGGCCAAATGGCCTTTGTCGAGCGCTCACATACTGAGAGGCCGTGAGGATGATTTCAGAGTTGTTGAAGATAGTGTTAACTGTAGTTCGCATATCAGAAGGGGGGGGGGGGGGGGGTACGAGGAAGTCAAGGGAAGAAGGAGCGAATGAACGAATGAGAACAGGAAAAAAGGGAGAAAGAGATGGAGAGAGAGAGAGAGAGAGAGAGAGAGAGAGAGAGAGAGAGAGAGAGAAGACAGACAGACAGACAGACAGACAGACAAGAGAAAATGAACATGTATTCTTGTTCTTATTTCTCTCTCTCTCCCTCTCGCTCTCAGTCTCCCTCCCTCTGTCTCTCTGTCTGTGTCTGTTCTCTCTCTGTGTGTGTCGGTCTGTCTCTGTCTCTGTCTCTCTGTCTGTCTGTCTGTCTCTCTCTCTCTCGTGTGCATACGTACGCTTGTTTATGTGTGTGTGTGAGTGCGTGCATGCATGTGTAAGAGTATCAGCGTGCTGAGGCCGAGGATGCGTGTGTTAAACACGTGCATGAGGGCATACAAATCTTTTTTTTTATTGTCAGATTTCCCATCTGTTAAGTTGCCAACCAGTTGTTAGGAAGTTACTACTAAGCATTATAACACAAAAACAAACCCAAACACACCTGTTTCAGTCAACCCTACCAACATCACGGTCAAACCAGCGGTCCGATCTCTTGAAGTGTTCTGGAACGCCCCTGTCCAGAACCTCTTCCTGGATTCCTACCGGGTGCGGGTGTACCCGACCACAAACGAGAAAAGAAAGCAGGTGCAGTGGGTACCTCTGACAGGGGCCCTGCGAGAGACCATATCCTGCCTGGAGCCTGCCACCCATTACAGAGTTCAGGTGATTGCCCGTCACCTCCAGAACAGCAACCTGACTGATGGAAGCAGTGAGGTAGTCGGAGTGTCCACACTGCATGAAGTCCGCCGTGAGTATATGAGGGTCTAATGTGTTTGAAACATACGTTTATCTATTTATTTATTTATTTATTTTATTTATTTATTTATTTATTTTATTTATTATTTATTTATTTATTATTTATTTATTTATTTATTTATTTATTATTTATTTATTTATTTATCTATTCATGCAAGTATTCATTCATATATGCGTTTATTCTTCACTCGTTTCTTCCTTTCATTTGTACCTATTTATATATTTATTCAGATGTTTATTCCTTTATTTATTTACTTAAATTATTCATTTATTTACCTATTCATTTGTTCATTTATTTATACATGCACTTATTATTCGTATATTTGTTTATTCTTTACTCGTTTCTTCCTTATATTTATTCATTTTTTAGATATTCATTTATTGATCTAAACATCAATTTTTTATTTCTCTATTTATCTATTTAAATTGTTTATTCATTAATTTGTTTATTTATTCTTTCATTTATTTATTCATGATTTCATGTATTCAGATATTCATTCATTTGTGTATACTTCATTTATTTATTCTTTTTATGTATGTATGTATGTATGTATGTATGTATGTATGTATGTATGTATGTATGTATGTATGTATGAATGTATGTATGTATGTATGTATGTGTGTCTTATGTATGTATATATATTTGTATCTATTCATTCATGTACTTATTTATTTGTTTATTTTATATTCTTTCGTTCTTTTTATTTATTTATTCATCTCTTTACTGGTTTATTTATCTATTTATTTATTCATTTATTTATTCATTTATTTATCTATTTATTTTCAATTAGGATTTAGTCGATTTCTTGACGAGTATGCAGGTTTGCTTTACTAATATTGTGCTTTCACAATTGGAAAACAATATGATCAAAGACGGCAACAAACTCTACTTGGGTAATGATGTACTTCCGAGTACAACGATCACATTTATCATTATTTTCAATTAAGTTGAAAAAAAAAAGAGACTGATTTGAGACATCACAGAACGTTCATGCATACGTAAATACATACAGACCTAAATAAATACATACATATATACATGCATGCATACGTCCATACATACATACATACATACATACATTCATATACACACAACATACATACATACATACATACATACATACATACATACATACATGCACACATACATACATACATACATACATACATGAGACAAATCTTATAACTCAAACACATACATGCACCTGACAAAATATATCATTAGGTTGACAGATATAAGCAGATGGTTAAGGTGGGAATGGAGATGATGTGGCTTATTTTCTAGAATGTCTCTACAGAGTAAGCACGCGTTTATTCATGAATAGTATGATAATATGACAACGATATATGAGGTAAGCGCATGTTTAATTCTTCTTCTTCTTCCTTTCTTCCTTTTGATTTATGGGCAACCATGCTCAATATTTTGGTCATACTGTTGCATACGTGTTTGCTTGTGATTCTGCTTACATATGAACATAGATGTAGGCTACCTATGACATTTTGCCGGGAATAACTTCTTTATTCCTGTTAGTTCTTTTATGTCCGAAAAGACTGGCACTTAACAAGCTTTTATAGACAGCAATCCCAAAGAAAAATGCTGAGAAAGTCGAGGTTAGCAGTATGAGAAATTCTCATCAAGTGGTTTGAGGAATGTTCGATGATCCATTCCTTTTACCTTAGCAATAACAATAACAGTGATGCCATGGTTACTCCACACAACCATGTACAGTATTATGTGGTGCTGTTGCAGAGGGTATTCTGGACCAGGTATGGGAGCACAGAGTGTTTGTGATGGTGGGGGCCATTCTCATGGCTGTCCTCTTCATCTTCCTCACCCCCTGCATATGGTGCTGCTGCCAAGCCAGGAGGTAATTAAATCTTTTTTTCACACCATCACCCTATCCACAATCTTCCAGCAAGAAACTGCGTTCATTCAGAGACATGTAAACTCTTTCATGTCCTCACCCTAATCATCAGCTTCCCTCGAGAAGCGTTGTGTATACAGACATATGTAAGCTCTTTCACTCTCTTACCCTTATTCAGGGAGATATGTACAGAAACATGTAAACACCTTCACTTCATCATCTTATCCATCAACTTCCTTCGGTTTTTGGATGTTTCTTTTTGTGACAAAATCTGAGAGAAATTTTCTTTGAAATTTCTTCTTCTTCTTCTTCTTCTTCTTCTTCTTCTTCTTCTTCTTCTTCTTCTTCTTCTTCTTCTTCTTCTTCTTCTTCTTCTTCTTCTTTCTTCTTTTTTATCATCTCTTTCAAATTTTATCAAGACATATTTGACTGAAGAGTTACATGCCATATCACTTGCTCTTGTTTTCCGCTGCTATTCAAATGTGTGTGTTAGTGTGTGTGTGTGTGTGCATGCGCGTGCGTGCGTGTGTGTGTGTGTATGTCTGTGTGAGTGAGTGTTTGAGTGAGTGAGTGTGTGTGTGTGTGTGTGTGTGTGTGAGTGAGTGAGTGTGTGTGTGTGTGGTGTGTGTGTGTGAGTGAGTGAGTGTGTGTGTGTGGGGGGGTGGGGTGAGTGAGTGAGTGTGTGTGTGTGTGTGTGTGTGTGAGAGAGAGAGAGAGAGCCATTTCACTCACTTACCCTATCCATCAGCTTCCACCAGGAAACTGTACACAGATATATGAAACTCCTTTCATTCCCTCATCCTATCCACCAGCTTCCATCAGCAAACTGTACACAGATATATGAAACTCCTTTCACTCACTTATCCTATCCATCAGCTTCCATCAGCAAACTGTACACAGATATATGAAACCCCTTTCAATCCCTCACCCTATCCATCAGCTTTTGTCAGCAAACTGTAAACAAATAATGAAATCCCTTTCAATCCCTCACCCTATCCACCAGCTTCCACCAGGAAACTGTACACAAATAATGAAACCCCTTTCAATCCCTCACCCTATCCACCAGCTTCCATCAGCAAACAGTACACAGATATATGAAAACCTCTTTCAATCCCTCACCCTGTCCACCAGCTTCTATCAGCAAACTGTACACAGAAATATTAAAACCCCTTTCAATCCCTCACCCTATCCACCAGCTTCCATCAGCAAACTGTACGCAGATACATGAAAACTCCTTTCAATCCCTCACCCTATCCATCAACTTCCACAGCCATTTCGATCCCTCACCCTATCCACCAGCTTCCATTAGCAAACTGTACACAGATATATGAAACCCCTTTCACTCCTTCACCCTATCCATCAGGATTCATCAGCAAACTGTACACAGAAATATGAAAACCCCTTTCAATCCCTCACCCTATCCACCAGCTTCCATCAGCAAACTGTACACAGATTTATGAAAACCCCTTTCACTCCTTCACCCCTATTCACTTGCTTCCTACAAAAAGCGGGTTGGCTAGTTCTTGTAATAGAGTCATGGACTAAACAACAACAACAACAACAAAATCTGATATCTCGAGTTCAATCCCAGCTCTCTACATACATACCAGCCAGTCTGCTGCCCGACTTAACAAATGTAACCATTCTGGTAGTGTCAGCTTAGTATTCCATACGTTCTGCCCTCCTCCCCCCCCCCCAGCTCCCACCCCACCCCACCCCCATTTCTTTCAATCCTTGCCAGTGCAGAGCGTTTTGCGCAGACTCAAGGGGTGTGCCAGATAACAAGGGTGTGTGTGTGCAGAATGGGTGGTACCACTGACATCATATACTATAGGATGTCTGTAGGTGGAACACATGTGGAACCACCTGAGTGTTATGAATCCGTCTTGAATAAACACCAGCTCTAAAGCTTCGAGAAGCTTTCTACATAAAGATGCAGAACCTTTCCACTTTCTCACCCCATCCACCAGCTGCATGCAGGTGGGGGGAATGAAAGGAGTTATGTATTGTGTGCTTATCCACAGTTAAATGTGTCTGTGTGTAAAATCACATACAAACGTACAAACACACAGACACAGACACACACACACACACACGCGCGCGCGCGCACACACACACACACACACACACACACACACACACACACTGCATTTTGATCGTTTATTTTTTAATCTTGGTCTTTTCTTGGTGTAACCAATTTATATCTTATCGCCGAAATTATGTTCTTTTGACAAATAAATAAGTCTAACTCTTATTTTCTCTCAAGCACGCGTAAGGGCGCGCTTGCTTGCACACACACACACACACACACACACACACACACACACACACACACACACACACACACACACACACATACACGCGCGCGCGCGTACACACACCTACGCACGCACGCACGCGCACGTGCGCGGAGAGAGAGAGAAAGAGAGAGAGAGAGAGAGAGAGAGAGAGAGAGAGAGAAAAGGAGAGAGAGAGAGAGAGAGAGAGAGAGAGAGAGAGAGAGAGCACGGCAAGTGATATATAGATGCTGACTGAAAAATTCGACGACGGCGATTTTCGATTTTTTTGAAAATAAGGAAGAGAAAAATGAACAAGGAAGAAACAGAACACACATGATAATGATTGCACATACGAGCGTACAGGACATACAGCCTGGCGACGGGTTAAATTAACAATGCAAGTTAAACGAATAAAATTTTGAAAAAGAATCTAAATGTACCTACTTGGAGCACCTATTACAGTAAGTTTATCGTATTAATCAGCCTACGCAGCGGCAGTAGGCTTAAATACGAAAACAACAGAGAAATCCTAACTGCGTCATTAACTGTTATTCTAAGTAGAACAGACAGATACGTGAGTTTGATCCCAATTATTCGTTGTATTTTATTGTTTGTTTTATTCTTGGATCGGAAGGAAACATCTGATTCGACGAGTTAAGGACAGATTCCATAAACTACATAATAAACCTGGGGCTGAACTACGTAAACAAATTCCGGTGATAGGGCCTACTGACTCTCATCCAGTGATCAGCTTGGTAAGAGTCATTCTTGGTGGGGAGACGAGCGTGCCTAGTTATGGTAGAATCTTCGCCAGTTTTTTTCTTCTTTTTTTTTCTGTACAACCTATTCAGTTAGGAAACTATAACTGTCTGAACATAGCCTAAATATGAACATAGGCCTACATGTCTTTGCTGTTGTCTGTTTTATGTCTCGGACAGTGGGATGGAGGGGGCGGATTTTAGTGCAACTTGACTGCTTTTGATTTTGTTTCTGGAGATATCTAACACATTGTATGATGTTATCCTTTCTAATTAGGTAATCGGACCATTACTAGAATGGTTGGCCGGACGCCTTGCTGGGTTGGGGATGACAAACTAGCGACTGGGCAATCAGCGCTTGCGAAAGGGACACAACTACGGTGACCTTTCCTGCCTGCTTAGGACTTCTTCCCGTTGCGTCAGCCATTGAAATATCTATCTGACTGAACAGCGTTATGTGCAAAACAACTGTTGTTCCTCTAAATAAGCTTTAAGATTAAGATTCGGATGATATAAGGACACTATTTTATGCAGAAGAGATCTTCGGGTGTGAGGCTGTGCATATTCAAGTTCTCGGTGTTCGTCTGTATGCCAATCTGTAAATAAAAACATACAACTAAAGACTTTTGTCCTATTCATCGCTGAGTCTTTGCAAAGCTCTGTCAAATGTATGGCTCAGTGGGAGATTGTTTTTGATGGGTATGACCAAGTTTGGGGGTAACAACAATGGAAACATTAACACTTTCAAAGAGGATTTCCTTGTTATGTGGAGACAATCTTAAATTAAGAATTGTCCAACCGTTCGGCTTAAAAGTTATGTCAAGGAATTAACATTTTCAGCAAATCTTCTTCAGCTGCTTGTGGACAAATTTTAATCGCTCAACTGTTCATCTTAAAAGCCATGCAACACCTCCTGATTCAGTCATGACCTGACAGGGTTTCTCTCAGTCGGTAACAAGAGCAAAATCTCACACTCCATTGTATGATTTCATAGCATGAACTAAAGTGGCTCATAGGCATAGACAGATCTAACTGAATATGAAGATTGAAAGTTCTGATCCTAGGAATGGTCAACCGTCAACCACGTGCCATTTTTACCCCGTGCTTGTCAAAAAATATCGGCAGATATTAAGTTTTTGTTTAGGCCTACTATGCAGAATGTGTGTTTAAAGTGGATTACCCAAATTTGCTTTTAGAACTCATTAAAATATGTCTTTACCTTTATTTATCTCTGTATACATTTATTATTAATTTGTTTCTTTATTATTTCAATTACTTATTTTCATTCATTCATTCATTTGTTCGTTCATTCATACACGCATTCATTCTTTTATTCATTTTTTGTTCTTTTCTTGTTGATTGCTTTTTTGGGGGTGGGTTGTTAATTTTTGTTTTTGTTTTTGTTGTTACACTTTGAAATTGCGAAAATGAACATGACCGCTGTACATATATAATTCGTTGAAAGTTATTAACAAGTAGACACAGATTATATCAATTTGATATATACTTTTACTGTGTCCGTGAGATGAGCTGGTATGAAAGTGTTGAGGCAAGCTGGTTTTGGGGGGAAAAAAAAAAAAAAAAAAAAAAAAAAAAAAGAGAGAGAGAGAGAGAGAGAGAGAGAGAGAGAGAGAGAGAGAGAGAGAGAGAGAGATTGCTTTATCAGAAATGTCCCTGGCCTTGTATAGCAGAATTACATGGACAAGACTGTTTTCGCTCAGGGAAATATCGTGTGAATGTAGAGGTTTTCTTTACGTATGCTTTGGGTTACAAACATACAATCATTTCAGGAAATCGACATTAAACATTGTCTATTACATTTTGCCTTTGGTCCCTTTGTCTCTGCCTGCTTGCTATCTCTGCCTAGGTCTCTCTTTAGATTGCGTTGGGTTGGATTGCATTGAATTGATTGGAGTGGAGCTGAGTGCATTTGTTGTTTTCTTTTTCTTTTCTTTTCTTTCTTTCTTTGTTTATGTGTTTGTTTGTTTGTTTGTAGTCACAATGGTGTATCCTCCTGCGTGAAATGCGTGCCACACTCACTGAGGGAAAGAAGGATGCCATAGTACGGCGCCGTAATTGTTTTCTTTTCTTTTTTTTTCCTGTACGCATATAATTTTGTTTACTTATAAACATTTCTTTGTTTGCTATATGTAATTTTGCCAGTCACAACTCTGTTGATGCTGTGGGATCGTTAACGTGTGTTAAGTGCGTGCTACACATGGGCTCTCGGTTTGTCGTCTCTTCTTGAAGACTGGAATCCAGACTACCACTGTCCGACCAAGAATCGAACCTTTGTTTCTGGCATCCTGACTGGGTGCTTTGTGCATTGACATACATTCTACACACACACAC
The DNA here is from genome assembly GCA_030674185.1 of Monoplex corrugatus. Classification (NCBI taxonomy): domain Eukaryota; kingdom Metazoa; phylum Mollusca; class Gastropoda; order Littorinimorpha; family Ranellidae; genus Monoplex; species Monoplex corrugatus. The sequence goes on from CM060305.1 coordinate 49,296,672, forward strand.
ACACACACACACACACACACACACACACACACACACACACACACACACACCACACACACACACACACACAACACACAACATACACACACACAACACACACACACACACACACTACCACACAACAACACACACACACACTACACACACAAACAACGCACGGACACACACACCAACACACACACACAACACACGTAACACACACAACACACACACACACACACACACACACACACACACACACACACGCACACACACACAAACATACGTACACACACGCAACACACACACACACACACACACACACACACGCTCGTGCTGACATACTGCGACTCACCCACCAACAACCACATCACGTTGTTAGTGTATCAGAATCTGTAACATGTCGCTCCTCCCGCTCAACCCTTTCTTTTATTGTTAGTTTCCATAGTCTGTCTTCATCATTCTCTCTCTCTCTCTTTGTGTGTGTTCTCCTCTCTCTCTGTTCTGTCTCTTTGTTCTGTCTCTGTCTCTATCACTCTCTCTCTGTCTGTCTTTTGTGTGTTCCTCACTTTGTCTGGGGTGTCTCTCTCTCTGTCTCTGCTTCTCTTCATTATGTTCTGTATGTTTCTGTTTATTTTGTTGTTGTCTGTCTGGCTCTCTCTCTCTAATTTTCTTCTCTGTCTTTTCTGTTCTCTCTCTCTCTGGTCTCTCTCATTCACCCGCACTCTCATCTCCGTCCTCTCACGCACACACACACAACACACGCACTACACTACACACACACACACACACACACACACCACACACGCACACACACACACACACGCACATACGCACGCGCGCACGAGCGCAGGATGAAGTGCCAAACAAGCAACGATTTCTGAACAGCCTGTGTTTTCTTTCCACACTTGAAACACACAACATATGTTTTAATTCAGATCAACCAGAAGTTGATGTTTGCGTTTGGACTGGCTAAAACGAGATGATTTTCGATCGGTTGCGGACGAGTCTTTTTCGAATGTTGGTTATATGTATACTCCACTTCGTAAATTGCTCGGTATCTTGTAAAAAAAAAAAAAAAAGGTGTGTTCTAAATTTGGATACTTTTTAATTTATGACTGGCAGAAAGTTAACTTCACGCCAAATGGTAATCTCCCAAAAGGAGACATATTCTTGAGACTGTTGAACCGTCACATTACGAAGGAAACCGTTCGTGTTGTGTTGTGTTGTGTTGTGCTGTGTTGTGTGTGTGTGTGTGTGTGTGTGTGTGTGTGTGTGTGTGTGTGTGTGTGTGTGTGTGTGTGTGTGTGTGTATGTGTGTGTGGTGTGTATGTGTGTGTGTGTGTACATGTAGCCTAGCCTCGACATATGTTTCGATGTTTGCACATCTCATCAGGAGACCAAAACACTGCTGAAGTTATTGGGGGGGGGGGGGGGGATGGGTCCCAGTGTTGAAGCGTTAAAGAAAAGTCGCACGTAAAATACAACAAACAAATAAACAAACAAACAAAAAAATAACAACAACAAAAACAGTGTGGTCAAAAACAATGTTTTGGGTATGTCACACGCAAACATAGTTGTCTGGTTGTTTTATTTAGTCTCTTTCATCATTTATTTATCTATGTATCTATTTATTTATTTACATATTTAATCATTTATATATTTATTTATATTATTCATTATTTTACTTATATGTTTAATTTATTTGTTCATTTATTTTTCATTTATTTACTTATTTCTTCATTTACTTATTCATTCATTTTTTTCTGTCTTTCTGTATTTTTATGTATTTGTTTATTTTAAATTTTTTTTCATGTTTGTTCATTTATTTTTTATTTATTATTCGTTCATTCATTCATTCATTGTTCCGCGTCTGACATGGCCTTTAGAGATTTCTCTCTTCAATGCCCTCGAGCAACAATATAGTGTTATGTACAGTCATCGACAATAAACAAAGAATTTCCTTGTTTCGCCTGCAAGCTGTTTCCGCTGTGTCGACGTTCAAGTTGTTGTTCCTTATGTAGTGTGTTCGTACAATGGGGAAAACTTTTCCTGTTTCTGCCGTGCCGTGGTTGACCAACTTTTGATGCACACATAAGTTGAAACTGTGAGGTTCTTCTTGGTCCGTCTTTGATTTGAAGTCCATTTACACAGGCTGAGTTTGTTCAGAAGGGATTCATCTCATTCGAACAGTTCCACATGCGCTCCCACCCTCCCCAAACCCGTCAGTGATAATCCACAGACTTCCTAGGCCAGTGCAAAACTAGGGGAGGAAGGAAACCTGTGACATTAACCCTTTGACGCCTGCACAGAGTTTTGCTGGTTAAATTGGATGGCAAGCCATTTGATATCAACATCATCCAGGTGTATGCACCAACATCTGCAAGTACTCAGGACGACATTGACAACTTCTACGAAGTGTTAGAGATGACCAAGGCCCAATGTAAATCACAAGAAGTTACAGTCATAATGGGAGATTTTAATGCTAAAGTTGGACAGGATAGGGTGGAGGATATAGTTGGACCTCATGGCCTTAGTACACAAAATGAAAGGGGAGGGAAACTTGTAGAATGAGCACAGATTGATAAGTTCATAGTAGGAAATGCTTCCTTTGCTTTCTCCGTTTCTGTTTCTGTTTGCGATTTACGTTTTTGTTTGTTTTGTTTTCTTTGTTTGTATTCTTAAATGTCTTGCTGCTATTACTGCTTTATGTAGTTATTGTTGGTTATATGTTGTTATTCTTGAAGATTATTAAATACCTTTCTGCTATTACTGCTTTATGTAGTTATAGTTGGTTTATGTGTTGTTATTGTTGGAGATTGACATGTATTAGTTACTTTATGTGTGTCCGCCTCTGTCTGTCATGTTCTTTTTTTTTTTTTTTTTATAAAAAACGCTTTACCAGTTGACAGTATGGAAGTCGGTATTTCATAATAATCATTATTTATAACTTCTTTGACATAGTATGTTATGGTTCATCTGGTTTCATTACAACGTTAGAGCTGACATACCTTCCTACCCTCCCTTGTTCGTTTTCAATGCTTCCTACATCTTCTTCTTTTCCTTTGTTGCTATGTTCAAAAACTATGTTTCTTTTCTTTTCTTTTATGTTTTTTTTCTACTTTCTTTGTTTGAATTTTGTTTATGTATTTGTTTTACGATCAATTTTCATCTTTATTATTTCTTGCCACTTCATGCATTTTTTTGTGTTTTTCATACTAATGTTATATGTGAAGAATAGCAAGGACTAGCTGTAAGACGTGTCCATTGGGGCCTAATGGTACAATCCATGAGTAATAAAATGTTTGAAATGATTTGTTATAAATTCTCTCTCTCTTTCTCTCCCTCTCTCTCCGTCTGTCTGTATATCTGTCTGTCTGTCTCTGTCTCTCTGTCTCTGTTGTGCGAACAAAGACACACACACACACACACAACACACACACACACACACACACACACACACACACACACACACACACACACACACCACACACGCACATATATATACAGGGGGGTGCAAAAGTAGGTATACAGGAAGTATCACATCATTATTATAATGCTTAATTCCGCTCTCGATTAGAGCAGTGTGTGAATACTGACGGCAAGCAGTTTGAGTATCTGAGGGATTAAGGCTGTGCTTGTTATTACATGTATATGCAATATTCATTTGTTTGTATAATAAATGAAATGAGTATTGTACGTGTTTTCTTTTTTCATAACTGTATACCTACTTTTGCACCCCCCTGTATATATATATTTTATATATATATATTATATATATATATATATATATATATATATATATATAGCTAGATATAGATATATATAATAAGAGAGAGAGATACATAGATAGATAGATAGATAGATAGATAGATAGATAGATAATAGATAGACAGATAGATAGATAGATAGTTGGATAGTTGGAGAGATAGAAGGATAGATAGATAAACGGAAAGATAGACAAGATAGGTAGATAGATGGATAGATAGATAGAAGGATAGATAGATAGATAAACAGAAAGACAGACAGACAAACAGACAACAGACAGGCAAACAGACAGACAGATGGACAGATATACTAATGTCACAGGATCTCTCCAGCTGTGTCGGGACTGTTTGTTTTGTCATGTTATCAGCGTACCTTCGTTTTCACAAAACGTTCTAGCCTAAGCGTACGTTGTAAGTTGTATCATCTGATCATCTCAGGGATTTTCTTTTTTCCTCTTTGCAGGAGAAAACAATGGTCGCTGGAAAGTGTCGACGACAAGACTGAGAAGAAACGGAAAAAACAGAAAACCAAAACGCTTCCAAGCGCCACAGAACTGCAAGAGAGAGAGAGAAATATGAACGAAAGCAGATACTGTAAAGATCCGGTCCAAGGAATGGGATCCCGCATGAATTCCACGACCAGTCAGAACGCCCTTCTCATCCAGACTCCTCCGCCATCCTACAATCGAGCGTATCAGCATACGCGCTCTATCCCTGCTGACCACGCCCCAGAGCGGGGGATTATGCCTCCACCAGACACACCCGATTTCACCAGTGACTCGGAGCCGGACCATGCAGATTATCAGAACAAAGTGTTTGGGCCAGGATGCTCAGGAGAAGACTCGGAGCTGTATGAAAATCAGGTGTTCTTTCCGCGACATCCTCCCGACCCCGAGCCCCTCTACGGAAACTTGCCGTACTGAATCACTTCCACTGAACATGCTAATCCAGACTTGGAAACTTGCCGTACTGAATCACTTCCACTGAACATGCTAATCCAGACTTAGAAATTTGCAGTACTCAATCGCTTCAACTGAACATGCTAATCCAGACTTAGAAACATGCAATACTGAATCACTTCAATTGAACATGCTAATCCAGACTTAGAAAGATGCAATACTGAATCACTTCAACTGAACATGCTAATCCAGACTTAGAAACATGCAATACTGAATCACTTTCACTGAACATGCTAATCCAAACTTAGAAACTTGCGGTACTGAATTACTTCAACTGAACTTGCTAATCCAGACTTAGAAACTTGCGGTACTGAATCACTTCCACTGAACATGCTAATCCAGACCTAGAAACTTGCGTACTGAATCACTTCCACTGAACATGCTAATCGAGACCTAGAAACTTGCGGTACTGAATCACTTCCACTGAACATGCTAATCCAGACTTAGACACTTGGAGTACTGAATCACTTCAACTGAACTTGCTAATCCAGACTTAGAAACTTGGAGGACTGAATCACTTCCACTGAATATGCTAATCCAGATTTATTCTGGTCTCATTTCTGATTACTGAATAAATACACACATCAAACAAGCACACAAAGACTCGTTCAACCATCCCTTACACCAACCAACCAACCAACCAAAACCAACCAACCAACCAACCAACCAACCAACTAACCAACAACACAAGTAAACACACAAACGCATCATTTAGATGAGATAATGATAATTTGTATAACGCAAGCAATCCATGTGAAAGCATGTTCGTTGCACTTTACAAAATAAATCAACAACAAAAAATCAAGACGGCGCGGGGATGGAGGGGGGGGGGGGGGGAGAGATCATGTCCACACAATCGGATACCTACGTCAGTGCAGCATAAACATTGTCAGTTCATCAAAAATAACAAGAGATCACAACATGAAATCAGAAATTCGAAATTAGAAACATTTTTCATCATAGATCACGTCACAACTCTTTTGAGTTGTATAGAGTTATGCTTTGGGAAGCTGACTGGCTGGCTGTGTAATAAAAATGTGGATTCAAGATCTGATAGTTCGAGTCCCATTACAATCCGCAATGTAACAACTGACCTGCTCGCTTCCTATCTTAATGCTGCGATCATTCAGGTGGTGTCAGCTTAGTGTTTCATAGGATCAGGTCACACATACACACATCCCGCCCCATTCCCTTCCATTTTACAGGTGCATACGATTTTGAGCAGCTCAAAAAGTCTGCCAATTAACACATGAAGGATTTGGTGGAGCGTATATGGAAGTGTGCGAGTGCGATGAATTCCTCTCTGTTGTGTTTTGGGAGTAGCAGAAGAAACTGAGACTGATGTCAGTGTGGAACCAGAAAAAAAAAGAAAAAGAATAAGAACGCGTATCAGAAAAAGAATAAGAACGCGTATCACGAAAAAAAGAATAAGAACGCGTATCACGAAAAAAAAGAATAAGAACGCGTATCACGAAAAAAAAATAAGAACCGTATCACGAAAAAAAGAATAGAGCGTATCACGAAAAAAAGAATAAGAACGCGTATCACGAAAAAAAGAATAAGAACGCGTATCACGAAAAAAAGAATAAGAACGCGTATCACGAAAAAAAGAATAAGAATGCGTATCACGAAAAAAAGAATAAGAATGCGTATCACGAAAAAAAGAATAAGAATGCGTATCACGAAAAAAAGAATAAGAATGCGTATTACGAAAAAAGAACAAGAACGCGTATTACGAAAAAAGAACAAGAACGCGTATTTACGAAAAAAGAACAAGAACGTGTATTTTAATACAACCAGACAACTAAAACTGGTTGTATTAAATAAGCGTTCTTATTCTTTTTTCGTGTTTTTTTTTTCTGGTTCCTGTTTGCTTGAACGCGGACAGTCACACTTGTTTTTGGATTTGAAGTCAGTGTGGTAGGTAGGGTGTGAAGGGTCACAGATTAGGACATTACTTCCAATGCTCTTATAATTCAAAAAGATACAGATACTGTTGCTATCCTGGAGCCCCATTCAGCGTTGAAACTTCATGTCTTCTGACGTTCTCATGGAGCTTTGTGGTGTTTAGGAGATTTGGGCAACACTGAAAGTGTCATCCATGTTTAGGAAATTTGGGCAATACTGAAAGTATCATCCATGTTTAGGAGATTTGGGCAATACCGAAAGTGTCATCCATGTTTAGGAGATTTGGGCAACACTGAAAGTGTCAGCCATGTTTAGAAGATCTGGGCAACACTGAAAGTTTCATCCATGTTTTGGAGATTTGGGCAACACAGAAAGTATCATCCATGATTAGGAGATTTGGGCAGCACTGAAAGTGTCATCCATGTTTAGGAGATCTGGGCAACACTGAAAGTTTCATCCATGTTTTGGAGATTTGGGCAACACAGAAAGTGTCATCCATGTTTAGGAGATCTGGGCAACACTTTTTCGTGCTACTCCAGTCTGGGTAGGAGCCGATAGGGGCAAGAAAATCCCACAATTATTAGGATTAATGTAGGCTTGATCCCACAACTATTAAGATTAATGTAGGCTTGATCCCACAACTATTAGGATTAATGTAGGCTTGATCCCACAACTATTAGGATTAATGTAGGCTTGATCCCACAACTATTAGGATTAATGTAGGCTCGATCCCACAACTATTAAGATTAATGTAGGCTTGATCCCACAACTATTAGGATTAATGTATGTTTGATCCCACAACTATTAGGATTAATGTAGGCTTGATCCCACAACTATTAGGATTAATATAGGCTTGATCCCACAATCTACCAGCCGTCGGTCCGTTGAGCTATGAACTGAGCATTGCACCACAGATCTTCGTCCCCAAAACAGATCCCAACCAGAGGGTAAGAAATGTATACGTGTATACACATAGTGTTCGCGTGGTTTAATATTATAACTTTTTAAACCTCCTTGCTACGATTTTTTTTTCACAATGAAACACAATTTGCGAGAGAGAAAACAACAACAACAAAACAACAACAAATAAACAAAAATCACCAATACAAATAGAACTGGACAAGAAAAACGTATGTCAGTCCAGTTGTCTAAATATGCTGCTCACTGAAAACATAAACGGCGCTGAGGTGGGGAAGGAAGAGGACATTTACCTCCCAAATCGGCTGAACAAGTTACAGGCACAAAAGAAACCAGTCATAGCATTTAGCAGAAAACGTTAGTTTCATCAACTTCATTGAAATTAGACACGTTACATACAGAGCATGAATTTAACAGGATGCAGGACGGAAAACAGAAACAAAAAACAAAAAAAAGAGAAAAAAAAAAGAATGACTTGTAAAATTGACAGTCCTCTTCCCTGTTGTTGCTCAATGTGTGTGTGTGTGTGTGTGTATGTGTGTGTGTTGTGTGTGTGTGTGTGTGTGTGTGTGTGTGTGTGTGTGTGTGTGTGTGTGTGTGTGTGTGTTGTTTGTTTCTTTCTTGATTGGTTGGTTTTTAGTGTGTGTGCGTGTGTTGTGGTTGTTTGTTTTTTGTTGTTGTTATTTGTTTGTTTTGTTTTTCGTTTTATTTTGGTTTGGTTCGTTCTGTTCTCTTTCTTTGTGGGCTGCAACTTCCATGTGCACATGAATACATGTAATTGTATGAATGAGCTGTTAGGTGTATTGCCTTTTTTCACATCGAAACATTAAATCAGTCATACTCCGTTTTGTCGGGCGTGCATGTTGCATGTTTTCGTGTTTACATAAGCACCAAACGCTGACAACAGCCTACAAGATCTTTGAGTACAGGTCCACTGGAATCTAAAGCTATTATCCGTAAGTAATAAAGTACGTAATAAGAGTTCCCTGGACAGCAAAGAAAACAGACGACACAGTCTTGAAGGAGGCAGACACAAGAAGAGCATTAATGAAGAAGATAAGGAAAGACGAGCAACCTTTATAGGATATTTTATGAGGCAAGAGAAATTAGAGCACCTATTCACAGCAGGACAGCTGGAGGGAAACAGAGCACCAGGTAGACACAGGGAGAAAATATTGGACGGATTTACAGAGTGGCTGAGGACAGGGAGGGTGGGAGATGTACTTGCAGTAACAAGGGATAGATTCGTGTTGAGGGCCTTGATCGCCAATGCAGGGCACATGATGATGATGATGATGATGATGATGATGATGATGAATAAAGCGTGTATTTGATGATCTGCGTGTGATACGTGACTTACATCATCTTTAAAGACGGGAAGACTGGAACCTAATACTACTATCCTTGAGCAATAAAGTGTTTTAAACGTGCATATTTGATGTTTTCGCGTGTGTATACACACGATATCAGCAGTCCTGCAGGGGAAAGTTGAGGCGAGGAGAAGAAAAGGACGACCGCATACCCCCTATTTCAACAACGTCGCTCGATGTCTGTGGTCTGGGATCCACAAGGTCGCCCACAGATGTCTCAATATCGTGACCTGGAGAAGACTTGTGACGTCGAGCGTGACTTCTATCGCCGATCCCGGCGATGGATAGAGGTGATACACACGAAGGAGGTTCAGGTACTAGTAGATTTTCACATCCGACAGCAGAGGGGCATCCAGGAGTCATGACCTGGATGCAGACCGGCCCCCTTAGAGTGTCAGGAGTTAAGGACCGAAATACTTGCTTTACGGGGGTCTCTCCTCTGAGGACCTTCTGCTGTCCGGATCTCCCCAGACTTTCTTACCACTTCTTTATCTGGGAGATCGGGAAAAACTCCACCCTACTAGACGGTGCCCATGTAGGTTCCAATTCAGATCGTCCAGCTGGAAGACCAGTGTCCTGATTACTTGACAACCGCACCGGTCACACATCGTTGTAATAATCGTCTTTATCATTATGTCATGCTGTAACTGTTTTATCATTTTGCCATGCTGTAACTGTTTTATTATTATGTCATGCTGTAACTGTTTTATCATTATGTCATGCTGTAACTGTTTTATTATTATGTCATGCTGTAACTGTTTTATCATTATGTCATGCTGTAACTGTTTTATCATTATGTCATGCTGTAACTGTTTTATCATTCTGTCATGCTGTAACTGTTTTATCATTCTGTCATGCTGTAACTGTTTTATCAATCTGTCATGCTGTAACTGTGTTATCATTTTGTCATGCTGTAACTGTTTTATCATTTTGCCATGCTGTAAATGTTTTATCATTATGTCATGCTGTAACTGTTTTTCATTATGTCATGCTGTAACTGTTTTTCATTATGTCATGCTGTAACTGTTTTATCATTATGTCATGCTGTAACTGTTTTATCATTCTGTCATGCTGTAAATGTTTTATCATTATGTCATGCTGTAACTGTTTTTCATTATGTCATGCTGTAACTGTTTTTCATTATGTCATGCTGTAACCCTTTTATCATTCTGTCATGCTGTAACCCTTTATCATTCTGCCATGCTGTAACTGTTTTATCATTCTGTCATGCTGTAACTGTTTTATCATTCTGTCATGCTGTAACTGTTTTATCATTCTGTCATGCTGTAACTGTTTTATCATTATGTCATGCTGTAACTGTTTTATCATTCTGTCATGCTGTAACTGTTTTATCATTCTGTCATGCTGTAACTGTTTTATCATTATGTCATGCTGTAACTGTTTTATCATTTTGCCATGCTGTAACTGTTTTATCATACTGTCATGCTGTAACTGTTTTATCATTCTGTCATGCTGTAACTGTTTTATCATTCTGTCATGCTGTAACTGTTTTATCATTATGTCATGCTGTAACTGTTTTATCATTCTGTCATGCTGTAACTGTTTTATCATTATGTCATGCTGTAACTGTTTTATCATTCTGCCATGCTGTAACTGTTTTATCATTCTGTCATGCTGTAACTGTTTCATCAATCTGTCATGCTGTAACTGTTTTATCATTCTGCCATGCAGTAATTGTTTTTATTATCTTATGTTCATTGCCTGTAACTGTTTTATCATTATGTCATGCTGTAACTGTTTTCATATGTCATCTTAATTTTCATCTCAGCTGTAACTGTTTTATCATTATGTCATGCTGTAACTGTTTATCATTCATGTCATGCTGTAACTGTTTATCATTCTCTGCTGAATGTTCTGGTAACTGTTTATCATTCTGTCATGCTGTAACTGTTTTTATCATCTCTGTATGCTGTAACTGTTTTATCATTTGCATGCTGTAACTTTTTCATTCTGTCATGCTGTAACTGTTTTATATCATGCTGCATGCTGTAACTGTTTTCATCATTCTGTCATGCTGTAACTGTTTTGTCATTGTGTCATGCTGTAACTGTTTTATCATTCTGTCATGCTGTAACTGTTTTATCATTATGTCATGCTGTAACTGTTTCTTTGTCATTTGTTTCTGTCATGCTGTAACTGTTTTGTCATTATGTCATGCTGTAACTGTTTTTGTTGTGTTTATCTGTTTATGCTGTAACTGTTTTATCATTCTGCCATGCTGTAACTGTTTTGATCATCTGTCATGCTGTAACTGTTTTATCATTCTGTCATGCTGTAACTGTTTTATCATTCTGTCATGCTGTAACTGTTTTATCATTATGTCATGCTGTAACTGTTTTATCATTGTGTCATGCTGTAACTGTTTTGTCATTGTGTCATGCTGTAACTGTTTTGTCATTGTGTCATGCTGTAACTGTTTTATCATTCTGTCATGCTGTAACTGTTTTATCATTATGTCATGCTGTAACTGTTTTGTCATTGTGTCACGCTGTAACTGTTTTATCATTGTCATGCTGTAACTGTTTTATCATTATGTCATGCTGTAACTGTTTTATTGTTTATTCATTATGTCATGCTGTAACTGTTTTATCATTTGTCATGTTGTAACTGTTTTATCATTTGTCATGCTGTAACTGTTTTATCATTATGTCATGCTGTAACTGTTTTATCATTATGTCATGCTGTAACTGTTTTATCATTATGTCATGCTTGTAACTGTTTTATCATTTATTATGTCATGCTGTAACTGTTTTATCATTCTGCCATGCTGTAACTGTTTTATCATTCTGTCATGCTGTAACTGTTTTATCATTTTCTCCATGCTGTAACTGTTTTATCATTCTGTCATGCTGTAACTGTTTTATCATTCTGTCATGCTGTAACTGTTTTATCATTTGTCATGCTGTAACTGTGTTTATCATTCTGTCATGCTGTAACTGTTTTATCATTCTGTCATGCTGTAACTGTTTTATCATTCTGTCATGCTGTAACTGTTTTATCATTATGTCATGCTGTAACTGTTTATCATTCTGTCATGCTGTAACTGTTTTATCATTCTGTCATGCTGTAACTGTTTTATCATTGCATTTACTTTGTCATGCTGTAACTGTTTTATCATTATGTCATGCTGTAACTGTTTTATCATTATGTCATGCTGTAACTGTTTTATCATTCTGTCATGCTGTAAATGTTTTATCATTATGTCATGCTGTAACTGTTTTTCTATCATTATGTCAATATGCTGTAACTGTTTTTCATTATGTCATGCTGTAACCCTTTTATCATTCTGTCATGCTGTAACTGTTTATCATTCTGCCATGCTGTAACTGTTTTATCATTCTGTCATGCTGTAACTGTTTTATCATTCTGTCATGCTGTAACTGTTTTATCATTCTGTCATGCTGTAACTGTTTTATCATTTGTCATGCTGTAACTGTTTTATCATTATGTCATGCTGTAACTGTTTTTATCATTATGTCATGCTTGTACATGTGTATCATTCTTTTCAATGCTGTAACTGTTTTATCATTCTGTCATGCTGTAACTGTTTTATCATTATGTCATGCTGTAACTGTTTTATCATTATGTCATGCTGTAACTGTTTTTCATTATGTCATGCTGTAACTGTTTTATCATTCTGTCATGCTGTAACTGTTTTATCATTCTGCCATGCTGTAACCCTTTTATCATTTGTCATGCTGTAACTGTTTTATCATGTGCCATGCTGTAACTGTTTCATCATTGCTGTCATGCTGTAACTGTTTTGTCATTGTGTCATGCTGTAACTGTTTTATCATTTGTCATGCTGTAACTGTTTTATCATTATGTCATGCTGTAACTGTTTTGTCATTGTGTCATGCTGTAACTGTTTTGTCATTATGTCATGCTGTAACTGTTTTGTCATTCTGTTATGCTGTAACTGTTTTATCATTCTGCCATGCTGTAACTGTTTTATCATTATGTCATGTTGTAACTGTTTTATCATTGTGTCATGCTGTAACTGTTTTGTCATTCTGTCATGCTGTAACTGTTTTATCATTCATGCTAATGTTTTTGTAACTGTTTTTATCATTATGTCATGCTGTAACTGTTTTATCATTATGTCATGCTGTAACTGTTTTATCATTGATGTAACTGTTTTATCATTATGTCATGCTGTAACTGTTTTATCATTCTGTCATGCTGTAACTGTTTTATCATTCTGTCATGCTTGTAACTGTTTTATCATTTGTCATGCTGTAACTGTTTTATCATTCTGTCATGCTGTAACTGTTTTATCATTATGTCATGCTGTAACTGTTTTATCATTATGTCATGCTGTAACTGTTTTATCATTTGTCATGCTGTAACTGTTTTATCATTCTGTCATGCTGTAACCGTTTTATCATTCTGTCATGCTGTAACTGTTTTATCATTCTGTCATGCTGTAACTGTTTTATCATTCTGTCATGCTGTAACTGTTTTATCATTCTGTCATGCTGTAACTGTTTTATCATTCTGTCATGCTGTAACTGTTTTATCATTCTGTCATGCTGTAACTGTTTTATCATTCTGTCATGCTGTAACTGTTTTATCATTTGTCATGTTTATGTAACTGTTTTTATCATTCTGTCATGCTGTAACTGTTTATCATTCTGTCATGCTGTAACTGTTTTATGCTCGAACTGTTTTCATGTCATGCTGTAACTGTTTTATCATTTGCATGCTGTAACTGTTTTATCATTATGTCATGCTGTAACTGTTTTATCATTCTGTCATGCTGTAACTGTTTTATCATTCTGTCATGCTGTAACTGTTTTATCATTACTGTCATGCTGTAACTGTTTTATCATTCTGTCATGCTGTAACTGTTTTATCATTCGTCATGCTGTAACTGTTTTATCATTATGTCATGCTGTAACTGTTTTATCATTCTGCCCATGCTGTTTTATCATTCTGTACTGTTTTATCATTATGTCATGCTGTAACTGTTTTATCATTCTGCCATGCTGTAACTGTTTTATCATTTGTCATGCTGTAGTACTGCTGCTTTTATCATTATGTCATGCTGTAACTGTTTTATCATTATGTCATGCTGTAACTGTTTTATCATTATGTCATGCTGTAACTGTTTTATCATTAGTCAGCTACTGTTTTAAACTGTATTTTATCATTATGTCATGCTGTAACTGTTTTATCATTCTGTCCTGCTTGTAACTGTTTTATCATTATGTCATGCTGTAACTGTTTTGTCATTGTCATGCTGTAACTGTTTTTCATTATGTCATGCTGTAACTGTTTTGTCATTGTCATGCTGTAACTGTTTTATCATTATGTCATGCTTGTAACTGTTATCATTCTGTCATGTTTGTAACTGTTTTATCATTATGTCATGCTGTAACTGTTTTATCATTGTCATGCTGTAACTGTTTTCATTATGTCATGCTGTAACTGTTTTCTTTTGTCATGCTGTAACTGTTCTGATTTTGTCTTTGTTCTCTTCTGAAACCCAAATAAAGTTATGAGCTTTTTTTAAGAGAGGGAGAGAGAGAGAGAGAGAGAGAGAGAGAGAGAGAGATCCCAAAACGACCATGGCAGAAGCCCCATACCTGTGCATAAGCCCTACGCACTGGCAAGGTCTTAAACATGTGAAACAGAGATGATTGTCGTTCAACGTAACATATTAATGTGGAAATAACTCAAACACTCAGAGCAGTACATATCTGTAACATTTATCGCTATCAACACAGGAAGCAGGAAGCAGGCACTTGTGCCGCCTCTTCAACGCCTATGATCACGATGTACAGATCTAAACGGTTTTCACAATGGTCTCCTTTGTCCTACTAGTGATGTTGTTTACGTGAGCTGGTTGTGTGTGTGTGTGTGTGTGTGGTGTCTGTGTCTGTGTCTGTGTCTGGGTGTTTTCATAGAGACGTGGACTCTGGATCTGATATTTCGAAATAAATCCCAGTCTGCAACATTCAAAACTGACCTTTTCTCTGCCTTTCTATCACTCATTGTTTGTACATCCTTTCTTCCCTAACCCCTTCCACATTTCAAGACCTTGCCAGTGTCATATCCTAGTACGCAACGTTTAGACCTCGCGTATAACAGTGCAAGGGAACTAACCCTGTAACTGAGCTATCTAGAATTAGGCCCCATGGATTTAGGGAGTCTGGGAAGATGAATATGGCCGACAACACAATGGCGACGAGTATAAACCTTCTAGACCGACCACCAGCGTTTGAAGCAGTAGGTGACGCACAAACTCTGAGCATCAAGTGGACCTCATGGTTGGAAGAGTTCGAGGCCTATGCAGACAGCGTGGGTTTGTTTGTTGACGAGGACAGCTCAAACAACATGAAACAACAACGTCGAGCACTCTTGCAATACACGGCAGGCAAAGAGGTGAGAGACATTTTTGCAAATCTGCCAAACAAAGGGACAGCTGCAGAATACAATAAAGCAGTGACAGCTCTGACAACTCATTTCAAAGTCAAACCAAACAAGACATTTCAGCGATACTAGTTCAGAAAACTGACCCAGAATGACACGGAAACTGTTGCTCATTTCGTGGGTAGACTGAGACTGAATGCTGATGGCTGTGAGTTTGATGATATAGATGACCAGATCAAAGATCAAGTTGTTCAAACAGTGAAATCAGACAGATTGCGCCGCAAACTCCTGGAAAAAGGAGATGAACTGAATCTTGCAATAACTCTCAAGATTGCAGCAACACATGAAGCCGTGGATGAACAAGCAAGACAGATGACACAAAACCAGTCAGGTGGACATGAAACAGTGGCCAGAGTAAACACTAATACTAATAGTCACAGAAACAAGCCAAACAAAGGCGAGTGCTACAGATGTGGTAGTATTGATCACTATGGCAGTAACCCAAGTTGCCCTGCCAGAGGCAAAACATGTCGTCGATGTGGAGGAGTGAATCACTTCCAGAAAATGTGCCATTCCAGAAGAAAGAAGAAGAGGACTGAGGAAGAAGCCAGACCACCGAAAGTCAAGAAGAAAGGGGAAAACAGACAGCATAGAAGAAGAGGAAA
The DNA here is from genome assembly GCA_030674185.1 of Monoplex corrugatus. NCBI lineage: Eukaryota > Metazoa > Mollusca > Gastropoda > Littorinimorpha > Ranellidae > Monoplex > Monoplex corrugatus. The sequence continues at coordinate 49,312,634 of CM060305.1, forward strand.
CAGAAATTGAGTGAATCAGTTTGGCGCAGAAAATTAAGGATCAGAGAGCGATGAAGAGCCGATCCACGTGTTTATGACAAGAGAGACGACCGTCAGAGACAGTAAACTCACTATCCAGGTTGGAGGTGTGCCTGTCAACTGTATTGTTGATTCTGGATGTGACATCAACATCATCAGTGAAAAACTGGTCGAAATTGAAGTTGAAAAACATACAGCACAAAATCAAGAAATGCGCCAAGAAGTTGCACCCCTACACGTTAACTCCTCCCACTACAGACAGTATGCTGTTTTGAGGCAGAAGTATGCACCAGTGGAAACCGAGGGACAGCTGACTTCATCGTGATCAAAGAAGATGGAAACCAGCTGCTCAGCAGAAAGACTAGCATTGAGCTAAAGGTGCTTCGTATTGGACTGAACGTTCAAAACGTGTCAGCAGACGAGAACGAAGGCATCAAGACTGAGTTCAAGCCGTTATTCACAGGGTTTGGAAAGCTGCAAGGACGCCAAATCAAGCTCACCATAAACCTCAAAATAAAGCCAGTCGCACAACCAGTACGACAAACACCCTTCGGACTCAGAGCCTAGGTAGAGGCCAAGATCAAAGAACTTATCAACAAAGACATCATCAAGCCCGTGGAGAAGCCCACTCCCTGGGTAAGCCTGGTGGTGATCGTGCTGAAAGCCAACAACGACATCCGCATGTGTGTGGACATGCGCCGCGTCAGTGAAGCTGTGCTGAGGGAACGCCATCCGATTCCAACAGTTGAAGAGCTACTGAAAGACGTGGCCTAAAGCAGAGTCTTCACAAAACTGGATCTGAAAATGGGCTACCACCAACTGGAGCTACACCATGACTCGCGAGACATCACTATCTTTGTCACACACTGTGGACTTTATAGATACAAACGACTGGTGATGGGTGTCAATGCAGCAAGCGAGATCTACCAGCATGAAATAGCACAGGTGGTGCAAGGCATCCTTGGCGTAGCCAATCTCTCAGACGACATCATCATCCATGAGCTGGACAGAAAGCAGCATGATGAGCGACTGCGACAGACACTCCGCAGACTCCAAGACGCAGGCCTAACCCTGAACGCCGGAAAATGCCTGTTCAGGAAAGACAAGATCAAGTTTCTTGGACACAAGCTGACCACCAAAGGCATCGACCCCGCCAAGTATAAGGTCAAAGCTGTGAGCCACAGGACGTCAACAAAGTGAGAAGTTTTCTAGGGCCGGTTAACTACTGTGCCCGCTTCATCCCAAACTTTGCGACGCTGACCGAACCGCTACGCAAGCTGACAAGGAAGAATGAGAAGTATCATTTTGGCCCAGAGCAGAAAGAAGCATTCAAGTCACTGAAAGAAGCCCATGATAGCACAAAGACATTAGGCTATTATAATCCCCAGATCATCTGTGACGCTTCACCTGTCAGGATAGCCGCAGTGCTAGTCCAGAGACAGAAAGAAGGACCCAGAGTCATACGCTATGCAAGTCGAAGTTTGACCGCTGTTGAGAAGAGATAATCGCAGACGGAGAAGGAGGCTCTTCTGATCGTCTGGAGCTGTGAGAAATTCCATCCTTATGTCTACAGATTGACCTTTGACCTTCTCACAAACCACAAACCCCTCCAGACCATCTATGGCCCTCGCTCAAAACCGAGTGCCCGAATAGAAAGATGAGTACTGCGACTCCAAACCTACCAGTTCCAAGTCATGTATATCCCAGGAAAAGCAAACATTGCCGATCTGTTGTCCAGACTCCTGCCTACCCTGACACCTCCACCCTTCTCAAATCTTGCTGAAGAAGCGGAAGGATACATCCGATTCGTCGCATGCAATGCAACACCGTGCGCTGTGACAACAGCCGAAATCGAAGAAGCATCAGCCGAAGACGACGAGCTGGAAACAGTCAGACAATGCATCGAGACAGGACAGCGGCACAGTTGTGACAAGCTGTACGCCACTGTGATCCCCGAGCTGTGCACAGTTGGCAACATTGTGCTGAGAGGTTCGCACATCCTGATCCCGAAGAAGCTGAGACCTCGCGTTCTGACGCTAGCCCATGAAGGACATTTGGGTACAGTCGGAACAAAACAGAATCTGAGAACCAAAGTTTGGTGGCCCGGCATGGAGAAACAAGCTGAGAAATACTGTAAAACTTGCTATGGCTTCCAACTGGTGAGCCGAGCCAACCCGCCTGAACCAGTGAGGAACACCAAACTACCAAGCGCACCCTGGGAAGACCTGGCTATGGATTTCCTAGGACCCCTACCATCTGGACATTCAGTACTTGTAACCATTGATTACTACAGCCGGTACTACGAAATTGCCCTCATGAAATCGACAACAGCTGAGAAAACTTTGGCAGTGCTGAAGAGTTTATGTTCCAAGTTTCCAATGTTCACTACTACCAGTTACTATTATTTGTAAACTCAAGAGTTTGTAATGTAAAATTAGTCTTCTTTCCAAGCTGTTATTCCAGAAAAGTATTTGGAAATTGACTAAATTTGTTTGATGTCCATTGAGTAATTTTAAACTGATTTTAATTCCATGTAGGGGAGGGATGTCATATCCTAGTATGTTGCGTTTATACCTCGCGTATGCTATGCAAGGGAACTAACCCTATAACTGAGATATCTGGAGTTAGGCCCCATGGATTTAGGGAGTCTGGGAAGAAGAATATGGCCGACAAGACAGCTAGCGAATGGGGTTTTTGCACAGGTTCGGGGAGTGGAACGCGTATGGATTTGTCCGAGTGCGATGAATCCCTCTTGAACAAACTCCGAACTGTAGAAATAGTTGACGCGTGTGATTCATAAACTGCTTGTTAGACCTTGAGACTCTCTGTGTCTCTGTCTCTCTCTCTGTCTCTGTCTCTGTCTGTCTGTCTGTCTGTCTGTCTCTCTCTCTCCTCTCTCTCTGTGCGTGTGCGTATATGTGAGTGTCTATGTATATGTTTCAAATACCGTAATAATGTAGGCCTACATACGTTTGTGTTTGTGTATGTCTGTGTCTGTCTGTATCTGTGTGTGTTTGTGTCTGTGTCTGTGTGTGTGTCTGTGTGTGTGTCTGTATGGGTCTGGGTCCGTGTCTGTGTGTGCATGTTCCTGTGTGTGTGTCTCATACAACAGTGGAAATTTGTTTAGTCTTTTCCGTCACTTTCAGGGCTTTCTTTAATTGTTTGTTTGTTTGTTTCTTTCTTTCTTTCTTTGCAGAACGATTTACATGGACAAAACAGAACATAAAAGATATCAGAAATATTGTTTTTGAAGCATTTGAGTGTGTATGTGTGTTTGGTTGGGGGAGTGGTGGCGGAATGTTGGGACTTCACTTTTGAGTAGGCCTACCGGTAGGGAATGTTCTTTATGACAAGACGAGGGTGAAGCAGCAGGGAAGTTTCAGCCTTTTTCTTCTAAGTTTTGTATTTGGTGTTTGTTCGTTTGTCGCCTTACGTCTACGCTTGACAAAGGCCAGTTGGCCGAAAATTTGCGCCTGTCTTGTCTGTTTGTATTAATTACGCATTCTGATTCTTTTTTCGTGTGTGTGTTTTGTTGTTGTTGTTGTTGTTTTGTTTTTGTTTTTCTGGTTCCTGTTTGCTTGAACGCGGGCAGTCACACTTGTTTTGGATGGAAGACTGATATCTTCTTGAATAAACTGAATCGCAGATGTTGTACACATGTGTTTGATTGGAACAAACCAAAACTGTAAATTTTGTTCGATTGTCCATGATGATGATGATGATGATGATTTTTTATTGTTGTCATCATCATCGTCGTCATCATCATCATCATACCATCTGATAACGCAAACAGTCCAAGTCAGAGCATGGTCATTGCAGTTTACATAGCAAAACACAAACAACATAGGGAGAGAAGAAGAACCGTCACCATATCCATACATAGATGCAGTATAAACATAGTTCCTCAGGAACGACAAGATCATGACATTATCAGAGACAAAAGTTTTGCTGAATAATGTCTTGCAAATGTAAAGGGACGAATATTTGACGAGATTTAGTGTACTTTGTGGTCTAAGGGAAGCTAGTAACCTTAATTCGTCAAGACTAAGACATACGCATTAATCTCCCTTCTAACCCAAAAACGCTGAGCATACGCCCTCCTCCTTCTCCTCCCGCCCTCTCCTCGTCTGATAGATATTTAAAAATCTGACGACAGAAAAGCATTATGCAGACTTCGAATTACTGCACGTGACCTACAAACTGAAGAAGCAGACACACAAACATTCCATCAAAAGAGAGGTAATGTAGGCCGACATTTTGCGATATGGTAGAAGACAAACTTCATTACTATTAGAGACAGACACAGAGACAGAGAGAAACTGATGAGAAAAAAATCAGGAAAAATATATGCCTTCAGTAGTCGTTTGCTGTCAATCTATGTTTAAGATGTTAGGGGGGGGGGGGGGGGGACAGCAAGCTGACGTCGAGAAATCAGGGAAATCTTGCTGTTGTCCTCAATATACTTTATTTGCCCTTCGTTGTCTGTTGTGTTCGCCCGACCAAGTCCGGCTGCCTGTCTATCTCTCTCGCCATACATGCATAATACATGCATGCATACATACATACATACTACATACATACATGCATACATACATACATACATGCATACATACATACGTACATACATACATACATACATACATACATACATATATACATACATACATACGTACATACATACATATATACATACATACATACATACGTACATACATACATACATACATACATACATACATACATACATACATACATACATACATACATACATACATACATACATACATATATATGTGCTCTCACTTTTTTTTTCAATTTTCGAGGTTGACAAAAAAGTGTAGGGAATACAACCTCTCTCTCTCTCTCTCTCTCTCTCTCTCTCTCTCTCTCTCTCTCTCTCTCTCTCTCTCTCTCTCTCTTCTGTCTGTCTGTCTGTCTGTCTGTTTGTCTCTCTTTGTTTTTGGGTTGTTTTTTTTACATTATTTTAATTGGCCCACTAAAGAAAACAAATTTTGAAAGACAGACAGAAACTATCCGCTCTGTCCATGACAAAGAAAATCCCGTGATAATGAGAGACTCATTGAAGGGTGGTTCAAAAACAAACAAACAAACAAACAAACAAACAAACAAACAAACAAAACAAACAACAAAACCTCACCATGCAAACCAGGCTTAGGCCCACATAGTGAGAACAGCACAGAATGCAGTTATCCTACCATGTCGAACAATCACAGTACTATCCTTGAGCACAGAACGAGATCTGTTAATCATGAACTCTTTCTTCCAGCACAGAATATAAGAAGACTAATGTCGCGGACTCAAAAGCCACGACAGACGCAAACCTATATACAGATCATCGCTCTGTGCAAATGACAACGAGGCAACAAAATAGAGCCCCCAAAATCCCACAGAGAGCTTCAACCCAGATCAAACTGAGGGAGCTCCAGAGTTCAAGAGGAAGAAAATTGAAAATAACGTAAAGATTGACATAAAGACATCTCGCAGCATTTTCACAGAAGACGGAAAACTCAGCAGAGAGGTCGAAACCAGAATCCAGAAACACAAATAGAATCATCCATAACCTCGCCACACCCTTAAAACACTCTAACATCACTATTGAAACAAAAACCCAGCTTATCAGTTCAGTTTTTATCCAAGCCACTCAAACATACCAGTATCAGACCTGGACCCTGACCAATGCCCTGTAAAATGTATTGTCTGAGAAGAGCTGTCAACAAGACCAGACGTTACATGGTCACAAACACCATAAGACAAATGATGGGAACAACACCAGACCACCAGCATATTCATCGACAGAAAATAAATAGTTGGTCATTTGACAGAATGTAAACCCACAAGAGAGCTCAGTAAGTATTATGTTCAAAAGATACATCGATCTAAAGCGAGAGACAGAGACTAAGGAAGAGCTACTGGATCAGTGGCGTGTACTAGACCTCAGTGTCACATGGCATTCCTCCACTTTAAAGCCTTCCAGCTCGCTACTGACGTTCAACTTCCCTAACACTCATGATGGTTCAAACAGACAGACAAAACAGATATAAAAAAAAATATTGTTCTGTGGTAACACAAAAATACCCAGCATGCAATCCTCTGAAAACAGAAGTATCCACCAAAGACGGAGTATGTCGACTTGTGCAACAACTTTACAGCTGCACGGTATGGGCGAAACAACCAGAATGACGAACATACGCATATCTCAAGCAGCGCTGTTTAGAATACAATACAAGAAGATCCAATCAAATACATGCAGTCTCTCACTGTGGCCCTTTCTGCAAGTTCTCGATGGTACTATGGCCTTGAAATGGTTTAAGAATCTACTGTCTGAAGTTTCTGAAGAACATATTTCAAATGGTAAGCCACTTGCACACAATTGCATGACTTCATCATAGCTAACTTAACAGTAGTTTTCTTTCACATTGTCGTAATTCACACGTCATTTACGGCTGATGACCACGACTTTGTAGGCCTACTTGAAAGAACAATATTGCATGAATGGTGTTGACAGAATCCGCAGTGAATTGGGTGGGTGAAATTGTGAATAATCGTCCATGAAGTTCGTCACGTGAGTTTTTTTTTCTTTCTCATGACATTGTGTCTTTGGTAAAGGGATTAAATTGGCTCCTTTGAATTCTGTTAGACAGATCTTCTGATCAATACATGAATTAAATAAGTAAATTTGTGTTTCAGCTATGTGAGATATAGACGGTTTTAAAAGTTTGCTTCAGGTCCTATCTCATGCAAATGATTTTTATTGCCTATATTGGGAATGTATTTTCCGACCTCAAGAACAGTGATGAAAGGAATGGTTGGTGAATTGATCTCTCTCTCTCTCTCTCTCTCTCTCTCTCTTTTTCCCCCTTCAGAACTTTGACAGAACTGGATGAATAGTTTGCTGTACTTTTAATATGAATTATCTGGTTCCCATTGGACGAAGCAGCCGGGAAGTTTTAGTCTTTTTCACCTAATTTTTGTATTTGGTGTTTGTTCGTTTGTGATCTTACGTTCATACTTGACAAAGGGCAGTTGGCCGAAAATTTGCGCCTGTCATGTCTGGTTGTATTACATACGCGTTCTGGTTCTATTTGCGTGTTTTTTGTGTGTTGTTTTGTTTGTTTGTTTGTTTTTTCTGGTTCCAACATGACATATTATTTGGCACAATATTTCTATGGCTTGAATAGAATTTGTGCAGCTATTACTAATATTTTTTTGCTTAAAGCCCAGCCGACTGCGTAGAGCCGTATCAGGACTATAACCGTTTCAAAACATACAATGATACATAGAACTGCACAGTTCAGCCAGTTGTAACAGAAAACCACGCTTACGATGAATCAGACGGAAATATTTTGATCAAACAGAACGATCGAAATGAGATTTATTTTGGCAGTTTAAGAGTTTTTGTGCAGCAAACATACTATGGTTGCTCATGGCTAGTTCAAGCATATGCAGCGGACAAGCCAGTGTTTATATTGTGGACAACGACTGAGCTCCTCAGATCTGACTATTCAGTAATGCTGGATGCCTGAACCAGCAATCGACGACTGTAGACAATGGGAAGACAACTAACAAATCACACACGCTTGACAATGCGAGTAAACAAGAGTTATCTCACGTTAGTGTATGGTTGATTTGTCTGTCAGCTGAGGTTTACTGGTGATCACAAGGACATCCAGGCCTTATGTCGTGAAACGCTTTTTGTACTTCATTGAATGAGTTGTAGAATAAGTGTACAGAGTAGCCGCTATGACGTCAAGGGGATCTGCTAGTCTTCTTAATTTCTTCATTTTCAATTCTCAGTATGGACAACGAGAAGGGGAGGTACGTACTCTCACTTGACTCAGTTCGTTGCCTCCGTATCCCGGCTATCCGTCCTAGTTAAATTAAGTTAACTAGGCCTACTTTATTGTACCAGTGCTGCTTCCACTACCATCGCATTGTGAGTGTTAGATGAAGGAAACAAAAATCTTAATTACTTAAATAAAGGAGAAATTGATAAATTTAAAACGAAATCGAGCAATGCTTAGAATTCGAACAGTGATTGTAATCATTAATTGTTAATGTTAGCCTATAGATAGAATTATTATGCGCATACTGTTACACTGTAACTATGCATAGTCAAGTTGATACAATGATAGCATTTTTAACACACACAATAACAAGGCTGTGTCACTAGTGACTATCGCATTGTAATGTTTACATACATAATGATAATTTTTTTGACATAAAAGACAGTATGTGACGTAGAAGACACATCACTTCATTTGTTCATTGATATTTTTCATCATCAAAACGTCAGCAGTCAACACTCTCACAAAGACTGATATTACAGCGAAACACACCATGAAAACATGGCTGGTATAAAATCTTTGGACCCCTCCTCCTACTGTGGTATTTTTGTACTATGTTGTTGTAGGCCTTGGAGTTCTGCAGCTTTGCACCATTTCAACATAAAACTATTAAAAGTAATCCTTTTACTTAGAAAATTTTGCATTTTTGTTAAATGACTGCCATTTGATAATTGAAAGTAAAACCTCACTCCTAAGTACAGTTAGTAATTATTTCGCGGCAAATGCTAATTGTAATGGTTCTACCTTCAGTAGGTCAGTGGATGCAGATGACAAGTCTTGAAAGATTACATTTCAAGATTATTTGGAAGAGGGGGGAAGGATTTAAGTCAGATGATTAGAGTGCCGCGTTGACTGTAGGGATTGTGTAAGATCATATCACCCCCTTGCTACACTTTCTCCATTGGCTGCCTGTTTCTCAAAGAATGTTATACAGAATCAAGACATTTGTCTATCTTTGTGACCACCTCCGAATGTACAATCCTGCTTGACTTCTTTGTTCTGCTTCTGATACTACTTCAGTACTTGTTTATAACTCCTCAGTACACATTATTCATGTTGGTCACTGCTCTTTTTTCGGTGTCTGGTTCATACAAATGAAACAGGCCTCCACAAATAATTTCACACAGGATTCATCACAACAAGAATGTTCCTACAGTATGGCACATTTCCCCCTGTACTGGGTAACAAATGATATATATCTCTGGATCAGATTAAAACTACAAGCTATGTTGTGATGAATCCTGTCACTCCCGAAATTATTTGCACCTGCCAGCCAAAAAAAAAAACAAAAAAAAAAACCCCAGGTCATGTGCAACAACAAATCAGTTCTGTTGTTTAATTGTTTTAATCTGATCCAGAGATATATCATTTGTTATTGTGTATTGTAATGCAAACTACAAGCTATGTTGTGATGAATCCTGTGTGAAATTATTTGCACCTGCCAGCCAAAAAAAACAATTTTGTTGTTTAATTGTTTTAATCTGATCCAGAGATATATCATTTGTTACCCAATACAGGGGGAAATGTGCCATACTGTAGGAACATTCTTGTTGTGATGAATCCTGTGCAAAATTATTTGCACCTGCCAGCCAAAAAAAAAAACAGTTCTGTTGTTTAATTGTTTTAATCTGATCCAGAGATATATCATTTGTTACCCAGTACAGAGGGAAATGTGCCATACTGTAGGAACATTCTTTTATGGAAAAAGCAAGCAGCTTTACCTAAAACAATTCTGTTGTTTAATTGTTTTAATCTGATCCAGAGATATATCATTTGTTATTGTGTATTGCAAACTACAAGCTATGTTGTGATGAATCCTGTCACTCCCGAAATTATTTGCACCTGCCAGCCAAAAAAACAAAAAACAAAACAAAAAACAGGTCATGTGCAACAACAAAAAAACACAGAAAACTATTCAGAGTTCATATTTGACTGAAAGCATATTCTTGAAGGGAAACAGCTATAAACGGCTGTAACTTTTGCTTTATTGATAGGACCATCATTAACAGAGCATTTCCTGATCATGGCTACAGCTGCAGTTGGTAGTGAAGTACTTACCAAACAATTTGTTGGAGGGCAAGTGTATGCTCTTTATTACAGTTTGTGAACGAGATATATTATTGTTGATTGCAGGAAGAAAATAAAATAATGTTTTACTTTCCTGACGATGCCGACATTGACACCAAGGTGAAGAACATTGGTTTGTCTGAAGCCATTGTTCAGTTCTCTTCGTAAGTATTTAAAAAAAAAATTCTATAAACAAATTATATGAAAAATTTGTTGTATTGTTGCTGTCTTGTGCTTTCTTCACTGTGGCAAGACACAATGTACAACATTATTTATTATTGTATGGAAATGTACTCATAATTTAAGGCATGATATTGTCTGTGTTCTATTTTTGTTATTCATTAAGTGGTGTGTGTGTGTGTGTACGTATGTATCATTGTATGTATATTGTATGTATATATAATATCTATGTCTCTGTACATGCGTGTGTGTGTTGAGAAAACTTGTGATGTCAAGTGTGGCTTCTACCGCCAGTCCCAGCGAGGGAGAGAGGTGAGGTGAGGTGAAGTGTGTGTGTGTGTGTGTGTGTGTGTGTGTGTGTGTGCACGCGTGTGTGTGTGTGTGTTTGGTTCAAACAAAACAAACAGCAAGCGATAAATGATAAAATCCATAACGGAGAACTATAGAGCAGTCTAGATTTCTAACAAGTAACATATTATGATTAATTATGACTTTATGCCAGCACACTGTTGATTGTAGTTTATACTCTTAGTCTCTCTCTCTCTCTCTCTCTCTCTCTCTCTCTCTCTCTCTCTCACTCACTCACTCACTCACTCACTCACTCACTCACTCCTCTCTCTCTCTCTCTCTCTCTCACACACACACACACACACATCAAAGCTTTTATTTGTGTGTGTGTGTGTGTGTGTGTGTGTGTGTGTGTGTGTGTGTGTGTGTGTGTGTGTGTGTGTGACTGTGCGTGCATGCGTGCGTGGGTGTGTGTGTGTGTGTGTGGTGTGTGTGTGTGTGTGTGTGTGTGTGTGTGTGTGTGTGTGTGTGTGTGTGTGTGTGTGTGTTCATTGCTATTTTATATGCTGTGTATAACAATATGAGAATTGTTTTTGCTACGCTTAGTGGGTTGTTGATTGCCATCTTTATACATCTGTTGTTTTATTTGTCGATTTGTTGAAAGGAATTAATGTTGGAGTTGATTCTTAATATTATAGTGCAGTTTTGAAAAGAGGAGTTTGACTATTTGTTCTCTTTTCTTTCTTTTTTTTTTTTTTTTTCAATTTCTTTTCAGAACATTTTCAGACTTGCCATGTCAGAGTGTACACACACAGAAAACAAGACAGCTGTTTCTGGAACCAGAAAAGGACTTCTGGATGGTGATGGTAGGGATTTCTGCAATACCTGTTAATTATCCTGTAACATTTTAATATTTAACTGTGATAGAAACAGTGATGTTTTTATTTGTTAGTAAGCAGACCTTTAATGGAGATCCATTAAGTAACAAATAGATTTTGTGAGTTGATCAGTTTGTACAAGTGACTGTGAACTTGTTTATTTGTTTTCTCTTTTTGTTCTTTTGTACGTGTTTTTGTATCATTGGTTTTGTTGTTATTGTTGTTGTAACTCAAATTCTGGAAAGATGCCCATAAACTGCAAGCAATGAATAACTGTTCTTGATTAACCCTTTGACTCCTGCACCTTATCCACCTAGTGCAAAAACTTAACTACAGGAAGCTGGTGGTTAAGATGAGAGAGTCAAAGGGTTAAGGTTTTGCTTTGCTAGCATGGTTGACAATGGTAGATAGAAAGAAACTCTAGGGAGAGCTAGACAACAGAAGGTCTTCAGAGAAGTAACCCCCTTTAGACAAGTGTTTCGGCCCTGAATTCCTTACACTCTCGGGGGGCCGGGCCACATCCAGGTCATGACTCCTGGATGCCCTTCTGCTGTTGTCTATTTTTTTTTTTTCCCACGCCGGGGATCGAACCTGGGCGATTCTGCGCTTCAGAACTGCGGTACGCGGTTTTACCAATGTGCTAACGGGGCACACATCATCTGTAGGGAATTTAATCCTTATGAAGTTCACTTTTTTCGTTCCTCCTTGCCCAGATCCAGCTTGAGCTCCTTTCTGCTGCCTCTGCCATCGCTTTAAGGGCTCTAGTCCTCTTCTTCCCAGAAATGGCGAGTTGTTTCATGAGATCATAAGCGGAGGTGCCCACAAACCCTCTTGCCCCGACCTCTATGGCGAAGATTTTGACCCGCAGACCTGCTTTCTTCAGGGTGCTGGCAAGACCGGCGTATTTTTCGGTCTTGTAGATATGTGCTTCTTCCATTCTGCTTTCGTATGGCACAGTGAGTTCTATCAGAATCACTTGTTTCGAGGAGTCAGAGTGGAGAGCGATGTCTGGTCTCATGCCTGTCTTGCTGATGACATCTGGGTAATTTCTCCACTCTGGGAGGTCTGCTGTACACTCCCAGTCGACTGCTCCATCCAGAAGACCCTTTGGCAATGTGCTGGTTGTCATAGCACTTTCGGGCCAGACCTGTTTCCCTCCTGCTTTGTAGAACGTTGTCATAGCAATTGGTGCGTTTGGGGTCATGGTTTTTTCGCTAACCACATCTGTGATCACTTTCAGAACTTGGTTGTGCCTCCATGTATACCTTCCTTGGGCTAGCGCTACTTTGCAAGAGCTTAGGACATGTTCCACTGTTTGTTTCTTCTGACAGAGCGGACATGCTGGGTCGTCTGCTTTCCCCCATTTCACTAAGTTTGCATTCGAGGGGAGCAGGTCATATACAGATCTGAGGAGGAAGCTTATCCTTAGAGGAGCCATGTGCCACATATCGTTCCAGCTGAGACTTCTTTGGAGTGCACTGTCCCATGTTGTCCATTGCCCCTGTTGACCTTGCTGGACTGCCTTCTGCACTCTTTTGACATCTTCTTCTTCCTTCAACTCCTGTATGATCATGTCTCTTTTTTCCTTCCCTTTGGCTTTGGACCACCACTGCATTTTTGTTGCTCCCAGTCCCTGTCTGTTGGTTTGCGTGTGTCCAATTATTTCTTTGATGCTGAGGTTTCTCTTGGCATTGTTTACAGCCTCTTGGACTTTCCACTTTCTGCCAGTTCTCAGCTTTGGATGAACTGATCTCACGATATTGTCTTCCGATTCCTCCAGCATGCTCAACAGTCTTGCTTTTCCAACTTTGTATTCCTCCACTATGGATTTTAGAGGTAGCTTCAGCATTGCTTGACGACAGTAGAATGCAACATCAGTGAGACCAGGTGGGACACCGAGCCATTTTCTTGTGTATTTGTTGATTTTGGCTTCCATTGCTTCGACTGTGCTGGTGCAAATGTCATAGATTAGCAGTGGCCACAGCAGCTTTGGTATCAGCATGAACTGTAGACACCAGACTTTGTATTTGCCTGGCAGTCCGCAGTTATCTATTTTCTTCAGGCCTTCTTCTGCTGTTTGCTTGGTTTCACATCCCCTTTGTGTGTCTTTCAGGGAGTCATCATACCATCTTCCGAGACTTTTTACTGGCTCTTCTGTGACAGTGGGGATGGCTTGGTTGGCTACCATGAATTTGACTGAATCTGCCACTTTTCCTTTTCGCAGTGAGAGACTTCGGGATTTCTTAGGTTTGAACCTCATTCTTGAAGAGGCCACCAGCTCATCCAGCTGCTTTAAGATTTGGTGTGTCTCTTCCTCATCCGTGGACAAGACTGTTGTGTCATCCATGAAAGCTTTCAGAGGAGGCATCTGGTATCCATCTCCCAGATTCACTGGACCTGAACTCTTCATTGCAGCTTTCAAGATGACTTCCATTGCCAACACGAACAGTATGGGAGAGATTGCACAGCCCATTGCAATGCCCACCTCTAGGTCTATCCAGTCCGTGGTGTATTCTTTGGTAGAGAACCGCATTGAGAACCCTTGGAAATACTTCCTCAGCATTGTTCGGATGTTTTCTGGGATGTGATACATTTCAAGAGCCAGCTGGATCATATCGTGTGGAACTGATCCATATGCATTCGCCAGATCAAGCCAAACTACGTCAATGTTTCTCTTCTCTGTTCTTGCTTTTTGGATGGCATCCCAAATCAACGTGGCATGTTCCAAGCATCCAGGCATTCCTGGTATGCCTCCCTTTTGGACTGACATATCCAGATACTTGTTTTCAGTCAGGTATTTTGTCAATCTTGCTGCCATAACAGAGAAGAAGATTTTCCCCTCGACGTTCAGAAGTGATATTGGCCTGAACTGATTGATGCTGCTGGAGTTCTGCTCCTTCGGAATGTACACTCCTTCAGCTCTCATCCATTGGTCGCTGATCTTCTGGTTCCTCCATGCTGATCGAATCATCTTGTGGAGCCACTCGAGCACTTTTGGGCATTTCTTGTAGAGCAGGTATGGTATTCCGTTTGGTCCAGGTGCTGACTTGGCTCTGGCTTTCTTTACTACGTTCTTCACTTCATCCAGTGTTGGTGGTTTGTTATTGAATTTTCCTTCTGGCGCTGCAGGCCAAACCAGATTCTGGATTTCAAGTGGTGCCTCGCGCTGAGAATCGGAATATGTTTCCCTGAGATGCTGCTCTAGGGTTTCCTTGCCCACTGTGAGAGTCCCTGATTTGGGTTGTTCAAACAGCTTTCTTGAAAAGTCAAAGGGATCTTTGAAGAAACGATCTTGAGTCTTCTTCTTTTTGCTCTTTCTTCGCCTTGCTGATTCCACTTTGCTGAGAGCATTGTGTTTGGCCTTCAGATCTTTCCAGAGTTCCAGGAGCCCTTGCTTCTCGAATTCTGAGGCAGTTTTCATTCGCTTTTTAAGCTTCCTTTTCTCCCTCCGGATGCTCTCCATCTGTTGCTGTCTTCTGGATTTCTGGGGAGGCGTTTTTGTCTTTGGCTGCTTCACTCCATAAGTGTCCCTGCAGATAGAGTATATGATGTCTCCGTATGTGTCAAGTTTGTGTTCCAGCGTACTGTTCCCTATTAGCGCATTCAGCTTAAGGACAAGTTCCTCATCTAATTTCTCCCATTGTTCTTTTGCACCGGCAGGCGGCAAATTGAGTTTTCCACGTTTGGCGTTAAGAGCTTGTGCAAAATCCGCATCAGAACCGTCAGCGTGGATGTCCTTGGCACTATGGTTTAATTCCTGGCCTTGGTCATCCAACGTCTCACCTGCTATCGCAGTGCGCTGCTGCTGGTTCGTATGTGTCTTCAAACAGCCCATTTTTGTCCTGTGGATCTTCATGCCGCGTTTGGTGGTGAATCTCCTTCCACACGCACACGGAAATTCCAACTGGTCATTAATCATGGTCCGTTGTGCGTTTCCAGTCGTGATGGAGTCAGTGCCGATGGATTCATCATTCTCTCCCCCTTTCGGTGAATCCTGGGAGCATCTTTCATTTGAAAAACTCGTGGCATGTTATCAAAGGCAAGGTGGGAAGCCAACCCACAAAGCCCGCAGATCTAGTCTTTCCCAGTGTCCTTCGGTCTTTCCCGAATGTCCTCCGAACTATTCCCGGAAGTCAATGGACTGACCATGTGCAGGTAGAAAGAAACTCTAGGGAGAGCTAGACAACAGAAGGTCTTCAGAGAAAGATGCTGGTGGATAGGGTGCAGGAGTCAAACGGTTATATCAATTCATTTTTTTTATTACAACTATATTTAATGTATGCATGTAGTTGTACAATGTCTGATTCATTTGACATTGTTTAATTTATGGCAATTGCCTCACATTTAGACTGTCAACAAGCTTTAGCATAAATATTGATGATTGAGTGATCATGTCCATGGATGTGTCAGCAGTAAATCTGAAGTCATTGGAAAGGATACATTATTACCGAACTTGGAGCATGGTTAAGCCCACACAAAAATTGTTATTTGTAGAAGAAAAGCATGGCTTTGGGTCACTTTGAATGAATTGTAAACATTTCAAAAAGTTTCAGTGTTTCTCAGCTCTTTATCGAGATATTTTAACCACTGTTATATTAAAATAATAAGCTGCAGTTGTACAAGCTTGACTGGTTTTCTTTGGGGTTAGAGTTAATCAGAATCTGCCCTAAGCTCAGATGAAGGAGACATGTCAGAATGGTGTGATTCCCATGTACTTGATGAGTTAGAACCCAAAACAGGATCCTTTTGTTTCTAAGTTGTGATCAAGCTGTTCATGATGGGTTTCTAAGACATTGAAAAGTATTTGTGTGATCAAAATATCTCATCTGTATTTTACCAATCACAAGCCTTCAGTCGTATTTCGACTTCTACATTTGAGGATCTCTCATATATAGAAGCAGGGCCTCTGTTTTGTGTCCTTCTGCCAGGCAAAGATTTTGGGATGAGACTGAAAGCTTGTGGTTACCAGTTAATGTGGTGAAGTGGTTAATGCGGTAGAATGCCGAGTACGAGATAGTCAGTTTAAATAAATTCTTATGGAATTTTGGGCTCTGACTGGTTCCTCCCCAAAGTTGAGTCAGTTTAAATAAATTCTTATGGAATTTTTGGGCCCTGACTGGTTCCTCCCCAAAGTTGGGTGAGTTGTGGGCTTCTTGAAAATACTGGGAACATACACTTTACAGATGCATCATTTAGGGTGTTGCTCAAATTTCTTGATTATCATCAGTAGTGTTTGTGTCTTGCAGGCCTGAAAATTCTGTTATGAAAGTTCAGCATAGAGTGCAGAACAGTCAAGCAGTCTTGGTCTGAAAATGGAACTCCATAGCATCATTGTTGTCATTCCCATTCTCATCATCATAACATTGTGAACAATTTGCCCCAGATTCTGTAGCTCTTGTTGACTTCAGTTCTGGTGGTTTTAGCGGTGTGTTGGAGTGCAAGAATGAGCAGCACAGGGATAGTGATACAAAAGTCATACAGAAGGTGGGGCAGAAAAAAATAGTTTCAGGTTGGCAAACACCAAGGGCCTCCAAGTGAGATGTTTTGAGAATTTAAATGGTGAAGTCAGGAAACATTTTTCGTGCTGTTCAAGCACTGACTGTTTTGTTCAATGAGTCGTATTGATTTAATTTATTTCATTTTTCACACAGACAGTCAGTCTACCCTTCAAGGAGAAGACAAAAGATGGCCAGCCGTACACTGAGTATAGAGAGGATGATGTGCAGGACTCAGTCTTTGAGGCTGTGCTCAGTCTGGCCTACAAAATGTTTAAGGTGGGTAAGTTAATAATATAGATAATTATGATGAAAATAATAATCAATTATAATAAACATAAATCCATTTATATAGTGCAGATATACATGTCAGAGAATGTTTGTTGCACTTTACAAACAACATAAACATTACGATGTTAATACAGTAATGCAATACAGCAATTGATAACATACTCTGATACATCAGTGCAGCATAAGTATTTCAATGCCAATACATTATAATGCAGTACAAACATATGGGATACATGTATACACCAATAAATCAGTGCAACATAAACATGAAATCCAAAAGTAGTGTGACTGTCCGCGTTCAAGCAAACAGGAACCAGAAAAAGCATGAAAAAAGAATAAGAACCAAAACACCAGGTATAAAAATTAGGAGAGAAAGACTGAAACTGCCTTGCAGCTCCTTCCTTTTCTCACATTGGAAGGAGCAGCAGGGAAGTTTCAGTCTTTTTCTCCTAATATATAATATATATAGATAATACATACATACATACATACATACATACATACATACATACATACATACATACATACATACATACATACATACATACATTACATACATACATACATACATGCATACATGCATACATGCATACATGCATACATACATATATATATACATATGTATATGCATGCATGCATGCATGCATGAATACATGTGCAACACACACACACACAACTCACACACAGACTCACACACACAGACTCACACACACAACTCAACACACACACACACACACACACACACACACACACACACACACACACACACACACACACACACACAACACACACATACACACACATACACACACACACACACACACACACACAAAACACACATACACACACACACACACACACATACATTTTTTTAATATGCATCAAATGGTTCCCAGACTTAAGATTTTCAGTTATACCAAATCTTTGTGTATTCTTGTTACAGTTGTTCAACGGGACATTTTACCATATCTTACAAAGAGCAGACGGAGATGTCCAGTCACTGAAACAACGCCTTGAGCATTTCTACAGCAAGGTATGTGATTAGAATTGTGCAACTGTTATGGAAAGATATTTGTGTCATTAAGTTATTTTCTGTTGTTGTTTTATCTTACTAGTGCTTGTATTTATTCATTGTGTTGTCATGATATGCTTTTAGTTTTAATGCTGAAATTAAATGCTTCATTTGTGTGATTACTACATATGAGTTACCTGTGTGTTTTGGTAATATGTTGAACCAAAATGTTAAAACAGGAAACATATATTCGATATAGAATTGAGACATTTAATTCATCAGGCCACATTCATCTTAGTGCCTGTAATATTGATGCTCTTCGTTAATTTTATGTGATAACTGGAATGAAATATTATCTTTTGTGTATACATTTATAATCACTGCTGCATAAATCAGCTAGAATTGTCACCATCAGGATAGTCAGCAATTTTTTCTTTATCATGTCTGCAACAGTACCTGCTGACTCTGAAGCTGTCTCAGTGTGATCTGCTGGATGTGGTCAATGGCATACACTTCCTACCCCTTGACAAAAACACATATCTACGCATCCAGTGCTTTAACAATCGTCTTGAGGCCACCTTTCCCATGGTGAAATACACAGCCTTCCTCTACAATGACAAACTAGTCTGGTATGTTAAGTAATGTCTTTTGGATGATGTTGTTAAATTCTTGTGACTTTTGTTGTTGAATGCTTGTGACTTCTACAATTGGCCTTGCCACTCCCACCCTGATACTAAGTAAATTCACCTGGTGTATTGTGGCCTTTATAACATAGAAAGTATTTTTGATTTTCCCCTTTTTCTTCTTCTTGTTGTTATTGTTGTCTGTTATTGGCATGTTTTGCTGTATATGTAATGTGAACATGGAAAAATTGATTTGCTATGAGTTGTGGAGATAATGGTGATTTGTTGCTCTGGTTGCCATCCAGCATCCTTGGGTATTTCTTGTTTACAATTTTGATGAGATTCTTTTAGTCCTCTTGATCATCTCCGCAGGATTTTACCAAAGAAGCACTTGCATTTCAGTTATGCACAGCAGTTTTAGCTGGAGTTTTATTATATGTTTTAGTCATTTAATCATACTACAGCAAGAAATGTGCAGAAGTGTTGTTATTCATGCTCATGTTCATAAACTGAAATGGTTTGTCCTGACTAAAGACCTCATTTGTGGATTGGTGTTAGGAGTGGGTTAGAACAAGAGGATATGCGTACCATGTACCAGTACCTGATCACCAGCCTCTTCCCCACCTACATGACCCAGGAACATCAGGGGGGCAACCAGACACGACCTCAGGCCCAGGGAGCCTCACAGTTCTGCAAGTAAGACTGGCCTCAAACTCTGTACCTGTCTACACCTTTATGACTGACCTGCTGTATCTGTTAACTCCTTTGTTACCATTTGGCATGGGTACTTGCCACTCCTTAGAAATGTTGATGTGATACTTGAAGTAATAGCAGTTTAGAGCTGGCTGTGATCTGCTCAGGAAATGATATTGCAAAAGCTGGTTTCATACTTTGTGCAAGGATTTCATGGCTCTTTGTTGAGTGGATAAAAATGACAATGATAATAACAATAATGTTTATAGGGCACTAGATCTGGATGTATAAATCAAATTGAAGTGCACGCTGTCTTCAGTCGCTTGAACATTCATTCACAGTACCAAAAACAAGGGTGGAAAGCAATAGCCTACTGGGAGGAAGAGGATAGGAGGGGAGTGGGATGAAAGGGCAGGTGTTTGGAGGGGGAAATCACTGTTGGACAGAAAGGTATGTCTTCATGTTAGACATGAAGGAAGAAAGAGTTTATGATTGTTGAAGAGACAGGGGATTATTCCAGTTGTATGGACCAGATAGAAAATGAGTGCGACTGATTGTGGAATGCCTGTATCGAGGAATTTGTAAACAGTTAGTGTCAGAAGCTGAACAGAGAGATCATGCAGGGAGTGAATAAAAAGAGATGATTTTATACCACAAAGTATAATTTCAGTATTTTAGTTTGTGTTCAAAATAAAGAATTATTGTATTTCAGCTTTTGGAGAATTTCAATGTGATGGTATTGCTGAGATTAGACAGACACTATTTTTCTGATCTTATATGTAGCTGTCAAATGGATCAGACAAATTATGTTGAGTTGAGATGGCTGAAGACACACTGCAGACATACAGATGTATACAAGGAACATGATGTTGTAAATCTCTCCCAGGACACGGATGCTGGAAAGATTAGTTTGTGCCTTTAGATTACCACAGATTTGTGTACTGATAATCAGATATTCATAAATGATTGATACTGTCTTGTGGTGACTTATGCTACAGATTGATTTTTCAGATTTATGACCGGTCCTCCTGACCTTACAGATGAGAAATCAATGGGCAAGTTGCCTCGGGTGTTTGTTAGCACAGAGACAGATAATGAGGAGTGCTACCTCTTGGTTTACCGTGCTATGTCTGCCACCATATGCATGCTTATCAATGGTAAGAAATTAAATAGGCTTTACACTATCAATAGTTAATTTCCATTCAGTCACACTCACAGTGTTTATTGAAAATAGGAGCTGGATGATGGAGAGGTAATGCTGAGCCCACATTTTCCTTTTGACTACACAAGTCTGATTGTGACTCTGGAAAATATCTCTCTCTCTCTCTCTCTCTTCTTTCTTTCTCTTTCTCTCTCTCTCTTCTCTCTCTCTCTCTCTTCTCTCTCTCTCTCTCTCCTCTTCTCTCTCTCTCTCTCTCTCTCTCTCTCTCTCTCTCTCTCTCTCTCTCTCTCTCTCTCTCTCTCTCTCTCTCTCTCTCTCTGCATAATCCATCTTTGGTAGACATACATGCTTGGTTTTTGTGCTGAACACTGATGAAATTACAGGATCTCTGATATTCTTTTGCATATTGCACATAAAGGGGGATTCATGCACTGGCAGATATGCACATATGTTGACCTTGAAGATTGAAATGGAAAATGTGTGGATGTGGTCTCTACAGTTCACCCAGCTGTGAATGGGACCTGACACTATTCATTGTTGTGAAAGGTAAAGCAGCATGGGAGAGGAAATAAGCACCGTCAACATAATGCTGGCACTGAGAAAAGCCACTCCACCATGACTTTAGTGCTATGGGACAACCTTGAACCTTATGTTGAACTCAGAGTTGTGGGACAACTTTGACCTTACATTGAAGCTGTGAGAGGGGAGGGAAAGAAAAATACTTGTTTGATTTAGTCTGTTTAACAGGAACCAGAAAATACATGTAAAAAGGAATCAGAATGCGTATTTAATACTACCAGACAAGACGGGTGCAAATTTTTGACCAACTGGCCTTTGTCAAGCATGAGATCACTTTTCTCACACTGGATGAAGCAGCAACAAAGTTTTAGTCTTTTTCTCCTAATTTTTGTATTTGGTGTTTGTTTGTTTGTGATCTTACGCTTGACAAAGGCCAGTTGGTCGAATATTTGTGCCTGTCTTGTCTGTTTGTAGTAAATACATGTTCTGATTCTTTTTTTCATGATTTTTTTCTGATTCCTGTTTGCTTGAACGCGGGCAGTCACAATTGTTTTGGATTTAGTCTGTGTAAACTGTTCTTTATATGGACAAATATAACTTTTACACAAGAGTTAACTGCAAATATAACTTTTACACAAGAGTTAACTGACCCAAATTTCCGAGTTGGTTGCCAGCCTAATTTTTTTCCTGTCATGAACGTAGCCCCATTTTCTTGGTGTGATATGGAATGAACACCCTCTTTTCTGTTTGATCTGTTGTTTTCTATTTCAGTTTTCTGTCCTGTTTTTCTTCTGTTACCAGAATTGGTGTGTGTGTGTGTACAGATGACATGTGGACATCATAACATTAAAGAGGCAGAATCATCTTCTTTTTGTGCTTTCCAAAGCTGCAGACATTGCCACAACCTTCAGGTCACTTTATTTAAACTCTGCTCATTAAACCTTGTTCAGAATGTTTCTGCTATCCGCTCCAATACCCAGGTGATAGATGGCCAGCTTGTGTTTCTGTTTGATTAGTGTGTTATTGGGTCATAAGGTATCAGGTGAAGACCCATCTGATAGACAGGCAACATGTGATTCTGTTTTTTCATTGTGTTTTTTGGGCTGTACGGTGGAAAATGAACAAGCCATCTGATAGACAGGTAACTGGTAATGCTGTTTTTTGTGTGTGTGTGTGTGCATTTGGGATTTTTAAAATTTGGTCAGAAGATGTGAAATGAACATAGAAAAGCAACTTTTTCAGCGTGTTACTTGGATCATAAGGTGTGAAATAAACAATGAGAATGTCCATCTGCATTTTATTTTGATCATATACTGTGAAATAAAGACTTTTATTGTTATGAAGTGCTTGTCCTGTCTTTCTGCAATGATCATGGCGTTTATTGTTGCAGTAAAGTGTGCACTGAATGTCCCTACATGTCGCAAGTTGGATGCCATGTTAGCACCACAGATGACCAAACTAGCCTCAGACATCAAAGAACAGCACTATCAGAGGGCCCCCCCTCCTAGGTGAGTGATACATATATTTTATTATTTGTGGGAAAAATTCAGATGATGTATAATTTTGCAAATGTTCTCAGTTAGAGATCAAAAGCTGATAGATTAAAGCATGCTGTGTCATGTTTTCTCAGTCAGATTAAAGCATGCTGTGTCATATTTTGTGCATGAAAGTTAGTTTCCAGTTCTTGTTGAACTGAATGGCACAGTCACCAACTGATGTTCGTATTTTACCGGTTTTAAGTTCCCTTTCTTTTTTTATTCAAAGGGAGATAATTCATGTCGACAGAGGGGTGTGTGTTTGTGTGTGTGTGTGTGTGTGTGTGTGTGTGTGTGTGTGTGTGTGTGTGTGTGTCTGTCTGTCTGTGTCTATTACTAAAATGTGTTAGCAGGATTTTCTAAATCTTTTATCGATGGATCTTTGCTAAATTTGGGTTGGAAGTGTAGACATTGAAGGACTGAAAAGTGATGAATATGTAAGTTTAAAAGTGATACCACTAAGGTCAAAAAGTCTTTTGACCAAGAAAGTGCCTAAAATCAGTTCTTTTTGAGGAAGGTGAGTGAGCAGTTCTTTTTCGGGAACTTCTGACATTATTTATTATAAATTGTTCTTATATAGTACTATTCCCCAAACTCAGTTGAATTTACTTCACATTCATCAGACCTTTTAGTGGAGCATGATGAACTCCAGTTATTTCAAGCTGTTTGTTCGTTATGTTGTTACA
Organism: Monoplex corrugatus; assembly: GCA_030674185.1. Classification (NCBI taxonomy): domain Eukaryota; kingdom Metazoa; phylum Mollusca; class Gastropoda; order Littorinimorpha; family Ranellidae; genus Monoplex; species Monoplex corrugatus. Next base: position 49,335,946 of record CM060305.1, read on the forward strand.
CAGTCTGCATCTGTATGAATGCTGGCTGTTTTCATGATTCTCTAGGCCGGTCTTTGACATGCCTTGTAGAATCATTAGCGTGCTTATTTGATATTGTGCATGCTGAGACACATGAAGTGGGGTAGGCACTGGCAGGTCTGCACACATACTGATTTGGGAGATTGGAAAAATCTTCACCCTTTACCCACTAGGCGAAAGTGTCTAAGTGGATCAAACCGGGAACCTTACGGTCAGAAAACTGATGTTTACCCACTTGACTACCTAATTGTAGTTACAGTCTATGATTGTCCTTGATTCATGCCAAGTTGTAAATCATATCATGATTGTTCAGAGGTCATGGTGACCATAAGAAGTACAAGATCTGCATTTTTTTTAATAGTAAATGTGGATCTGCATTTTTTTTAATAGTAAATGTGATGAAAAAAGAATGTTAAAGTGCTTAACCATATTTCTTTTTTTAATTCATTTCTCTTCTTTAAGGTACATGGATGTGTTTTACTTGGTGTCACTAATAAACATATCATTTTTTGACATATTAATGCATTGCCTGTTCTGCTATACATACATGCTTTGCACTTCACATCATGACCATTGATTGTGCTGTTGCAGTGCGGCTGACCCCATGTTCAAGTACATTTACTTCAACCACATGAACCTGGCCCAGCAGACCACAGTGCACATGGACCTTCAAAAGAGGGCAGGCATCAACATTCCTCAGGAGATCATGCGTCTCCTCAGTGACATCAAGCTGACCTCACAAGGTGCTCTTTTTATAATCTCCCCCTTTTTTTTTAAAGACAGGTTATTTCATATTACTGGAATGGATGTGTGTCTGTGTGTGTGTGTGGTGGTGTGTGTGTGTGTGTGTGTGTTTGTGTGTGTGTGTGTGTGTGTGATGCGTGTGGTGTGTGTGTATGCGTGCGTGTGTGTTACCAAAATGTGTTCACAAGATTTCCATGTTTGTTTCTGCATGGATCACTACCACAGTTTGGTCAAAGGAGTGGACTGTTGAGTTGTGGTGAATTCGTAAATTTGGAGGATAAGGTCAAAATCACACAGGCCAAAAAGTGCCTAAACTCAACTCTTTTACAGAAAGGTGTGTAAAAAGCAATTTTTAGGACATTATTAGACTATTGAAGACCTGTTTTTGCTATTGCAACAGTTATACCATTGCCGGCGATGCAATCAACTGAAGCTTGTTCAAGGTCACAGTGATTCTGAGAAATGCATAATTTTTGTTTTCTGTAATAAGCTTTTTTATGAAATGGGAGAGTGTTAGAATGGTGTGATCATCTTGGGTTTTCTTCTGTGTTTGTTTGACTTAAAATAAATTACTTTGATGCAGTTTTGTATCTGTGCATGCATTCACATGCATGTGCATCCACACTCATGTGCGCACACACACACACACACACACACATGAATACACACACACATTTATTTGTTTGTTTGGTTTTCATTTCCTGTATGCCTGCATGCCAGTCAGTTGTTCAAAGGAGAGTAATTGAATGTAAGTACCATAGGCTCAGAAAGATGAATTCTACTCTATATGTTGTATTGGGCTTAGAACACCTTTCTCAATTTTTGTTCAGGAAGTGTGTGCATATCTGTGCATGTGTCTTTCTTTCTTTTTATTTTTAGTTCTTTTGTCAGATGTTTTTGCTGCTGTTGTGTGCAGAAGCAACCACGATGGTGAAACGATAGTGAAAACAACTTCTGATTTCTGGGTCGTGGGAAAGAAATCGGACTCCAGGGAATTCTATGTTGTCATAAACCAAAAGAATGCAAACCTTATAGAAATTAATGGTAAGTAACAGTTACAACCTGACCTATGTTCCTTCTTCAAAGAAAAAAAAAAAAGAAGAATTACCGTAATATTTTCATGTCAGTAGCTGGTTGGCATGGTTGATAAAATTGTGGACTTGAGAAGTTGTATCTCTAGTTCAGTCACAGCTTTCAACATAAAGATTGGCCTGTTCACTGTGTTTTTGTGGTATCAGCTTACTATTTGAAAGGTCCAATCCTCCCATCCTGTTTCAACATGACATGAGCACATAATGTTTTGTGCAGGCTCTAAAAGTGTGATAGATATGCAGATTTGCATGGAGCCTATACGAAACTGTCCAAGTGCAAGCTAAATTCAAGTGGGGGTCTTTAGTGTTGAGGTCATTGGTCTGGCGTTGGGGGCATGTGGTGCTGGTCTGACTGGGGGGAACGATCTCATACTTGGTCTAGCTCTGCAACTGAGTGACTATTGTCATTAGCAGGGTTAGTGCGCAGTGTCCTTAGTAAGCTGGACAGGAATAGGCGCTTTTGAATCCACTGGAGTGACTCAGCAACCATACAGAATCTCCTCTGGTAGGTGGCCCAAAGTTGGCTTCATATTGCTTTCTTCTATGGGCTTCCTTGCTCTGGGGCTTTGACTGAATGAAGTTGATGTTGGTGAAGAATTCAGGATCTTGAATGAGTGGCACAGGATTAATGCCAGTAAATTGACACAGAAAAATTAATTGTGTGTCTGTAGATCTTGATAATACAGATGAAAAACTTTCTTTCCATCGCTCATCCCGAGGTGGCGGTATCGCCATCCTCTACAACGACTCACTCCATTCCCGCCTATCTTTCTCGCAGTCTCTGCCTTTCTCCCATCCTTCTTTCGAGCACGTTGAAGTATCCTTCTAATCCACCCCTCACCCCATCACCGTTCCTCTTCGACCCCCACCTAGCTCTGCCAACAAACTCACCACATCCACGTTTCTCTCTGACTTTGACCAATTGCTTGACCACTACTGCCTCTTACCTGGAAATCTCATCATTCTAGGTGACATCAATGTCCACTATGACAACACTCACCGTTATGACACAAGACATATCATCAACTCTCTGTCCAATCACAATATGACTCAACACATTTCTGAACCAACCCATCAAAAAGGTCACATTCTTGACTGGATCATTTCTCGTGATCACCACAATTCCGCTACTGACAACTGCTTAGTTCTTTCTACCCGTCTAACTTCAGCCCTTCCATCTGACCACTCTGCAATTCTCTGTTCTCTCGACATTTCTCCTCCTTCCCGTACCATGCGCACAGTGACTCGACGCAATCTCAAATCTATCGACCTCTCTTTTCATCTGATGCCTCCCGTCTCCTTTCTGAAAAGTCACATAACCTTGCCGATGAATTCTATACTACTCTCCACCATCTTCTGGACACTCATGCTCCAGCCACAAGCCGTCTTTTACCTGACCGCCCCCCTACCCCCTGGCTCACTCATGAGATTGCCTGTGCAAAACGTGCCCGCCGCAGAGCAGAGCGCCGTTGGCGCAAATCCAAACTCACTGTACACAGGCAACTTTTCCAAGCCTCTAAAACAAAAGTATCCACCCTCATTGCATCAGCAAAAACAAGCTATTTCCAAACCAAAATCCTGAATGTCTCTTCTTCAAAAGAACTCTTTACAACCATGAATCATCTCCTTGGCACACGAAAAGATTACCTCTCCCAACAAAACATACAAATGAAGAACTCCCATCTGTATTCTCCAAGTATTTCACCACCAAAATACAAACTCTTCATGACAGGCTTGACAGGACACCCTGTCAACCATGCCCACCTGACCCTTCCTTCTCTGGCACACCTCTTACTACTTTTACCCCAGTCTCACAAGAAGAAATTTTCAACACAATCAGATCCATGTCGTTCAAAACCTGCGAACTGGATCCTCTTCCAGGTTCTCTCTACTCCGACTGTCTCCCTACTCTCCTCCCATTCATCACTGACATCATCAACACTTCTCTTCAAACTGGAACTGTCCCAGATTCTTTCAAGTCTGCTATTGTTCACCCTCTCCTCAAGAAACACAATTTAGACCAAATGAACTGAAAAATTACCGGCCTATCTCTAATCTCTCTTTCTTGTCAAAACTCCTTGAAAAAGTCGTCCTCAACCAGCTGAACTCTCACCTGTCTGCCAACAATCTCCTCAATTCTTTCCAGTCAGCCTACCGCCAGTGCCATAGCACTGAAACTGCCCTACTACACATTCTCAACAATCTCCTCCTTGCAACTGATACTGGCAAAGTCTCTCTCCTCACACTCCTTGATCTGTCTGCAGCCTTCAATACCATTGACCATGGTATTCTCCTTTCTAGACTTCATCATACTTTTGGCATCTCTGACATTGCTCTCTCCTTTTTCACTTCGTATTTATCAAACAGAAAACAAACTGTTCTCATCAATGGCACTTACTCTCAACCTGCATACCTGACCTGTGGTGTTCCACAAGGATCTGTCCTTGGCCCTGTTCTTTTCACTCTTTACACCTCCCCCCTGTCCACCATCATCAACTCCCACTCTATAAAACACCACTTCTATGCTGATGACACCCAACTTCAAGACAGTGACTCACCTGGTAATATACAGCGCCTGTTGACTCGCACCACTGAATGTTACTCGGACATTAAGAACTGGATGACGTTCAACAAACTTCAGCTTAATGACGACAAGACAGAAGCTATCCTCATTGGCACCCGTCAGAAACTTTCTCAGCTGCCTCCTCTTTCTCTCCCATTATGTAACACATCAGTCCCAATTTCTGATTCAGCTAAAAACCTTGGTGTCTGCATTGACTCTACCCTCTCCATGAACAACTTTGTTTCTCAAACTGCCAGATCTTGCTACTATCACCTCCATCGTATAAGCCTGATCAGGAAGTATCTCTCTGTCGAAACAACTGCAAAACTCGTTCTCTCCTTCATAATGTCTCGCATTGACTATTGCAATTCACTCCTGTCTGGTCTTCCTGCCTCCACCATTCACATCCTACAGCGCATTCAAAACAATGCTGTACGCCTTGTACTCAAAAAGAAAAAAGCTGACCACATATCTCCTCTCCTGGCACAACTTCACTGGCTCCCTGTATCAAAGCGCATACAGTACAAACTAGACACCATGTGCTACAAAAGCCTCAATAACGCAGCCCCCGATTACCTGTCAAGCGTACTTGAGATCTATCTTCCCTCACGTACCCTCCGCTCTGCCTCCGATCGTCTGACTTTTCGCTTTCCACGCACTAAGCTAATACCTATGGTCCACGAGCCTTCTCTGTTTCTGGTCCACTCTCCTGGAACAAACTTCCTCTCTCAGTCCGTCAGCAACCTACTTTTGTCTTCTTCAAGTCCGCTCTCAAAACTCACCTTTTCTCCTCCGCATAAAATCCTAACCTCACTCAACCCCCCCCCCCCCCTTGCAGCCTGTCTCCGCTCGGAGGGGAATCACATGGTCATAATATATAATTGTATATGCTGCGCTCTCTATAATTTTCCATTGCTTTTATTCTTGCTTTTATTGCTTTTATTCTTTCTCCCCATTTATAGCCATGCGGTGTGTGTGTGTGTGTGTGTGTGTGTGTGTGTGTGTGTGTGTGTGTGTGTGTGTGTGTGGGCGTGCGTGCGTGTGCGCGCGTGCGTGCGTGCGTGCGTGCGTGTGTGTCTGCTTCAGCGCTTAGATTTGATTTTATCAAGATTTTGCGCTATATAAATATTGTAATTATTAATTATTATTGTTATTAAAGCTTTCCAAGTGAGGTGAGTCTCTTTTGAAGAAAATCTAACACTGGATTGAATTAAAATGTCTTTTTCAGTTTATCAAGACAGCCTTACAGTAATTGGATGATTCCATAAAATGCTCTCTTCTTCTCTCTTCTACACTATACTGCCCTCCTCTTTGCTGTACTGTCCATATTGTTCTTATATGATTGGTTGTGTGAGATGATGTTTTTGTATGCGTTTCATCAATTTGTTTGCAAGCCTTTGTCAGTTTATGTGCTTTCACCAACACGAGTCCCTACGGAGTATTTTGTTTGTTTGCAGGAACGTGCATACAGATTCATATGAGAAAAGTGTGTGAATATTTTCTCGGCTCTTTATGGGCGGATATTTACCACAGAATTTGAGCTTTTGAGGACTCAAAACAAAGCATAAGTTTGGAAGGAAAGGGGGCATGGTCAAGATCATGTGGACCTCAAAAAGTGCCTAGAATTAGCACTTTTTAAGGAAGATTTGTTAACAGCACTTTCTCAAGAACTTCAAGGTTAAAGTGACCTTGAGACATACAAAATCTGGATTTTATTTAATAATTTTTGCATGAAAAGGGAGATTGCTGGAAAGGTTTTATCATCTTGTTTATTAATAGTTTTCTTTTTAACATTTATGCAAAGTCCATTGCTGTACAAAGTACTCTTTTTCAAGGAATAGCTGGCAACATCTTCATCCTGGTTTCGTATACTGTCACATATGTGTATCCTCTGGAACAGCTTAAGATTGCTATGTATCATTTTGAAGACATTAACTCTTTGCCTCCCTCAGCTAGTCAGGAAATGTGGTAGCTGGTGGACAGGCTGAGGGAGTCAAAGGACTGAATTACGATAAGCCACTCATTTTGTGTTACAAAAATATGTGCTGTATGTTGCAGAGGAAGTGAAACGATTGTGTACCTCCCACCTCAACAGTGTTTCTTTTTGGACTGACCTGAGGAGACATGACTTAATGTGACTTTGAATCTTAGGGCAGATCTCATGAGGAGTTCTTGACCTGTCATGAACTTAAAATCTGCATCTATTATTTTGGCAGCAAGAATGTTTTGTGCAACAAGTAAACAAGTGTTTGTTTTGATACCTGATAGCCTTTGTCAGATTTGTCTCTGATCATGGAAGACATCAAGTAATCTTTCAGTCCTTCACTTTATCCACCAACTTGAAGCTGGGAGACAAGATGAGGAAGTGATGGAGTTAGAATGTTCATTACATGGTATCATTCCAGTTGAGGTATTTGTGAACTATGAAGTTTGCTTGTTGATTAGCTGTCATTTCTCTTGCTCTGAATAATTGTTGGTGTAAATGTGATTTTGTTTTTCTGGATCAATAACAGATGTGATGATTTTGAGGGATGTAGAGAGTAGAAGGGTATTAGTTTTGTCATAGTATTTTTTGATGTTTTGGGAGAGAGGGCTTGTCTTTTTTTTTTCATGTGTACCCAGTATTGTTTTTTTAATTGTTTGATTTTAGGCCAGCAGCAAGCTTTATTTACAGGTGTGTGTGTGTATTACTTTGTTTGTGTGTGTGTGTGTGTGTGTGTGTGTGTGTGTGTGTGTGTGTGTGTGTGTGTGTGTGTGTGTGTGTGTGTACATATGTGTATGCATGAGTTGATTTGTGGGCACGCGCTTTGAAATTATTATTTATGCTTGAAAAAAGTACAAAGCAATGACACCGAATTATCAGTTTTAACCAGTCATTCTTTTATTTGATTAATTTTTTTTGTTATAGTTTTCTTTTGTGTGACATTTAAACAGTTTATGTTATCATAGGTTGTTCAGGTGAACAATAACATCAAACAGTATTTTCTCACATTCTGTCTCCTTATATTTCTCTGTGTGTGTGTGTGTCGCGCGCGCAATCAGATTCTTGTAAAGGCATTGTAAAGTGATACTAAGCATGTAATTGTAATCTTGTACATATGTTGCATCTGTAAAACTAGCTTCTTTAGTTATTTAACTCATACTGTGGCTTGTTCTCTTCCTACATGAATATATGTAAAGTGTGTTACTTTCCTAAGTATGAACAAGACCGTGAAAGTCTGTGCCTGAATCAGCTAGTATGTGTACCTCTGTGTGTTTGAGTGTGTGTGTGTGTGTGTGTGTGTGTGTGTGTGTGTGTGTGTGTGTGTGTGTGTGTGTGTGTGTGTGTGTGTGTGTAGGTGAGGAGAGAGAGAGGGAGAGAGAGAGAGAGAAAGAATTGGTGTGTGTGTGTACAGATGACATGTGGACATCATAACATTAAAGAGGCAGAATCATCTGTTCTTTTTGTGCTTTCCAAAGCTGCAGACATTGCCACAACCTTCAGGTCACTTTATTTAAACTCTGCTCATTAAACCTTGTTCAGAATGTTTCTGCTATCCGCTCCAATACCCAGGTGATAGATGGCCAGCTTGTGTTTCTGTTTGATTAGTGTGTTATTGGGTCATAAGGTATCAGGTGAAGACCCATCTGATAGACAGGCAACATGTGATTCTGTTTTTTCATTGTGTTTTTTGGGCTGTACGGTGGAAAATGAACAAGCCATCTGATAGACAGGTAACTGGTAATGCTGTTTTGTGTGTGTGTGTGTGTGCATTTGGGATTTTTAAAATTTGGTCAGAAGATGTGAAATGAACATAGAAAAGCAACTTTTTCAGCGTGTTACTTGGATCATAAGGTGTGAAATAAACAATGAGAATGTCCATCTGCATTTTATTTTGATCATATACTGTGAAATAAAGACTGAAAAATTTCTTTGAGTCATAAGGTGCGAAATAGACAAAGAAAAGAAGTAGCTATTTCAGTGTGTTACTGAGATCATAAGGTATTGAAATGAATGAAGAAAAGAAGCAACACACACTATAGCTGTAATCATGTGTTGGTAAAATTGTTTTCCTGTCGCTATTTTTTAACTATGATTGATGCTTTTTTTTGTTAAATCAAAAGTGCTTGAAAATCTGCCATTGAGATGGCACATATAGATTTGGCTGGTCTGCTACTGTTTTCACAGGAACACAAAAATAAGAAGAATAGGGAAATGTCTGTACCGATGAATAGTTGTCCATACATGGACACAACAGATGTACATTCACTGTAATGAGAGATTCTCTAGGGCACGACACAATTTAGTGTTAGATCTGTACTTTGACTGCATGTCCTAGAAGTGTTCCCAGTATTTTAAAACTGCATATGTATAAAAGTAGATGCCTGATTGTTGTAAAAATCAGAGCCCCTGCCTTCCAGTCTGATTGTGCATGTGCAGAACTCCTGACAAACAAAATTTAATGTGTATGGCCTTCACTCTGTTGAGCTGAAAAATGGTTCTGACCCTGTTCAGGATTGAGGTAGGTAAAGCAGTGAGAGAAAGGAGATGGGCATCGCCCTCAAGAAGCTGGCTCCAAGAAAAGTTGAGGTATGTATTTCCTCACCTCCTTAAGATCTCAGGATCATGGGACAAGCTTTACCTTTTATGCTGAATGAGTGAGGTGTTTCGGAGATGTGTTGTTTTGATGAGAATCAAGTTTGACTGTTTATAGTTAATATGTTTTGTCTGCCCCGATAGATCAGTTGGACTATTAATAATAGTTTGGAGAAAGTTGAGGCTTGGTTGCCTTGTAATCTGACCATAAAGCTGTATGAATATGACTTAGTCTACCCAGCTCAGCTATGAATAAGTTCCTGACACTATTCACAGCTAGGGAAAGTAAAGCAGTGAGAGGGAGGAGATAAGTAGTGTCCTTATGATACTGGCCCTGAGGAAAGTTGAGGTCTCTACATCTTCACTCCTTGACAATGTCAGGGTTATGCACGACCTCTTCCTGTTTGGTCAAGGAAAGAGTGATTGTGTTTATTTGGGCTTGGGTTTCTTCTGCTTCTTCTTCTGTGTTTATTTGGGCTTGGGTTTCTTCTGCTTCTTCTTCTGTGTTTATTTGGGCTTGGGTTTCTTCTGCTTCTTCTTCTTCTTCTTTTTGTTTGTCTCCTTTTTCTTCTTCTTCTTCTTCTTTTCCTTCCTCTTCTTTTTCTTCTTCTTTTTCTTCTTCTTCTTTTTTTTATTTCTTGTTATTGTTAGGGGTTGATACATACTTGCTTTTCATATGTCTGCTTTTATTTGTCATGGTTTTATATAGCACTTGGACCATTTGACATACAGAACTCGATATTTCCTTACGTTTCATTTTTATTTTATAACTTCTTGGACATTGTATTTGTTAAGGTTATTTGTTTTTAACCCTTTCACATTTTGAGGTTAATTTAACCCTTTGACTCCCGCAACCTACCCACCAACTGCGGAAACATAACCCTTTGACTCCCTCAACCTATCTGCCAGCTTCCTGCAAGAAGCTGGCGGATAGGTTGAGGGAATCAAAGGGTTAAGTTTTTGCTTTACTAGCATGGTTGGCAATATAGGATGCTGGTGGACAGGGTGCAGGAGTCAAAGGGTTAGTATGCTTGCTTGTGTAGAATAACCTGGACTAGTTGTAACTAGTAAAGGTACAACAGAACCTCCTTGAGTAATAAGTGTTTTTGAAGTTTTTGAATGTTTATTTTCACTGGGTGTTAAAGGTATTCACATCATGTAAAGTATCCTGTCTCTGTACCATATTTTGGCATGTCTTCCACTTCACTGCCCTTCCTTTAAAGTGAAAAGAAAGAAAAGAACAAATCAGTTGTTTTGTGTGTGTGTGTGTGTTGCGTGCAAGGGACAATATTTGTCTTGAGGAGTTTTTCAGTACTGCTTTTGTTGCTTTTTGTTTTCTGATGTGCTGTCCTATTTTCATCACTTTTTCAGTGGCTGTGTCCACATCCACCTTACTCTAGTTCCCCAGTACACTACCGAGCCCACCTTCATTCCATCACAGTGCCAAATATTAGCGATCCACAGAATCTATCAGTATCAGGTTGCCATGAGGTCACTCACCACAGGAGAACCTGCACTATAGTAGGATACCTTGGGTGGAGTTCTGTAGTACCTGTTCTTATCCAGTGTAACCTACAGCATTACCATTAAACGATAAATTGCTTAGCTGCAGAGAAAAACTGGATGAATTTCTCCATGTTGTGGAGGCTGCCTCTGTGTTCCCTCCAACAATAACTGCCATGAACCACTAACATCAAAGGCTGACATGAGACATGAACTGTGTCTTGGAACAGAAGCAAAGGGGAACTGAAACAGATTACGATGCTCTGTGTCTTGGAATAGAAACAGAAGGGGACTGAAAACCGATTACAATGATTTGTGTCTTGAAACAGAAGCAGAAGGGGACTGAAACAAGTTACTGTCAGAGTAATACATTCTTGAGAGGGATTGAGGGGGACTGAAAGAAGTTACTGTCAGAGTAACACATTCTTGAGGGGTGGGGGGTGGGGACTGAAACAAGTTACTGTCAGAGTAACACATTCTTGAAGGACCACAGAATCATCTGAAACATTTGTCACATCTCTATGTTGGTTGAGGAGGAGATGAATGAAAACTGGTTGGTTGTTTGCTAATTTGGGATTGGCAGATGCAAAACCTTGAATACGTTTGGTCCACTTCCAGAGTCTGAAATGACCAAATGCGACAGCAATTTCTTAGGTACTTAACTGAAGAAAATTGTTTTTTAGTTTGAATTAGTGGTTCATCCCCAGTTTTTGGATACATATGTATAATGTTGACCCATTTTCTGATCACAGTTGTCTAGATTGTACCTATTTTAGTAAGGAAAGAGAGATTATTGAAATTGCTTGTATGTTTTGATTTTCTGGTTTTACATTTCTTTTTTCTGTTTTCTTTCCTTTCTTTTCTGTTGTACTTTTCTAAGATGATAGGTTGCTTTTGGATTTGTTTTTGTTTGTTAATTGTGACCTCCCACCACGAAATCAGTCTTAACTCGCAGTCAGTCGAAGAGCTCTAGGAGCTGAAAAGGTGACTGAGGGTCTATCTGGGGTGTTTTGACTTTTTCTCAAAATTGATTTCTGTAGACTATAATCTATCCCCCCAGAATTTTTTTTCTTGAAAAAATATTAATCAATTTAAAATAGTATTTTAATGCACTGATCGCAGCAGAAAGAACGCAGTTTCCTACCAAAAGTACCTATTTTTGTCTCTTATTATGAAACGTAGCCTGTACAGTACCCGCACATGTAATAAACTGATGGAAAGCTCTTTGGTGCACCTTTCAGATAATGACAGTGAAAATTAGAAACAAACTTGGTCAAAGCCACCAAATAAAGAAATTTAAGGAAAATGTGTAGGAGAGCACACAAAAACTTTAGAGGCCGTTTTCTCAAAATGGCCGTTATACAACTTAATGACTTTAAACATACATAACTTCTACATTTTTTTGAGTACAAGCTTTATTCAAGTACCAAAATAATCAGCAGAATGTACACTTTCCAGTGATATGTATATCTCAAAATACCCAAAATGCTAGTTATTAAGACTGGTTTCGTGGTGGGAGGTCACAATTGTTAGACTGTCTGAGTATTAATTTTACTATTTTTTCATATGTGGAGAGTGTTTTACATTTAGGTTTGTGGTTTGTTTTAATTGTCACTTGTTTGTTTCTGTTATAGCAATCATTCATCTCTAGTCATTGAGCATTTGATTGGTGGGTTTTAGAATTCATCATATTGTGTTTATCCATCATTTGTGGATGCTACGCTTCTAAAGAAATCTGTGTTTCTTTTATTGTAAATTTATTTATTGTTGAGACTCAGGATTTTTTTTTAAGGATTATGTGTTGTATCAGTAAATATTATATAGGTTTATAACATCAACAGTATACTGTGAAGCCTTTTTTGAACAAACTGAAACTGATAACAGTTCTGCTCAGATACATTACCCAGTGAATGTTGACATGTGCTGAAATAATCAAGGTTGTGTCATAATTGAAAAGTGGTAGTGGCACTGTAGTGGAGCAGAAGACAGAGCTGAAAAACAAACAAGCAAAAGAAGCTGAAAAACAAACAAGCAAACAGAGCTGAAAAACAAACAAGCAAACAACACTCTGAAAAACAAACAAGCAAACAAACATTGAGTTTGAAGTTTAGTTTGAATAATACAAACAAGCAAACAGAGCTAAAAAAACAAGCAAGGAAACAGAGCTGAAAAACAAACAGAACTGAAAAACAAGCAATCAGCTGAAAAACAAACAAGCAAACAGAGCTGAAAAACAAACAAGCAAACAGTAAGTTTGAAGTTTAGTTTGAAGTTCTGAATAATAGTCAAGGTTGTCTCATAACTGCATGGTCACTGGTGGCTGTAGTGGAGCAGAAGATGGTGTTGAAAAACAAAAACAAACAAACAAACCAACCAAAAAAGCAAGCAAACAGTAAGTTTGAAGTTTATTCAAGATGGAATTGCCACACTCAGACAATTGTAGTGTACGATCCATCAGATTTGCCATTTGTTAACTGTTAGGCAACTTGAGTCTGAGCAAAACTTTACGTGGCACTGCTAGTGAAAAATCATTAAAAATCATGATTTGGGGTCTTGGCTGATTTAGACTTTATAAAGTGTCTACAAACTGCCTATATGTGTTATTTGAATAAAATATACTTATAGATATTTTTATTTTGATGTTTTGTTGAGTGGGTGTGCGTGAAAATGATGTAAAATTTTGTAAAATTTGTCAAAAGTTGTAAAAAACGCTAACTTTCGAACTCAATTTCGCTGTCTTTCACCTCGTCAATACTAGCAGACGACCACTCAAAATGTAGGGCAAGGAACGGCCTTCACCTTTACATATTCGGTGTTTCGTAAATACCAGTCACGGAAACACACGAAGCTGAAAAGTAGAGCAACTGTCGATTGCCGAAGATAGGGCTCCTCACACAAACGCGAAAGCTCATTGGCCAAAAATGACATCATAGCCTTTTCTCAAATTCTGATTGGCCGAATGGCTTAGCGACAGCCACTTCCGTTCAAAGCGTCTTCGTTCGCATTTCAATCGATTCAACACATTTTTTGTACTTTTTCATTCATTATCTTGTACCAGTTTTGATAAAAGATGCCTAAGGGCCACAAAGGGAGAAAGTTCGCTACCCTGCATAAGTTTGGGGCACGGAAAAGAAGGGGGAAGAAAGTTTCGACTGCTGCAACAGCACCAGTAACAGCAAGCGAGCCACAGCCTTCGACTTCAAAACAAACCGATGACGAGCCACACACTGTAGCTTCGGAGCAAAAGATTCGCGAGTTTCTGGCTCGAGAAAGGAAATTAGAGTCAGACTCTGACAGTGATCTGAGCAGTGAAATGACTGACGTGGCCAAATCTGACGACCCTGGCCCATATGGAGCTCAACAAGCACCTGTGCAAGGAATGAACATGATCATCAACCTGATGTGTCTGCAATCTCTCTTTGCACGCTGCCTGTGCCCAGATTGTAAAAAGCCGGTGAGTAAACTTATTCATGTGTGTATGAGTGTGTGTAGTGATTGAGAGTGTGAGTGTGTGTTTGATTGAGTGTGTGAATGACTGTGTGTGAGTGTGTGAGTGAATGTGTGTGTGTGTCACTGAGTAAGAAATTGAGCTGGCATTGTTATTTCACATGTTTTTTCAATGTTTTTGTTGTTGTTTTTTGCTTTTTTTTTATCATGTGCATGTCAGTACTGTGTGAAGAAGTGAACTGGCATTATAATTTCATCTGCCTATCTTCTTTCTATGTTGAGTCTGCATTTCTTACACCAATTAGTGTGTGTATGTGTGTGTGTGAACATGCTGCTCTTTCAGCTGTGTATCAGTTCATGACTGTTCATGATTTGAACTTTATTTTCCCTGGATTCACTAAAAAAAAAAAAGGAAACACCCAAACAAACAACACACACACACACACACAGTTATAATAACATGGCAAACAAAGTATATTATATGCAAGTATATTGTGTATCTGTTCTTTTGCTTTCAGTCTCTACATGTTATGGAGGGAGGTGCTGGTTTACGGAGTGGGTCAGCCTGCACCCTGGAGGTGATCTGCAGTGACTGTGGCTCCATCTCGTCCGCTCTTGTGGATGTGATGGTGGAGTTGGAACTGACTGCCAGCACCTTCACTACTGACTATATGGAACAGGCAGATATCCAGAGGGTCCAGCATGCCACCAGGAAGTCATCAGAGAAAGAAAAAAAGAAAAGAAAAGTGGTGGAAACAATCAGTCGGCGAGAGCGTCAAGAGAGAGAAGAAAGGGAGGGGGTGGTCTATGGGGCAGGGCAGTTCTAGACACACAGTTGTATTGTTTTTGTGTTCCTTTTATTTTTGTAGCATTACCAAGACATTTCCTACACTGTCAGTTTGTTCATTATGTACTTTTTACAGACTTGTGTGCATGTACAAGGACTATGAATTTTTGAAAGCCATTTTCTCAAAACAACAGTTTTCGCCACCCTAACATTTTAGCCTCGTGTTTTGGGACACTTGTTGTAAAGCTATAGACTTGAAAATTGGCTGGTATATGGAAAAGGGGCTGCTAAATACAATGATGGCATCAGAAAATGGGTATCTGCTCTACTTTGTGCTGTGAATTTTTTTGTATGGGCTAGCGGCAGTAATATAAATTCCCCAAAATATGACCATATGATATGACCTATCTCAGGCATTATACAATTCAAAATGTACTCTGTTGTGTGGTTTGGACCTAGTACTTTATTAGAAAAGTATTCCAGCTGTTAGAAATTGCTTTTGTCTTCCAGTGAAATGAAGGCTAAAATAGTAAGTAGAATTCGGCCAGTAAAAACAACCTTTTTTTTTCTGAAGCTGTTACTGAAGCTAGAGTCTTGAAATTTTACACAGGTTCTCTTATTAACATGTTTATGTACTGTGCAAAATTTCATAACAATCCATTGTATAGTTCCTGAGAAACACAAATGGCCCAAAATGCACTAGCGGTGCCACCTTTATACATTAACAAGGTCTTGAAATGGAAGGGGGAAGGTGGAGAGTGGGTGGTGAACAGGAACTATGAAACACTGAGCTGACACCCCCAGAATGATTGGAGTAATAAGATGGGATAACAAACAGGCCAGTTTTCTTGTTACTGCCTTGTGGTTGTCTTGGGAGTGACCAAGGCTAAGAGAGTAAACTCTGACAGAAAATCACCACTGCCTTCTGGTTGTCTCAGGACAGACCAAGGCTAAGGGAGTAAACCCTGACAGAAAATCATCCCTCACTGCCTTGTGGGTACTTGTGGGAATGAGAAAGGTAGTGGAGAGTCAGTACAAAAAGCGATGGAAGGCAACAGGGAAGCACAATGGTACCGTCCCAAGAACATCATGGCCAGACAGAAAAATAAAAAAGCATGGCCAGACAGAAAAATAAAGAAGAACAACATAAGTATAGGCTTTACTTGAACATCTTCATCCGGTAGGGAAAATCATGCTGAGCAGGTGACACCAGACCATCATCAGGCTACCGGTACTGTGATCACATTAAAAAATACATGCATTACAACATGGAATGTTTGAACAATGCTCTAAAACGGAAAACTAGAAAATGTCAAAGCAGAAATGGAAAGATTGAACATCAATATCTTAGGGCTAGGAGAGGTGAGGTGGGAGGGAGCAGGCAAGATAACATTGAGCAAGCATAGAACTATATGTTCTGGAGGGGAAACACATAAAAGAGGAGTAGGCATCATAATAGACAATGACAAGTCAAAGTCCATAAAAGGATACTGGGCTATATCAGACTGTGTTTTACTAGTTAGATTGAAGGGCGAGCCATTTGATATTAACATCGTGCAAGTACATGCACCAACATCCACAAGTACTGATGAAGAAATTTATAACTTCTATGTGGAATTAGTGATAGTCAAGGTTCAGTGTTGTATCACAGGACATTGCATGTACAATAATAATGGGAGATTTTAATAATAAAGTGGAACAGGAAAAAAGAGATGACATAGCTGAACCTCATGTCCTTGGCACATGAAATGAAAGGAGAGAGAAACTTGTAGAGTGGGCACAAATATGTGAATTCATAACAGGAGACACTTAGTTTGAGCAACCTAACAAAAGAAAATGGACATGGGTGAATCATGGAGATAGCACAAGAAATCAAATTGATTTTATCCTGATAAAGAAGAGATTCAGAAATTCTTTACTGATAGCAAAAACATTACCAGGCACAGACTGCAACAGTGATCACAATCCTGTAATGAGAAGATTCAAGCTGAAACAAATTGAAAATAACATCAAACTAGATCTTGGTCTCTTAAATACTGATGAATCAACTTGTGCAAGATTTAGTGTATATATTCAAAACAAATTCAATGCCCTGGACGATGTCGGAGACACTGAGGAACAATGAGCATATTTGAAAAACTCGGTAAATGAAGCTTGTAAAGAAATCCCTAGTTTTATTTTGCATTCCCACTATCTTTCTTTGATAATCATGGCATTTGGGGTGGTATTAACTATTCGCCATTGAGCAAATTGAAAATTAACTTGAGACTGTTGAGAGGCAGCAAGTTATTATAATAAAAAGAAATATTGTAATCTGTTTGTAAGGCTCATGTCTTTTTCATATTATTAGAATTAAAGTCAGATAAACAGCCATGTTAGCGTAGAGCTTGAGCTCCTGCCTTCTAGTCTGATTGCACTAGTTTGAGCGTGGCTCAAGAAAAACTTTGTGCATGTGACTTTCAGTCTATCCAATATGAATGGATACCTGTCCCTGCCAGGGTTTGGAAAGCAAAACAGCGAGGGAAAGAAAAGGAATTCTGCCTTTACATTGTAAGCCCTGAGAAAAATTGAGGTCTCATTCATCTCACTCCCCTTTGACCACAGGATAATGGGAAAACATTTGCCTTTTATATATGAAAACACCTATAATGTCTTCTTGAGTAATCTGAAACTGAGACAGTTGATATATTTCAATATGCATCAGTTTTAATTAACAACAAAATTACATTAATAACCTGTTCATAAGGATGCTGTCATAACTTGTGTTAAGTTTTACTTTATTTGGACATACAGCAATTTTAAGCCTTTGGCTCCTGCACCCTATCCACCAACTGCAAAAACTTAACCCTTTGACTCCCTCAGCCTATCCACCAGCTTCCTGCAGATAGGGTGAGGGAGTCAAAGGATTAAGTTTTTATTTTGCTAGCATGGTTGATAATGCAGGATGCTGGTGGACAGGGTGCAAGAGTCAAAGGGCTAATCAACAATAAAACTAATAACTTATTTATAAGGATGATGTCCTAACTTGTTTCTAATCAACAACAAAACTGATAACCTATTTATAAGGATGATGGCCTAACTTGTTTCTAATCAACAACAAAACTAATAACCTATTTATAAGGATGATGTCCTAACTTGTTTCTAATCAACAACAAAACTAATAACCTATTTATAAGGATGATGTCCTAACTTGTTTCTAATCAACAACAAAACTAATAACCTATTTATAAGGATAGTGTCCTAACTTGTTTCTAATCAACAACAAAACTAATAACCTATTTATAAGGATAGTGTCCTAACTTGTTTCTAATCAACAACAAAACTAATAACCTATTTATAAGGATGATGTCCTAACTTGTTTCTAATCAACAACAAAACTAATAACCTATTTATAAGGATGATGTTCTAACTTGTTTCTAATCAACAACAAAACTAATAACCTATTTATAAGGATAGTGTCCTAACTTGTTTCTAATCAACAACAAAACTAATAACCTATTTATAAGGATAGTGTCCTAACTTGTTTCTAATCAACAACAAAACTAATAACCTATTTATAAGGATGATATCCTAACTTGTTTCTAATCAACAACAAAACTAATAACCTATTTATAAGGTTGATGTCCTAACTTGTTTCTAATCAACAACAAAACTAATAACCTATTTATAAGGATTGTGTCCTAACTTGTTTCTAATCAACAACAAAACTAATAACCTATTTATAAGGATAGTGTCCTAACTTGTTTCTAATCAACAACAAAACTAATAACCTATTTATAAGGATGATATCCTAACTTGTTTCTAATCAACAACAAAATTAATAACCCTATTTATAAGGATGATGTCCTAACTTGTATTGTTTACCTTTACTTTTTGCTTGTTCTGGGAGATGTCGCAGTGACATGAAGCTGACGTTTGGCAGCAAATTGGGAAGTCTGGCATAGAGTTATTTTGTAAGTGTGGAGTGTCTGCCACTCTCATCTTATCGGCATGATTGTGGTCATTTTCTGGCTCTAAAGCCTGAGCATCTGGTGTTGTAAGCTCGGCGTGGGTGACTGGCATCTTGGTCAAGTGGCCCAACCACTTGCTCCACCGTTGTGTGATGCAGTGGTTGACAACTGTTTTCCAATCATCTTTCAGATATCTTCATTTCTGTTATGTCTCTTTTGGTATTGCCTATAGCTGTTCTTTGGAAGTCTCATCTCACAGGTAACTTTCGGTTATTTTAACTGGTATCAGTGCAATTAATCTGGGAAACAGGCATGAAAATCATTTTACCTTTGTAATGTAGGTGGTTAAGGTTTTTGTTGTTAAATCTTCAACTCACATTAATGTTACTGAAATGTTTTGGACAGAATACAGATGTTAAGGTGTTGGAGTGTGTGCATTGAAACTCCTTGTATTTCATTGAGAGAACTTAAATAAAGTTGATTAAAAGTAGCATATAAGCGTTGAGTGATACTTTAATATGCTGTGTGTGTGTGTGTGTGTGTGTGTGTGTGTGTGTGTGTGTGTGTGTGTGTGTGTGTGTGTGTGTTAAATAAAGTTTATTAAAAATAGCACATGTGTTGAGTGATACTTTAATATATCTTGTGTGTGTGTTGTGTGTGTGTGTGTGTGTGTGTGTGTGTGTGTGTGTGTGTGTGTGTGTGTGAAGTAAACATAATAAAATAACACATCAACTTTTGAATAACTCTTTTCCTGTGTGTAATGTACACAAACCAAATTCAGACATCTTGCAATACCTGTGTAATGTACACAAACCAAATTCAGACATCTTGCAATACCTCTTGAATAGCATTTATTTTGAAATAAAAGAATGGTTTATATGACATTCTCTTCCATCTGCATTTTGTTTTGTTTTGTTTGTTGTCACATACAATGAAAAAGTGTTTTTTAAGCTCAATTTAACTTAAAAAGGTGTGTTGGGGGGTGGGGGGTGGGAGGGATTGTACCATGTTGATTGGAGAAGGGTATGTTTGTTTGTCTTGTTTGTTTCTTGTTATTATTTTAACCAAAGCTAGGATATTTTATCTATTCCAGAGCAGTGAATGCCTAGGTCTGAATATGCTGAGCCTGATCTTGGGATTACAGTATCTCAGAAACCAACTACACAATATGATTTTGTGTGTGGTGTTACATGCAGGAACAGTATTCATATTCATGGATTATCAAAATTAATTTCTTTTGTTGCAGTGTGCCTAACACATAGACATGTTTCACTTTTAAAGAAATCTATGCCCATTTCAGATTACGCTTCTCTCAACTTAAAACTCACAGGTTCAGCTATAATAATCGTGATATGTTGCCAAAACAATTTTTATGCCCTCTAGAGAGAGTGGAAGATGAAGAACATGTGTTTTTCAGATGGAAATGTAACCGTGAGTTTATGAAAGAAGTTAATGTGTTGGAAAAAGAAATGATAAGGTAGTGTTATAGAAGCAAACAAAGAACAATCAGTGTTTCAAATTGCAAAATGCATGTGTAGAGCATTTAAAAACTCACCATGTGGCGATTGATAAGATATGAAAAGAAGAAATGAGCTCAGAATGTAAATCTTATGAACATATTTACAGTTTATATGTGGATAAGTTGTCCTTACTATTTAAAAAGATTTCCTGGGAAAAGAAACATGAATGTATTCCTTTCATATGTATATGCTTTACAACCATGTACATGTGATCGATCTCCAGTTCAGTGCTGACTAATACATCAGGGAAGTTAGCTGATTTGTTGTTGTTGTCTTTTGTGTTCACTTGACAAAGGAAAATTGGAAGAAAATTTTACCTGTGTTGTTTTGTTAATTACGCACATGTCCTCATTCCATTTCCTTGTGTTTCTGCACTTTTCATATGGTTAATTTCAATCTCCCACCCCCCACCATGAAATGAACCAATGTCCCAGATTTAATGAATAAACTATTTACTCATTCAATTGTTCTCTGATTGCAACAAATACTGCAGTCTTAATCACTGATTATGTCTCTTGAAATGCACTTTGTCAAAGATCATAACGAAACACAGCAATATTCGAGGCTCACCATATCAAAGATCAGTTGTATTTGAGTGAAAAGATACAGATGGTGTGAGAGTGAAGTGAACAAATCATGGTACAATACAAGAGATTCAGTGGTTGGGGTGGGGGTGGGGGATTGAAAACAGTTGCATAATGACACATTTGTATGATGACACCGACAACAAATAGCAAGGCTTTTGAATGTTTTTTTTCACCCTCAGTCATGGATCTACAGAAGGTAAACATGGAACTATTACTGGCACTGATGGAAGAATTTTAATGACTGAATTAATTTGGAATGTGTTCAAGTCATCACACTTTGTACAATTAAATCTACTAGAAATTATTCAGAGCTTACTCAAGAGGGATTCAATGCACCTGGATGATTTTGTTAGTGCACCACATAATTTGCCATCTGTTATCTAACAGGCTTCCTGAACCTGCAGCACAATTTGGAGTTTGTTCAAGACGGATTCATCACACACAGATAATTCCATATGTACTCCAACCATAGGTCATATTATGAGGTAAGGGAATTAGAGCACCTGGTTACAACAGGAAAGCTGGGGGGAAAGAGTACACCAGGTAGACCCAGGGAGAAAATATTGGACAGACTTGAGGGGTGGCTGAAGACAGAGGGTGGAAGATGTGCTTGCGGCGACAAGGGATAGATGCATATGGAGGGCCATGATCACACACACACACACACACACACTCTCTCTCTCTTCTGTCCCCCTCTCTCTCTTACACACACACACACACACACACACACTCTCTCTTTCTGTCCCCCTCTCTCTCTTACACACACACACACACACACATACACACACACACACACACACACACACACACACACACACACACACACACACACACACACACACACAACACACACATATCAGTGTTAATAAAGTTAACATTACTGGCAGAACATGTGAATCAGAGATCATACATTCCTTTTCACTGTACAAACTATGTGTTGATGCCACTATTCTGTGACAAATATTTTTAATTTGGAAGAGCTGAGTTTGATAAACAAACCAAAATGTATATAAATCTAAGCAATCTAATTGTAATCAGTCTGTGAGTTAAATTTCATAATGCTGACAGATATTTTGTAGTTATTACTCAGCGATTGTAAACAACTAAAAAAAGAAAGCGGCGGTATGTGTGTGAATGCTTACACATGGAGTGTGGGAGGGATTCACTGATCTTTTTGTTCCTTGAGTCAAAATGACGTCAACACGGCTTCCCCCTGTTCTAATTATAGCAGGTGGCGTTGACGGGGAAGTGATTCACAATTCCTCAAGATGGCGGAGAGGTGTCGCGCGGAATTGGCTCAACTGATGAGGGAAGATGGAAATAACGAATGTGCAGATTGTGGAGACGCAGGTAGATAGCATATTTACGTTGTTGCTTATATCAGTTACAGTACTGGAGCTGTCATGTTGATTGTAATCAGCATCAGGCTCCAATAACTTGCACCTGATGTTGGATTGCAGACGACATTTTTCACTCTCAGACTCTGACCTGAAGTAGGCTATTGGGGGGGTCTGGCTTCAATTTTGACCCAGATACAGGCTTATTATTTTAAAGCTGTTTTGTGTTTCGGCGAGATGACCGACTTTTCATTATGTTTTTCCATTGTGTTTATATTTGGAACATTTTATGTTTGTTTTAAAACGTTGCAGTAAAAAACAGTCTATGCAAAATGTCGATCCCCAGATGGGTCATGATTTTTAGTCCCAGTCACGCAGTGCCACTCACCCGCGATATGTTTATGGTTTGATGCGAGTGTGTTTATGACATCCCACGTAAACAAGTGCATGTAATTATAGACACGTCAGTTTATGGTGTATAAAGGTGTGCATGCTCGTATGATTGTTTTTGATTAGGCCTAAACGTTTAATGCTAATAATACAGTAGGCCTAATAGACCAGTAATAGACTTTTTTTTTTTTTTTATAGAGAATGCATTAGAAATTGCTTTTAAATGATTATGAACCAGCGGCTCCAGTTTTGCATAAAAGTGATCGGATGGGCCGGGTCTGGGGGAAATGAGAAATGTGACAGATGCAAAGGATGGATTTTTGATACATTAGGGGACTGTTCAGAATGACAGGCCAGTAAACAGAGCTTTATGATTTAAAGATTTATCATTGTGGTTGTCTTATTTTTGCTATACTAACTACAGAGCCAGGAAAGTACAGCAAGTTGTAATGACAGCTGTGTCACGAATACTTGTAAATAGAACATAGGGATGCAAATCGTCACAACCTTGCCAAAACACAACACATGATTTCAAAGTATTATTTATAACAGTTTTAGGGAGTTAGTGCTAGGGATAGATAGTAATTAGTAAGAGTTAAAAAAAATTACACAAGGATAGGCAGGCATTTACAATTGTAAAAGTCTTAATGAAAACAGAAAGTAAAGCAAAAAAGAAGCTAAAGATGGGTATAGGGAAAGAAATTTTCAAGGATTTAACATGCAAGAATGTAATACAAGTTAAATTCAAAAAGCAGATGTCAGATAAGCAAAAATCCATCTAAAACAGCTGAGAGAATCTTATGAAAAATATAGAAACAGCTGAGAAAATTTTGCTAACATGTTTTGGTAACACTAACAGACACCAGATATCTGACACAGACTGATACATATGCATCCAGGTTATATCATATATGAAATTGAAAACAAGATGGTCAAGTTATTCTAACATTGTCCCGTTTACATAAAAACAAACAAACAAAAAGAAAAAAATCAGTCACCCTCTTTTCCAATTACTTCTTTAGAAATAAATAAGATGAATGAATTGTTGGGTGTTGTGGTGTGTGTGGTGTGTGTTGTGTGTGTGTGTGTGTGTGTGTGTGTGTGTGTGTGTGTGTGTGTGTGTGTGTGTGTGTGTGTGTGCAGGTTCTCATGCATGGTGGAGAAGGGGATAATTGCACAGTTTTTGTGTGTGTTTATTTTCACATTTTGAAACAGAAATGACAGTAGAAGCTGACCATGTTTTTGATCTGTTCTGTCTGTATTGTAGAAGGTCAGATTATACAGAAACAAAAAGTATGATGTCATATGAATATACAGTATCTTTTCATATACGCATGTGTTAGATTTTTAGAGCCTAAAGTAAAAATAGAGAATATTTTGATGATGTAATCATGTTTGTATAAATTCCTGGTTTTGTTATTGAAAATAAACACTAAAAAATAAACAAACACTGAAACAGCCAAACAAACAAAACTTCAGCATTGCTTAAATTTTAGCATTTGGTTGTATATGTTCATGACAATGAGAGAAAACACTTTTTTGAAATCGGTGATGATATCCATAGTAGTTAGTACTGTATAATTATTGACTTTAGATCAGATCTTGAGGAGCATGGATAGCTCTGTGAGTGAATAATAAAAATGTAATGGACTCTGAGAAGTGAATTAATATAGGCAAAATATGAGAAAATGGATGCTTTTGGTTAGCCTGCATGTAAAGCAGCCCCCGATTACCTGTCAAGCCTATGTTCCCTCACGTACCCTCCGCTCTGCCTCCGATCCTCTGACTTTTCGCTTTCCACGCACTAAGCTCAATACCTATGGTCCACGAGCCTTCTCTGTTTCTGGTCCGCTCTCCTGGAACAAACTTCCTCTCTCAGTCCGTCAGCAACCTACTTTTGTCTCCTTCAAGTCCGCTCTCAAAACTCACCTTTTCTCCTCTGCATAAAATCCTGACCTCACTCAATCCCCTCTGCAGCCTGTCTCCACTCGGAGGGGAATCACATTGCAATATATAATTGTATATAATATGCTCTCTATAATTTTCCATTGCTTTTATTCTTTCTCCCCATTTATAGCTGTGTGCGTGTGTGTGTGTGTGTGTGTGTGTGCGCGCGTGTGTGTGTGTGTGTGCGTGAGTGCGTGTGTGTGCGTGAGTGCGTGTGTGTGCGTGCGTGCGTGTGTGTGTGTACGTGCGTGCGTGTGTGTGTGTGTCTGTTTCACTTTCAGCGCTTAGATTTGATTTTATCAAGATTTTGCGCTATATAAATATTGTAATTATTATTATTATGAAGACTTAAGATAGGCAAGCCATATTGATATTCTTCCTTTATGTCATGTCTAGATGATAAGAAAAATTTTTGACCTTGAAAATAACCAGAGGTCAGTGATATTTAGTGTTGTTTTTAATGTTGGTATTTGGCTGTAAAAATAAAATGAAAACTACATTTGATAGATAAATCTCCGAGTTATGATGAGATACATATATTTCAAGATGCTCTTATTGTGATCCTGGAATTATGCCAGTCATTGAAACTTCAGTGTTGGTGAGCTTGACTAGAGGTATTGTTAAAGCTTTGTAAGCAGTTATGTTCACTTTGATCTGTAAGGGTGATACTTCAAACAAATAACAAATTGAGGTTTAGTTATATGGCCTGACCATTTCAGTAACAGTGGCTGAGATTGGCATAGATGTACACTGTATATATATATATATACTAATACTATAGTAATAGGCATACAGTGACTCTTCCAAAAAATGAAAATAATCATAGTATAATCTGCCAAAAATAAAAATGATTGAAATGTAATACACGACTGAAAGGATTCTATTTGAAATTTTTATAACTCAGAAGACATTCCAGATTTTGTTCTTCTTAGGGTCATTGTGACCTTGAGGAGGTATGTGAATGTAATAAAACTTAACTTAAAGCGAGGACAGTGGTAGACTGTAACTTTATGGGAAGGGTTTCTGTGGCTTTGGGTTGGGGGTTTTGTTTGCACCAGCCCCAGGCCAGATACAAAAATAATGAGAAAAAGACTGAAACTTTCCTACTGCTGGGTCCAATGTGAGAAAAAGAATGGCGTTTGTTTGTTTGTAATCTTATGCTTGACAAAGGCCAGTTGGCCGAAAATTTGCGTCTGTCTTGTCTTGTATTAAATACGCGTTCTTATTCTTCTTTCATGTTTTTTCTGGTTCCTGTTTGCTTGAACGCGGGCAGTCGCACTTGATTTGGATTTCGTTTTACTTACTTACAGCCCAATATGCTAGTTGTGTGTAGGGCTGCAACAAAGGCCCACCATTTCTGTCTGTTCAGGGCCAGCCTGTGTAAGGTATCCAAGTGTGTTTCGAGGTCTTAAGGTTTCCTCTTGTTGTTTGTCACAGGTGTTCTTAAGTTTTCCTCTCTAGCAACTTCTTTCTGGTGGCCAGTGAAGAGCAGTCCATGAGATGTTGTCCTGCTGTCTTCAGGTGACATGCCCAACAAAATTGCCATTATAAAGAATTTTTAGTCCTTCAGACTGAGGGCTTTTCCTCAAACATTAGTTTACAAAACTAGCACAGAACTAAAGAAAATAATGAAGCTGACATGTATGATGTAATATTCATAATTTTAAACATGCACCTCAGAAGTATCCTGTGATTCCCCAGTTCTTGAATGCTGTTTTGGCTTGGCCGATTCTGCTGGCTATTTCTGATGTGTATCTGCCATCGGATGAAATGATCGTTCCCAGGTATTTAAACGTATCAACCTGTCTCAAGGTTGTGCCGTTTGCTGTTATTTTGCATGAGGGGATTTCATGTTTTTTACTAATCACCATGACTTCAGTCTTCCTGCTGTTTAGTTCCAACCCTTTACCTTTGCTTTCTATTTCTAGTAGGCCTATATTCTCAAGGTTTTGTAGGTCCCTTTTATTTTCTTCAGTTAGCACAGTGTCATTTGCATATTGAATGTTGTTTATCATTTTTCCTTCAACCTTTAATCCATGGTCTTCCTCTAGGTTTCTCATGATATTTTCGCTGTAAAGTGAAAACAGATCTGGTGACAAAACACAACCTTGTCTGACTCCTCTTTTGATGTTTTGGAAAGAGCTTACATAATACATTGTTTTCTATTCTCATTGCAGCTGTTTGTTCCCAATACATATTTCTGATTATTCATAGATCTTTTCCATCAGTATTAAGTCTTTCTAGTTGGTTGATCAATTCTTCATGTCTTATCCGATCAAAAGCCTTGGTATAATCAACAAAGCATAAATATAAATCCTTAGTCATCACGACTGACCTCTGTATGATAGTTCTTAGGATGTATATGGCTTTAATAGATTTTTTTTCCTTCCACAAATCCACATTGTTCTTCTGCTATTTCTCTTTTGATTCTATTCCTTGTCCTCATCATGATAATTCTTAATAGGATTTTTGTTACATGTATAACTCATCAAACTGATTGTGCGATGGAGTTCGCATTCTACAGCCCCTGTCTTCTTTGGAAGTGTAATCAAAATTGATTTTGACATATCTTTGGGGATTTTTCCAATGTCATAAATTTCATTTAGGAGGACTTATTTTTTCAATACCAAATTTCTCCAGGGCTTCAATCATGTCTGTAGTAATGTTATCATGATGTCACCCTCATAGCTGGTGAGCTGTATTTTCTAGTTGGCTGCTCAGCTGATGCATGTCATCGGAAGCACTGTTGAAGTATGCCTTTTGATCAAGGTTAACATACACAGTATTTGTATGAAGGTACTGCAGCATGAAGTCACTATATGTGCTGCAGAGCAAGTTCTGATTTCGTTTGCTATGATTTATAAACAATAAAGAGGATCACTTCTGTTTAAATCATGCCTTTTTACTCATTTGTCTATTTTAGAAAAGGCCAAGTAGTAAAATAAGATTAAGCACTAAAACAAAGATTGTAACATTTGTTCCACGAGCATACTTTATATTTAAACGCTTATGCTGCGTACGTGAGTTTTGGTATTTTGTTAGTATTCTGGTCAAGTCCATTTTCCTGTCAGGCAGTCCACATTCTGCATACAGACTGATAGATCATAGAGGTTTAGTTAAAAGTTAATAATGTGCTCCACAGAACAGGCAGGAAGGAAAGTTAATTAACTTCCTTTACATAGAAATGTATGTGTGGAGTTCATGTTTGTGTGAATAGTAATGCAGGAACTCATTTCCATGCATTTAAACTCAAAAGTTTTGCTGCTTATCAATGAAAAAGAATGTTTGCAAAATATGTGCTCAGTGCACCAGCAGCATATTACATTGATGACGTGAAAGTAGTGTGTAATATTGATTGTTTAGACTGTTCATACAATTACAAGGTTAGGATTTTGTCTCGACATTTGAATGTTCAAAATAACGTCCTTAATCAGAGAGGGGGAAAAACAACAATAAACCTGTTTTAACAGTGCGTGTATGCATTTATTTGAAGGAATCATCAAAGCAATCACATAGTTTTTTTTTAAATTTATTTATAAATGTTAACAAAATTCTGCATTTATGCATAACCATTATGATAAAATGGTACATAATTGGAAGCTGAAGCACAAGCAACACTGAGGAAACTAAAACATATATATAATTATGTAATTGGAAGCCTAAACACAAGCACACACTCAGTTTTATACCCCTACACACAGTGTTGCATAATTGATGTCTGTATTCAATAGGCACCCTGGAATGAACACATGACACACCATGGATTCGGAATACATAATTGTCTTTCTTTCATGATTCACATAGGCATATTATGCCTGGACTTACATAACACACACACATACACATAGTGACATACGTTCATACACACACATACACACTCTCTCTCTTTCTCTCTCACTCTCACACACACAATGTATTATTTATATATACACATGACACAATATAACACAGCAAAACACAACCACACATAACACACACACACACACACACACACACACACACACACACACACACACACACACACACACACACACACATACACACACACACACACACACGCATACATGGTCTTAGCCACAGATGCTTCTTTTTTGTTTGTCTGTCTAAGTGTAGTATCATGAGTGTTGTGGGGAGAAAGAGCTGAAGGTTAGAAATGAGCTGGAAGGCCTAAAGAAAGGACAGATGCTTACAAATTCACAAAAAATGTGTTTACAATCTGTTTCACAAGCACACCCTTGCATGTAACTTCACACAAGCACACATGTTGACACACACATGTCCACAGTTATGTATTGATTAGTGATTGACACATTTTCAGTTTCACTTCTTTTCTTTGCTCAGATCCTTGCAATCTTTTTCTGGATTTGTAAACTTTATGGATTCACCCTTAGTTGAGTTTTGTCATTTGAACAAGGTAAAATAGGATCTCAAGATTTTGCCTGCGCATATGGCTTATGCACGTGATTGAGCTTCTGTTGTCTGTCTGTCTGTTTTTCCAGTGAGGTGTAGTTTTCTTTTTGAAATGGTTGTATCCTTGATATGGCTCTGTGCAGTTGGTGGTGTTTCTTTTTCATTTGCTTTAAAAGTGGTGTGTTTGTTTTCAAAGTGAAAGTTTAAATGGTGTACATTTTGAAGAATCAAGGAACAGAGTGTGATTGAGTATTTTAAGTGTACGTGTGCTTGTTTATTCTCATTTTGTTTGTTTGTTTTGTTTTATTTTATTTTATTTTATTTTATTTATTGTTTATTACTATTAATAGTATTATCATTTTTTTTTTTGCTGTCTTATATTTTGTTTTACATCATGTCCATTGCCCTTAAACCACTCATGTCTGCTTTCCAACATACTTTCACTTCCAGACTACTGAAAGTGAGGTCACTATGATGCCCTGGCATGAAGGGCCATAGATTCTGAGACTATTTTATTTTTTCCAGTACGCAAAAATAATCATGAGAATGGAGATGATAGTGATGATGTCGTGAAGTTCGTAGAGTCTAGAACATTTTTTTCCAGAATGTGAAAGTAATCATGAGTGTGGAAATGGTAGCTATGATAGTATGAAGTTCCATTTTAGATTCAAACTGAATGATAGACTGTACTCTATGATTCCTTTGATGATATGTATCCTGGCATCAGCCAGGCCTGAGAGATACAAATCTGCAGCAGTGGCTGGGAAATCTAAGCCACACCCTCAAACACACATCTGTGAAGTGGATAAGACTCAGCTGTGTGATTCCAGTCTTAACAGTAAGCCCATAAAGTAATAATACTCACAGTACTAGGTATAAGTTGACTGATCACCATAGGCTGAACAGAGGAGAGTTCAAACTTCCAGCCTATCAGTCAACAATCCATTGAGCTAATTGTTTTGCCACAGTGAGTGGTTGTGTGTTTTTTTTTTTATATATATATGTGTGTGTGTGTGTGTGTGTGTGTGTGTGTGTGTATGTGTGTGAGTGAAGTGTTCACGTAGGAGTTATGTGGAACGTTTTCAGCTGAAGGTGATTGAATTTGTTTATAGATTTAGTGAAGATTTGATCGAAATTGTTTAGTATTTACGTGGGCGGCTTCAAGGACAGTATAATTGATATCTTGTTAGCAATGTACCACTTTCGCATAGCAATTGATTTCATTGACTGCTTGCCAAGTTGTATTATTACCTCTAACAGGAGATAATTGGTCACACTATCTCATTGTATGTGAGAAACTCTTGAGGCGGTTTTCAGGTCAATGTAACAATAGTTTATTTTAAACAACAATTATGTTATTGATTGCTGTGATATGAATGAGGCTGAACTAATGTTTTCTCATAATTATAATGGTCATAGTAACTATAGTTTTTGTTAGGTGGGCGGATGCTTGTTTTCCCATCTTTTAGGGATTTTTTTCTGTTTTGTTTCAATTTGATTTTACTGACCTGTGACCTCAAGAGTTTTGGGCATTTTTTTCACAATGCTTTAATGATGCATGATGATGGTTATGATTATCATGATGCTGTGGGATTCCGTTCTGGAACAAGACACAGTGACAGGGCTGTACTCTGTGCTTCCTTTCATATTATATTCTGGCATCAACCCGGTCAGAGAAATACAAGCACTTTCACTGTTGATGAGGAAATTTGAGGACTGATGGGTTTCAAACTCACAAATTTCCAGTCAGTAGTCCATTGCACTAACCACTACACCTCAGCAACTGGTCATAAATTTTGTTTTACTCTAACTATGAAAGAGACTGCAATATCAATTGTCAGTCACTCAATTTGAATGAAATCTAAATCAAGGCTTGTGCCATGATTATTTCAGACCTTCTCCATCACATGGCACTAGTGGTGTTGGTGCATATGGAATTCATTTAAGTGTGAAGACACTGTCTTGAGAAACTCAACCTGAAAATCTAAGTGACTGGCCATGTTCAAATAAATATGAACTAGAAAAATACAAAAGTAGTATCAAAATATGTATTCACACACACACACACACACACACACACACACACACACACACACACACACACACCACACACACACACACACACACACACACACACACACACACACACACACACAATTTTGTGTATTTATGTTGTCTTTTGTGTGTGCTAGACAAAAACCAGTTGTCAAACGTTTGCATCTGCCTTGTTTTGTTAAATACATCTTCTGTTTTCAGTTTTTTTCTGATTCCTGAAATGTTCTCATGTTCACAGTCAGGGAAAAATATCTGCAGTCTTCTTGATCTCGAGAGAAACTTGAAAACAGTCCTTCATTCTTTAAATTCCCAACAGAGAAGAATTCCTATTTAAGTTGTTAAGTCAAGGAAATCATCCAGACTAGATTGTCATTTCCTTTTCTTAGTCACTGGTGACCGACCATCTTGTCCTGTGAGTTCATGTCAGTTGTACCCTGTCAGCTGCTGAAACTTGACTCCTTCTCTCTCTCTCCATATCCACCAGCTTACCCAGGAAACCAGTGACTAGGATTAGGGAGTGAAAGGGTTAATGATGTGGTGAGGCGCTCAGGCAAAGCTATGTTTTGTCGTTATGAAATGCAGAGTATCTGATGATGTGTTCATTTCCTCAGCCCATGGCTGTGTAATATGTAATACACAGAACATGTATCAACTGATGCATGTGTAAACAGCTTAAACAAAAATGATAGTGATACTGATAGAGATGTTCAGTCTTTGCTGGCTGCTTTCGTTCTGGTATTGTTTGTGGCTGAAGTTAACTTCCCATACATACTTCCTCCTGGGTCTTTTTTTGTTGTTGGTTGGTTTGATTTGTGTGTTCAGGGGAGGGGGGCATATGTGTGTATGTATGTATGTGTGTGTGTATGTATGTATGTGTGTGTGTGTGTGTGTGTGTGTGTGTATGTGTGTGTGTGTGTGTGTGTTAAGCAAGCAGATTTGACTTTTGAATAAGAAATATTAAAAATTTAGCTCTTTTAAGAATAGTTTTGATGGTTTGTTTTGTAGTCTCAGAATTGATTCACAAGATGAAAATGTTGTGCAGGCCTATTAGTTTGTGGAAATTCAAAGGTATGAACAATGCTTTGAACAAATTTGAAAATTCTGTATCTCTGTCTGCTTCTTGTTTAATAGCAGTGGCAGTTAGACCCACAGAAGAAAAGGTTAATACTTAAAGAACAGAACAGTGTTTATAATGGTATTAGAAAGTGCATTGGATTATACTTTATAGTTAGGTAGTGTTGAGTAGCATGTTGGTTTCTCCTTCAGGTTAGTTTTGGGAAGTGAATCTTATGAAGGAGTAAAGGTGAATGAGGCCTTTATCATCAGATCATTATAAGAAGATGCATGTACTGATTGGTGATAAAGTCAGTGAATTATAATGATAATAGTGGTAATAATAGTAAAGTGTGTAAATGTATTAGTCTTTGCTACAGGTGACAAAGAAGGAATAATGAAAAATAAGAATAAAAGGAGGCTCCATGTGCATTTTATGCATCTGAGTCTATAAAAGATAGGGAAATTGGTCAACATTTAAAACACTGAGATAACATTTAAATTAAGCAAATAGTTTTCAGAAATAGAATTGTAGTAGTTTTTTAATTGCAAACTGAAAAATCATTGGCTTTGTTCAGTAGTCAGTTTTTGCATAGCATCTTTTGTTTTGCATAGGAAAGTTTTGTTTACCTGTGTATACACTTTTTGAAATGTTCAATAAATACAGTATACTAATCCATAGGCTTGTTTCTTTTCCAGACCCTGACTGGGCATCAGTGACAATAGGAGTATTTTTGTGTCACATATGTGCTGGTGTTCATCGTGGTCTGAGCACACAGAGCAGAGTGAAGTCAGTACGACTAGATAACTGGGACAGAGACCAGGTGCAGGTATGTGTATTGTTTCGCTGTTCTCTTAATTTTACTGATGACCTTTATTTCCATGTTCTGAATCGGTTCTTCCATAGCTCAGCCAGTGTTCCAGTTCCTGATTTAAGCTATATGGAGATAACCATACCTCTTCAAAGAAAAGTAAAGGGATGTATACCTCATCTTTAACTTGAAAAGGTGAAACAGTAGGGGAAAGTTGTTCCATAATTCTGAGGCTTTTGGGGGAGGTGGGATTTTCTTTCATTTTTGTTGTTGTTGTTTTTTTGTTGTCCAAGCGAAGTTTTACTGAAGCTTGAATGCATCTGTAGTGTTCTGGTTGTTTGGTTGACGATTCAGGATACTCATTCTGCATATTTTGTCTTCGCAAAGTCACCCCATCATATACATGGCCACATTCCCTTTTCAGGGGTGTGCATGCTGGGTTCAGGCAGTAACAGGCTTGCACGTGTATTGACCTGGGAGATTGAAAACAGGGACAATCCCCAGGTAAAGTTGATCACAGATGTGATGAGAAGCCTGTCATCCTAATTACTTGGCTATCGAATTAATTATTTCCTTCTTTCAGTTCTTTTGTTAGTTTTCCTCCTCTTCAAAATACTTGATTGAGAATCACCTGTCTCTTCAAATACGTTAAAACATGTGCATTTTGAATAGCTCTGTTTTTATTGTAACTTTTTTTTTTTAGTTTCTGTTTCAGTTTTCTTAGAATGACATCTCAGATCTCTGCATGTAGAATTAATTCCATATGCATTAACGTCATAGGTGCCATGTGATGGAGAAGACCTGGAATTATCATGGCACAAGCCTTAAGCCTGCACATAAACCCATAGTTTGTCAGGTCCTGAGTCCTACCTGGCCTATGTTTTTTCCTTTTTTTTTGTACACTAGTATTCTATCATTCTGTCATTGGAACAATCTTGGTTACGTGTCGATGACATTATATCTGTGTATCTTCTCGTCTTCAAACAAAAAAACAGATAAAAATAAGATAAATAAATCATTAAATAAAGGACTGAATTAAAACACAACTAGCCATTAAGTATAAAAAACGCACCCCCCCCCCCCCCCCCCCAATCAGTACACAAAGCTTCCGCTGCCTATGAACAAGATGAAAACAATATTTCTGTAATAATAGTCCCTCCAGTCCGTTGTCCACTTACACAGAAAGAAAAAAATGAAATAGATAAGTAAATAAATAAATCAATAAATAAAGGAACAGGTAGTTAAATAAACAAGTAAGAAGTGAGAAATAACAAAGTAAACAAGTAACTGTAAACACACACACACACACACACACACACACACACATACACACACACATGCATGCGCGCACACACACACCATGTATACACAAACGTACACACACATGTATGCACGCACATGCACGTGTGCACACACACACACACACACACACACACACACACACACACACACACACACGCACACGCACACACACACAGAGCATGATGGCTGATGACAACAACAACAGCAAAATGAAACACATGTATGTACATGTGTTCACATATAGATATACACCAACAATCAACACCACTTCAGAAGAAGATAAAACAAAAACAAACAGAAAAAGACAAATATCATGACAAACTTTTAGACATAATCATGATAATGACAACAAAACACAGTGTGACAGACTTGCCTCCCCCCTCCCCCCCCCCTTCTTTTTTAAAGAAAAACACACTAACTAACAAAAACCCCGGGCTCTCCATTGAGGCCGTGCATGAATTTTTACCAATTTAAGTTATGGATGGCTAGCCCAGACCAACAGGGATTTGTGAATTATCAGGTTTCACGGCATGGTCTGTTCATAGTTTCAAAGGATAATTCATTTAATCACATACACGAGATACTGGGAAATGAGTATAGCCACATAACACTTTGACTCCTGCACCCTATCCACCAACTGCAAAAACTTAATCCACCAGCTTCCTGCAGGAAGCTGGTGGATAGGGTGAGGGAGTCAAAGGGTTAAGTTTTTGCTTTGCTAGTATGGTTGACAGTGCAGGATGCTGGTAGACAGGGTGTGGGAGTCAAAGGGTTATCTCTGCTGCATCTGACCTTTTCTTGAGCCTGTGCAAAAAGAAGAAGGAAGTTCCTTTGAAAGGCCTTAAGTGCTATTATTAGTAGTATTGTAGTATTATTAACGGTAATCAGTGTGATAAAATTGACGGTTGCTAATATTGTTGAGTGCTGCAGTTTGACTCTGTGTGTGTGTGTGTGTGTGTGTGTGTGTGTGTGTGTGTGTGTGTGTGTGCGTGCGTGCGTGCGTGCGTGCGTGCGTGTGTGTGTGTGTGATCCTGCATTTTTTGTTGTTGTTGTTTTATCATTGATTGTTTTGAATATCAAGACAGCTTAGCTTGTGCTGATATTAATGGTGCACATTATTGATGTACAAAATCTGAGAGGTGTGTGTGTGTGTGTGTGTGTGTGTGTGTGTGTGTGTGTGTCTGTGTGTGTGTGTGTGTGTACATATGTGTGTGTATGCTGCATACATATGTATGGGTGAGTATGTGTGTGCATGTATTACTGTTGTTGTCATTAGAATTTCAAAGGATTAAAATTGTTTAGAAAGTTCATTTTGTTTCTTTGAACTTTAATTTGAGGAATGGGTATATGTCATCATTTGCACATGCATAAAATTGCATTTTCCATTTGTTATGAAACCTGATTGTATGCAGTGGTCATTATATCTTAAACAAAGCTCACTTATTTGAGGTAAAACTAAAAGTGAAAAGGTTATCTTGTAAGTATGTAACCCTGAGGTTTTAAAAGCCAGCATTACTAGGTCACTGGCTCCTCTCCTTCAGTGCTTTTTTTTTTCTATACCTTAAAACCCTTTGACTCTCGCACCCTATCCACCAACTGCTAAAAAAAATTTCTCTTTGACTCCCTCACCCTATCCACCAGCTTCCTGCAGGAAGTGGATAGGGTGAGTGAATCAAAGGGTTACGTTTATGCTTTGCCAGCATGCGGGAGTCAGGGTTAATCAGGGTCATGTATTCATTCATAACTGAGTGGACTGGAAGCCACATGCACAGACATTTTTCTTGAGTCAGACTCAAGCCTAGGCAATTAAATTGTAAGGCAAGCTCTACATTGTAAGGAGGTGCTCTCTGTGTCAGTCAGGCATTACTATACTTATACATAATTTCGTTAAGTAGAAAGAAAAGTGTGCTATGTTGCAGGTAATGGAGGCAGTCGGTAACAAGAAAGCCAAAGAGAAGTTTGAAATGTGTGTGCCCCTTTTCTACAGAAAGCCAAGAAAAAGTGATGTCGAGTAAGTGGAATATTTTTTTAGTTTAGTAAGTTTGTTTTTCAGAAGGGGAAAAAGTGACTGTGTATGTATATGTCTGTCTTTTGCCTATTTTGTACATTTCTGTGGAATAATTTGTCCTTTGATCTGGGAAATTTGCCTAACCTTTTCCTCTTTTAAGACCCAGCTTAAAGCCTACCATTTTTTAAAATGTTTTTTATGAATCCTTCCGTTTAAATTAACTGTGCTGTACTGGCCCTAATCCATCCTGTTTTATAGTGTGTTCTTGTAGTGTCTTGCCTGTGGGTATTATTGAGTGTATGTGCATGATGCTTATGGGTAAAATTAGTGAATGTATGTTACATTTATGTATTCATTTCTTTATGTGTTGTAGAATTGTAAGCATCTAGAGCACTGTAAAGCATATGATTAAGCGTACATTATTATTATTATTATTATTATTATTACTATTATTATTATTGTTATTATTATAATTATTATTTTGATGGTGTATGTGTGTGTGTGTGTATGTGTATGTATGTATGTGTGTGTGTGTGTGTGTGTGTGTGTGTGTGTGTGTGTGTGTGTGTGTGTGTTGGTGTAATTTATATGATTATATTTAGTTCGGGAGTGAATTGTTGAAGGCTGTTCGTTGGTTTGAAAAAAATAGTCTCACAAATTCAGTTAGGATTTTACACAGGTCTTTATGTTTACATAGGTCATTAATGTACCTGGAATTTAATTACTCATCTTCATGGCTGTGGATATTGTCTTTATTAACCCCGTTACTGCCCAGTGTAAGTGCACCCTTTACGTTAGGGAATATTTCACTTGCTATGTTACACTTCACTGTATCTCAGAAACTATTTGGAGTATAAAACCCTGATGTTTTGGTGTTTTGCCCAGTGACTGATGGATATTGTAGATTGCTTCCAAGCAGTTTCAAAGTATTTGTCATCATATTTCAATCAAAAAAAAAAAAGAAGACTAAACATAATGTCATTACCATGGAAAATTTCCAGGTTTAGAGGCACACATATATAATTTCCAAACTTCGGCAGTGAAGAGGTTATGTATCAGATGGGATTGCATGTACTCATGTAGTATATGTTTATCATTTATGCAGCTATCCTTACTTGTGTCTCTTATAGGTTCCTCAGGGCTCACAGTAGAACTGATTCAAAGGGGGTCATTGAGACCCTCTCGTTGAAATTATAGGGGGGTCTTACTAGAACTAGAGAGGGTCTATCTCCAACAGACAGTAGACATAAGTGCCCAAACTGGCGACCATTAGATGAAATAGTTCAGCACATTAGTGAAGAGAGACTACAGTGCATATGTGATACATCACATTTTCCAAGGGTTTGTTTTGTTGCATGTTCTGCTGGTGTTTTAATTTTGATGGGGTAGTTTTTCTGTTGACCTGATTATGAAGTCTGTACATGATACAGATGTTCTGTATGTGACTGGAAACTGCTAGTATAGCTCTGAATTATAGTGCATCCCACTCAACCTCCTGTTTATGAACAAAGTGCGTCCCTGATCATCATAGAGAGTCAGGGACGTACATATTTGTGTTAATGGGACCTGTGTTCCTCAGAATCCAAAAAGCAAACAATTTTGCCCCACTCTTGAAACTCCCTAACAGTCCTATCAAAAGAACCAGGCTCACCAGTTTCATCTTCATCCCTGTCCTAACATACCAATCCAGATCTGGACCCTATTTTAGCTTCTGGAGTACAAAATTACTACCTGTGAAATGTGTTGTTTGAGAGGAGCTATCTACAAGACCAGATACAACACAGTCAGAAATATGATATGAGAAATGATGGGAACAACACTGATTCTCTGTCATGTTCTTCAGCTGATATGTATTTTGGACAACCCAACCAGCTGGGTGAACAGACATGAAAAAGACACCTGTATTTAAAGTAAGAAGCAGATCAAGGAAGCCTTGGATCAATAGTGTGAAAGAGATCTTGGCATCACACTGCATTTTTCTACTTCCAGCTGCTGCTGACCATAATATGCTCTCTATAATTTTTCGTTGCTTTTATTCTTTCTCCCCATTTATAGCTGTGTGCGTATGTGTGTGTGCGCGCGCGCGCACGTGTGTGTGTGTATGTGTGCGTGCGTGCATGTGTGTGTGTCTGTTTCAGCACTTAGATTTGATTTTATCAAGATTTTGCGCTATATAAATATTGTAATTATTATTATTACCATCAGCTTTTTCCCCACAACACTCATGATAATGGAAGCAGATAGATGAAATATTGAAAAAAGAAGCATATTCAGCTCTGCTGTTATGAATAGTTATCTTAATCTTTCTACAGTCAGAAACGTCCAGTTTGGAAATTGCCACTAATTGAAATATTCAGAATGACCAGGTTAGTGGATGCATTACTTGAAACATTTCCATTCCATTCCGTTTGGACATTTATTGCTTTGCAAACTGAAAATGGAAATTCAGAATATTGAGTCTGAAGTGTGCCTAGAGTAAAACAAGAGTTTATGAATGACAGTAAGCACATTACATACATATGAAACATGAGCTAGGTATGAAACAATTTTTATAACAATCAGCATATTACAGACAAATGAAACATGAACCTGGAATGAAACAAACTTTATAACAGTCAGCACATTGCACACAAATGAAACATTGTGAGCATGGAATAAATCAGAGTTTATGAATAACAGTCAGCATAGCTTGATTCCTTCATTGTTGTAAACATATTCTGAATACTAGAGAATGGTTGGGATTTTAGAATTCAGACACATAAAGGGTTAAAAAATAAATGCTTTTTCAAATTAAGATCCAAAGTGTCGACCCTCTTGTTCCCTCCCCCACTCTATCTAATAAACTAAGGGATAGGGTGATGGAGTGAAAGTTCCTGTGGGAAGCTGTGGGAAGTGAAAGGGTTAAATTACCTGTGTGTTGTGTGCAGTGTGTTAAAGAAAGAATGGATTCTGGCCAAGTACCAGCGGGAGGAGTTCACAGACCCAGACCGACAGTCTGCCTACAACTGCTCACACAAGGAAGGCATGCTGTGGAAACTGGGCAGGGACAGAAAGCAGTTCCAGCTGCGTAAATTTGTCTTGTCACGGGCAGAGAACAAGTTCCTTTACTTCATCAATGAAGACCCCAAGCAGGTAAATGTAATATTCTAGTATATAAGTATTAAAGACCCTAAACAGGCATGCTTAAAAGACTGAAAAAATCAAGGTTTGCGATGTTTGATAAATGCTTTCATACATCAAAGTTAAAAAATCACCTGTGTGGTTTGGTGTGGAGTGAATTCACTGTAGTAAAAAGTTTGGATTCATATTCTTGATTATGTATCAAAGTCACAAACCGAAATAGACTGCCAGTGACACCACACTGATAATATGTACCAAATTGATGCTGGCTTTTCCGGCCATGATATAGGCAGTTACATGCTGTTCGACAGAGTAAGTCGGTAGCAGATGGTGCAGGAATTCAGACTCGGGGTTCACAGAGACCATGCCTGCAAACAGTGTACCCTGTTATTTTAACACTGTCAGTTAGCCTGTATAATCAGGAACTGTAACATA
The DNA here is from genome assembly GCA_030674185.1 of Monoplex corrugatus. Classification (NCBI taxonomy): domain Eukaryota; kingdom Metazoa; phylum Mollusca; class Gastropoda; order Littorinimorpha; family Ranellidae; genus Monoplex; species Monoplex corrugatus. Next base: position 49,375,601 of record CM060305.1, read on the forward strand.
GTTGTGTGTGGCTTTTTTCCTCTTAGATGTTGAATGAGTGCATGTATACATAGTGTTATGGTCTGTGCATCAGTGTGTGTGTGTGTGTGTGTGTGTGTGGTGTGTGTGTGTGTGTGTGTGTGTGTGTGTGTGTGTGTGTGTGTGTGTGTGTGTGTGTGTGTGTGTGTATGCATGCATGAGAGAGAGAGAGAGAGTGTGTGTGTGTGTGTGTGTGCATGAGAGAGAGAGAGAGAGAGAGTGTGTGTGTGTGTGTGTGTGTGTGTGTGTGTGTGTGTGTGTGTGTGTGTGTGTGTGTGTGTGTGTGTGTGCAAGTGAGAAAGAGAGAGAGACAGAGATGGAGAGGAGAGAGTTGACAGCTTGACAGTTTGATGATTTCATGATTTAATGTCTTTAAAAGCAATCAACCCAAATGAGATGGGGGTCTGATTTCAAAATGAAAACAGTAACATTGAAAATAAGAAAATTTGCTTCCAGACACATTAACCACAACATAATAAAATTCACTTCCAGACATAAACCACAACATCCACTTCTTGTTCTTCTTGTTGTTGTTGTTCTTATTATTGAAGCCCAACCAGCTGTGCAGAGCCACATCAGGTTTATAACCATCTCAAAACACACACAAAACCTGATTGACCATGAAGAAAAGTAAAACTGAAAAAGAAAATTAAGCACATAATATTAATGCATCAATGCATCTGCATACATAATGTAAGACTATAACACTAGTGTTAACCATTGGCCTGATTTATTACCAGGGGTTTTAAAAAAACAAACCTGAATATGAATTTTTGAACATAACTAATACACTAAAAACAAGTGGGCTTGAATTGCCTGAAATTGTTCCTACACATAAAATTTCCTCAGAGCGTAAAATGCAGTTAAAACAAATGACTCACTCTACGGCATGACTCCTTGGAATGTTGGCTGCCTGCACAGCTCTCATGAATTTTCTTTTTCATCAGCCACATGATTGGAATGAATCATGTTTAATGTTTTGATCTGTCTGTAAACAGGCAGCCTTTACAGTTACAAGAAACAAAATGTACGAGTTTCTGAGGTGGATGTATATTTCAGTAGCCCCAGTTCTTTTCTCCGTGAAAGGGATTTGATCTGTTTGAAGTGTGTGTTCTTTCTTTTGGTTGCTTTGTATTGTGTATGTATTTGAACATGTATTTCTTGTTCTGTTTATACCTCTATCCATCTGTTTATAACACATTTTGATTTTGGAATCTTTTGTTCAGAAACCACAACAGCCTAAGGCAGAGGCTGACATGGATCACATGAATGCAGTGTTTGTGCCAGAGAAGATTGGAAATCCTTATGGACTTCAGATAACTTTCATCAAGAATGGGTCAACGCGAAGTCTATTTGTCTACTCAGAAAATTCAAAAGTGAGGATCATTTGTTATTGGTGGTGGTAGTTGTGATAATGATGTGTGTGTGTGTGTGTGTGTGTGTGTGTGTATGTGTGTGTGTGTGTGTGTGTGTGTGTGTGTGTGTGTGTGTGTGTGTGTGTGTGTGTGTGTGTGTGTGTGTGGTACACACTTGCATGCATGTACATGTTTGTGTAGTTTAGATTTATTTTGATTGTAGGGGTTTGGGTATGTGAAATCAAAAGGCTTAATATTTATGGTTGACTTTCAGGTAAGTGTTCAATATGACATGCTCAGTATGACAAACTTATCTGGAATTTCAGTGTGTGTTGTAGAAAAAATTGACTGTAAGCTTGTGACAGCTATCAGGGTGCAGTGATTCATAGTGATGTGTTCTGGTCTGTTTGTTCATTTGGGATTCTTTGTCCCTATATAGCAATGAACAACTGCAAATGTGTATTAGGTAATAATGAAAAAAAACCCCAAATGACTTGACTTCTTAATTCATTTAAAAAAGAAGATACCAAAAATTGACATCAATGCATGAGGGTTGTTTTTCAACTCTGCTATTTATAACACCCATATCAGTTCTGCCACCCCTGATAAGGATGCTGGGGACCCTTTCAGTTTAACTGATATCCCCATCCTCTGGAAAGTCTGTATTAGAAATTTCCTCCTTTCGGTCTCTTTATTTTTTCCTTGTTTATTTGCTTTCTATCACTTCCTTTCTCATTTTCTGTTGTGCTAGTTTATTCATGTTTATGTTTTCCATAAAGCCTTGCATACAGTCTGTGTTTTACCATAATGATTAAGTATGTGTCTTAATTGCAATGTTAGCTGTAAGGAAATGTGAACTGCGTAGTGGTAATTTTAAGTACTAGAGGCCAGTTTTCATGTGTGTTTTTTGTGCTTGAATATTTTATCATTTGTGTTCAGGGTTTTTTTTTAATCCCCCTGGTGATAAATTTGGTGGAGTGCTTTGTTTTCTTTCCCATGTTCAAGATTTTTTCTAGGGTCATCGATGTGTTCAAATTTGTGTTTTGTTTGAGATGGTTATAGTACTCATATGGCTCTGAACAGTCAGCTGGGCTTTCAATACTCATAATAATGATAATAAGAGCTAGGAGAGAAATGAGTGAGATTTGAGACAGGTGTATAATTTTTCAGGTCATTGGGATGGAAATTATTTTTGTTGAGAAGTGGCCATACTGCAATGCCATACTGCTCTTTTTGGATGTCTAACACACCTCTAAACTTGCCAAAACTGAGGTCATCATGAGTGGTCACAGAACCTGGGACAGGTTTTTTTTCATTGTGCTGTGAAGATGAGAATAGGGACGATAGTGATGACACTTTCATTTTGGATTGAGACTGTGTGACAGGGCTGTGCTCTGTATGTATTTGCATAATATATCCTGGCATCAGTGGGGCCAGAGTGATACAGACATCTGTGGTGTTGGTCAGGAAATTTAAGCAGAACCCTGATTGATGCATAACATTCAGCAGTATCATTAATATATGATCCCAGTCTTCCCATTGAACCCATATCCTACTCAACGCAAAGTAAGAGCCACTTGAGGCTAAAAAATCCCTCAATGACTTTTTGGACTGATAGATGTTCAAACTCATGTCATACCAGTCAGTAGTCCATAACATTGACCACTTTTCCATGCTGACTGGTTGTAAGAAGATAAGCAACATGTTCTGTTTTTGTATGTACATTGACAGTGCATCTGATTTCTAAACTTTGATGAGTTTTATGTTTTTGTTTCCCCCAGGACATAGTAGACTGGTACAACTGCATACGAGCAGCAAAGTGGGAGAGGAGAAGGATAGCATTTCCTGACAGAGATTTGCAACAGGTCAGCTGTTTATTTTCATAATTCATAATTGTCACAAATTGAATGTAAAATTTCACGTTTCTGAATCACAGTCTATGCCCACTTCATGTCTTTGTGTGCTGAAATATTATAGCAAGTGAAATTGTTGGAGAATACTTTGATAATATATTAACTCACTCGCTACGTTTGATTATACCCCTTGCCGTTCCCCTGATACGCACCATTTGCATAGGTCATGAGAAAACTTCTCATACAAATAAATGAAAACAGAGAGTTGTAAAATTTGGCGGGTCATATATTAAAAGATTGGTGTACAACATGCTGAAATTTCAACTGTCTAACCCTCATGGTTGCTGAGTAACGATACAAGTAAAAGAAAGAAAGTTTTGGGTGAAAAATGTCTTACAAAATACACAGTCAGGTCAATACATCAGTTCCTACAGTCACATTTTGAATGAAATTTCATAAAATCCATCCATCATGCACACACTCCACATGCGCTGAAGGAAGAGATCATGTTGAACAGCGCTGAGTTGTTGAGTATTGTTCAGCCATTTGCTTTTCTGTCGTCTGCCTCTCTGCGGAGATAGTGGGTCATGAACTTTGCACTGTCTACACACCGACAGCAGAGTACAGTGACCTAATGGCCTGAAATGAGGCTAAGAATAACCGAAGAATCTATTTCTGGCTATTAGTTTCTGTGAACGGAAATATTGAAAGCCCCGTGAATTTTCAAAACTCAAGTCGGATTTCTCCGACGCTTGTAGACAAGCGTTGTTGAGACATGATCGGGAAATCCCGACGCTCGTAGCGAGAGTTAAACAGAGCAGAATTCTTTAAAAAAGTATGTATATGTGAAGTAGAGAGAGCATGCACATGTGTGCGTGTGCGTGTGCGTGTGTGTGTGTGTGTGTGTGTGTGTGTGTGTGTGTGTGTGTGTTGTGTGTGTGTGTGTGTGTGTGTGAAGTGTGTATATGTGAAGTAGAGAGAGCATTTTGTGTGTGTGTGTGTGTGTGTGTGTGTGTGTGTGTGTGTGTGTGTGTGTGTGTGTGTGTGTGTGTGTGTGAAGTGTGTATGTATATGTGAAGTAGAGAGAGCGTGTGTGTGTGTGTGTGTGTGTGTGTGTGTGTGTGTGTGTGTGTGTGTGTGAAGTATGTATATGTGAAGTAGAGAGAGCATGTGTGTGTGTGTGTGTGTGTGAAGTATGTATATGTGAAGTAGAGAGAGCGTGTGTGTGTGTGTGTGTGTGTGTGTGTGTGTGGTCCTGAAGTAGAGAGAGCGTGTGTGTGTGTGTGTGTATGTGTGTGTGTGTGTGTGTGTGTGTGTGAGTGTGTGTGTGTGTGTGTGTGAGGTATGTATATGTGAAGTACAGGTAGCAAGTTTGTCTTTCTGCAGTTGTACCGTGTCAGTCCATGCTCTTAGAAAGATAAAATTCTTTTATTTTTGCAGTTGGCAGAAGACTTGACCAAAGATTTCATTGTGGAGGGTTGGCTGAGCAAGATGGGACCAAAAAATGAACCTTTTAAGAGGCGTTGGTTCACTTTGGATCGCAGGAAGCTCATGTACTTTGAAGAGCCTTTGGTAAGGCAGTAAATGTGTATATGTATGTGAGAAGAAGTTGTTGTTGTTATCTGTTGTTTTCACTTTAAATATAGGCCTACTTTTTTTTGTTGGGCGGTGATGGGAAGACAGCTGATTGGCCAGTACATGTACATGTACTTTAATGTGTGAAGTGTTTGTTGTTATCTGATAGAGCATTACATTTTAAAGCAGTAAACGTGAACTTGATTAAATCTGTGCTGCAAATAAGCAGTATATGTATTACTTTTGAAAATATCTAAACTTTTTATGTCTTTCAGAATTATTTCAGTGTTTATTTCCTTGACTGAAAGGCTGTCCCAGGTGAATTTTTTTTTTAATGACATTTAATCATCATTTCCATGTGTGTGTTTTGGGGAAGGAAGGGATGTGGTTTCATTTTTGTGTTTGTTTTTTGTTTTTTCATTCCAAGCAGCATTTTTTTTGATTGGATGCGTGTATGCATATTTTTCTTATTTTGTGGCCCACGCTGTGCAAATGTTTCATTGTTTCACATCTGTAGTTTCTCATCTTAGGTGGGTTATGTATGCTATCATAGGCCTCTTTGGGTTTGTGGGGGCTGTTATTTCCATGTTTCCCGAAGCCACTAGAACTGAGCGTGACTTACAGAATTTTTGAAGAGTCTGTTTGGTGTTCTTTGTGTGTGTATATGCATGAAGGGGGTTCAAGTGTTGACCAAAGAGATTGGAAGAATCTCCAACCATTTTCCATGAGGTGCCATCCAGTTACAGTGGAACTTTAACTGATTGATAACCTGACACCCTGAAAGCCTGGCATCGTGAAGGCCTGATAGAACAACAGTCCCTTTTTTTCTGGGCTGAGGATGCAAACTATATTTTTGTAGTTCTCTGATACCTTTATGACAACCGTACACCTGAAACCTGAAGTTTCGGGCCCCAGTAGCTCAGTTGGTTTGAGCACCGGATTCACATGCTAATGGTTGTGGGATATATATTAAAACTGTCTTCTCACTGCCCCATCTTAATATCGTTGTTATGGTGGTGTTGGTATAGAATTAGATAGGTCTCACTTTCCCCACTTCCCTGGGACGGTTATCCCTGTTGGCCGTATTACCTGAGGTGGGTGTCGACATAAAAACTTAACCAAATCAATCAGTCAATCAACCTAAAATTGTGAAAAAAGGGTGAGGGAAAATGGGAGTGTGTAGATATTTTGTTTTGTCTTCCCCCTCCCTTTCCTCTCTGTAACTTAAAAAAGCAAAAGTATGCTTGAGGTCATATCTGATAACATCAGTTTTCTGTTTCAGAACGCCTTTCCCAAAGGAGAAGTGTTCATCGGCCATCGTGATGCAGGCTATTCCATCAGTCAGGGGGCACCGGAGGGTGACCGAAGTTCCAACAGTCACAACAACTACTGCTTCACGCTGCACACACCTGACCGCAACTTTATTCTGCGTGCTGAGACCCAGGATGATATGGACAAGTGGAACACATCCCTGAACTATGTCATTGATCTTCCCCTGACACCACAGGACAGCAAGCGTAAGTTTGGCAGTGTCAGAAACCCTTTAGAGGTGTGGTCAACATTATGGTAGAGGTTTTGTTGTATAAGTCAACTGTTTGAGCTCAAGACTGGCTCAAGAAAGTTTTTGTGCATGAGTCCTCCAGTCTAACCAGCTTTGAAAGGGTGCTTACATTGTTAAGACAATGATGGAGAAGAGATGGGCTCTACCTTCATAATGCTGTGTGAGACATGATGAAGTCTCTACCACCTGACTTCCTTACAAACTCGGAATTATGGTAAAATTGTCTTTTTCCTACAGCCTTTGTATTAAATTTTACTGTGATAAGATTTAGCTTCAGTTTCTGAATACTATTCGCAAAATGCGGATGTAATTAGATGGTGGCGGTCTCTCTCATTTCATCTGACTCCGCGACTGAGCAATTTCTGTTGTTAGTAGGGGGCATGGTAGGCAGAGTCTTTAGTAGGCTGGATCAGAACAGGTACTGTTAAACTTCACCGGAGTGATTCAGCACCAGTGTAGGGTCTGTTCTGATAGGTGACTCAGTGGTGGCTTGACATCTCTGGATCCTGTGGTCTTCCTGGCACTGGGACTTGGAATGAACGAACTGAGGGCTGGTGGTGTGTTGTGGAGCTAGAGTGAGTGGTGTTGACATCAACACTTCTGAGGTGGCATACAAATTGGGACATGAAAGAAATTATTACAAAATATTTTCGAAATGTGGAGATGATTGTAGTGGACTTTAAATACTGCATAGGTTTTGGTCCTGATATCTGTCTACTATCTATCTGCCTGTCTGTCTGTATATCTATCTATCTGTCTGTCTGTCTATCTATCTATCTGTCTGTGTGTCTGTCTGCCTGCCTGCCTATGTATGTATATGTATGCATCTATCTATCTATCTATCTATCTATCTGCCTGTCTGTCTGTCTATCTATCTGCCTGTCTGTCTGTCTATCTGCCTATCTATCTGTCTATCTATCTATCTATCTCTTTGTCTGTCTCTCTGTCTATCTATCTATCTATCTATCTATCTCTATCTATCTATCTCTCTGTCTGTCTGTCTATCTATCTATCTATTTGTCTATCTATCTGTCTATCTATATCTATCTAAATCTATCTATCCATTTATCTATCTATCTGTCTATCTATCTCTATCTATCTATCTGTCTGCCTGTCTATCTGTCTATCTGTGTATCTTTCTGATCTGATCAGATCTGACATAATCTGTCTACCCATCTATCTATCTATATAGCGATAGATAGATAGATGGGTAGATCGATAGGTATAGATATAGATATATGTATATATATATATATATATATATATATAGATATATAATCAGTTTATGATGACAGTCAAATGAATTATTCTTTTCTTTACGTGCAGTGGCATCAATGTTGAACCCTAAGAAGTCATCAAACTCATTCCGCATCATTCGCAGATAGAGTATGTGGACATCATCACGCAACTACAGCTCATTCGCTTCTTTCCCCACACGTATGCTGGGACATTATTTCACTGAGCACAGCAGTCAGGACATGCTGAAAGTCTACGCGTCAGTGCCATGGGTATTGTTGGTGGTTTGTCATGTCGTGTATCCACTTGTGATGCATGGAAAGAATGTTGGACCTTATGCTGACTATAGCAGAAAATGTTGCTCTTTCATCACAGACCCGTGCTTCTCTGCGATTCCTCACGTTAAAGGGTGGCAGAGGCGATCTTAGTACAGGTGGATGTTCAGATGTTGCATGCTGTACATTTGTAAAGGTGGTCTGCTGCAGATTGGTACAGTGTACATAGTACAAGCCTGCTGTTGTGTGGGTCATTTACCCGAGTCATATTGTGTATAGTGTATGTACAGCTGCAGTGTTTCTATGCCTTACTAAGTTGATTCATTTTGTTCCAAAATGTTTGCTTGCTTTTGTATGATGATCATCTATATTGGAAATTGTGTGGATGCTAGAGATTGTTGTTACATTTTAAATATATACGCAGTAAATTAATGAACAAATCTTGTTTGTTATCACTCTTTTGTTAGCCATTCATGGCATTGAAGGGGGATGGGCGGTTCATCCAGAGTGATAACTAATCAGGTGATGTACCTGAAAAGTTCAGGTAATAATAATTTATTAGTTGGCAGGACTAGGTGCTTTCTGTATTCCTGAAATATTTATGTGCTTTGGCATATTTTCATTACTCTTTTTCCATGTTTCTTTTTTCAGTTCTGTCTGAACTACTTTATTTCAGTCAGCAACTTGATAGATTCTGCATACCATTCCTGAATATCACTGTCAGCATTCAGCATTGCAAGCACACATATGAATGTAAGACAGGTGATAGCAGTACTGCTGTGTTCATTTCCAAAACAAATGTTCAGATATTTTTTCAATGAAAAAATGTTTTTCCAATATGTTGTTTTTGCTAGTCTTTGGCAGAGTCAGGAATTCAATCTACATTCGAAAATCAAATGTTTATATAACTGTTCCCCCCCCCCCCCTTCATTTAGCTGCCCACTATCTGGTGCGCTTTATGATGTAATCCATCACAAATTTGCTGTGATGTAATCCATTACATGTTGGCATGTTGTGTCCAGTGTGTGGCCTGCAAGAAGTACTGAGTCACAATGGGAAAGTAAAATTGAGAGACAAGAGCAGATGCCAAACATTCCTTCTTTGTTTCAACCAGATATTTTAGAATATCTGTGTATGATTGCAAAAGAAAAATTGGCCTTTGCTAGAATGCCAGTTTCCACAAGTTTTTACTCATTTTCCCATTTGTCTTAAAAGATGCAATAGTTCTTTGTGTTGCAGGCTTGCAAGACTTGTTATTATTGAGTTTCATTTGTTTTTAAAAAATATGGCAGTCATACACATGTACGTTTCCTCCTTCTCTCACCTCCCTTCAGGAGTATTGTCATCGTGTCCTTTTATGCTTTCTTCCCCCATCCTTCTCAGCTGAATCTATTCCATGTGCTTCTAGGGGATAAGAGAGAACCATTTGACTAGTTGATATCATTACATATGTAGCACAGTAGGATTATTAGAATCATCAAGCTTGTGCTCAGCTTGTATGTGTTGGTCTTTAGCTGTACATGCTAGCTTCTAATTCATATAGTTAATCGACAGTTGACTTGGTTGTGTGACAGTGGGCAAATATGTTTAACAAACCAAAATCAGCAGCTGCTGTGTGCATGTGATCAACCTTCTTTTTGGATATTTATCAGAAATGTCATTGTGCGTTCAGTGGATCTTCACAGCATTTATTGTTAGTTATGTGCTTGTGAAAGTTTTTTTTTTCTCTGATTCTTTTCTTGTTTGTTTCTTTGTTCTTAACATTTATATATTGTTTATTTTTGTTTTAAGGATGTGTTTCTCTGTGTGTGTGTGTGTGTGCGTGTGTGTGGTGTGTGCGTGTGTGTGTGTGTGTGTGTGTGTGTGTGTGTGTGTGTGTGTGTGTGTGTGTGTGTGTAAACAAGTTTTTATATATGTATTAGAATGGTAATTGTTTTGTCAGGAAATATGTGCATGGCAGAAAACTAATATTTGAAAGTCTGCAAGATAAGCATCTGTTAAGCAGAAAAATCAATTTTTGATTGCTTTCATTGTTTTGATAGTGCTTTCTCAGAAATTTTTCATGGCATAGTCATCTAGGTGTTAAGCTGAAAACTGTTTCTTATACCTCAGTATCACATACAGTGTGCAATAATATTTAGTCTTTGAATAAAAAATCAGATGGGAGTGTCGATATAATTTATTTTAGGAACAATGACAGCAGGAATGTTTGCAGTATGCCTTTAAGTGGTAGACCATTCTTTTACAAAATGCTTTGCAAACCTGATAGATGTACAGTCATGATGTTTTCATTAAAATGTGACAGGATTAAACTTTGCACTAACATTGCTGTAGTGTGTGGTGACAGACATGTTTTAACCTCAGTTTTTAAACAGGAACCAGTAAAATGCAGAAATAGAATCAGAATGCTTATTAAATGTAACAAGACAAGATAGGTGCCTGTTTTGCCTTGTTATATTAAGTATGTGTTCTGATTTCGTTTTCATGTTTTCTAGTTTCTGTTTGCTTGAATGCTGGCAGTCACACTTGTTTAAGTTTTCTGAGTTTAAACAGTCATTATGGGGGTAGTCAGGCTCTGTTGACAAAAGTTACGAAATCAAACAGTCTCACCTTGCAGCATAAATCCTGACCTGTTTGACGTCAATCTTAATGCTTCAGTCATCCTAATAGTTCCAGCTTATTCCTTCCCAACTGCCGCCTTCCATTTCAAGGCTGTGCCAGCATATAGGGTTTAGCACAGGCTCAAGGACCTGCGGTTACCCCCATGGGGATGCCAGGGGCTCTTTCGGTATAAGTAGTATCCCCACCTTCTGGAATATGTTTTGGTGTCCCTAGGTATACTTAAATTTGTATTCAGGTGTGTTTTTTTAAATCCCCTGTGCGATAAATCGGACGGAGTGGTCAATGTAGGGGGCATGTCCTTAAGATTATGTGTGCGAATGCATTGATAGGTGTACTTAATTTCCTTTTGTTTTTTCCTGTTGGAGTTTTGTATGTTTTGAAGCAGTTATAGCCCTGATATGGCTCTACGCAATTGGCTGGGCTTTAAACAACAATAACAGTAACAAGCTGCTTGTTTATGACTGGTAGATTTGGGTAGAGTGCAGATGGAATTATCCAAGCATGATGAATTCATCTTGAACAAACTCAAACTTGGTGAAATCTTAATCAAAGTGACTGCCAGCATTCAAACAAAACAGGAAGTAGAAATGCACAAAAATACAATATATGGTGCAAATTTTCAGCCAATTGGACTTTCTCAATCGTGTACAAAAAACAATAAAGAATAGCATTTTTTTGTATATGTTTATTCTTTGTGACAAAGGCCAGATGGCCGAAAATTTGTGCCTCTCTTATATTGTTTTGTATATTAAATGCATGTTCTCATTCTGTTTTTGTACCTTTCTGGTTCTTACTCAGTGACTGACAAGTCAGTTTCCATGGAACTTGAATAGTGACTCTTACACATAGCAGACTGACTAATCAGTAGTTCTGATTGTACAGCATTACAGTTCAGAATGAGTAAGTGTGTGTAAGTTTGTACAACATTATGGTTAGAGCATGCGTGTGTATATAATTTTGTACAACATTACAGTCCAAATTATGTTTGGATGTAATTTTGCACAACATCTGTCATTAGATATAATTTTGGACTGTCCAGAGTGTACAAGTGGACGAAATTCTGTACAACATCACAGTTTGAAATGTGGAAGTGGATGTTATTTTGTACATTGTGTATGTCAGTAGATACAGTTTTGTACTGCATTACAGCCCAATAACTACAAGTGGATGTGATTATGTGCAACATTACAATTCAGAAAGTACAGGTGGATGTCATTTTGTACAACATTACAGTTCAAAAAGTGCAAGTGGATGTAAGTTTGTACAACATTACAGTTCAGAAAGTGTACAGATGCATGTAATTTTGTACACTGTTGCAGTCCAAAAAGTGTATGGGTGGATGTAATTTTGTACATTATGGTCCAAATTGTACAGATATCTAATGTACATCATTACCTCCCGGAATGTACGAGTTCATATGATTTTGTAAAATTTTACTGTCCAAAATGTGTGAATGGATTCAGTTTTGTTCAAGTTGTACATCACAGTCCAAAGTATGTCAGTGGGTGTAATTTTGTACAGCTTTACAGTTCAGATTGTACAAGTGTATGTAATTTTGTACAGAATTATAGTCCTATTTGTACAAATGGATGTAATTGTATACTCATTACTGTCCACATTGTACAGGTGGATGGAATTTCGTACATCATTACAGCCCAAATTGTGCAAGTGGATGTAATTTCGTGTAGCATTACAGCCTAAACCGTACAAGTGAGTGTAAGTTGGTACAGTATTACAGTCCAGATTGTACTAATGAATGTAATTTTGTACAGCATTAGTCCAAATTGTACAAGTGGATGTAATTTTGTACATCATTACAGTCCAAATAGTGCACATGGAAGTAATTTTTGTACAGCTTTTCAACCTAAGAGCATATGAGTGGATGAGAAATAAATGGTTTGATGAGATTTTTTTTTTATCATGTTATAAATCATACTTGACAGGAGTTGTCTACTCTTAATAACCCTTTGACATCCTCCAGCCCAGCCAGTAGATAAGCTGAGGGTGTCAAAGGGTTAATAGCCAGAACTAAGCAGCTTCCAGCTTGTGAAGCAAACATTACTGTGGTGTCATGGCTTTGTGAGTCAGTGATTATTGATTGCAGTGTTTTCCATGCTGCATGGAGCCCTTAATCTGTACGTCGCAGAAAAAATATTCTGACTGTGACCCCCATGGAGATTTCAGGGGCTCTTTTAGTATCAAAAATATCCCCACCTGGAAATTATGTGCTAGAAATTTCCTCTTTTCTGTCATTCTTTGTTTCTGCCTTGTTCCTTTGCTTTCTGTCATTTCTTCCTATCATTTTCTGCCTTACTGGTCCATTCACCTGTATGTGTTCGATAAAGTTTTATGTACTTTCTCTTAGGATTGATAATTGGGTACATTTGGCAAGTGCATTTTTGGCTCTAGGGAAGTGAGATATGCGCAAGCAATTTTAGGTAATTTAGGCCCATTTTTATGTTTAGTGTCCTGAGCTATGTTTAAATTTGTATTCAGGTGTGTTTTTTTAAATCCCCTGTGTGATAAATTGGACAGATTGGTCAACGCCATGGGCATCTTCTTTAGATTATGTGCGCGAATGCATTGATATGTGTACTTAGTTTTCTTTTTCTTATTTGTTGTTGTTGTTGCTGTTAACTATTTTTATACGTTTTGAAATGGTTATAGCCCTGATATGGCTCTACGCAAAAGGCTGGGCTTTAAGCAAAAATAACAATAACAATTCTGACTGTGAGGTATTTGCTTTTTTGATATTTTTTATGCTTGTATTGTGTCAGCACTTGATACCACTGGGAGGTTTATCTGTGTTTTTCTGTCTTTCTGAATCTGTTACAGTGGATTCCAGTTTTTTTTATTTTAATTTACATTTGTTTGAACTTCACTCAATTTGTAGGATTGTTGTTTGTTTGCTTTTGATTTTTTATGTTATTGAATTAATCAGATATAAACTTTCAAACTTGTTTTTTTAATGGTTTTTATATCTGTTTTGATTTTAGTTTATGTTTATTAAATCAACTGCCTCTTTACTTTTGACTTGTTTTTATTAACATTGTTTACTTTTGTACTTGTTTTTATTGGCATTGAAGGCTCAGATACGACTTTGTAAGAATAACTATTTGGCTGTTTGCTGTGCAGACCAATGCAGAGTAGAAAAGGCATAAAACAAGATCAGACATATTTAAATGACTAAACCACCATGGAAACCAAACTTTTTTTCCATATTTTTAAAAAAATTATATTGGTTTATTTCAAAGTTGGAATGGGAGAAATATAAAGATCATAGCTGGCTTTTTACATAATTTTTTTTTTCCAAAATCAATTATACTACCAGAAAAAAAAATTTGACTCGGAACCACTGCAAATATTCAGCAACAGAAAACCACATGAAAATAGAATATGAACACATTAATGCTAATTTCCAGCCAAATGGCTAATGACAAATTAACTTTTTCACATCGTAACTCTTGCCCGCTAGCGTTTTCCGGAGAACCGCAGGCGCCGGAAAGCTAAGGGTATAGCGATCAGCAAGCTCGCCGCTGACAACGTAACGCTAGGATTCTAGCGTCTTGCATTAGAAAATTCCTATGTGAAGCTAGTTACGGTCTAAGGGGAAAAACCTCTATTATAGTATCAAGTAACCATTTTCAAATACTGTGAGAGTGATTTCCTGAGTAAAAAGTCTATTTGAAGAATTTTTCGGAGCGCGAGAATGTCACCCGAACCGCGTGCTTCACTGAAACAAAGGCAAAATGGAGCGCCCTGTGAATGCGCGATGTTGCTGTTCACTCAGGATCGTGGAATTTTTGTGTGTGTGTGTACTTTTCTGAGCTTCTGATCAGATGATACAAGTCATGGAGAATTGGTGTCTCTTTTTTCTGTTTTGTTTACATCTGCAGAATGGATGAAATGCTTGTCTGAAATGCTCCTCAACCATGATATTTCATTGCACAAATAACCTCAAAGAATGTCTGAACAAACCTTATACTGTAGATATCCTAAAAGAGGATTAAATTACCTTTCTAACCATACTCTACATGTTGATGTTAGTCATTTGGGGCGCCTGTGAAAATTAATTCAAAGTGGGCTAAAAATGCACGTTTCCAAGGAAAGTAGTCAGTGGCAGTGACTGTCAGTCTGCAGGGAAGTAGGTCAAATAGCCAGCTGACGATGCCAAAGTGTTAAATCTTAGGCAACAAAGTGGTTACTTTTCCATGTTGTTCTGTAGTATGATACCTGGCTACCTAATAAAGTGAATCCATGTGGCTGAATGTAACTTAGCAGTTTTATTTGCTTTTGACAATTTTATTGATAGATAAAGATTTATGTCGATGCTTACTTCACCTTGGTTTGTTGGCATGTGTTATTAATTAAAACTTGGTATGTTTGTGTTATTCTTCTCTCCTCCCTTTCCCAAAAAAGTTCTCGTTTATAACTTTGAACTTGTACAGTAGCACACATAGGTGACAGAATACATCAGTGCACAGACATATATCTATTTAAGTGTAACTCCTTCTGAAATTTTGTGTTAAGTTTGTGCTGTAAATGTTCAAGCACTTAGTGTATAAAGCCACAAGAAGCTTGTCAAGCCATATGAAGTTCTTAGCAGATTTTTTCCTGATTTGTTGGACATGTTTTATGAAATCTATAATCTTAAAAATAGACCAGTTCCGTTTTAAACTGCATTCTTAAAATCCATTGGGTCAAGTGTTTGGATCAGCTTCAGTTAAAATTTAACCATGAACAAGCTAATATTTTGACATTTCTGACCAGTCACCCAAAGGATGGCTCATGAACATTTACACTGATTTTTTCCCACAGGGCTGGACCTTTGAACCGAATTGTTTTTATTCATTTATTTGATTTCTTACAGATGTTTTACATCATAGTAAAAAGGAATATACATGTATAGAAATACAATCTTAGAAGTTCTGAAATTATATGTACTGTATCATTCATGACTCAGGCTAGTAAGTTTCAGTTTACCTTTTCACTGCCAGTCATCCAAATTTGAGGACAGTGCCAGAGTGAGCTGTCCTAAGACATGCTATGAATGAAAGCCACACTCTTGTTTTAAAAGCTGATTGCTGCTGAACTACAAACTCAGTTTGAAATCTGTTCTTTGCTTTTAATAGGTTTTTATGTTCTGTCAGATGTCTTTAAAAAGCATATCCTTTGTGAGTAAAAAAAAATTTGTGAACATTACGAAATGAGTGATGATGTGCAAAGATGGTTATGTGTTTAAACAGTCATGACGCACATTATCAATAGTAACACCAAACAAACAAAATGAAATTCACTCTGTGTAAATAAAGCATACAATACAAACTTTGTGCCACCAGCATGTCAGAATAATCCATATAGTCCACTGAATGTCGCAGCATCTCTCCCAAACTTGCTGAAAGCATTGATGCCACACGAAGACCACTGAAAAATGTTGAAAACTGTACCTTTTGAATGTTGAAGCTATGTTTGCATGAAGTAGATAACGGGTCACCACATGACTGTCCAGCAGCATGCTCTCATACAAGAGAGCTGTGTTATTGCAAGACTTGTTTTTCCTTGAGTTGTCTGTCACGTTAATGTGATATCAGTGCTGAGCCTAGGGTCGCATTAATGCGACATAGGCAGTGTATGAATTGAAGTTTTACGTAAGATATAAAGTAAGAAATGAAAAGCAGAAGCTGAAACTGAAAGGACATGACACATTCACTTAAAGTGTTGTTTATTTTGTTGTGATTGTTTGTAATATACTGTTTTGATTTTTTGGCTTTCCAGACTGTATTTCTAAGTTAGGTGAACATAGGAACTGTTGACACCCTTCGAAATGAACACTGCTGTTACTGTTGATGCTGTATGTCACATGTTAAAAATGATGTTTTTGACACTGTCTTTGTTTATTCCTTACTGTTGTTTCCTGTACGTATGTATTATTTGGATGGAATGATATTCTGTATTATTGCTTAGTCTTTATCTGTGAATAAAGGTATAGATAGAAATTGTAAAAAGATTTATCAAAGTTCATGAAATTTAAGTTGGAAGGGGATAGGGGTTGGGTCTTAAAGCTTAGGGTTCATTCCTTGATTTTGTCATTCAAAAATTTGAAGAAAACTTTTACGCTGCTGGATCTGTGGTGGCTTTGCTGTTTGTCACAATCTTTCAGTCTCCTTAGGCAGAGTGTATGCTGTTCTTCAGGCCATGGATTTCATTTTATGTATTTCTTTTTTTCTGTATCGAAATTCTGACATTTGACTCATTCAACATAACTGATTAGCATCTTCATCACACGACACAGAAACACCTGATAAAGAATTACATGTATTCTACCAAAAGAAAGTCCATAGAGGAAACTGGAAGATAGCAACAATCAGCAAAACTACAAACATGCTGCAGTGAAAGTTTTCTGCTTCAGAGAAAAACTGCGTATTAACCATTTAAGTGTTTGAAAGATGTGGCATGAGTCTGTCGATCAGTTTCTGTCACTGATCATTTTGAAAGTGAGACTATGGTATTGTTTACTATTATTTGCATGTGTGTGTGTGTGTGTGTGGTGTGTGTGTGTGTGTGTGTGTGTGTGTGTGTGTGTGTGTGTGTGTAAAACTACATCTAATATGACTACAAGCTTAACCCTATGTATGGACAATTGGTGAGAGGCACAGCAGTTTTATGTTTTTGTTACTTCGATATTACATATTTTGTTATTTTGATATCATATATTATGCAATGCTTGTACACCGTACTTGTAAATTATAAATAGTTTGATTTACAGTGTGTTTTAATGCATGTTTCACATTTGCCCATGCTATTCATGTCACCTGTTTTTTTCCCCCTCTGATTGTTATTCACATGCAAAATTTCATGCCAGTCATTTGAACTTTGGTCTTGTGTTTTATTAGGGGAAGAGTGTATCAATGGCAATGGCTTAGGCTTTCTGTTACGACTGTCTTGGGTCCTTCTATTTTTATTGTATTTATTTTTTTTTACAATGCATAATTTGCACTCTTTATATAATGCAAGATATTGAAATTCCAACAGCAGATCTACTAAACCTATTCCACTGAATCAATTTGATGCATGTTTCCATTGTTCCTTCCAACAGGTCTGTGAGCTTAGTCATTCCATGTTATGTTTCGTTTTGTGCATGTTGTTGTCCATTGTTCGCCCTGTCTTCCTTGCTCTTCCTCTTAGCTTGTTTTCCCTTTGGTTGCAGCCTTGGGTTGAACATTTCATCTAGTATTTCCCACAGACCTTTTGTACAGACAGCTGTGGGTGAATTAGTTGCTGTTAAGTATGAGTTCATGTGGAGATAGTACTTTTATGCATTATTCCCAACACCTGGGTGGATGTGTATGTGAGCAGAGTTGTGTTTTTGTATGTCTACGTTTGTTTGTGTTATAGTTTAAAAAATCATTATCAGATTACGCATATTGAAAAACATCTAATGACTTTTCATGCCATGGTTTACGAAAAATAAGTATTTATATATGGATGTGATGTGCTTCCACAGCATATGCTCACATTTGCTTGCAGGTTTCTGAACTTTGGTTGACCTAAGTATTTTCATCTAAGGAACATATTTGGCAACATTCTCATGTGATGATGCCTTGTGTAGATATTTCCTCTTATTGTATGTGTGTGTGTGTGTGTGTGTGTGTGGTGTGTGTGTGTGTGTGTGTGTGTGTGTGTGTGTGTGATCTTGAAAATGGACTGCATTCTTTGTCGTGAGCTTTTGTGTTTGTGATGTTATGTTGCACTAAACATGACTCGGATGTAGTATCATACTCATTGAATCATCCTCAATGAATATCGTATGAATCATAGGAAAATACTTCACTTTCTGGATCACTGTGTCTCTGCCTAAGATAACAAGGGAAAGAGAAATAGTTATTCACATTTCGAAACTTATGTGGTCACTGGTTCTTATTGGTCAAACCTGTAACAGTTTTGCTACAGCACTTTTGATAAGCAGCTGAAGAATTATTGATATAGTTTTCATTGAGAAAAAGGGAGATGGGGAAAGAAAGGGAGAGTAAGATAATCCATTTCGATTTAGACTTGTAAGTAATTATGCAGTTGGCCCAGACTTGAACCACATTTTATACATCCATCCATCTGTTAGTAGATGAAAAATTATGGTACATTTTTATGTTCTATGTCAGTGTAAACTCGTTTTGTACTATTTGAAAGTACTGGAATCTGAAATAGACATAAAATGGGAGAGTGGGTGTGCATATATGTGTGTGAGCGTGTAAACACTTGTGTGCAAAAATACATTTGAAGGAACCATTTTTGAGCTGTGTCTGTGGGTAGAATTCAGAACTCATTTGTCATTAGAACCCAAAGTAGTGCTGCAAGACAGATTGATTGTAAGTTGGCCCATCAGTCAAGGATTTCAGCTGTTAATGATTTCCTATATCATGTGATCACTCTCAACATCAGTGGTAATATAAATGTATGACTCAGGATCTTAGTTTTTCCCAAATGCAGGCAATAATATGACATTCTGCAGGTGTTTTTTTTTCCCCCCGATCCGGACAATAGGTCTTGATCAGCCATAGCTGATTTTTACATTTTTGATATTATGCAGTGTACTGGCTTTACATCTGTCCCTGTGGATAATTGTGAATAGACAAGTTTCAATGGGCGTTTATGGATCATAGAAACAGTGTGAAAATATTCAAGTAAGGATCAGTTCTTTGTTGACAGATCTGAACAAAATTTTTTAAATGTTAAGAGATTGATTTTTTTCTTTTCTAAGATCACAAAGCATGCAGATTTTGATGGTGGTGGTGGTATACTTATTTTTTCCCCAGCAGCAATGAGAGAATTGGGAGACTGGTATTCTTAAACCATCTTGAAAATCTTGAGTAAGGTTCACAGAGAATTGGTCTAATCCATGCAGTCACTCCCACCCTACCCTGCCACCAGCAAGACTGCAGATCAAATTAAAAGTAGATAATTTCCTGGCATTGATGAATTAAGTACTGTTTTTGTTCTTTGTATGGTCTGTATGAGAGACAACTGTTCGGATGTGTTAGTTTAGAGAGAAAAATGCTCATGGTATTAACCCTTTGACTCCCTCACCCTACCCGCCAGCATCCTAAGACTGCGGCTTACGGACAGGCCATGGGAGTGGAAGGGTTAAACTCCTTTGTTTGAAGGCTTGTTTAATGTGCTAGTCAATTTAACTCTTTGACCTTCTCTCCTAATTTACCATCTTATTACAAGAAGCTGGTGGACAGGGAACGGATTTAAAGGTTAAAAGCTTGCTTGACATGGTGTTTTTGATGTTGGGAAAACAACTGAGTACCACTGTTCGTTTGCTCTGCTCGCTGGTCTTTTTCCATTTAGCTTAGCAATGTATATTTTGATGTAAGACCTGTGACTACTTGTGCACTAGTCAGTCCAGTATCTTCAGTTCTGGTGTAACACTTTTTGTTGTCATGTCAGTTTAATAATCCTGTGAATGGTATGACTTGATGTTTTTGTCTATGTTCATGTGAGTGGAATGACTTCATGCTTTGTCTGCTCAAAATGTTAACACCATTCAACTGAAAATACTTATATGTTGGAAGATGCTTGGTTAACACCATTCAACTGACAATACTTATTTGTTGGAAGATGCTTTGTTAATACCATTCAACTGAAAATACTTATATGTTGGAAGATACTTGGTTAACACCATTCAACTGACAATACTTATATGTTGGAAGATACTTGGTTAACACCATTCAACTGAAAATACTTATATGTTGGAAGATGCTTGGTTAACACCATTCAACTGACAATACTTATATGTTGGAAGATGCTTGGTTAATACCATTCAACTGAAAATACTTATATGTTGGAAGATGCTTGGTTAATACCATTCAACTGAAAATACTTATATGTTGGAAGATGCTTGGTTAACCTTTTCAACTGAAAATACTTATATGTTGGAAGAGTTGGTTAACACATTTAGCTGAATACTTATATGTTGAGGTTGGTTAATACCATATAACTGACAATACTTATATATTGGAAGATGCTTGGTTAAAAGTTGTTTCAAGTTGACTCTAGCTTACAGTCTGAGTGATCGGAGTGTCAGCATTTTTTTTCTGAACAAAGTAGGCCTACTTCTTTCATACAGAATGTTTTCCAGCTTATCTTACTAATACAATACATGCTTGCCTCAGGCGAAATTGTGCTCACTCTCCTAACATTCCTCATGTATACTGAGGTTGTTTATTAGCAGTTGCTGTCTGTCTTAATCTCATTTCTCTTCATGTATAGGATTTGCTGTTGGATGGACTGAACATCTCACAGATTTGATTAGACTATCCAGGTTGTGGTGGTGGTGGTGGTGGCAGGAGAGTTGTTCTTGGATTTTTGCCTTTTTTGGAGTGAAATTTTTTTTTTTTCATTTTTGTTTGTTTGTGTAAACATGAAAACACACACAGCATTGTTTTAACCCTGTGGACATGTCATCAGGAAACATGACAGTCAGACTGCTGGAACAGAAATACAGAGCACACAGAACATTCAGGTCCACATTTTAACTGAACTAAGTGTAGTATCCTGAAGCCTTACTTGGAAAATGTGTTTAGGAAATCTTTGGTATAAATAATGTTCTGATAGGCTGTTATTTCCTTCTTCTTGGTAAATGTTCCTATTAGATTATTATTTCTCATATTTTGATTCAGTATCTGTCAATTAACTTAGAAAATGAGATCTGGTTAATTATAATGTCTTCATGTTTTATATCAATCAACTTAAGTGTAATGTATACAAGCATAGAACATGAAAAATTGTATAGAGTCATTTCATTGAATCAGCTGAAAATCTACCAAAATGTTTTTAATGTGTTTTGCTGAATGATAAAAATGACATAGTTCAGACAAGTATGAACAGGTTCAAGGTGCCCTTTCAGTTTATCAAGGAGGTATTACAGATACACGCCTCGTTGGAGTCTACGCAATGCCTGTTATCACAAATTTGTTTTCTTGTACTGTTAATACTAAGTGAAACACTGGAGATTGAAGCATGACATTTGATGTGCCTCTCTTCCATACCCCATATTTACTATGCTTCCATGCAGAAATTGGGTAATAGTTCGTATGTAACGCTGACCTGTGTTAGGGTTGTGCTCCACCCCCCCTCCGTTCTCTAAATGTTCCCTGTCATTGCTCCTTTTCTAGTAGAATCCATGTAAAATATGACTTCTGGTGAAATATCCTTATCTGTGGAGAAGACAGAATGAAGAGGCAAATAATGCATGAAAAAAACACTGGAAAAAACCCAACATAGTTTGATCAGACACAAGGACATGTGGAGATAAATCCCCAACATTGATGTTACTTTTAATACTGATAATTGGTCAGTGTTTATTTAAGTAAAGTGTCAGCACCTGCTCTGAAACTGTACATATACATTACAATTATGTTACATGATTCTGTTGATTGTAAAGAGATGATTTTTACGCATAACTTGTTTCCTCTTATTTTGATCTACTGACTAATAAACTGAATAAAAAACACTCATGTGATACAGCTTCAGTGGTTGCTTACAGAAAGTATGGAAATATGTGATTTTTTAGAATGTTGAAGTGTGTGTTCAATAAGAATGCTATGATTGGTGTATTTTGCTGAAGGTGTTCAGGAAGAATGCTGTGTTAAATTATTTTTTAAACCTTGGTTCCAACAAGGCACATTTTAAACTTGATATCAGCCAGACATATCTGCTTAAGCATCGATATGATCCATGTCCGCCTCCCCATTTATCTGTTGAGATGATGTTTGTGGTAGATTTTGGTAGGGACCCTCTGTAAGTATGACCAATTTAACAACAAATCACCTATTCAGCCTTGATCTTGTCAAGCAATGTGTCACTGTGTGGAGCATATTT
Organism: Monoplex corrugatus; assembly: GCA_030674185.1. Classification (NCBI taxonomy): domain Eukaryota; kingdom Metazoa; phylum Mollusca; class Gastropoda; order Littorinimorpha; family Ranellidae; genus Monoplex; species Monoplex corrugatus. The sequence continues at coordinate 49,397,976 of CM060305.1, forward strand.
GAAAACCAAAATGCAAATTGCACCATCCAATCTATAATCCCACTGCTTATTTCATAATGAACAGTTTTCATGAAAATAGGCTATTCATATGACCTAAGGGGAGAAAATGCTTGTGTTTGTGTGTGTGTGTGTGTGTGTGTGTACATGCAGATTGAGGAGGGGAGGTGACTTGAAGTTACTCCTGTGATGTATGTATATGTGTCTGTATGTGTGTCTGTGTGCATGTATGTGTGTTCTTATGTGTGTGCATGTTCATGGAGACTGTGGACGAGCTGACTGGAAGTGCATGTATGTGTGCATGTTTATGGAAAGGAGGGGGTGACTGGAAATTACTCTAAAGTGTAAATGTGCATGCATGTGCATGTTCATGGAGACTGAAAATGGAAATTGAATACGGCAAGTTACACCTATCCACGCACTTGCTTTCAAGATGTGGACTCTCCACTAAACGTGCACATAACTGAACACCAGATCATAATAAATGCATCAGAATAAATTCTCGTTTTTCACAGGTAAACCATGGGCACAACCAAACCTTGTTACAAATGAACTTGAAAAATACAAATCATTTCGGTTTGTTTAATGTTTACAGAGCAGCAATATCAACAGAAACTTACATTGGCAACACTATCAACAGAAATGTCTAATAATCAAAGCCACTGAAACTGAATCACAATGAAAGCAGGGCAAGAAATGACAGGATCTGGGACTTTTTTTTCACAATGCCATGAATATGAAAATGGGGATGATAGTGACGGTACTACAGAGTTCCATTTGGGATTGTGACTGCATGACAGCTTCTTTTCATAATATATTGTGGTGTCAACCAGGCCTAAGAAATACAGTCTGTGGTGTTTATGCAGAAAATCTGAGCAAACACCCTCAATCACACATCCATGACATCAATGAGATTACCATGTGGTCCCAGTCTTCCCATTAAGTCCATAGCGTGCTCAGCTCTGGGTCTAAGGATCTAGCTGAAGCCAAAAAAATTGTAATGCTATGAACTAATGGGGGTTTGAACCTCCAGCTTCTCTGTATCAGTCTGTTGTACTAACCACTTTGCTACAGTGACTTGTGTCTGCCATGTCTGAAGTGAGTAACTGTAGCTTTTTAAAATGTTGAAAACTACTGAAATATTGCTTTCCATCCCCCTTAGATACTCCAAGACAATTACCCAGTATCTGAATACCAGAAAACAAAATGTGCATAATACTGGCATACTCAAACATATTTCAATACTCAAGATTAGATTTCTTCTTTGACCTTTTTGCATTCAAAATGCCTCGATCACCTGACAGTAACACGGAAACATCTGTTCACAGCATCTTACATTGTCTGATTCACCAAGATAATTTCTGTCATAGATTAGTCTTTCCTCTCTCACCAAGCAAGGTCAGAATCTCTGTTGGCAAGGTCATGAGAAGTTCTTGAAACAGATGGGTACTACGGGATGCAATGAATGGCTTTTGTGCCACGCACTGTATACATGTGCCATGCACTGTATACAAACACCAAGTGATCCATGCTGTTCGTGTAAATTTCTCTGCATGGTCTGAGATCTTGTATGAAACATTGTGTGTGCCTTTTCCCAGCAACTGTAGTTGGTAAACTATGGCTGTGCTGGCATGTTAAAAAATGTTTCCTCTGCAATTTCTAATAAACGAACAGATCTTTGTAAATTTAGTTTTTTTTTAAGGATCATCGCATTTAGGGTGGTCTCCCTTGTGCTCACCTTATTTTTTGTTTTTTGTTCGGTCCCATTTTCTACTACACCTGAATGACTATAAGAGATGGCACAGATTTTATAATGCAATGATGATGATGATGATGGGAACAATAAGCATGACAATACGGGGTTCCATCTAGGACTGAGACTGTATGACATGGTTGTACTCTATGCTTACTATCATTAATATATCCTCGCATCAACCAGGCCTGAGAAATAAGACACCTGCAGTGTTGGTTTGAGGATTTGACCAATAGATGTACTCTCAATGACACATCCGTTAAGTGGATGAAACTCGACTATGCGGTCCCAGGCTTCCCAACAAGCCCATTCATGCTTAACTCTGGGTGGGAGCCAGCTGGAGCCGAAAAATCCCACAATGATTTTTGCAGAGACTAATGGGGATTTTGAACCCACAACCTTCCAGTCAGGAGTCTGTAGTAGTCTTGTTGTACTAACTACTAAACCATGGCAACTGGTTAAGAAGACAGCAGTAGTTGGTCAGCTTGACTGTATTTGAATGAAAATGTCAAATTATCCTGGATAATAATTTAAATTGACAAAGCAAATGCGAAAAGGTTAAAAACAACAAGAAGCTTGGTTTGCAAACGTCAAATTACATACGCACATTTGCATACACATGAACATGTATATCCATCCAATCATTCACTTATGTATGCCTGTACGATGGATAAAAATTTCAATTTCAAAAACAACGCAGAAATAAATCTTGCTTACAAACATGTCAAATTACACACAAACACACACTCATAAATGTACATCTTCATTTGTACAATTATTCATGACTGAACAACAGATAAGAATTTCAATCTTAAGAACGACACAGAATTACCTGAGACAGATAAAAGTGAGACTGTGTGTATGTTGTGTGTGTGTGTGTGTGTGTGTGTGTGTGTGTGTGTGTGTGTGTGTGTGCGTGTGTGTGTGCGCGCGCGTGCGTGCGTGCGAGCAATTGTGTGTTTGTGTGTGTTTGTGTGCATGCATGCATGTGTGTGTGTGTGTGCATGTATGTGCAGATGGAAGGGACAGGGTGGGAACTGACTACGCAATCCTTCACGATCACTCCCCCACAATGACAGCCACAGCCTTTGGGTAGTCTGCGTCTAGGTGGTCAACACGCAAAGTCAGAACAAGACTGAGGCAGCTGAAACGTGGTTTTCAAGAAGAATGTTAAAAGTTTCATGGACAGCAAAGAAAACAAACGAGACAGTCTTGTAAGAGACAGACACAAAAAGAACATTAATGAAGAAGATAAGGACATTTTATGAGGCAAGAGAAATTAGAGCACCTAGTCACAACAGGAAAGCTGGACAGAAAAAGAGCACCGGGTAGACCCAGGGAGAAAATACTGGACGGACTTGTGGAGTGGATGAAGACAGACAGGGTGGGAGATGTACTTGCAGCAACAAAGGATAGATTCGTATGGAGGGCCAAGATCACCAACGCCATAAGGCAGGGCATATGATGATGAAGTGTCCAGGTGTCCCTGATGCTGCTATCACAGGATTGTAGGTTCAATCCTCAGGCTAGATGCAGGCTTTTCTGCCCATTGACTCCTGTACTCTGTCCTCCAGCATCCTGTATTGTCAACCTGCAGAAAGCTGGTGGATAGGGTTCCGGAGTCAAAGGATTAAGTTTTTGCAGTTGGTGGATAGGGTTCAGGAGTCAAAGGGTTAATCACAGATAATGCCACAATCAGTCTGGTGGTGTCAGTATTTCATAGGTCCCGTTTCACAGTCTCATACTCCACATGTCAATACCTTGCCAGCACATAGGGTTTTCAGCAGACTCAAACAGTCTGCCCGATAACTGAGGGCAGATATGGCTGAGCACATAAGGAACTGCCTAAGTACAATGAATCCTAGGAAAACATCCAAACTCAAAACTGTGTCCAGTTCTAGAGAGCAAATGTAAAAAGATGTACTTTGTAGCCTAACCAACGAAAACTGGGCCATTTCAGGGCTGTAATAACTTAACAGTGAACAGACAAATTCATTTCTTTATCAAATCTGAAACCAGCTGCAACATAATATAAGTTGCGATAAATCATAGGGACAAATCAACCCACAAAAACAAAAATGAATCTAATCTGGGCAGGAGGTGCTAAACCTTCTGCTGAACTCATGTCCATATTAAAAAAGAAAGAAAAAGATCAATTACACATACACACACTCACATACACACACACATACACACACTAAATGCTGATACAAGAAACATCAAAAAGCAAGTCTAGCAAATAATACTGCACAGTGTGACAACTAGTGTCCATTTCAGCAATTACAATATTCCATGTATCTGTAGGAAGGCTTTGCAGAAAACCAACAGCAAATTGCCTGGTAGGCACAAAAAGATAATGGCACAAAAGATGAAAGACAGGAAAAGAAATGGAAGACAAGAAAACAAGAGTGTCAACCCATAAAATGGGGGATACTATTCACAATGGAATAAAATTGATTATTCCGTTTTTTCCAATTACTTTTGCATAATATCAATTAAAATATGGCACTGGTGTTACCTACCAGTTGTAATTACCCTGAGTAATGTGATGTGACAAAAACCTTTAGCAATGGGATCAAACTGCTGCCAGGTAATCTGGGTTAAGGTCAGCTCATTATCAGCACACATCATGATTTCCACTGTGGGAAGATATAACTTGACAAGTGCAACAACTGAAAAAAGATACATACAAACCAGCTATTTTAAAAAAAAATAAAATCAATAAAAAGCTCAGAGTGGGACTTTCAGTACCACATGAGTTTATAACAGTAATTGCAGTATATATTTTATGTGTTAAAACATAACCAGACCAACATGCATGCAGGAATAGACACAGAAAGTGAAAACAATTCACGATTTGCAAAGACGTAAGAATCTTTCTTTTTAATCTGTTCAAACTTGTTGTTTGGGCAAGGAATTAACAGTGTAAAATAATCAAAATTTATCCAGCCCAAACCGTTCCAATGACTGTTGCTCAGTTTACCTTGGTAAAGCTAATCCTATAACACCATAACCGTAAAGCCATAGGGAGTAAGGTGCACTACTCTTTAGGTCCCTCACAGCTTTTCTATCCTGAAAAGGATCAGGCAACCATTCATAGTTGGACTGGAAGTCATATGAACAAAGGTGTTTTTCTTTTTTTTTCCCTTCCTTTCATTCTGTCTACTCTCTTCTTTTTTCTTTTGTCTTCTGTGCCGTTTTAACTTAATGGTGTTGATTCCAAGCCTGCTCCAAAAACACATTACCAATCTCAAGTACATTCATTCACAGATTCAGTGCCAGGAACCCCAGGGGAGCAAGCAATGTCAAACTGCCATGGGCCACCCACCAAAAAGACTGCACTGCTGCTGAGTCACTTAGATGTACTCAGGAGTGGGACTGAGTCAACTGACTGTAGACAAAAAGAGGAAATCTAAGGGGGTCCAGGGAGCATGCTACCTGGCAAAATCTGTCAATATTTAAATGAAAATCATGCAATCTGGCGCATTTTGGGGTGTACAAACATGCCTAACTCTGTTATTCTATAAACACAATTTATGAACTTTCACTTGGCCTAGGAAGTTTTTTTATTACTTCATGTTGTACATTTAGTGCCTACACTCATATGAATGCAGCATATACAGCCAAGATCTAGACTAGTATAACGTTTTAGTTTTCATCTTCTTATGTAGTTTATTTTCATGTGACAGAGGCAGCAATAAGCAAGGCCTGGAGTTTTTATTTTTCTTATGACTCGACAGAACGTTTTGTTCTCCTGAAACTTGCTCTGTCCAATCCCACCTCCAAAAATTTTTCATTCTACTTTCCGAAGTTTCTTCATGCACAACAATGACACTGTTACCGCCATTTTGTCTTCAAACTATCTGTTCCAAAAAAAACCTACTGAGATTATGAGCAGTGAACTGTTTGTGGACAGAATAATTCAGGGATAAAATTGCCTTCTGTTATGTTGCTGAATCTTCAATTTTTTTTCTCCTGCAGAAGCACATGAAAGAACCAAAGAAATAAGATTCTGGTTTTGTGAAAATTCATGAATCTGAGGAAGAGTCCCACCCCTGTGTAGTTTAACAGTGACTCAAGATCAGATCTCTCACATTCAATCCCAGTCAGCAACATTAGAAACTGGCCTGTTCTCTGCCAACTTTAATGGCTCAGTCATTCTGGAGGTGTGAGCTTAATAGTTCACAGATCCCTCTCCCTTCTCCCAATTTCAATACCTTGCCAGCATGTACGGATTTGCATGGAGTCAGGGATTCGGCCAGATAACTGCTGGCAGATTTAGGTGGAGTGCATATGGAATCATCCACATGGGATGAATCCCTCTTGAACAAGAATCCTTCTTGAACAAACTCCAAACAAATTTCAGACAAATTCAACAGTGTCTGTTCAAATCAAACTTACAAAAGGATGATGCTTACCAAGGCCATTACTAATGAAAATAATCGCTCAGTCACAGAGCATGACTAAATAAGAGATCCCTGGTAAGAAAACCGCCACCACCACCACCCTCCAATGACAGCTTCCATGAACCCCTGACACCAAAAACCCCAACCTTAATTTATCTTAGACACAGAAACAACAGAGGAAACCAAAACTGAGGCCACCACAACATCTGGGCATGAAGGGCCTCAGATCTAGATTAATCTTCATGATGCTATGATTTCATGATAAAGGGAATGATGATCATGATGCTACAGAGTTCCAACTAGAATTAAGACTGCATGACAGGGCTGTGCTCTATGCTTTCACAATATATCTTGGTATCAAAGGGTCGTAGACACAGACACCTGCAGTATAGGCTAAGAAACTTGAGCACCAACGCTAAATGATGCATCCTTAACCCACTGCCTACCGCATTGACTGAGATCGACCGCGAAATTTGCGTTGTCTGAATACTGGATCGACCAAGATCGACCACTGAATATCATGTCAACATGTTCTCCTTTCACTTTCACATATCCCAGAATGCATTTGTGACAGTATTGCTTTACGGTATTTTCCAGTTTATTGCAAGGCAAATGGCCAAATAGTTCTGCTGCTGTGAATTTTCAAAGTCTGGGGATTTTTTTGACAAAAATCTTGTTCAAAATGGTGAACGATGAAACTTTGCAGCTTCTGGAATCCATTTTCGCATACAATAGTGATAAAGAAAGTGAATTTGAGGGGTTTTCTTTGGAAGAAATCCATAAGAGAGATGAGTCAGATGTCAATCTTGACTTAGTTGTCAACAGTGATCGTGTGCTTGCCTTTTTTGAAACCGAAGATGACAGTGATTTCACAAAGCGGAGAACACTGAAAGCTGTATTTTTTTAATGTGTTTATTTTTTTTACTTGTACCAGTTCATGGACAAATGGACAAAAATGACTGATGTGGGTAGAGTGATGTCTTTGGAATTTTTTCATCATTTTTCTGCACATGGTGAGAGCAATAGTAATTTTTTATGGATGTTTCTTTGAGATGAGTGTGTGCATGTTACGGAGTTGCTTCCCTTGCCATGGTATTTTCATAGTCTTGCCGTATAGAGTTGCATGGTAGGCAGAGGGTTAAAGAGGAAAGTGGATAAGACTTAACTGTGTGGTTCCAGCCTTCCAAACAATTCCATAGTCTACTCAACCTTAGGGAGAAGCTATAATCAGGGCTGGAAAAATGCGTACAGTTTTCTCTATCTAGACTCAGACCTGTACAGTCAAGACTGGAAGATGGGACATCTACCTTTCAATCGACAATGGATCAGTTCACTTTTACAGCTTAAGGTCCACATTAAGATTTGGAACTTCTAGACCTCAATTCACTTTCAAAGTCTGACTAAGGTCCACATCAATGTTCAGAACTGTCCACTGGCAAGGAAACAGATTTTGTGACACACTTAGACAAGACCAGCGGCAGTCCTGTTGCTGACAATATGGGCTGCACTGTCACCATCACTTGGCCATCACGAACAAACTTGGCAGCAATTGATGTCACGAATGTGGTGGTAGCAGTATGTCCCACAAGACAGGGTGCACTCTCTGCAGTCAAATAAATGTTGAAATAATCTATATCAGTGTCACCCTCCAGGTCCCATTGGAGTGTGTAAGATGGTTCTAACGGACTCTTCTGGTAGTCGCCATTTCCTGCACTGCTTTCTGAAGTATTGCTGTCGGGGGCAGGAACAAGGTGTGGTAATTCCAGTTTTGCTAGTTTAATCCCAGAGACAGTGGGTGCTTCAAGCTGTAAATCCTGCTCTCGGAAAACCTGAAAAAATGTTTTAGCAATATACAGTCGGCCACACACACGCACGCATGCACGCACGCACGCACACACACACACACACACACACACACACACACACATGTATGCACAACGAAACCAAACAACTCAAACACACACACATACACACACGCACGCATGCATGCACACAAGCACGCACACATGCGCCACACACCACACACACACACACACACAAATCGTTAACATCTGACAACAGACAACACAAAACTTCTCTCATTACATGTTCAGTATATTATCAGTACTATTCAATATGATGATGACAATGATGCTGATCATGATGCCTCTCCTTTTCTACTTACAGAACCGTCACATCATTTTTTTGGTTTTTTTTTTAGTTTGTCATTTGTTACCTATCTCACATTAACATTTCTGTTAAAAACTCAGCTACTTTTACTTCAATTAGAAGGATAGAACAGAATAAATTCAAAAAATCTTCATAAAACTTTTTTTTTTCCATTGCAATAATTTTGCTTGGATGCATGCATGCATGCACACTGGTGTGTCATGTTTGTTTGTTTATGTCTACGTGTGTGTGTGTTCTCACACTGTGCAGTGTTCTGTTGCTGCACAGTCTGCAGTCTCTGTCCCTGGTGGGTTACTCCACCAATGTAGGCATTCATACTCCTTTTTCATATGAGATGGACGTGGTTGCATGCTGGGTACTTTTGTATTTTCATATGCCACCTAATACTGACAAGGGTTAAGAGATTGTTAACATATGCATCAGATGTTCTATGCGCATATACAACAGAAGGGATTTCATACTGCACTTATGTTAACCACAGAGGTTGGCAAAATCTCCATCATTACCCACCAGACGCTACCCATGCAGGACCAACTTTGACCTTTCGATTGGAAGTCTGGTGTGTTAGCTTTCACACCTGGGTCTTCAAAATTAAAGAAAGTAGACAAAGTACACGAAAGAGAAAAGCAATGATCCTGCTCTTACCTGCAAATGACCTAACAAGACAGATGCTCTCTGTATGTCTTTGTGCAAATCACTGTTGCTCTTTTTTTCACTCTGAACAGACGTAGAGGTACTGTCCCAGGGCAAAGCCAGACAGACAGCAATCGATATGGATTCCTCTTCTGACATGCTGCCACCTGGTGTCAGTTTTGTGGTGTCCACTCTGAAATGCCTGCAAGAAAAAAAAACAGAGACTGATGTAACTTTTTCGTCCATTCTTCATCTGCCTATAGCTGCGGACTGAACAGCCAAGTGGTAAAAGCACTCATTTCGAAATGCTGAGGGTGTGCACAATCCAGTGTGACTGCCAAGTGGATGGGTGACCTTGACTTCAATGCATCACTTTGAATGAGTATTTGTCCCTCTTTAGGGACGGAGAAGGTAATGCAGCCAGGCAGGGAGATGGGCACCAACCTCTTGATATTTGGCCTGTGAGAGGCTGAGGCATCTAAAATATAGGCATGAACAGATTGAGGACAATGGCTTTTTAGCTTTACCACAGCGCATCACTTTCAAAACTGAATGTGCAGAAGGCAAACAGATGGTGATGATGCAATCTAGGTATCGATGAAAAACTGCTTACAAATTTCTTTTGCCAGCTTGACTACCACAGTCAGAGGCATACAATGTACACTGCAGACCCAACATAAAAGATAATCTCTTCTAATGAATGACCTCAAAACTAACCGATATTGATGGTTCCTGTGGACATTATCTACCACTGACAAATGGAACAGAATGAACTGGGTTTGATGATATATATGGAAGCTGAAATGAACAAGAAGAAAGTAAAGACAATGAAAATATGCGGCAGACATGAAAGACAACTGTGCATTACAGACCTCAAAATATAACATGAAAACCCTGTTAAATGTGAACATGAAAGTCAAATTGCTTCTTTCATTTGTCTGTTTTCCCATCATGTGTGCTGTGGGGAGCAAAAGCTGATAGTCAGCAGCAAGCTAGAAGGCCTGAAGCGGAGAAATGCTGCATGACATCAAAATATCTTTCACACTATCAATCCAGATCTTCCCTGCTCAGTCTCTTGCTTTAAATCCATGTATCTTTTTGTTATATGCTTACTGAACCAGCTGGTGGATTTGTATCCTGGTCAGATGACCAACTCACTGAATTCTCTGTTGATGAATATGACAGTACACTGAAGTTTTCCCCACGATTTTTCCGATCTTGTCTCTGATCATAATTATTGCATCTGCTCTTGCTGATAGCTTTTTCAAACAATGCATCTCACTGGAGGTAATTTTGTGCTCTAGGCATTTGATCAGGTCCAGGTCTCACAAACTGGTGTGTCAGGGTGGGGACGACAATGGAACTGATGAGTTTGGCTTTTGTTCATATAGGGTTGCTGGGGTGCTTCAGGTGTGGGGAAAGTTGCTAACATTTCATTCCTTTCTGGATTCTGGTTTTGGATCTCTCTGTTGAATCTCCCATCTTCTGTTAAAATGCAGCAAAGATATTTGTATTCACACACTCGTTTATGTTTTATCCAACTGACATTGATGCTGCAGTTGCAAGGTGTTTTGCTGACTTTTGTTGTCTCAGTTTTGATGACAATATCTTCATGCTGTAGTTTTAACAAGCTGCGTTCAGGTTGGTTGTGTGTCCCTATAGTTTTTCTTCTTGTTTCTGTAGGCTCCAACTTCTGCAAACAACATCCCGTTCAAAGATTGTGGGTCTGAGTTTTCTTCTCTTATGATTTTGTCTGCGTCAACTGTAAACAATAATGGTGACAGTGTGCAACTCTGTCTTACTCCGCATGTGACTTCAAACTAGTCAGTGAGTCCTGCCGGTGGGTGGACTGCACTCATGTTGTTTGTACTGATGGCTATGATATTGTCTAAAAGCTGACTCTGATTTTGTATAATTCTGGCACATTCGATAGTCTGTCTCTATTCATAATCTAATGATATCATTTATATTATGTATTTATCTAATTCAAAACACTACAGATCCAAATGACACCATCACTCAAAATTTTACCTTGTTCTCCAAGAGTGTTCCCCTGGCTGCCCATCATGCTGTTGTATATCATGAAACCACAGACTGTCCTTCACAGCTTCTAACTCCTTCTCTGTCAACATGCTGACATACACCTCCTCTGCATCCATCTTGAGTTTTTTTGACGCTGGTTCATATTCTGTGTCAACCACCAGTCTCTTTTCCTGGCCCTGTGCTTGCTTGTTGGGAGATCCCATGACAGCACGACGGACCAGTAATCCTGAGCCAAAGGTGAGCACCAAAAAAACATCACAAGGTACATCCCTGTTTTCTTCGAAGGTGTAGGAGCAATACAAGGTCTGGTCCAATTTGGCTCGAACATTGAACAGTCTGTAATCACAGAATATGACAAATGGTGTACTTATCAAAATACAAAGCTCGATTAACATAACTCTTTCATTCCTTCACCCTATCCACCAGTTTTCTGTGGATAGTTCTGGAATACAGTGAAGGACTGAAAGCTGATGCTGTGAACTAAAGTTTAAGTTTATATTTCGAAGGAAACATAAAATACATGAGTCTTCATTAGTCTGAAACCCCCTTCATTTTACAAATGGATAACAGCAGTCATCACTAGAATGCATGGATGATCATCATTCTTATCATTATTCTTTAAAGCCCAGCTGACAGTGTAGAGCAATATCAAAACTATAACCATCTAAACAAACAAAACAAAAAAAAGATACATGACATCTTGTTAACTATAGGGAAAAATCACCTGGAAAAGAAAATTAAGTACACACATCAATACATATACATGTACAGAAGGTCTAAAAAAGCAAACTTGACAACACATTTAAACATAACCAAGGACACTAAAACGTATATAAAAATTGACCTTAGTTACTTAAAAATTGTTTCTGCAAATCACATTTCCTTAGAGCCAAAAACGTAGTTACTACATGTACTTAAACATAAATCAAAGTAGAAAGTGTAGGAGATGTTGCAAAACACATACGGGTGAATGGACCAGCAAGGTAGAAAATGATAGGAGGACATGACATAAAGCAAAAACAAAAGGGACAAAGAAAGACAATGACAGAAAAGAGTAAATTTCCTGAACCACCAAATGAACATGAACCACCAAACAAACATACACAGTCTATCACCCAACGTTACTTCGCTGACTGACACAAAATAATCATGACAAAGACCAAGAAGCTGGTGGATACAGAAAAGCAGTCAAAGGGTTAAACACAAAGCATATACCTGAACATAACACTCTGCAATGGGCGAGTTAGGTGAGCAGAGAGTTGCAGGCTGCATCCTCCCAGGTAGGCGCTGGACAGACAGGTATTGAGGGATGGTTGGCAGGCCTGAAGACTAGGATCATCAAAACCATATGCTCGTGTACGCTCTGGCTGTCGCTGCTGAAGACTCATGTTGTACCATGGCTTGCCTGTCATGGCCTGCGGTGGTATAAAGACAATGAATCTGATCAAGTCACTTTGTCATTGTGATCAACATTAGCTAAAATCTGGATAAAAAGGCATCAAAGGACATCTGAAAATATCCATGGCCATTTGTTAAACTGTCCTCTACTGCACTAGTATTCTTGAGCAGTTGTTGTCACTGGCTAGCTTTCAATACTATCCCAGTATCTTCTTCATGTCTGTATAGTGACCTAGCAGTCAGTGCTTTGCTGCCAGAAACTGTATCCCCATTCATGTGCTGTGAGCAGTGCCAAGTACATCTTTGGGGCAAAATTTTGCATTGTCTTTAATTGGCAAGAAGCCTGTCATAGGTGAAAATGGTTTAATACTGTCAATGGCAGAGCCAGAAATCAGCCTTTCACACTCAGGCAAGAAATCAGCCTTTCACATTCAGGCAAACACATACACATGTGCACCATGTGCACACACACTCAAAAAAATAAAACCCATAAAAAACACACACACAAAAAGACATTCACACACAAACATGTGCATATGCACATGCACATTCACACTCACAAACACACATACACAATTTTTAGTTTTCTTTAATCACACACCTGACCCAAGCAAAAGAAGGCATCACCATGACCTTGACAGAACGCTGAGGACAGTGGTAATCGACAGCCACCTGACATGGGGCAAAGGTCATGGAGCTTGGTCCAAAACCTAGAAAACAGAAAATGAGCAGGATTCGATTAACTCCTTCACTCCCTCACCCTACCCACCAGCATCTTGCAAGAGGATAACAATGCGTAATGGAGTGAAACAGTAAAGGTCACAGAGGACAACTAGTGGTTTGGAAAAAAAAAACTTGTGGTTTGAAAAAGAAAACAGAAAAAGGAACTCTACACCTGTTTCACTTTTTATGACTAATTTTCCTTGTGGATAATAATTCTTTAGA